>OY101448.1:168335044-169565044 GCA_956483635.1 Panzeria rudis
GAAACTGTAGCCAAAGATACACACTATATAAGAATACAAGTCGAATATTTCAATTGTATTTGCTATTTTATTTTTAAACTTTGAAAATTGAGTTCTAAGAATCGAATCTTCAAGTCTCTGCAATATTGGTTCCCGGATATATAAGTCGCTATGTTCCATTTAGTTTTTCATTTAGTTTTTTTACGCAGTCCGATTGTTGAATACTTTCTTGTTAATTTAACTGCACTGGAAAATTGAATCAACATGAAATATAGTTATTTCAAAAGGAGAAATGTTCTTTGAAGGTTATTGTAAAATCCTGTTGAATTTACATGAAATACCTATGAAGCAAAATCACTACCGAAAAATTTTAAATTTGCCTTGTTTTCGATGATTTTAATATGAAATTTTTTTTCTTAGCGTAAGACTTACAAGATTTCCTATGCCAAGTCACTATGTAGAAAGGCATATGGGGAATTTAACCTGAAATGAATGCCAGATGTAAACTTTCAAAACTCCCATATATTTTTTAAGTGTGCTATGCCAGGATCAGTTTTGAAAACCCTGTTATTTCGAATAACAATCGTGCCTGATTCTTTCTGATTATAATGTTACGAACCTTAGCCCAGTAATCAATTTGGATTCATAAAACTATTCTCGTTCCTAGTAAAAAATGGAAAAACGAGTTTGAATTAATTTTAAATAAATGTCTGCCAAAGGAAAAGCTTTTTTTAATTTAAAATCCATATAATTATTAATTTAACCCTCGTTGTATATATTTTTCTATTACATAAACAATTTTCATTGATCCATCTCTATACAACATTTAAATATTAACGACAAAGTATAAAAATTTATATTGAACTTTATGCAAATATATATTTTCTACTAACTATATTCACAAACACTCACATACATTTATACAAAAAATGTTTATTTTTTGTACCTTCTGCATACTTCTTCAATTTTTTTTCCTTTTAGTCCACAAGTTCCAGCAGTGAGTAGTAAGATAAGCATATATGTTTGTAACATTATCATTGGCCAATTGAATAAGGGGAAAACAATTGTAGGGTATATTTTGTCTGGCTGTATGTATGTGTGTGTATGCACGTGTGTGTATGTATGTGTGTGTGTGTGTGTAAATGTGTTAAAGGGGAGGGTGCTTATAAATGAGCATTATACTTACAAGAGCAAATTGCATGTTGCAACGCGTAAACATAAAATCGTTAAGGATTATGATAATCTGTACTAGAGGGCTGCAAAGAGTAGTTAAGTTTATTCGTAGAATTTACTCGTATGAATTTCGTGTGTGCATATATGCATGTTCTAATGTGTGTACGTATCTATATATATATATATATATATATATATATATATATATATATATATATATATATATATATATATATATATATATATATATATATATATATATATATATATATATATATATATATATATACATATATATATATATATATATATATATATATATATATATATATATATATATATATATATATATATATATATATATATATATATATATTTATATATATATATATATATATATATATATATATATATATATATATATATATATATATATATATATATATATATATATATATATATATATATTATATATATATATATATATATATATATATATATATATATATATATATATATATATATATATATATATATATATATATATATATATATATATATATATATACAGGGTGTTTTTTTAGAGGTATAGAACTTCGAATTGAAATAAAACACAAGAAAATCGTTTTAATGTCCATCAATTTGGCTTTATTGGAAGGATAATTTTATGCCATTAATGTTTAAATATGATTTCGGGCATGTGGCCGCCGCGGCTGGCTCGAATAAAGCCAATTCTACAGGTCCAATTTTCAACCACTTTTTCGAGCATATGGGGCCGTATGTTGGCAATAACGCCACGAATGTTGGCTTCCAAGTCCCCTAACGTTTCTGGTTTGTTGGCGTAGACGAGCGACTTCACATATCCCCAAAGAAAATAATCCAATGGTGTCAAATCACACGATCTTGGTGGCCAATTGACAGTTCCATTCCGCGAAATTATGCGCTCATCGAATGTTTCCTTCAATAAATCGATTGTGACGTGCGCTGTGTGGCATGTAGCGCCGTCTTGTTGGAACCACAACTCATCCACATTCATGCCATCCAATTTGGGAACAAAATAGTCGGTTATCATGGCTCTATACCGGTCTCCATTAACGGTAACTGACTCTCCAGCATTATTTCGGAAGAAGTATGGCCCAATGACTCCACCAGCCCATAGAGCACACCAAACAGTCAGTTTTTGTGGATGTAATGGCGTCTCAAGGGTTTCACGTGGATTCTCTTCACTCCAAATGCGGCAATTTTGCTTGTTGACGTAGCCATTCAGCCAAAAATGAGCCTCATCACTGAACAAAATTTTGCGATTTTGCTTGCGGTAAACTTCGCGAACTGAACCATTATTTTCGAAATAAATTTGCACGACTTGCAAGCGTTGTTCTTTTGTCAACCTGTTCATGATGAAATGGCAAACCAAACTAAATATTAATCACTTGACAGCTGACAAAATGGCCGCCAGTTAAAAAAGTGATGCCAACTTAAAGTTCTATACCTCAATAAAAAACACCCAATATATATATATATATATATATATATATATATATATATATATATATATATATATATATATATATATATATATATATATATATATTTATATATATATATATATATATATATATATATATATATATATATATATATATATATATATATATATATATATATATATATATATATATAAATATATATATATGCATGTGTGTGCATGCATAGCCACGGCCAGACATGCATACATATATACATACATTTATACACACATGTATACAAAAAACATAAATGCAGACACACACAAACATAGATACAAGTACTTGCGAATATACTTGTGCAGACCTCTAATCTGTACGAGTTGTATGGCAGCAATTGTAGTTGTATTAAAAGTTGTACAAAAATTTTGTAACGAATTTTAGGTTCTGTTTAGGGTGTCCTTTAGAGTAGCAGGTCAAAATGGAAGCTGCTGTCGTTTTTGGAGTTCCGAACAGCAAAGGCGAAAAGAAGCCTAATTGTTTTCTCTACGACGCTGTCCGTCCGTCCGTTTGTCCACCTGTCAATCACAGGCTTATATCTCGAGAGCGGTAAGAGGTACTGATCTGAAATTTTTACAGAATATGTGTAACTATGGCCGATACCGCAACAAGTACTAACAATTTTTGAAAGGTTAAAATTAAAGGGTGCTCTAAAGCGAGAGCAAAAACATATTGATATCGTAATATAATATACACCCTTATTTGTATGGGGCACTTATTATACCAAATAAAAGCTTAGAAAAAAGAAGTGAGTTCTGCACAAAAACATAAATGTGAAAATAAGGCCAAGTTCCTATGCAAAAATTTCTGCCGTAAAAAGTAATAAAATCAAAATAAGGACCAAGCTCTTGATAGCTTATATTTTTTAGCAATATTGTTTGCCTTTCTAATATGGAAAAGAATTACGCGAAAAATGTTGCCAAGCTTACAGGTTGCTTAAAAATCAGATGTTATTTTACCTATCAAGAACTTGGACCTTATTTTAATTTCAATTATTTTTTTGTGCGGATTTATTATACAGACTACACCAATAAATAATAAAAATTTAACAAAGTATAAATTAAAATGTATTCTATGTGGTAATGTAATTTTAAAATGATGGTGTATCTAATGAACCGTAATAATTCGACACTTAAAACAAACGAAATTAATAATTAAATAGCAAATTAATAACTAAAGGGTATCCCTTCAAGTAGTGCAACCCACAAGGCGAAAAATAAATCGACAAAACCAATAAAAGCCAAAATTAAAAAAAAAATTACCAAAAGAAAAAAAATAAAACGCCAAAACTAAAAAAAATCCAAAATGAAAAAAAATCCAAAACTAAAAAATAGTCAAAAATAAAAAATCGCCAAAATGAAAAAAGCATCAAAACGAAATAAATCGCAAAAATTAAAAAATTCGCTAAAACAAATATATTGCAAAAAACCTTAAAATTACAAAGCCCCAAAATTAACAAAATTCCCAAAACACCCAAATAAGAAAATGCGCTGAAACGAAAATATTGCTAAAACGGCAAAACTAAAAATTTCAAAATAAAAAAAATTAAAAAAAAGAAAAACAAAAATCGCTGAAATGAAAAAGCGCTAGAACGAAAAAAAACACGAAAACGAAAAAATCGTGTAACTGAAAAAAATCACAAAAACGCCCAAATTAAAAAAAAACCCAAATTTAAAAAATAGCTAAAATTAAAAAAGTCGCCAAAATGAAAAAAGCGCTAAAGGGAAAAAGCACCTAAACGAAAAATTTGCAAAACTAAAAAATTACCAAAAAACTTAAAAGAAAATTATATTTCTGTTTTTTTAATATCTTTTGATTTTTACGCCAATAATTTTCTTTTATCACCATCATTAGAAATTTGTCTGATTATAATAGTTCTAAGCTAATATTATTTATAATTTCACTTATAGGAAACACAAACCAGAGTAGGCTAACTTAATCACTATCTGCATTATTATTCATAATACTTCACAAAAGTTTATGAGAGACTTATGAAACAAATTTTGTATAGAAATCTGCTTCATACACCTTTTACTCGTATAAACATTAGAAAAATTATTATGAATAAGGCGATAATTTTATTATTTTGAATTTAATTAATACTTTTTTTAAAATTTAATTAATACTTTTTTAACCTTTTTCTCTTGCAGGTAAGTACCCATTAAATCAAATGTTTTTCATATTGATTTTATCTGTAAGTATTCATTTCTTTATTAATAATCGACTTTATTCCATCCGCAATTTCTTAAAAAAGGGACACCCTACATTTCATATACTTTTATATTATGTAGTATATATATGTATGTATGTATGTATGTATACTCTCCCTATATCTTTTAATATAAAAGTTAAAGAACTTTTACAAACAAGGAATAAAGTATTATTGTCTGTGTTTTTTAATCGAAAATAAAAACGAAACATAAAATCACGTTAAAAATTGTTGTGATTTTTTTCTACTTTAACTGGGAAAAAGGGAGTTGTGTTTTTCCAATAAAATTCTTTTTTTTTCACATTTCATTTCTCCTGATGTCGATGAAGACAACGTCAATGATAATGGTGATGAGAATAGTTTAGTTAAAATTTGCATGACTTTATTATAAAGATTTTAGTATTTTCTCTTTTGTTTTATTATTTTTATCTTGCTGTACAAGAAAAACGAAAACGAAACAAATTACTTTATTTGTTTTCATGAAGGATAAAGCATATAAATCTTAAACCATTTTTTTCCAATTTGTATTATACATTTTATGTTATGCAAACAAGTGTAGAAAAGAATCATTCTTTATGGTAGAGAATGACTTAAAAGACAAAATGGCCAATTAGGAGAATTATCAAATATCATGTAAATTAGATTTTTTCCATATGATTTTTTGTAAGTATTTATTGTTTGCTATATGTAATTGGTATTAGCTTGGTTTTTATTTATATATTCACAAGATGGCTGGCTAAATACATACTTGAAAAAAAGTCCCAAATTAGTTTCGTTGAAAATAATATAAGAAAATAGTTTTTGCAAATAAACAACCGACTACAAAGTAGGCGTGGCACTGACCACTTTTTAATCATAGTGTTGTATTCTCAAGGGATCTTAATGTGTGTGCAGAGTTTCATATAATATATTGTATTGTCACGATAACTAAATGTGTATGCAAAGTTTCATAAGAATCACTTTAGTAAGCTGTTGAAAAATAATATTTTTTTTGCATGGGCATGGCACTGCCCACTATTTTAATCATGATGTTGTTTTGAAATGGAAATTTAATGTTTGTGTAAAGTTTCATAAGAATTGGATGAGTAGAAGTAAAATTTTGGTCCAGTATTTTCAAGATATCGGATCCAAATAACAACCTATTCTCGCAATTGTTTCTTTGTTAAAAGAACTATGAAATTTCAAGATGTTCAAAAATATTTACAGGAATATTCTCTCTGAGTTGAATAAGTGAAAATTGTTAAAATTTAGAGTTGTTATTAGTTTTTGTACAAAAACGCTGCATCATTATTTTCCCTATAACAAAAATTTTCTTTAGGAACATATAATTATTATGCATCTGTCTGCAAGGTATCTTCATAGACATGATTGTAGAAAAAAATTAATCCAATATACCATTTTATTTTGGCCCTGGACCCTTACGAATGTAACCGGTTTTGCTGTAAAGTTTTGATTTTAGCCCATATATTCTAAGATCCCAAAGTTTTAATTGAAAAACAAATGCCACTCGCAGAAGCTCTTATGTGCACTAGGATCCCACCCAGTGGTCAAAATTCGCCTACTTGATCCGTAACCGGGTTTGTTTGTAACTGGTTTTGTAACCGGTTTTGTAACCGGTTTTGTAACCGGTTTTGTTACCGGGTTTTTCTTAAGAAAAATATATGTTCTGCATATCAAGAGAAAAATACCTTTCAAACCATATACATCTGTTTCATCAATATTGGTATACAGTAAGATACTTCAAAGTGTCCGACAAAGAATTGTGTGGCCGATTTATATACAAGATTCTTTTATTTACCAAAGCATTTTATAGGCCTTGGATAAAATGTGGCCTTTATAGGCAAAATCATGAAAAATTCCCTTTTTGAAATTTCTTGGAACTTTCTTAGGAATTCTAAGATTTTAAGAAGCATATTTTAATTTCCTTAGCTACCCGATTAATTGATCGGTTAGTTTCAAATTGGATTTTTTTCGATTAATTGTTAAACCGGTTAATTTCAGTCGATTATTCTTAATTTTTTTTTTTTGTAATATAACATATTTTTAAATGGTTTTATTTAGCTTACCGTGTTTGTGGAGTTTGTGGATTTTTTGCCTACACTGAAAAAATTCCATGCAACATATGCACGAAAACGCTCGTACATATTATAAAATACTTCGTAATTTCGCACCACGACATTCTTTCGTAAAATATACGAAATGTACGAAAATAATAAAAAAATAAAAGTAAAAAAAGTATGGCTCAACCGTGGCACGAACTCGCAATCTTCATATTTCAAGTCATGTACTCTACCCACTGAACCACTTTCTACTTATTTTATTAGAGATACAAAATTAGTTTTATTTACTTACATCTGAAAAATACGTAAATTTATAGAAAAAATATTTTAATTTATTTTTTTATTTTTTTATTTTCAAACAAGAAAAAATGTTTACGAAAGGTATTCGTTACTTTCGTAAATCTAAAAAAATATTGCCTAAATGTTTTTTCGTAATATATACGAAAGTTTCGTATATATTACGAAAAAAGTCACTACGAAAGTTTTTTTCGTAAAATGTTGCATGGATTATTTTCAGTGTAGGTAAAGTTTGGTTCAAATCTAATAATTGAAAATTTATCCCCTTCCTGTTGACCGATTGATCTGTAATTTTGTAACCGCCTTTAATTTTGGTGACCATTTATTATTGCGATTAGAAAAGTGGGCTGCACCAAGCCCAATAAGAAGTAATATTTAGTTTAAGCCACTTCCTGTACAATTAATCTAAGATTTGATTGACACCTTTACTTACGACGACTTGTCAATTTTGTAATTAAATGAAGTGGGTTAAAAAGTAGGCAGCACCATGCCCATAAAAAGTAATATTTAATTTAGCCCCTTCCTCTTAAACGATCGATCTGAGATTTGGTGAACACCTTTAACTACTATGACTCTACAATTAATTAATTAAAAAGTGGGTGGTGCCACGCCCCACAAGTATTATTTAGTTTAAGCCGTTTCGTGTTAACCGATTAATCTGAGATTTGGTAGGCACCTTTACTTACGATGACTTTACAATTTTATAATTACAAAAGTGTGTGGCGTCGCGCATATGAAAAGTAATACTAAGTTTTAACCCCTTACTGTTAACCGATTGATCCAAAATTTGCTACATACCTTTACTTTTGATAACTATACAATTTTAAGAATAAAAAAGTGGGCTTTGCCACGCCCATAGAAAGTGATGTTGATATTTACCCCCTTCCTTTTTACCGATTGATCTGAAATTGGGTAAAGAACTTACCTTTTATAGCAACACAATTTTTTGTTTAAAAATGGGTGGCGCCACGCCCATAAAAAGCAATATTTAGCTTTAGCCTCTTCCTGTTAAGCGATTGATCTGAGATTTGGTGAACACATTTAATTTTCATGACTGATTGATCTGATAGCGTTACGATTATGTGTAATTCAGTGTTATTGTAATTCACAGATGGCCGCCGCCACAAAATGGTGAATTAGTCATTTGTTGCCAAACACCTTAATATGGATATCAAATGAAAGGGTTTTACATTGCACAAAAAATATTTTCATGCTAAAATCGTCGAAAAGAAGTTGAACAAAATTTTTTCGATAGTAAGTTACTTCATAAATATTTCATGTTAACTCAAAATAATTTTTTAATAACCTTTAAAGAATATTTTTCCTTTTGAAACATCTATATATTATGTTGATTTAATATTCCAGGTACGGTTCAAGGAAAATGAAGTTAATACTGAAATAATACAAAGAATAATGTTCAATCAAAGTTATTTCAAGTTGAAACAAAGTGAGCTTAATACTGAAATAACACGAAGAATCATATTGAATCAAAGCTATTTTAAGTTGAAACAACTTTAATTTAATGTAATTGTATTATTATTTATTTTACTTACGTGACGTGTACCAGCATATAAGCACAACAAAAAATTGTGTTGTAGTTGGTTGCCCCAGCCAAGATATGAACTCGGGTCATCTACCATCATTTGTTTTTCAGTCTATGCAATAACCATTGCATCCATAACAGCCTCAAATATAATTTAGATATACGCTAATAGAAATTATAATAAATTACATGAATTTCGGTTTGATTCGACATTATCTGATGATGATTTAAATTAAAATTTATTTGCAATTAAAATTTATTGATATAACACGAGTTATAGCGGTAATTTTGTATTGATTCACTAAAGTACATCCAACTTTACTTTAACACGATAAAAATTGATTTTATTATAAAACATGATTTTAAGGATTCAATATTGAAAATTTTTGTTTTAATGGTGAAAAATGTTGAATCAACTATATTTAATATGAAACAATGGTAATTTTTAACAAAGTCTGAACTTTAGCAAAAATCTAATATGATTTCTAACCAATATTGCGACATGCTGATTTTACATTGGTATTTTTTTCTGTGTGTGGAAGAGATGATTGCCGAAGTAGAATAAAATGTTTGGATGTTGTTAATAATTACTTCCTGAGATGTCGACAATAGACAATAGACTTCCAATATTTTTCAATGGAATATAACATCATTTAAGGAGCTAACGTTTTTGAAAAAAATAATTCGAACAAATTTATATTAAAATTTTTTATTTTTAAATTCTTGAATAAAAAAGATTTGATTTTAATTGAATACAACCAAGAACTTAATATAGAAGATCTATCATCATACGACACCAATTTATTTAAATTTAAAGAGAAACAACTCTTAAACGGTTAAAAAAAAACAGAAACATTTTTCATTTCTATTTTATTTCATATTTAGATTGTTTTTTACTATTTCATTCCCAAAAAAAAAAAAACATACTTTTCGCAATAAAACTTAAAAAAAACTGCCACAAACGTAAAAAAATAGTCAAGTAAAAAAAGGAAAATTGTGGTTTAAAAGAAAAACTTTACGACTTTTCTTATCAAGATTAAATTATAAAAAATTGTCGTTTGCTTAAACGAAAGCAAAAGAAAAAAAGAGGTCAAAAGGAAAACTGTTAAGAAAAGTACCATCTCAACTAGAATGGACCACCAAAATCGATTACACTACGAGATTTATGGATGAAATTGAATATTAATTGTTCTTTCTTTCATTGTGGTTTAACTTTTTTTTATGACGATAATAAATGATTTTTTAATAGTAAAATAAAGAAAAAGGACTCACTCACCATCAGTGGGAGTTTAGAATTTTTTCAAAATATAATTAATCATCATTCGTTTAGCATTTGGCCTTTTTAGCTTTAGTTTGATTTTTCTGCATTTCAAATTTGAAAAAGTTTGAAAAAGAAACTAATGTGGCCATAAATAAGTTGACATTCGTTGCCAATCTGGGGTTAGAGATTTCTGTTTTGGTAGATTTTATTTCATTTCCTGTTTTTTTTTTCTTCTTTTTTCTGTTTGTTTTTTTTACCTCCTGAGCTGTGCATGAGTGTGTTGGTTTGTTTCTCACTAAAATGCAAATATTTGGACTTTTTATTTATTTGAGGCACCACCAATATTTTTGGCTGTGGAGTTGATTTGTTTTTATTGGGATTATTTTGTGTGACTTGTGACCTAAAACAAATGGGTGTGAAATCTGTTAATTGATAGATTTTTAACTCGGTTTAGAGGATGACAAATATTTTTGTTTGTTTTGAAGCAGATGATACAAATTGCTACAAGGGTGACAATCGTAATACCCAAGTTGAAGTACATATACATAAAATAAAAATAGCCCAGTGAAATAAAGCAGAAGCTACTTTTATGGAATAACGTATTCATTATTTCCATAGTATTTGTTAAGGCATATTGTCTTTTTTAAGTTGTTGCTAAATTAATTAGAAATTATTATTACTTGTTTCAACCTCTCTGCTACCAATATCCCAGTAAAAACAGAGCTTCCTAGAAAGTCAATAAAATTAAAAATTATTTATAATAATATCCCAGTAAAAGGAGAGCTTCCTAGGAATACAATAAGATGCTGAACTTGTGATCCGGAATAGGTTCAAATCCGGATTATTTCTAATAATTTTTACATATTCTTTACATTGCAAAAAGTTCTCATTTTTGATGCCTATTCATTGAATCCGAAGTCAAGTTCCTGATGTTACGAAAATTAGATTTTTGTGTGTTCAATATATGTCATGAATTCTACAGAGAAGTCATCCGTATGGCTAAAAAAAATCAAATTGTAAAGAGAGGAGAATTATGTTAAATATAACCTCTCGACTTAGAACAAATTTTGTAAAGTTGAATTTCTTAAAATAACGTTTGTTTTCCCTTATTTTCCTTTAATTTTGTGTGGTAAACGTTTTGTATTTTTTTTCGTGTGCGTGACGTTACATGTGCTTGACGACATTAATAATTAAAAAAATATTATTATATATATTTTTCAGAGTGCAATTTTGCAGTTATATAAGAATTTATGTACTAAATACCAGGTGTATACAATTGGGGATAATTGTATTTAAAATCTCCTTTAGATCGTAGAGGGGGGTCACTGATCATCAGGAAGGGAACCGATCTAAAAGAGATTTCAATTATACTTGCTCGTTAAAGAACAATTGTAGTTGCTTGGGTTTTCTTTTATTTATTTGCCTCGAGATTATTATAATGCTCACCTTTGGACTACTAGAGTAAAATAATAAGACAAATTTGTTTCCTTTTATCCAAGATAGAAATAGTTCACTTTAGAACATATTTTCCTTTAGGTTTCAGGTAAGTATAAGTTTAGTTTAGGCTAAATATAGACAAGTTGAAGGGCAACGTGGAGATTTAAGTTGCGTGTAATAAATGAGCTTCACAAAGGTTGAAAAATGAGTGAGAAAAGAATTATGAAGCATAAATTCATTGGATTGATGATTCATTAAAAAAGCTTCGTAAATATACAGGTATTTAAATTTAGTGCAGCCAGATGTTTGTTTAGACTAGCGATATCTATACATATAATAAAACTGTAAAAGGGGCGTGTCTGTACATGAAATATTTTTTGAAAATTTTTATGGTGGCGTAAACAGTAATCGATGTAGAGAAAAAAACAGCAAATTTTGGAATTTTTGTCTGTCTGTCTGTCCGAACACGCTTCACGCAAAAACCACTGAATGGATTTTCATGAAATTTGGTATGGAGGTACTTTAGAGTCCTGATTCAAACATAGGGTACTTTTTACCGCGATAAAATATTTAATTTCTAAGTTAAAATAGAAAAAAAACTAAAATGTACCCTATTTTACTAATATAAATGTTGTTGGAAATTAGAAAGATTTTTTTGTTTTTTTTTTTAACGTTGGTAGCACTGTTTATTTTGCATAACGGGAACTTTAAACAATATAAAAAGAACGCTATATTATTATATTTTATAGACACCTTATAGTCATAAAGCGAACTTTAAGCGCGCGAAGCGGGCGTGCACATCTAGTTCATAATAAACCTTATAATAATTTTATAATTAATATAAAAATTATAATTCATATAAAAATTAAGAACTATAATTTAAATGTTCAAATTTACTTTGAACACAAGGAAAGAAAAAAATAATAAATTTTTTCTTCTGAGAAAGTTTCAAGAAATCCAAAAAATGAAATTCTGAACAATTTCGCCCATAACTTCGTACACATAAGGGTTTTCAGAAATGGGAATAGTTTTCGAGTCCCAGCTTTAGAGTCTTAGAACATGTGGACTTAATTAAAAAATTTCGATCTCAAATAGGTCGTATTAGGAAGTGCCCACGTCAAACTATATTAGGAAATTCAATTATTTGTTTAATGTCGAATCACGTCTGTATAGATATCTTTCAGATAAGTATACATTTGCTACACACAGAAAAATTTCCATGTAAAATCGTCGAAAACCAGGTTAACTTAACATTTTTCGGTAGTGACTTTGCTTCATAGGTGTTTCATGTTAAATCAACATGATTTAAAATAATCTTGCAAGAAAATTTTTCCTTTTGAATTAACTATATTTCGTGTTGATTTAATATTCCAGTGCAGTTAAATCAAAATGAAGTTAATACTGAAATAATACGAAAAATCATATTGAATCAAAGTAATTTCGAGTTGAAACAACGTGAATTTGATATTGGAACAACACGAAGAATCATGTTGAATTAAAGTTATATCAAGCTGAAACAGCATGACTTTAATGTAGCTATTTCATTAATTATTTTACTTATGTGATAGTCATCAGAAAGTTTTTCGTTGTAGCTGACTGCCCCAGCCAAGATTTGAACTCGTGCCACCTGCATGATAGTCCACGCGCTAACGACTGCAGCCACAACAGCTTCAAACTTTTCTTTACTTATACACTAAATAAATACCATCGTATGAAAAATGCATTTCATTTTAATTCAACATGATTTTAATGATTATTTAACATAAAACTTATTGAAATTAAAGTTATAGTCATGTCGATTGAAAATGAATCTTAACGTTTATAACAAAATTGTTTTAACGGTGATTGAAGGTTAGATTAATTATTTTCCGTTTAAAATTAATATGAAACAATGGTAATTTCAAACCAGCAGCAGTAAATATTCGCTGGTAATTCGTTTTTTGTCGTACACATAGACGACACATGTAAGAATAAACAACAACAAGTCACACAACTAAGAAGAACAGTGAATTGTAGCAATGAACAAAGCAAGTAAACACTAACACACTCAAACGACAAATTATTTCTTGTAAATTTAATATGATTTGCAATAAAAATTGCGGCATGCGGATTTCACATTCCTTTTTTTTCTGTGGGTATATGTGCCAAAAGAATTTTTTATATATAAGTAAAAGAGTAAAAATTTTAAGGAATAAAAAATTGTACATGGCTGAAGTGCCCTACTTTGAAACTTAGTAGCTCCGCTCTTGAGCAAGTGAGAGAGCTGATATTTAAAACATAAATAGAAATACTCCTCTACTATGACCATATTATATTTTATTTCGATGGAATAATCCGTTTAGTAATGCCTGATTTATATTGCAAATATTTTGATTCTGCCCCACTGTGCGCTGCAACAGGGAGTGACATGGTTTTCATTATATATAAAAGTGTTTATCTGTTCGTCTGCTGGTATGTTTGCAAGCTATAGACTCCTAAGCCAGTGAACCAATCTTGCTGAAATTTTCACAGTGTATTACTATAGGTTTTTCATTTCTTAAATATTTTAAGTGGGCGTGGCACTTCTCATATAAATAATAATCTTTTTATTTTAGGATATTTATAGGACAAATGCAGCTGAAGAATTAAAATTTCGTGTATAATATTTTGTATAATATTTTGAAAGAGATAGTATAAAGCAGTGCATAGTTTTAAGGCGCGTCTTTGGGTCTAATCTGTATATTTCTACGATATTTAGTTACAAAAATATTTATATGTATTTTAAAAATTTTACTCATCTCCATACTTGTTAATTTGCGACAGACCAACAGCCAATTTAAAATGTGCCAAGAAACGATAAATATTAAAAATAATTCTAATCAAAAACGGTTAATTATGCTTAATTTTCAGCGTTTTTTGCTATTCTGAAAAGTTTGAAAATCGTGCTTAAGTTGTTTTGTCAGAAGTTCACAGATATAAAAACCTGTGAATTTATATTACATTTTTAAATTTTTACAAAAGTCTTGTATAACTTTTGACATTTTTAATTTTTTCTAATTTTTCTTGTTTGCTAATATGTATTAATAATAATAATAATAATGAAAATGTTATTTCTCACTGCTGTGCTGCATAACGAATGTATTCTAGTATTCATAATTATAAGTCTTCCAATGATACAGTCAGCATATTTTCTAATTTACGTTCTACAGTAATGAAAACTTTATCTAAATGTTGGTAAAATAAGCTTTCGCGTAAAGCATTTAAATGCCCCCCCACATTCATTATAAAGCAGAAAATTTAAAACAACCATAAAAAAAAGTCAACAACATACAATTATTTGTGGTAACCTGTTACACTTAGCGTATGATTAATGATTTAATGTGATACTTCACATTACGAGACTCATACGCCCTAGTGCGTTGATAAAGAGCTTGCAGACACGGCGTATGATTTATTTGATATTTTATTTCCTTTAATATAAAGTATGCGCTCCACGGGATATGTAGAATATTAAAACAACACACAAATTCATGCACAAGAGTATTTCGATTTTTATACTTTTGTAGACGCACATATTTTGGTACATGACATGACTGTGCGTGAGTTCTTTTATATCAAGATTTAGAAGATTTAGAATTCTTAAAGATTTTCTATAAGCAAAAGAAGAAAAAAAAAAACGTTTTTATATTTTTAAATACATGTTTGCAAAATTTATAACTACATACTGTTCTCATCAGCCTCACCCACTTACAGTCTACAAAGTGACATTTTATATTTAAACGTTTGACATATGAAAAGGTTTTCGTCTGACATAAATCTGCAGCGGAAACAATGGCACACTTATGTGGCATTTAGTAGATTTTTAGGATAAATTATTGTATGTATGTATAAGAACTAAGTTTTTCTGCCTGTCTAATCTGTTTATTGCTGTGATAAGGATGTTGTTATATGCCTGTCGGTATGCAAATATAAACTGGTGGTTTTTTCGGTAGTTATTAATTTTTATGAGACGAGGACACACATTCATATAAAGTTTGAGAAGCAGAAATGTTTTTTTTTTGTTTTTTTTCGGCTATAAAGTAATTTAAAATAATTGGATGCTATTAAATCGATCTTGATATTACTAAATTTTATAGACTTTAAAAAATTATGTTTGCAATATTTTTTCTCTGTTTGTAGTTTATTAAAGTGAAGAGTATTAAATTTTGTGAAATATTTTCCTAAAAGTCTTTTCAACAAATTAGTTACTTGATCTTTAAGGAGAATGGAAAAATGTTTTTTACCTGGTTTACTTGTTAATTTACTTTCAATTGTTTTCTATATTCTAACAGTTCAATTAAGACCTCTATCACATGAACTTTTTCATAAATATGTTTAATTAAAACACCTCATAATCAACAAATTCAAATTATTTATAAAAAATTATTTATAAAAACGAAATCCTAAGCGGGTTGTTTATTATATGCTTTGTAAGTGTACACGTGCATATGTGTGTGTGCGTGTGAAAGTGTGCTAGTATTTCTTATTCCATAAAAAGAGTCAATAATATACGTGTTCGCATGCATGACACAACTACTCAGCAAAACATACACATTTTAATACATTAATATAAAACGCTTATAATCACATCTTTATATAAAGGTAATTGTATGACACCCTGGAATGAGGTCTTAAATTAGAACACAATACCCAACCAACCAGCAAAACCGAACCAAACCAAACTAAACCGAATGAAAGCAAACTGAACCAAACCACATGTATTGTGAGTCTATAATGAAACAAAAATTTATTCTCGTACTAGTACAATTCAATTACAGTTTGATGCTGTATTTGCAGGAATTCGGGAATTAGGATGGCATTTATTTTCTGAAAAAAATGTGAAATTTTAATAAATGATTCTTTTTCATGTCTATAGAAAATATTATAGTAAATACTTTAACGAAAAACGTATAACGTGGTGAATGAAATCTAGGCAATTTAAGAACTTATGAATATGGGAGAATATATGAGTAAAACTCATTTATAATTGTACAAAAAGGAAAATCATTTAAATATGAACTTTATTATTTTATAATTTTAAAATATGTAATGAAAAAATCACTCATGGTTTGTATCCAAAAAAATGTATAGATTGTTATCCATATTTTTTAATTTAATTGAAATTTATTAGTGAATAACTAAGGAGTTTATGTTAAATACATCGAAGAGTATACATCTGAATTTTACTGAATTCAAAATAAAGTGTATGTTCAAAAAAAAAGCAATGAATTCGTATAAAAATGTATTGAGCGTTACGTAACATTTTTTTTAAATACAATTTATCCATATATTTTAGAACGTTAAAAAAAGTTAACAGCAGCTAAAGGTTAGAAACGATATAAAGAACATTATCTGCTTACAAATTGCTAGTTTTCTTTGAAAAACAATTTGGTTCTACCGCACTGTGGGTTATTATATTTTCGAAGAATGTATTAGGTAGGTCGTATTTTGGTACGAAAAATTATTTGAAATAAAAATAAGTTTTGTTATTGTTTGTCGATCTTATTAAAATTAATCTTATTCGAAAGAAGAGTTGGCCTACTTTTCGCTCATATATAAATGTTTGTAAAGAATTATTTAAAAGATAAAAATGTTTAATGTTTTCTTTTGAAAAAAAAGTCAAAATTGAAAAAGTGGTCATAACTTTTAATTTCGACCTGCGATTATTATAAGTTTTTGTTTTTAGATAGTAGATTTATAGTGCTTTCAAACCCTATACTCATTTTTTGGTGAATTTTTTTCGCAAAAACTTTCCCGGAACAATTGCGAAGGCAAATGTAACGCTCAATACACAAAAATGCTAAGAAATCTAAACATATAATTTAATTTCAGGATCCATTGAATGAGGCGAGAATGAGACGAATCCTACCTTCTGATATTTCATTTAGTTACATTGGTAAAAAAAATATACTTCTAGAACATCAATCGGCACACACATACTAAAACATTTTACGCTTGTATGTTTTATTTTTGCAACTTTAGCTCTTACATTGCAATAGCAATATCAAGTAATAGCAAGAAACAAGCGTCAACACAACCTGCTTGTTTTCTTCTTTCGAATCTGGTTGATATTTTTAACTTTTAGTTAATGCGTGTGAGCTCATACGTGTGAGTACATACGTGTGAGAGTAAAAGAGGAACAAGTCCCATGTGCTATGTCTTGCGGGTTCGTGGTTTAGAATGAAAATCAGCTATATAACGGTCTTCTAAAAAATATGCATAAACTATTTGTCATTCGTTACCTTTGCGACGATATGATTTCTTTATTATTTCAGCTCGTTTCAATTGCTTAAAAATCATGCAAATCAAAGACAAAGATTACCTTTTGCTTATATTCTGCATACCAATTTTTGTCTAGTTTTAATTTTTCTCTAAAACGTTTTTGGATCTCTGCTCTGGTTAATTTAGTTTTCTTCTTCCGTAAAATTTCAAAATTATAACAAAAACATCCAAAACGGATATTAGAAACTACCACAACAAAATCCATACAAATAGGCATGTCGCGAATTACAAGTTTTTACATTTTTCTTCTTCTTCACAATCAAATGTCAAATTAAATTATTTCCAACTCAAATTATTACGATTGGAATACAATTTGTCCCTTCGAAAATTTTTTGCTTTTATTCAACACTCGTCAAAATTTTTAAAATAAATTTTTAAGTAACGAATGACGAATTCTTAGTAAATTGATTAAGCTCATGCTACAAATATTTCAATAAAGACTTCTATTTAACATGCTCTAATATTTTTTTTTGCATTGTAAATATTATTCATAGGGGTTTAATTAGTTTATACGACTCACATTTTTGTTGTCGGGTAGTGTAGTGGATAGTGTGTAGGTTCGATTCCTGCCAAGACCCTGGGTATTTCTGAAGAAAAGCCGAAAAAGGCTAAGCAGTATGTGTGTTCGTTTTATTTAATATAAGAAAGAAAAGTCACGAATGATTAACAACTTGTAGACGAAATTTTAAAATAAAAGATAAAGCCTTTTTTGAATTTGTGGGAATGAGAAACGAAACTGACATGTTTACTTTTATTAGCGTTTATTTGTTTTGCATTTGTTTTTGTAAATAATGTAATGTGTTAAACTGCTTCCTAATGCTGAGAGAAATATTTTTTATGAAATGAGAGTGAGATATCATGTATTTATTGCAAAGTAAGCACACTGAATGAATTTTGCTTCATAAATCCAACGAAACAATTTCGTTAGATTTTTTTCACAATTCTAATGAAATTTCACTAATATTGTGAAACAATTTCATTGGAATTGCTTCATTAGCTTTCATAGTTTCGTTAGGAAATTTCATTGGATTTATGACAACAATATTTCGTTATTTTATGAAAACCCCTTAAGTTTTGACAAAATGTTTTAGTCGATACTTAAAACTCTTGAAATATATACTATAAAAAAACCACAAGAAGATTTTAGTTTTACATCCTTGAATGTCATAGTATCAATGAAATATATTTCATTGGTTTGATGAAAAATTTTCATTTAATTAAGACCGATCAAATAAATTACATATGCATATATATTATTTTTTAAAAAACATAACCATATTTATTTCAACAGTTGGCTACCAAAAGCATACATCAGTAATAGTTTAATGTGCTAGTTGTTGATATAATCTTTCTCATTATTATTGTACACTCATAAACACATTATTTTCACAATACTGTTGGCTGAAGTAGTTACAACGAAGCCTATAAAGTAAATGAAGGAAATCAAGAGTCTGAGTTCGATACTGTAAACGCTCATCAAGACTACAAATTTTTCTGATGTGCATTGGCCTCTATCGTACGTATTTGTAGCATGAAATTGTCAATAGCTTAAAATAGTCAATAAAAGAGATAAGCTAATAATGCCACTGAGTAATGGAATATGTATTTTCATCAAAACAAAGAAATAATTTCATTGAAATAATGACAGAATTTCATTAAAATAATGATATAATTTCATTAATAAAATGAGATTATTTCATTAAAATAATGAAACAATTTCATTAGAATAATGAAATAAGTTCACAATAGTAATGAAATTTTTCATTAGCTTATCGAAATTATTACATTCGATCAATAAAATTATTTCAAATATTTAATGAAATTTTAATTAAAGTAATTTCGATGAAACTTATTTTATTTAGCCAACGAATCGTGCAGTTGTGTTTAAATGAAGCTCTTCATTAGATTAATGTCAAAATTCACAGAGTTCATGAACAAAATTTTAATACAGTAAAGCTATTAATACAGTAAAGCTATTAATAATTTTTACACAATTCCGTTTTGAATTTAACCCACATAAAACGAAGCGCTATAGCCCTCCCATCAAAAATTTAAGGCTGATACGCTTCTGCGTTTATTAAATGAAACGTTAAATTTTTCAAATCATTTCTAATAAATCAATATTAATGTCAATAATCTTTTATGTCTGACTTTACATAAGTTTCAGTAATTGTCTGTATGTCTTCTGTTCTTATTATCATAATTTATTGCTGCTTTCAATAAAATCAATTATTTACTTTTTGCTTAACTTTCTATTTGCGCCATAAGTTCTTCAAGGTTTTGGTTATCTTCATCAAATTCTTCTTTCTTTTTTATACTCTAGTCACAATTCTGTTATCCTTAATGTGGATATATTATATTTTTCTTTTGCAAAATGCTCACACTTTTGTGTTTAATTTTAAACAATACATTACCAAAAAAAAGAAAAGGAACTGAAACAGAATACATCTATGCTTTGGTACTAAATGTAACAACACCTGAAATAGAAAAGCATTAACACTTATACACAAGTCCAAATCTATTTTTACTTCTTTTATAAAATACAAACCACAAGCAAGAAATACATACGTGCTTGCATGCTGCAAAAGAAAAGAGACAGATAAATAGAATGCTGCCCAACAGGTGGAGGATAAAGTAAAAACGGCCTTCTAGCAGGCTTAGTTTCTTTGTAATTTTACAAATCTTATATACAGATTAGTTGTTACGGACGGACTCAAAGGTTAGATTCGCGGAAAATAAGTCAAGGCGTTTCGAGGAATTTTAAGAGTAAAGAAGAAGGCGATACGACTCAGAAAAATTCCTTCAAAAAGGTGTCTACCCTTCAGGCCTTTTATTTCTCCCAGTCATAATAATCTAAATGGTGTCTTTTTAGAAAAGTCTTTTTTTTCTACATGCTTTTGCTGATGTATCAAGTGTATAAAAAGTTAAGTATAAAATGTAATTGTATTGTACTAATGGCACAGAAGATGCACATCAGGTGCTAAACAGTTTCTTTTTTTTTCTACAGTTAAATAAAATAATACAAATACAAAAGTAAAAACGTTCATACACAGTTTTAAGAAGGCAACTGTTGTAAATGAAAGAAAAAAGAACACCTTTCTTATAGTTAACTTTTATGTCAATGTTTTCTTTTGCTTTTTTAAGTATTTTTTAATCACAACTTCATTACTATCAACATCTATTTTGTTTGTTTTGGGCTTCTCTGTATATTTGGATCAGGAATATTAAAGAAACTGTTGTAAAATCTAATTTATCGAGAAGGAGGGACGGACAGCTTTGATCTTAACCGAGATACGAGAGACGTAAAAGCCAATCGCAAAAACAATTGTCTAGCATTGGCTAGACTTATAATATAAAATTTTCGAGTTAAAATTTGAATAATTACACTATGCAACAAAAGGAAACTTTTGAACTCATGATCATTGATTGCCATTACATTTTTTTTGATGTGTTATTGTCCCTTAACCAAAAAAAAAAAACAGCTGAAATTTAAAATTCTGTGGATACGTTTTTTTATAATTTTTTTTCTGTGGATTTTTGTGGATTTTTCAAGAGGCTGCTGCACCAATTTCATCGTAACTTTGAAAAGGGTTATCCAATTTTCTTACAAAAAGCATTAAAAAATTTGGAACAAAATTACCTTTAATCCGTTTTAACATTTTTTTACATACTAAATGGTTTCGGATTTATTTAGACCGCAATGATGAAAAATATATTTTTTTATGCAAAATTGTAAATTTTTTATTATTAAAAAATTTATGAAAAATCGAAAAGGGTAAAAATTTTATCATTTTGTTAACTGATCATAAAGCCACATAAATTGCAAATGAAATAAGCCTTATTTCATGAAAATCGATGGATAAATATTGATTTTATTCACAATAAAGCGAAATCACCTGATTTTTGCTAAAATTGCGAAAATATACACTATACAATATCAATCAATCAATCAATTTGTTGTTCAAATAACAGGTTTCTTACAATTGATTCTGGTAGAAGTTACCAAAATAATAAATACGTGTATCGGCGTTTTATTTTTATTTACATCTGGGATTGATTTTAACGGGAGTTAAAATTTCCCCCATTTGCACATAGTTATACTAACTCGGCATATAATCTCTTGTAGGCAGAGTTCGGATTTGCGTACTCCTTTTGTTCATTACGCATTGCGCATTTCTTACAAGCGTATTAAAAATGCGCACAAGCGCAGGGAGCGGAGCGAAAAAAAGTAGCAATTGGTTAGCGGACCGCAAGCGCATTCGATTTACTAGCGCCGCTCTTTGCGCAATGGCCATTTATTTGTGTTTGTCTAGCGCTTTGCGCTGCGCATTGCGCATATTGATGGGCATATTGCGCATGTTCTTTGAGTTTATTCAGTGCTGCGAAATACATACATACATCTTTCATAGTGACGAAATTTCAAGACATTTGGATTTGTACCATTATATCGTTCTTCTTTACTTTTTTATTCTTGATTCCATACAAATATGATGCCCCTAGACGGGTCAAACTTCCTGACCGGAACCGGAAATATGGACCACACTACCGACCCAACTTCCGGTCCAGACCGCAATTCGAAATATGAACTGTACTACCGACCCAATTTCCGGTCCATCCCCCTAAACCTGAAGTGTGTACTGCAATACCGACTCAACTTCCAGTCCATAGCGGAACCGGAAATATGTCCTGCACTACCGACCCAATTTCTGGTCCAGTCCCTAAACCGGAAGTGTGAATTGCATTACTGACGCAACTTCCAGTCCAGACCGGAACCGGAAATATGAACTGCACTACCGATGAAATTTCCGGTCCAGCCCCTAAGCCGGAAGTGCCATAGCGTGATTTAAAAAATCTACGATGGCATGTAATAACATCCATGGACCGTGTTCAACAATTTTATGTAAAACTCCACGAGGAATATTTTTGTGAAACAACTAAACCCACTATTACACCTCGTAAGGAAAGTTTGTTACCCCTTATTTATATATGGGCCAAGAAGACTCATATCCCGAAGAGCTAGAGTTTTAAAATGTTCTATAAAAATGTTAACCAATCTATTTTACATAAAAATGCTAAACACATCTTACACTTTAAAAGTAAGGCCTACAAAATATACTATCACGAATCAGTATAATTATGTGCCGGAGGGGGGAAATTTTAACTCCCACTAAAATAAATACCATATGAAAACTTCGGTGACTTCTATCACAATTAGTTGTAAAAACTTTGTTTTTTAAAAATAAAACTGATTTTGTTGTACAGTGTAGATAATCGTAATTTTACCAAAAGTCAGGTGATTTCACTTTATTATGAATAAAATCAATATTTATCAATCGATTTTCATGAAATAACGCTTATTTTATGTGTAATATAAGTGGCTTTATGATTCGTTAATAAAAATTTTAAGTTTTTGCCATTTTCGATTTTTAATATAATTTAAAAAAATAAAAATGTTCAATTTTGTCTAAAAAATACACATTTTTCATATTTGAGGTATAAATAATTTCGAAATCATTGAGTTAGAATGACTTAAAGGTAATTGTATTTCAAGTTTTTTAGTTTTTTTTTTAGGAAATAGGATAGCCTTTTGTCAAGTTATGTTAAAATCGGTGGAGCAACGTCTTCAAAACTCGATTTTTGGCAAAAATCGGGCAATTTCACTTTATTGTGAATAAAATTAATATTTATCCAGCGATTTTCATGAAATAAAGCTGATTTTATTTGTTGTATATGGGGCTTTACAGCGAGTGAACAAAAATGGCTTAATTTTGCAATTTTTGATTCTTATAAATTTTTAATAAATAAAAATATTTCGATCATTGCGTTGTGAATAATTCTGAAACCATAGAGTATATAAAAAATAGTGTTAGAACGGCTTAGAGCTAATTTTATTTAAAGTTTTTTATAGGTTTTTGCAATAAAATTGGACAACCTCTTCATAAATTATGATAAAATCAGTGGAGCGAGCAGCCTCTTCAAAAATCCAAAATTTAAAAAAAATTTGTTAATAAAAAAATGTTTTGTATATAGAATTTAAAATTTCGACTGTTTTTGTAGTTAGGGGACATCAAAAAAAATATCGTGACACTCCCGGCATTTTTTTGTTGCATAGTGTTATTGCAAGTTAAATTTTATTGAAAATGAAAAAATAAAAATAAACGAAAAAAAAGTTTGCGAGATGTTTTTGCATTCATTGTATATCTCAAAGATATAAAACTGTAAAAAAATTAAACTGCTGCCGATGTTAACATCTCTGTTATTTTATAATATGGGTCTAAGTTCCGTTTGGTAAAACTTTTGAATATTTTATGCTTTTTTTAATGACAGTGACAGCATTAATTTTGTGTGTTAAAACAAAAGATTTTTTCGTATTTCTGTATGCTTTTACGGTAAATATTTCCTATTGTATGTTTATAAATTTGTCTTGATAGTTTTTTTTTTTTTGATAATTTTTTTTTACATTTTTTCACAAGTTTCTTTTTTAACACATACAAATATATTTTTCTCACACATACATGCACACAAATAATGAAAATTTAGTTTATGGTAAAACGTTTTATTTTGTAGATTCATTGTAACTTTTTTTTTTTGTTTATATTTTCTTGAAGTTTTCCTTCATTTCATTTTTGTTTATTTTTAGTTAAAATAGTTGTTTGTAAAACAAAAATAATTGTACTTGTGTCTGTAAAAGAAAAGGAGAAAATTCACTGGCAACTGCATAAATAAAGATGAAAATAACAAGGAGCATTTCACAGCTCAAATGATGCTGCTTTCGTGTCGTTTGTATTGTTTTCATTTAATTTTGTTCCTGTTCTCGTTCGTTAAAAAAACATTAAGACGATTTATGTACCTTGTTTTTCTTCTTAATTTTTTCTTTTCATTTTTTGCTGTTTTGTAAAATCTTTTACAAATTGTTTAAATAATGTGGTATTTTACTCCAAATGGTTTACTTAATTTTTCATTTGTACTCTAGTAGTGTAAAATTTCTATTTTTTTAATACTTTTTTTTGAAGTAAATGAAAAGTTGTTGATTTCATCAACAAATAATTTTAAGAATGTAAAAATAAGTTTATACACTTATTAATTATAATTACTAAACTATCATAGTAAGGAGCTTTTAATATGATCGTGTGTAATATCCCTAGAAAAAATAGAAGAGTGCTACCAAGTAGTAGCGACTGAACTGAGCTCTGGAACTTTACAAAAAAGGGCCCGTCACTTTTAAATATCATTGTCATTGGAAGGGGTCAGTTGACATAATTAATATATATATATATACTCCGTGGTTGGACCTAGATTAACCTTAATGCGATTGTTTAATGGCAGTTACCTTAGTTTTGCAGCTGCTAATATTCGTTATACATTAAAAGAGAAAATATCTTCCTATTTTGCTCTCTTGTAAAAATCAAAATATCAAATATCAAATACCATAATACATAATACTTTTGTCATTCGTTATCTCACTTTAGCACGATATGTTCTCTGTATTATTTCACCTCGATCTAATTACTTATTACTACTTTAAATCAAAAGTAAAGAAATAATAAATAAAATAAGTTGTTTCAGGTTTAATTCCTTCCCTTTATCTTTTCCTTTCCTTTTTTTTATATTCTACATACCAATTTTCGTCTAGTACTAAATTATCTCTATAACGTTTTGTATCTCTGCTCTGGTTAATTTAGTTTTCTTCTCCTTTCAAATCAAAAACAATAGCAAAACACCGAAATTAGATATTAAAGACTACCCAAACAACACTAATACAAATAGAGAAGTCACGAATTACAATTCGCTACATGTTTCTATTTCTTTACAATCAAATTTTAAGCAAATCCTCTAATATATAATTGAATCATTTACGACTAAAATTATTACGATTGAAACACAAATTGCTGTTTTTGAAAAAATTTTGCCTTTATGCAACACTCTCCTGAAACTCTGGAATAAATATTCAAGTAACGAATCACGAATTTTTACAAATTCATAAAGCTCGTGCTACAAATTTTTCAAAATGAACACTTTAATTTCACATGTTCTTAATAACTTCGTTTTTGCACTGCAATTATTACTTATAAATTTTTAAGTAATTAATAAGTCTCACCATTTTATTGATTTATTTGATAATAGTATTGTATATTAAAAAGTAACGAATGACAAACAACTTTTAGACATACTTCTGAAATAAAAAAGCAAACCATTTTTTTTAATTGGCTTTATATTTCGGAGCAGTGAAAAACGAAACCAAAATGCTTACAATTATGTTATGAATTTTAGTCGAACTGTATGGGCTTATATCCAAAGAAATATAATTATTTTGGCTTGATTCCGGTTTTAGTTTAAAATTTCAATTAAATTATATTTTTATTTACAGATAAATGTGAAGCATGTGGACAAAGAAAAATTTGACTGCGCGGAGGGTTGAACTGACATGTTTCGCTAGCTCACGCTATTCTCGTCAGAGTTCTTTTCCGTATACACCACTCGACCAACGTCGGTGGTTTGCAGTCAAGAGCTAAATATCACTTACCTTTTGTGAATTCATACTGTCACTCTTAAGCCCTTATGACACTACATTTTTCTTGCATTGTTTTGCTATAGGATTGAAAGAAAGAAATAGCAAATGATAGAAAGAAACAACTATACAAAATGTAAACAAAACGTAATGGCTTCTTTAAGTGCTGCCTACTTTTTATTTATAATAAAACGAAAAAAGAAAAAAAAGTTGAAGAAAAGAGGCGCTAAGTCGCCGAATTCGTGAATAAACCGCTAACTTGGCAGCACTTTAATGTTTCAAGCGTGAAATGTCAATTTTAAGTTGAAAATTGTTACATTTTTTTGACAGACCCCCATTTTTTTTATCGATAACATTAGTAAAAGCTTTGAGAATTTGGTATTTATCTTAATATAGCTGAACTCTTTGCACCTGATAAAATTTCCTATTATATTCTATTTGCGCTGTTCTCCAAAATTTGAAAAATGAAGAACAAATGTAGTGTAGTGTCATATGATAGTAATTGATACTCCCTTTTTCCATTATGTATTGTATAAAGCTTCTTGTTATTTCTTTATTCTAGTAGGAATTATCATTGATAATTACAATTACAATAGTGTGAATGTTTGTTTGTACAGTTTATTTGAACATGTACATTCTTCTGCTCTAGAGGCTCCTGGACTTTTAACAATTAAGTTATGAATTTTAGTCGAACTGTATGGGTTTATGTTCAAAGAAATTTAATTATTTTGGATTCAGTTTGGTTTTAATAATTTTTGAATTAAAGTATATTTTTATTTAGAGATAAATGTGAAGCATATAGACAAAAAAAACTTTGCCTGCATGGAGCGTTGAACTGACATGTTTCGATAGCTGCAAGAGAATAAGCGTAGTAGGTTTAGAAACTTATACAAAACCCAACAAACAATTTATAATCGATATTTTATTTTTCTAGATTCATATATAGATTCATATCGAATATAAATTTGTTTATTTATTTTTGGTTTTGTATAAATTTCCAAGCCTACTACTTTTGTGGTTTTCAAAAAAATTATTTGTAAATTCTCAAATAGTTTTTGAAAGTCGGTATTTTTGCCGATATTTAATATGATTTCCACTCAACATTGCGACATGTTGATGTTGCATTGTTGTTTTAGAAGGATCATATCATTGAATTCTCTTATAATACGAGGAGCACCCGTTGCATTTAGTATCTTCCTCATTTTTTTTTTTTTTGAAATTTGAGTTGCATGAAGTTCTCTTTTTCCTGTCGTCAAGATGTTTTCTACTTAATATGACGTAGGCATCTGAAGATTAATTTAGCATCCCAGAAGCGGCAACAAAATAACAAATGTATTTTTTAAGACTGCATATTTTTGTTTTGTATATGAGATTCTTTGTTTGTTGTTGTGTGTAAATGATGGTTGAATTATTTATGTATTTAATTTTTCTTCTTATGTTTCTTAAGTGTAAACCACTTATGTAAAAATATATTTACATACATGTTTTAAATGTACTCTTGTTGAATTAGCAAATGAATAGATATGTATGTATGTATGTATGAAAGAGGCTGTGCATGTGTGTATGTTTATTATAATATTTAAGACTGACTGGGTTAAGTGTTACTGATGTTAAGTGCTTCTTTTAATCCTTGCACATAAAGTAATTTTTGCATACATACACAAACCACTGTAAAAGACCACATATCCTTGTGCAAACACTTGCGTTTTGAAATAAATATAGGGTTAAATTTTTTTTTATTTATTTCAAATATTAAATCTCCTAAAAATATATACAATTTTAATGGCCTAAATTTCTTTATTATCTCTTTGGTACATAATGTTACACTTAGTCCAAAAGAAACGCCATTAAATTCTTTTAGAAAAAGTTCATTGTTCAAATGACTGTCTTTTTATAGGAGAAATAAATTTGTGAAAGGCTTTTTTAATGGGTACTAAAACTGATTTTGTTCAATCTAAATACTCTCACACTAAGGTAGACCAAAATTTATATATGTGGCTTTTTAGGTTTCTGTACACCAAAAGAAATCCTCTTGCTTTCTCTACACTGCACAGAGAGGCAAAATTCCATTCAGCGGCTGAAAAAAAATATTGAATATAAAAAATTTTTAAGCCCAGCAGCAAAGCGGTCTAATCAATTCCTCAATTCACAAACTATTGAATGTGTTGTAGATCGTATAAACGTTGGTGGCAGTTTCCATATAAACATGTTCTAGGCAAATGCTTATGTAGAAATTACCAACAACATTTATACGATCTACAACACATACGACAGGTTGTGACAAGGCCAAATGTATTTAAAAATAAAATTTATTTATCAATAAGTTAGCTGCTTCGGAATATATGGCCGTGTAAACATTCAGAAAAAATTGGGTTGGAATTCGTTATTGATTTTTGTGCCATCAAATTTGTTGGCGTATTGAATCCATCGGTACTGTTCGACGTTTTCGGACAAAGTAACTTTTTTTTATAAAATGTTATAGCAGTTATTTTAAACGCCATTTCTTTATATATTTGCCATTTTAGTTAAGGTTTAGAAGCGTAATTTTTTTTGGAAGTTGCTAAAATTTAAGGTTTTAAATTCATAATCATACTATTTCCAAAAATTAATGTTTTACTTATTCAGTAAAATATTAATGGTTTAACAAAAATATATTGACATTGACATTGACCACTGAGGGTTGTTAGCTAGTTCCTGTGTGTATTTCACTGGCGCTAAATGCAGATCGGCAGGGAACCTTTACCCAAAAATCTCATAGAAAAGCTAAAGATATTGCAACAAACTTTTATTTAAATAAATAAGAAGCTTAAGCAATATCAAAGCTTAAACAGGAACTCAGTAATAAACGATGTATTTTATTTTCTTACTTCCACCATGCTACACAGTCGGCCGGCCTTTTTTCCCACTCTAATTATAGCCAGCCGCAAGGAGGTTGTTGCTTCTCCAACAACTTGTTAATCAATTAAAATACGAATCAAGTATTTGTTTTCAATGTTTTGAAATACAGTATTAATTTATAATGCATTTTGAATTTTTAATACACTTAAAAATGTTTTTTATTCATTTTGAATATTTAAAATTGGTCGCATATAAAAACATATAGTGCCCGCTATGTTAAAAATTGCTGCATAATTTTTTATAGACCTTATAGCCTACAGCCTTTTTTCTAAGTCATCCATACATTATTTATGGATCAGGGTATGAGTTTGGAAGATATAAGCTTTCCGATGACTAAAGAGTTTTATCGGTAAAATTGGTCTTAATGTATAACGAAATATAGCACCACATTGTTAAAATTAGCTGTTTTATTTTTACAGAATTTATAGGCAAGGCTGTAGCTTGTAACTAGGGTTTGGGAATTGTAAATTCCCGGGCGGGAATTCCCGGGAAATTTCTACTCAAAAATTTCCCGGGAAATTGAAAATACACGTTATTTCATAAATATATGGACTTTTTTGACATCCATATTTATAAAATGGCGTAAGTGACCGCCAAATTTATTTTGATTCATCTAAGAAATTTCCATTATAATCCTGTTTTTCTTTAATATCAACATTTTCAATGTTTTTTTAAATATTACAAAAGTTCGTTTGACTGACTGTACGACTAAGTTTAAACGATGAAATTGTTTAAGTTCTCTTTTATAGTAGCTATGTTTTTCATCGTCTGTTTAAATACTAATACCCAGCTTATCGATCTCGGAGGACATTTTTTATTCTTACAATTTCATTTGAAACAAAAACTAGTTCTAAAACTTTGTCCTTGTTTCAAATGTAACTGTAGGAAAGAAAGAATTCCTTCGACATCGATAAAAATGCAGTTAAATGTCCATACAATTTGAAATGAAATGAAATTGAGTTCATACCATTTCTCTAATCGTTTTCTAAAGTAAAGAATTCGATATTAAACGAACTTTGAGTGATGTTCCTCATAATTAGTGAACAAATTTTGGAAAGTGTAGTGGTCATTTATTTTAAGCTCTTAGAAGCTGTAAAAACTTTGAGTTGACACTATTTAAATTTATTATAAGTCGACGCAATTATTGAAACCCTAAAAGAGATGTTTTAATGTGTGTGCAGATAAATATGCCTAGTTAAATGTGTTTTTATTATCGCATGCGATATTTTTATTTTCTATGTGTATTGTACTGAATTTAGGACTTTTTATACAAAAACGATCACTGTTCCCAAACCCTTCTTCCACGACGAACCAAACTAAATGGACATTAAAGACAATGGTTGGGACTACTAAACCGCGTTTTTAGTTTTCTTGAATTGTATTTGTGAAGTTTTTTATAAGCAATTTGAATATATGACTAAGGTTAAATATTCTCAAATATGACTTCTTCAAGTAATATGCCCACTGTGCCCAAACCCTTCTTCCTCCGCGAATCAGACTAAATGGACTTTAAAGAAAATAACTGGGGCTACTAAACTGCGTTTTAGTTTTCCTGAATTGTACTAGTGAAATTTCTTATAAGAAATTTGAATATGTGACTAAGGTTAAATATTCTAGAATATGACTTCTTCAAGTAATATGCCCACTGTTCCAAAACCATTCTTTCTCGGCGAGTCAGATATAGTGGACATAAAAGACAATAGTTGGGGCTAACAAACTGCGATTTTAGTTTTCCTGAATTGTATTTCTGAAATTTTTTATACGATTTTGAATATATGACTAAGGTTAAATATTCTCAAATATGACTTCTTCAAGCAATATGCCCACTGTGCCCAAACCCAGTGGACTCAGTGGACCCAGAGTAAAGATGTGCCCAAACAGGGGCAAAATCTCTCAGAGATGGTAAAAAATTTAATTAAGTTACATTTTCAAAGTTTTGTTAAAAAACTCACAAATACATTTGAACAATGGGACTTAAATTTTCGAATAGTGTGGATCCTAAGCTTCAATTTTCATATTGTCGATATGAGCTACAAGTAAAGGTGTGCGTAAACATGGGAAAAATCTCTCAGAGATAGTCAAAAATTTACTTAAGTTCAATTTTCAAAGTTATGTAAAAAAATTCACAAAAACAATTGAACAATGCGACTTATATTTTCGAATAGTGAGGATTCTAGGCTACAAATTTCATATAGTCCACATGGGCTACAAGTAAAGGTTCGAAAATTTAAGTCGTATTGTTCAATTGTATTTGTGAATTTTTTTACACAACTTTGAAAATTGAACTTAAGTAAATTTTTGACTATCTCTGAGAGATTTTGGCCACGTTTGGTCACATCTTTACTTGTAGCCCATGTGGACCATATGAAAATTGTAGCCTAGGATCCTAACTATTCGAAAATATAATTCGCATTGTTCAATTGTATTTGTGAATTTTTTTACATAACTTTGAAAATTGAACTTAAAAAATATTAAACATATATGAAAGCTAAAATTTAAAGGGTGTGCTAAAGCGAGCAACGTAACATTTTGAACTTGTAATATACATATATTATGAATCGTAATATATACACACTTGACACTTTTTACAGTTAGTGTATTCTTATCCAAAATACCACAATAGATACTGAAAGTAAAACAAAATAAAAATTAAAGGATATTCTATCAGGCAAACTCTTGAAATTGTTAAAGCTAGTGCAGCATTTCAAAGGCAACAGTAACGAATATTAAAAATAGATCCTGCAAATAAAACAGGTTCCAAGTATGCCTGGTACCGCCCACTTGTGTTATCATAATGTATTTTCAAGAGAAATAATTTTGTGTACGAAGCTTCATAACAACCCAGCAAAAGAGAGCTTCCATGGAAGTCAATAAAATCCATAAGTTATGATGCAGAAGTGATGCAAGTCCGGATAATTTCTAATAGCTTTTAAATAGGCTTTTTATTGCAAGAAGTTCTCCTGTTTGATGCCTAATCATTGGATCCGAAGTCATGTTCATGATGTTGAAAAAATTTTATTTTTTGAATGTTCTTTTTAGTAAGTGCAAAGGAAATAGTTTTTAATTACTTCTATTAAGTTGCTTTTTATAAATAAAAATATGATAATTTATAACGTTACTTTCAAAACAACAAAAATTTTTTTGCCAAAATTTCGAATTATCCTCAATTTTGTATAAGTAATATAATTTTTTTAATTAATTATCTGGATGTTGTTAATAATCACTTCCTCAGAAGCCGAAAATACACACTTATTAATACTTTGGAAATAGAGAAAAAGTAGTTCTCCTATAATGACTTCCAATTTTTTTCACTATGAATCGGTGTAGTAAAAAAAGTTACAAAGAATATTTACTTTGCATGGGTGTGACACTGCCCACTTTTTACCCGACTGCGCGACGCAAAGAAGGGTATTGTGTTTACCAGCCTATGTATGTATGTATGTATGTGTGTTTCTTTGCGGCACTATATAAACCGAATGCGTGGACCGATTTTGACGATTCTTACATCAATCGATTCGTCTTAATCCGGGGAGTGTCGCTAAAGATATGGCAGTAGTCAAAATTCAATATGACGACCAACAGACGCCATTTTGTTTATACGAAAAAATAAAAATTCGGCGAACTATATCAAAATGGGTATCAATCGACAGGTATTTGAAGATCATCCTTAGGTTTCTCTTATGATTTTTAATTTTGAATTACCATTTAGGATCTGTTACGGCTTCAAGTTGGTTTCTTTTTTTTCGCAGTCGTGTTTTTTTTTATTTCTTAAATTTATGTCTTGTTTTATTTATTTTTTTGTTTTTAAAGAAAAGTAACACAATCAGGCAATTAATGTCTACCAGTTATTTAATTAATATGTTACCTTCTTTGGGAAAGGGGATAGTGTAGAGAGAGAGCAGGTGGTGAAGTAGGAGACAAAGCTTAATTCATTTTTTTTGTAGAGGAGTGTTGCAGCCCCTCTGGTGTCCAGTAAAGGCATTAATTTGTTTAAGTTGTGTAGCCATTTTATTAGTTCTTTTTACTTCGCCGACGGATCTGCTACATTATCGACGAAGGAGGGTGTTGTTAAGTGCATTAGGATATGTTAGTATTAATCGCTGTCGGTACTGCCAAAATTATCAGTGCTATGCCTTCATCACTTTAATAGTCCAACAACAACCAACACAATAACACACCAATACACATCAGAAAAATGCATGATGTTGTTGGCTTGCCTGAAACTAGTCTGCGCTAACTATTCAGCCAACAGTACCCTCACATAATATTGTATTTCTGCGGGAATTTAACGTGTGTGCAAAGTTTCATAAGAGTGAGTTAAATAGAAGTAGTTGAAAAATAATATTTACTACATTTGGGCGTGCCACTGCTAACTTTTCTAAACATAATGCTGTATTGTCACGATAACTAATTTCATAAAAATCGGTTTCGTAGAAGAACATAAGACCCATAAGCTGATTAAAATTTTTATCGCCTAGGTACCTCCGTTCTCCTGGACTTCATCCTTTATTGAAAAATAGTGAAAAAGTTGCACATTGAGATTAAAATAACACAAACAGTGACTAAAAATATAAAATCGATGCTTAAAGTTGCAAAATAAAAGACTTTAAAAAAATTACTTGTTTCTTCGACCTTCTTTTGTTTATAACAATAAAAACCTTTTTAGTTTCAAACCCATCAAGGTCCTTTAAAAGGTTTTTTATTGTTAGAAATATCGTCATGCTGAAGACGTGAGCCTACTTGGAAATCGTCCATCCAACATCCTCTCCAATCCGCAACGAACCATTTTTTAAACCTATTTTTAGTTTTAGTACTGAAAATGCTGATGATTTTCAGCGCTTCAAAAATCGCTTTTTGTATCAAAAATATGATACTCCCAACCGAAAACTTGCCATACAAAAATCAGGACCGCTATCAGCAGACTCGTAAGCGCTAATAGTACTTTATTATAGTAAAAGCATGTTTTTTTTTGGAAGCAGTTTTTATTGGGATGTTTTATGACATTTTTTCCCTCTATAGTACTTACAGGATGATATGTTCCAGTTAGATAAGTATTTAAATCAGATGCAAAATTTTGTTCCATTTTTCTTTTTTTTTTGTACCCCTAATTGTTCCGGCGCGTGTATTTTAATATTGAAAAAAGCTGCTTAATGGAGCATAAATAAGTCAAATACTAAAAACTGTTTAGCCAATTGTATAATTTTGCATAATCGAATGATTGATAAATAGTACTTTTGCCAACCAAAATCATTGAACTTTAGAAAAAAAAAACTCCTCCATTTTGCATGATTTAAAAATTTAAATCCTTTTACTTTACTTACAATAAATATACGAATATACAAAAAAAAAGTTAAATGTAAATGTCAAGAGATTTTTCTCAAGAAAAACATGCAAGTGTATGGAAATTTAGTATTTCAAGAAAACAACAGAGCACTTTTCATATACATATAACAAAGCAACAACAGCAACAACATTAAAAAAATGAACCATCTTAGAAAAGTGGAACCAAAAAAGCAAAAAAAAAAAATACCAAGAAAATATATTTATACGAAAACACACATTTGGTGACAAAAACTTTATGCCAGATTTAAGTAGAGAATGCAAAATATTATGAATGCAAAAATATAAAGTGAAACAAATGTATGATTTTAGCAAAACAATAGCAGCAACAAAAACAACTACTACTTTAACAAAAAGTTTAAATAATTTTCAGGATACATAACCCTGTAATTCGCGGTTGGGATAATGCTGCTTTAGTCACTTGAGTTATTACAGCGGAGCATCATTGTTACTCCTTACTGCTTTGACGAGCGATTTCAAAGCACGGGAAATTTTTTTTCCATTTGAGCCAGTTTTATTAATTCACAAAAATAAATCTTTTTTGAAAGCTATTGCCAGAAATAAGTTCACTCACTGATCTAGCGGGCTTGCAAAGGCTTAAGAATTAAAAATGTGTGAGTGTGAGTGATGGCAGAGAAGACTTTGAGAGTTTTCTTGACATTTTAGTATGAATGCGTTGTCAAACTTACAAGTGCTTTTACAATGAGTGACAAAAGTTTTGAAACAACATAAAATCCATAATTTCCCAGAAAAAACTTTGCTTACTGGTAGGCAAAAAAGTGTACACACAGAAAAATTTCCATGTAAAATAGTCGAAAGCCAGGTTAATTTAACGTTTTTCGTTAGTGATTTTGCTTCATAGGTGTTTTAAGTTAAATCAACATGATTTACAATAATCTTGAAAGAAAATTTTTCCTTTTGAATTAACTATATATCGTGTTGATTTAATATTCCAGTACAGTTAAATCAAAATGAAGTTGATACTGAAATAATACGAAAAATCATATTGAATCAAAGTAATTTCGAGTTGAAACAACGTGAATTTGATATTGAAACAACACAAGGAATCATGTTGAATCAAAGTTATTTCAAGTTAAAACAACGTGTATTTGATATTGAAACAACACAAAGAATCATGTTGAATTAAAGTTATATCAAGGTGAAACAACATGATTCTAATGTAGCTATTTTATTAATTATTTTACTTACGTGATGTGATAGTCATCAGAAAACTATGCGTTGTAGCTGACTGCCCCAACCAAGATTTGAACTCGTGCTACCTGCATGATAGTCCATGCGCTAACAACTGCAGCCACAATAGCTTCAAACTTTTCTTTACTTATACACTAAATAAATACCATCGTATGTAAAACGCATTTCAATTTAATTCAACATGTTTTAAATGATTATTTAACATAAAACTTATTTGAAATTAAAGTTATAGTCATGTCGATTGAAAATTAAACTTAACGTTTATAACAAAATTGTTTTAACGGTGATTTAAGGTTAGATTAATTATTTTCCGTTTAAAATTAATATCAAACAATGGTAATTTTAAATCAGCAGCAGTACATTTTTGCTGGTAATTCGTTTTTTCTCGTCTACATAGACGACACATGTAAGAATAATCAACAACAAGTCACTCAACTAAGCAGAACAGTAAATTGTAGCAATAAACAAAGCAAATAAACACTAGCACACTCAAACGACAAATTATTTCTAGTAAATTTAATATGATATCCAATCAAAATTGCGGCATGTGGATTTTACATTCTTTTGTGTGTGTGTGTGTGTGTGTGTGTGTGTGTGTGTGTGTGTGTGTGTGTGAGCACTTAAGTCGTAACTACTTACAATTTAACTTGATAACCACTTATTTTTGTTTCAGAAGTCCAAAAAATAAGGCGTACGCTTTACAAAAGTATTTATATTTTTACAGCAATTAACTAGTTATTTGAAGCTAAAAAATGAGAAGTCATACGATACGAACCTATGCTCGATCATATTTGAAGACAAGTACTTTACCCACTCAGCTATTGTTGACTTATAAGCTTAAGCAACACAAATTAGTTTTTCTTTACAAACACATGTGGTGTTAAAAATTAGCTGTCAACTATTTTATTAATACATAGCAACAAACTATAACTATTTTCAGATAATGAGAAAAATTCGTACTTATTTTATTAAAATTCAGCATTATTCTTCGTGTTGTTTCACGTTGTTTTAACTTGAAATAACTTTGATTCAACATGATTCTTCGTGTTATTTCAGTATCAACTTCATTTTGATTTAACTGAACTGGAAAATTAAATCAACATGAAATATAGTTATTTCAAACGGAAAAATGCTCTTTGAAGGTTATTGCAAAATCATGTTGAATTAACATGAAACATCTATGAAGCAAAATCACAACTGAATAATGCTAAATTAACCTGGTTTTCGACGATTTTAATATGAAATTTTTCTGTGTGCCAGGCCGAAATATGTTTTTTTTAATTTTTAATAAGGCTCAACGGTGCTAAATAGCGAGGTTAATCATAATCTATACGTAAAGTTTTATTATAATGTTTTAAGTTCTGTTGCCTTCGCATTGTGTCGCAAGATTGAAATCAATGCTTGAATTTTTTTTAGACTAAAATTATCTAGTACATTTTTTTTTGAGGGTAATTAGGATATACACGAAAAAAATAAAGAACACATTTGGTTATTGTCTAGATAAGGCTACACACCGGAAAAAAGGAATGTAAAATCAAGCAATTGTAGTTTGAAATCATAATAAATTTACTTTTTCCTTGCTACAGTTCACTGTTGTTCTTAGTTGTGTGACTTTATTCTTACATGTGTCGGATGTGTAGACGACAAAAACCGAATTACCAGCCAAAATTTAGTGCTGCTGGCTTCAAATTACCGTTGTTTCGTATTACTTTTAAATGAAAAATTATTAATCTAACCTTAAATCTCTTTGATTTAAAATTTGTCACTCTTAAAACAACTTTGTTATAAACGTTACATTTCATTTTAAATCAACATCACTATAACTTTAATTTCAAATAAGTTTTATGTTAAATAATCGCTTAAATCATGTTGAATGGAAATGAAATTCATTTTACATACGATGGGTATTTATTTAGTGTATAGCTAAAGTAAAGTTTGAAGCTGTTGTGGCTGCAGTGGTTATCGCGTGTACTATCATGCAAGTGGCTCGAGTTCAAATCTTGCCTGGGGCAGCCAACTTCAACACAAAGTTTTCTGATAACCATCACTTAAGTAAAATAATTAATAAAAATAGCTACATTAAAATCATGTTGCTTAGCTTGATAGAATTATAATTCAACATGATGTTTCAATATCAAATTCATTTTGCTTCAACTTGAAATAACTTTGATTCAACATGATTTTTCGTGTTGTTACAATATCAAATTTACGTTTCTTCGGCTGGAAATATCTTTGATTCAAAATGATTTTCCGCATTATTTCATTATCAACTTTATTTTGATTTAACTGTATTGCAATCTTAAATCAACATGAAATATAGCTAATTCAAAAGGATAAATATTTCTTCAAGATTATTGTTATTCACGTTGAATTAACATGACACGCCTATGAGAAAAAAATCACTACCGAAAAATGTTAAATTAACCTGGTTTTCGACGATTTTACATTGAAATTTTTTTGTGTGTACATATGAGCCTTTCGGTGTATATTATAGCAATCTATGTACTTAAATTTTTAAGCACGACTTCTATAAAAAGTAAGAAGAAAAAACTTTAACTTAAAAATGTTGTTTTTTCTTCATTCTGAGTACATGGATTTTTGTCGTTTTCGAGTTTTAATGAATTAAAAAAAAACAATGGATTAATTTAACGTTAATTTAGAAAAGTAAAGATGAATTTGTCAATACTGGTAGCGTTTTGTTTGTGTTAGAATAATAGATGCTTCACATCAATAATTATTTCCAATATTAGAAAAGGTAAAAATATTACCAAGTTAGAAGGTTGCATAGAAATGAGTATCAAGAACTTAGTCCTCATTTCCATCTCAGTACTTTTAATGTCCGAACTTTTGGGATACGAGCTTAGCCTTATTTTCGCATTAATGCTTTTGTACGGATTCTTCTTTCAAATGCAAAGTCCAAACTCTAGATTTAGATTTAACTACATTTCTACTATCATATAGAAATATAAGTTATGAGTTTAGTCGAACTGTATGAGCTTATATCCAAAGAAATTTAATTATATACTAATATGATTATTTCGAACGTATTTGCTTTGTTAATCCAAATTGATTATTAGGCTAGGGTTCGTAACGTTATATTCAGAAAGAATTGGGCTTCAAAGGAACAAGGGAAAAATTAACATCAACTGTTAAATGTGATTTTAATTCTTATATATACAACTTTTTCGTGAAAATTGAATACGAGAATTAAATCACTCTCGAGCTGATATTAAAGTGCACTTGCCCAGCGTTGCCATCATTTTATTTTTCTTCATTCCCATTTTTCTGATGTTTTTTCTACTCAAGACAAACTTTTTTTGTTTGATTTTATACTTAAATCAGAAAAATAGGAATGAAGAAAAACAAACCGATGGCAACGCTGGGAAAATGCACTTTAATATCAGCTCGAGAGTGATTTAGTTTTCGTATTCAATTTTCACGAAAAAGTTGTATATATAAGAATTAAAATCACATTCAACAGAGCCACCTGACAAGTGGTGATAAGCAAATACACGTGAGCACTGACGATGGAAGTGTAGCGGCTTCCGAAAGTGGCGCTACTCTGTTCTGCTATGTACGTTGAAAAATTAAGTTGATGTTAATTTTTCCCTTGTTCCTTGGAATATTAATCAAGCCCAATTCTTTCTGAATATAACGTTACGAACCCTAGCCTCATAATCAATTTGAAATTTAACTATTTTGGCTTGAGTTCGGTTTTAATTTAATATTTCAATTAAATTATATTTTTATTTAGAGACAAATGTGAAGCATATAGACAAATAAAATTTTTGACTGCACTGAGGGTTGAACTGACGTTCATACACACTAGTAATTGTAATTATCGATGAGAATTCATACTAGAATAGAGAAATAATTAAAGAAGCATAACTCAAGACAAAGAAAAAAGTGAATATCAATAATCATCAAATGAAATACAGCTCTAAGAGTGACAATATGAATCGATTAAAAGTAGATGATATTCAACTCTCGACTACAAACCACCGACTTTGGTCAAGTGGTCAAACGGAAAAGAATTTTGAAGAGATTAGCGGGAGCTATCGAAACGTCAGTTCAACCCTCTGTGCAGTCAAAAATTTTCTTTGTCTATATGCTTATATAGAAATATATTTTGTTCAGAATAACTATCTTGAAATCGCAGATTGTCTTAGCAAACTTTGTATTGTGATTCTTGCATTTATATATATTTAATTCAAGACTTCTCTTCCTACATTTTCTCTAAAAAACTATGTTAAATCCAATTTCAATAAATTACAAGATACACATGATACAATGCAAAAGAAACAATTATTAAAATGTAACTAAAGAAATCCTTCAACGAGATATGCCAATATTGAAATTTTTTTTCTTTCTTGAATTGTAATATTCTTTAGTTTCGATTTAATTCAATAATGGAATGTGTTGCCAATAATAGTTTCTCATACTCGTTCTATTATTGAATGTCTAAAAGAAATTCTACACAAAAAAAGAAAAAAAAAACTATGATATACAAACAATAGTTTAAGATTTTTTATATATTTTTTTAGTTTACAAAAACTGAAAACTAAGAAAAAGAAATCCAACACTCTGTAGTCGTAGCAATATGAAAAAAACACAATTGAATGGAAATTTGTATAAGAAAATGGCAGTGGTTAAAGACCGAAAGATCCGAATATATATTTGTTTTTTGTTTGTTTTTATTTTGCCTAGTAAAACTACTGGTTGTATTAGCAGTAGCACGAGTATTTGTAAAATGAAAAAAAAAACTAAAAATCTACAATATTTGCAATCGAAATGCAAATAAATATTAAAATGACGCCATGTAGACAGTTTTTCTCAATTGAAATTTTGTTGTCATTGGTCACCAAACCAACAACCAACTCGTTGTTGAAGAACAGAAATGAAAAACGACATGGCAAAAGTTAAAGAAAAGAAAATATTACAATTACAAAAATAGTTATTTGTTAAAGAAAATAAATTATATTCTTTGAGACTTTTAACAGTTTCTATTATTATTATTTTATTATTTTTATTTCTACTTTGTTTGGGCTTTTTTAAACACATTTTTGGCCATCCTCATCATAACATAATTTGTCTATTTTGCATTAAAGTCTAAAGAACAGATGTGTTTAAGATCAACGTTAGTACCAGCCTTTTGTCCTTACCGGACGGTGCTCTGAAAACCGTGTGAACCGTTGGGTGTTCATTACCTATCCAGAGGGATCGCCGAAGGCATCTCTGTGACTGGCAAGGAACGCACAGGTTGTAACTTCTTGTAAAAGGGGCACCCGAAATGCATAAGCACCTTGCTAGAGTGGCTAAAGGTAATGTCTGGAAAAAAAATAATCACCCTTTTTCCCAGGAAGTACAGCACAAAGGTGCAGAACCGTGCCCTCCTCCAAACTTTATATACATGGTCAAGTTAGAGTTAATGCATTAAAAAAACTTCCTCAATTTGTTTCACAATTACGGGTGCTGTTGGCTGCACTAGTTAGCGCGTTGGTACAAAGCAAACTATAATTAAGAACGTGAGTTCAATCCCTATTCAGGGCAAGTCATCAACATCAAGATTTTTCTGATGTGCATTAGTGTAGCTCTGGTTGGACTGTTTATGTGATGAAGGCATCAATTGATATGCTAATGAACATCAAAATCATTGGCAAAGTAAAACAATTAATAAAATTGATACGCATACAGTATAAACAAGTTAATTTTACTACTTACGACAAGGGCCGCTGCAACGCTGATCTAAAATATACAAAACGCACTATAACAGAGTTAATTGCCTGAATGTTAGTTACTTCCCTCAAAAAAAGAAACAAATCGCCCGTCAGATTTCTTAAGATTTTATTTAACAACAAATTTTATAGAATTTAAAAAATTCTATTTAATAATTTTTTCCTCTTTATCGCTTTATGCTATAAATATCTTTTGATATCCTGCCATGGCCTTTTTAAAACAACACAATACGAATGCTTTTCTACCTTATTTATAAAATTTTTTTTGTGACTGCGTTTTTGAAAACCAACAAACTAAAGCGTTCCATTAAAAATGTTACAGCATTTGATGTTGTGATCAGGTTCAATTTTAATTTTATAAATATTTTATAATAAGAACAAAAACAACAGAAAAGGAAATAGGAGCACTTTCAAAAAGTCATAAAGTAATTTTCACTCTTGTGCTATAAATCTTATTTCTCTAAATATTTGTTCATAAAAATGAAACATTACAAACGAAGAGTGATTTTCTTATGTTAAAGAAACTATAACAAGATTTTTTTTTTACATATTTTCTATAGAAAAGCATTAAATAAAGGCGCAGAGGAAACAAATAAGTAAAAATGATTTACTTTGGTATGTGTCTTAGCAAAACCAGAACATTGGAAATTATAAATTTTACAATAAGAAATGACAGACATTCACGCTGGCAAATGTACAAATGGCGGCAATCCAAGAATTATATGATCTAAAAAGAAACAAATTTTGTTTTTGAAGGATCTTTGTAGTTTAAAACCAAGTCTTCTTAAAGATCAATAATAGTTTGTTTTTTGCATTGGAGAATATGGAAGGTAGTTCTTTTGGTTTAGGTTCTAAATACTCTGCTGTTATCCATAAAATTTCGAGGTATCCAGCTTTGCTTTACGGAACATTTAAAAGGGATATCACGTTTTCTTTTTCAAGTTGGATGAAGAGAGATGACTTGTTGTTACTTCTTGCAAAGAAGAACTCGTTCTTTTGAAGATTTAGTATAAAATACCTTATTCCTGGCCTACACTTCATAACAGCAACAATATAAATAGGACGAACAATAACAAATATCTTTGGAGACAGTGTAGAAAAGACAGCTATCAGGTTTTACTCTTATAAAATATCCATGCCACCTCTTGGGGATATATTCCGGAGAGAAGGACTTATTTCGATATACTTCATTAGGATCATAGAATAGAGTCCTTGTATGCAACTGGCGATCTTTGCACTACACTCATAAATTCATTAGAATCAAAAGAGGCCCATTAGGTCTGCGAAGAAAATGGCAGCAATTTTCACTCTCTATCTACAATGTACCACGTAGCAGGGTTGCCAGACTTTTTCTAACATATTTCGCCAAATCGATTTTAAAAATCGCCAAAAGTCGCCAAAATCTGTTTTATGTAGTTTTTCTTAATACATATTTTATAGAAAATTTGGTTGTACATAATAGTTTTTTTAATATAAGTTTTTATAAAATATTCGTATAAAAATTGTGCAGAAAATCGCCAAAAGTAGAAATAAGATCGCCAAAAACTATTTCATGTAAAATTTTCTTATCAACATTTAAAATCCATTAATGACTGCAACTAAATATCAAAAAGCTTCGAAATCACATTGTTTTAATTCCTTCCAGACAAGTTTTGGTGGGACTTATTTTCGAATATACTTTTTTAACAAAGTAATTTTCCTGAATTATAAAAGTTCAATTTTGTTGAAAAATAGCCATAAAAATCGCCAACAAATTTATTTATCGGCAGAAAAATCGCCTTGTCGCCAAGTCAAAAATTTTGTCGCCAAACAAGTTGAAAAATCGCCACGTTTGGCGAGGAATCGCCATATCTGACAACGCTGCCACGTAGTGGGCGCAGAGTACTGAAACTTAAGCGTTGGAGCAAAAACTATAACCTTAACATTAAACCTCTCGCTCTTCATGCAGTAGTCATAGTGCAGTGAAAAGAAATAGGACTTAAATTTTCTCATACAAGCAGCGATGACATTTTTAGCCTTTTTTACGATATGACAAAAAACGATATGACATACAGTGTTGTTATATCGTAAGTTTTTTACGATATGACAACGCTAAGATAGCCATACATGGTGCTGTCATATCGCAGTGTTGTCATATCGTAAAAAACTTACGATATGACAACACAGTGTGTCATATCGTTTTTTGTCATATCGTAAAAAAAGGCTAAAACTGGCATCGATACCTACAAGGCTTTGTTGTCAGCTGGCCGATACTTACCATAATACACACTTGTGAACGACCATAATACACACTTATAACCGTTAGAACTGCGGCCTGCACCTTCTGGAAAAAGGCTCTTGATTGGTTTATTCGTCTCCAATTACAACCAATACTGCGGAAACCTTTCGCTTGAATGTTTTACCTCATCTGAACTTTGATAGTGCTATCAAAGTCTTAATTACATCCAGTCGGGAGGGGAAGGGAGGTAATATAGGAAGAGACTACGTCTTCAGAGTATATACTGAAGGATTAAGAATGATCTGCGATGTTGGCTATGGAGTTTTAACGTTACTCCCTTCTTGAACAGTCGGGTGAGCTGGGCCGGCTAGCTCCACTATGGACGCAAATGAAGGCGTCCATAGTGGACGCAATGAAGCGGTAGGCATGCCGTTTGGCACTATTAGAAACATTATGTTCAAATACTATCTTTAAAAAGCTGACGACAGATTTCGCAAGATCAGTACCTGTAAGGTAGTTTGAAAAATGAAACTTACTACAGCGTCAAGCACTCAACACAATTAATGAACGGACGCCGTAGGGACATCTTGAGGCTCATCGCAGTAGTAATGGAACACTGGGCGATCGGCAGACATGCCACTGGGATAGGCCTTTCCAACAATGCGTTCTGCCTTGGTTGTCGTGAACAAGTTAGGGAAGCGACAGTTTTCCACCTTCTTTGCTTTGCATATCTCGAGACAAAAATTGTTGGACAATCAACAGACGAACTATCGGAGTTATCAGAAATTGGTCTAGGTGACTTGATTAGATTTCTCAATGCGATTGAAGTGGTCTGTCAAAACTAAATCATCTTGAGAAGACTTGAATTTTTGCACGTAGTAGGCAGCCACGTAAACAATCCAACCAATCAAAAGTGCTGACTGAACAGGTCGTGCGATAAGTAGCTGGAGTGGGCAACGATGTCCGGCAAGAGGTGAAGATGCTAATCAGTGGGTTAACTCCAGTTAGAGATGGACGATCAGGGTTACGCCTCCGGAGGAAACGATGAGTTTCTTGGTTATATGTGTATCCTGGTGGACAGCTTTCACGGATTGCTAGCCAAGTCTTGCTATGACAAGCCGGAGTTGATAAAGATCATGCATAAACGTGAGGAACTGAAACTAAAGAGGAACCGTTGATGGAATCATTTTTGACTGAAATGAGAGATGAACAATGATGCCTGGTGTAGCACCGGACCGGATATATAGGCACTTGGGTACTTAGGAAGCTAAGATGAATGAGGAACCGACATAAGGATCGTAAGTGACAGGAGACCATAATTTCAAATATCCTCGACAGAGACTACAATCGAGGAAGATAATGTTTGCGTAACGTGCCCCGACGAAGCTGAGATGGCCTCGAAGATGCTGATATGGTGCGTTGTGTTATTGAATATAGATAAACTCTTTTGAATTTGAAACGATTTTTCGTCATCCCACGGCAAAGCTGGTTTGTAAACAGACCAGTTTCGGCTATGTGCCATCGGTCTGTTTACAAACCAAATTTGACGTGGGATGATGGAAAATCGTTCGAAATTCAAAAAAACCCCGTAGGAAGAAAAACACAACACTCATAGATAAACTCATTTGGATGTCAGGATGCAGATATGTCAGTATCTGTCTGTCACCTAGCCGTGATGGTGTTCTTAACACCGTTTGTAAACAATACGACCAGCGGCTCTCTGGCTGTCTCTCGGAGCCAATAGCAGCTCCCCTACGGCTGATCTCAGGGACAGTTTTGGTTACTTTGCGACACATTATGTTCTATATGCTAGCAATTTGTGTACAGGTTGCAGAACCATGCAAAGATATCATGCCAAAATGCTGGAATTATCTAACCACCTACTACCAAGAAGACCGTCACCTTTTTATAAATTGCGAAGGCAGCCCAGTTGATTGGCAATAGCACCTACTAGCATTAGATCCAGAATCGAGCCACTAGCTTTCGCGGAGACGCAAACTTTTCAAACACTCTGTGGGCACATTAAATCTCTCCTCAGTGATCAGAAACTTTCGGAATAATAGCCAGCACCAAAAAAAACCTCATAAACAAGCCGTGTGTTTATTAAATAGCCCCTATTTCAGGTAACTATAACCTGATCTGCCATCAGTACCTCCTCCCACACTAGAATAGGCAATCCAAAGCACTTTAGATACGTGTTTGTACCTCAGTTTCTCTTATTTAAGAGACTCGGAGGTAACTTAAACATATCTCAAAAAAATCCTTACCGCAACATGTTGTGGCTACTTCTAAATGGCAAGACGTGCTCCTTGGGATAACCTCAGGATATATTGAGGTTACTGTAGATGAGGAGGTATCCAGACGAAGTAGATAAGGATTAGAAATAGTGAGTTAACTACTTCTTCTTTCCTGCCTCAGGCTTCGGGCAAAGACTGAAGAAGAGACAAGCAGGAGGTGGACCACAAGAAGGAACTGTGAACTCGAAAGCCTTGTTGGCTTGTGTGCGGAAACACCCCAGTGACATGAAAGGAATCGAACCGGCGATCCCATCGAAGTCATCGAGAGAACGAATAAAAATAAGTTCTTCTACATTTCAAAGAATGTTAGGCTCTATAACGAGTAATGTTTGTTTATATAACGTATAGGCTAGTCACTCCTTATGAGTAGGGTATCTATTAAAGCATCCTAATGAGTCAAAAAGTATAAGTGAATGCTGGAAGCCTGACTGTTATCCTTGACTAACGTCCTTGAAGATTGATGAATTTTTTCCAGTGATACTCAGTAGCCTTTTTTCTTCATATCTTTTGGCGTAGAAAGGCTATTCTAATATAGTTTCTCTTTCCTCCTTATACCCTAGAAATTAAAAAAATGGAATTTTTATAATATACATAGAACAAAAAATCAGGTATTGCTTCATCATAGAAATCATTTATAGTTCCGCTAACATCAATATCTTCAACGCTAGACTATGCAAAAGCTACAACTGGTCGGATTTTCCGCAAATCTCAGAGCTGACGAAGGAGATTGAAAGATCTCCCAGAAAAGTAATGGTATGCTTCGGTGACCTTCGTACACGAATGTATACACAAGGTATGTTTGAATATAAAACTCTGGCGAAGCTGTATATAGGAATTCTATATGTCGAGTTGGCTAGGGCTGATACTAATCCTCATATCCATACACATACGCATGTATCAGGAACATATACAGCAAAGTACAGCAACAACTCTAACACAAGTGAACGAAAAAAAAGAAATTCAAATGGAAATACAAACATTGATGTCACTCATTCAGATGGTTGGGTACTTGGCTAAGTTTGAATTATTCTCCTTTGTTAAATACAAAAAGAACAGCAAAAAAAAAGAAATGTTTCTTAAAAAATATAGAAACAAAATTCTAAACTTCTCTTCTAAACAAAAAAGTCGTAAAAGGAACAATAATACATTGCAACTGTATGCAGAAATTCTTTGTGATTTCGTTTGTTTTGTAGCCTTTATCCTTTTTTGCCAGTCGAGTACATCTCACCGAGAACATAAAGAGTACGACGATGAGTACATTGAAATGGCAAACAACACATTTCTAAATGATGTTTTCTCATGCATGCACTGCTTTAGTTTTCTTTATTTTTTTCTTCTTTGCTGCTAAAGATTTTTCTTTAAGCAGATTTTTTTCCTTTTTATGTAGAAACTTTGCCAAAGTAAATAATCCGTTTTCAAGAAGAACGAAAAAATATCATGAACCAAAAAAGTCAAGTGACTTTATACTTGAAGTTTTATAACACCCAAAAGACTTAAGAGAATAATACGAAAATCAATGATTTTACATAAAATTTTAAGAATTTTTAAATGCTCGTGTAACAAATTAAAGTTTGAAAAGGTGATATTAAGAAGCTCAGGTTGCTCAAATTAATTTTTTTTTATAAGATTATTATTTTTTAATAACAAATGTTCAGCAAAGTTTTTTCTTTTGGGTTTGTAAAATATGGCTATGTTGCATTAAAAGAGCGATATGTTCTTAATTTGGGATTTTATAATTTTCACTATAACATCGCGAAGGACACGACCTAGGCAAAAGGTTGACTCTGGGTTGGGTGAAAATTGTTCAAGTGTGTAGACAACAGAGTTGATGAACCTGAAAACTCAATAACGCTAATATTCTAAAGAAGATTTTATTAATAAATAATGTTTCTAGCCATGGTCTTACAAAACTATACCCTAAATATGTATTAATTACGATAACCTCTAATTCTATATGGTTTGTATAATTTTTTTGAGAACATGTATAAAATTGAATCGTGTCATGGTGACAAATTGTCTTCATTAAAAAAAAAATAACAACGAAATCTGATATTAAGACGACAATATTAATTTTTACAGTTAGTTTATTCGTGAGGGCTCAGTAATGTTCATTTTTAGACAAAGTATATATGGAAGGTACCCATATCCTTGCTGATATTTTAATAAAAAAATTTACGCAAAATATTAAATATATTTTAAAAATTTTGCCAGTCCTGTTTTAGTTTTTGAAGCTTAGCTTAGCTGAAATCCTAATTTTTCTAAAATAGATATATGGGAGGTACCCGTATCCTTGATGCGCTTTCAAAATAATGTTATCGCACATAATTTTTCTAAAATTTTTTCGTACAAAAATGTTAGCATATTTCGAGACGTTCCGCAAGTTGTTTTTGATCGTGGGAGCTTAGTGTAGCTGAAATCCTAAGTTTTACAAACTGTATATATGGGAGGTACCCTCTTCCTTTTTGCGGTTTCAAAATAAAAATTTTCACACAAATTTAGCATATATTTTGGGACTATTGGCAGGTTGTTTTTGATCTTCGGAGCTTAGTTTTGCTGAAATCTTAATTTTTCTAAACAATATATATGGGAGGTACCCATATCCTTGTAGCGCTTTTAATTAAAATGTTCATACAAATTAAAAAGTACATTGTGAGATCTTTGGTAATTTTTTGTCACTTTTGGCTGCTTAGTTTATGTTAAATCATAATTTTTCTAAAGAAGGGTGCATATATGGGAGGTACCCATATCCTTTCAGCGCTTTCAATTTTCAATTTTTCACACAAATTAAAGCAGATATTTTGAGACTTTTGGCAAGTTGTTCTTGGTCTTGGGATCTTTTCTAAAAAGGATATATGGGATGTTCCTATATCCTTACTGTGCTTTCAATAAATTTTTTTTCTCACAAATTATAGCATGTATTTTGGGACTTTAGGCAACTTGTTTTGGTCTAAGGATTTTAGTTTAACTAAAAGTCAAATTTTTCTAATAAGGATATGTGGAAGCTACCCATATCCTTGCTGCGCTTTCAGTAAAATTTTTTCGCTTACAAATTTTAGCATATATTTTGAGACTTGCGGCAAGCTGTTTTTTATCTTGATAGTTAAGTTTAGCTGAAATCCAATTGTTTTTTAATAAGGATAAATGGGAGGTACAGATATCCTTGCTGTGCTTAAAAAAATTTTTTAACACCGCTTTGAAACTTTATCAAGTTGTTTTTGGGCTTTGAAGTTTAGTTTAGTTGAAATCATAATTTAACAAGAATATATATATATATATATATATATATATATATATATATATATATATATATATATATATATATATATATATATATATATATAAATATATATATATATATATATATATATGTATATATATATATATATATATATATATATATATATATATATATATATATATATATATATATATATATATATATATATATATATATATATATATATATATATATATATATATATATATATATATATATATATATATATATATATATATATATATATATATATATATGTATATATATATATATATATATATATATATGGGAGGTACCCATATCCTTGCTACGCTTGTAATAAAAACTTTTCGCACAAATTATAGCATTTATTTTGAGACTTTTCGCGAGTTGTTTTTGGTCTTGGGATCTTAGTTTAGCTGAAACCATAAGTATGTTTAAAAAGATAAAAGGGAGGAACATATATCCTTGCTGCGCTTTTAGTAAATTTTTTTTCGCAAAAATGTAGCATATATTTTGAAAATGTGTCAAGTTGGTTGCACTCTTTGAAGCTTAGTTTAGCTGAATTCATAATTTTTCTAAAAGATATATATGGGAGGTACATATATCCTTGCTGCGCTTGCCATAGAATTTTATGCACTAATTTAAGCATACATTTTGATACTTTTAGCATGTTATTTTTCGTGGTGGGATCTTAGTTTAGCTGAAAGCGTAATTTTTCTAAAAAGGTTATACCGCAGATACCCATATCCTCGCTGCGCTTTGAAAAACATTTTTCACACAAATTTAGCATATATTTGGAGACTTTTAGCAAGTTGGTTTTAGTGTTGGGAGCTAAGTTTACTTGAAACTCGTAAGTTTTCTATAAAATTTTTCACACAAATTTTAGTACATATTTTGACATTTTAGGGAAGTTTCTTTTGGTCTTGGGAGCTTAGCTTAGCTGAAATCTTAATTTTTCTAAAAAGGATATATGGGAGGTACCCACATCCTTCGGTTGATTTCAATACAAATTTTTACGCAAATTTAGCATATATTTTGAAACTTTTATCAACTTTTTTTAAATCTTGGGAGCTTAATTTAGCTGAAATCATAACTTATCTTAAAAGTAATGTTTAGGAGGTACCCATATCCTTGCTGCACTTTCAACAAAATTCTTTCACACAAATTTTAGCATATATTTTGAGACTTTTATATAATTGTTTTGATCTTGGGAGCTGAGTTTAGTTGAAATCATAACTCTTTCTAAAAGTAATCTTTGGGAGGTTCCCATATCCTGAATGCGCTTTCAATAAAACTTTTCGCACAAAATAAAGTTTATATTTTGAGACTTTTGGGTAAGACTGTTTTAGTCTTTGGAGCTTAGTTTGGCTGAAATCATAATTAAAAAAAAAAGGATATATTTGAGGTACCCATTTACTTCGCTCTATTTCAATAAAAGTTTTTACATAAATTAAAACGTATATTGTAAGACCTTTGGTAAGTTTTTGTGACTTATGGGAGCTTACCCTAGCTGAAATCATATTTTTTTTAATAGGATGTATGGGATGTACCCGAATCCTTGCTGCGATTTCAATAGAAATTTTAACACAAATTAAAAGGTATATTTTGAGATTTTCGGTAAGTTTTCGTTACCTTTGGAAGCGCTCTTTACTAAAATCATTTTCTAAAAAGGATGTATGTGAGGTATCCGTATCCTTTCGGGAATTTTTTCCAAAATGTGAATATTTGCATAGCTTGACGATACAAACCACTACGCCAATTTTTTTAACCTAAGTCTTCTTCTTCTATTTTTGTCCAAGTTTGTTCGACAACAAAGCACTGTGCGCTCTGAACTCTGTTCAAATTTGTGAAAAAAGTTGAGTAACATTGATTATTTCATACGAAAATTTTACGTGTAATAAGTCTTAAGCTACGGTCACATTGGGCAAATATTTGACGAAATAAGCGTAACCACTGCTTTTGCTTAGGGTTAGTGTTATTTAACTTGGTTTTTATATTAGAAAATAAAATTAATTATTCTTTAAAAAGATATTTTTTTATAATTTATTGTAAATGCGAAATAAAAAGTATTGAAATTAAAAGAAATAATATTTTAGTTTGTGTGTTGGTCACCCTTTTTTATCAAATATTTGCCAAGTGTGACCGTAGCTTGCCAATTTGCTTTATATGTATTTTGACAGCATTTCTCGTGAAATGTTGAACAGAGTACCAGGCTTATAGTTTCAGAACTCGAACCGGTTGCTAGTCCTTGGAAATCAGTCACGTAACTGTCACAATAGGGTATGGAAACATAACATTGAAAAAATTGATTTTGCTGCATAATGCTGTACCTAAGCAAGCATTGAAAAAGCCATTCGTTAGAAATGGCTTGAAATTTTTTTCATTGCCCAATTGTTTTACAGAAATTTAGGTTTCCTTTGAAAATAAAATCTACTTTCATTAATTCTTTTAAGGTTCCCATTATAAATATAAAGAAAAATAACTGTCACATTGGGTCATTGTTTATAAGGCGCAAAACTAAAAGACAAAGAGAAACTTTTTGCCTTCGTCGCTAACAAAAGTAGTTCACTTTCTCATACACACAAACAAGCACCTTCAAACACAATTACACTCTACTCATATAACCCCCAAATAAAAAAAATTGGAAATGAAGAATAATACCCAATGGTGAATAGAAGGAATAAAGAGGCGTTCTACAAGGCCTTATTTAGCAGTCTATTGTACTTCCACTCCTATTGCATACTCATATCTTTTTTACACGTGATGTCATTGGGGACCAAGGCCTTCCTCAACCCATTACTCAGCAGGCCTAAATAAAGGCATTCTTTAGCAGGCCTATTTGCAGATCATACGTGGCATGCCTGATATAAGGCATGCCACGTATGGGAAGGTCCGTTAAAAAACATGGTGGTACATATTTTTATCTGGATATTTTTATAGCGGCTTCTATATTTTGGATTAATGTTATTTTTTATCCAAAGTAATTTTTTATACATATGAGGGGGGCTAAATTTCGTGTATTTATTAGGAATGAATTGAACATGATGCAGTAGCTGCAACATAAACGACATAATATCAATATGTATGATGCGTCTTGTGCGTAAATTTCAGTATTATATAAAAAATTTTTGCGAAAAAAGAATACGAGAATGTTTGTTATTTCTAAAGAACATTTTTTATTAAACAAAACGAAAAATCTAAAAATAGAATACTCCCTACAAAAGAAACCAGTGTAGAGGCCTTTTTGAAGGCCTATCCTTGGAAGGCAAAAAAGAAATAGTTTTGGATCTAAAATTCAGGTATTGGAAGGCATGTAAAAAGGTCTGTTTAGTGAATGCCTTGTAAGTTTTACCGCTGGCTAATTATGCACAAACACTGGCACACATTCACATATACCAACTAATAAAAAAAAACACATTTACCTGGAAAAATTAAAACAATTATTTGCAAACTTCAACGAACACACTTTTATACTTCGTACATTCCATAATAAGTCACACATACATTCACACCAGAAGTCACCTGTAAAAAGAACATTTTTATTTTTTGTTGCGTATGCGAGTGTTTGTTTCAGGACTTTTTTTTTTGGTTTGTTTGTTATAGCTGTTGATGATGTTTTGTTTAAAAGTATTTTTATGTGAATAAAACAAAATGGGAAAATATGAAAGCAAAGAAAAAAAAATTTTTTTTTGTTTTTAAGTAGAATTTTGTTCACACACTAATTAGCAAAAAGGTGATGAGTATCTTTTAATAAAGCGCACAAAATCAGCGGCAACAGCGGCAGTCAGAAAATAATTTTCATTCTGCTAATACTGTATTACTACTGTGCAGTTAATTGAAATAATTTTCATAAGAAAAGGCATTAACTGAGAAATTGACAAAGGAATAAAACCTGTTCAGAATTTTAATACACGCAGTTTTGTGAATTTAGGCTATATTCAGAACGTATCAAACATACATACATTTACTGTGGTTCTGGCAACGAAAATAAGTAAAATGAAAGATAATAAAATAAAACAAGGGATCAATCTGGAAGATGTAATGTTGTGTTGATACGTGCAAAGTTCTATAAGAATCGGTTGAATAGAAGTTGTGAAATAGAATATTAACTTTATTAAGGCGTGGCAGTGTCCGATTTTTCATCATAATATAGTATATTAAGCTGCTTTTCTCTAAAGCTAAAAGCATAGGAATAACGGTACCAATCGTAATAGTTTGATGCTCTTGGAAAGTTAAGAGTGCGTTATTGTATATACGTAGTGGCGTGGTTGACTTATTTTGTGCTCTGTTAAAAATTTAGTTTTTTTCTGAAACCAAGTTTCAAACTTCATTATTATAATTTGAAAGTCAAAGGCGTTTGGTTTATTAGTGAGGAATACATACGTTTATTGGTAAGGAACACGTACGTTTATGCCTTAATTTATTAAAAAAAATTCTGACTAATAACAAATTAATAAAACAAATATTCATACAATAATTTATTTTATAAGCCTCTTATTAATCCAAAAATTTATTATGAATTAAGGCATTAGTGTATATTTTTAATTCAATAATTATTTAAATGAACTGCGTGATCGGCTAATGTGGTAGAGCTAAAGACGGTGAAAGTGGTATACTGTATCAGATTACAATTTCAAGAAAATAATTACTTCAAAAAGATATGACATATGAAGTTATGGCATACCACATTATCAGATCATAGTACACCACATTACCCTCCAATTTTTAAATGTCTTGCTTATAAATTCTGTGAAATGCGACAATAATTCAATGAAAAGCTTCACTAAAACTCAACCAATGCCCCGCTTCTTTGGAATAATGAAAAGAGCTTCGCTAAACTAATGAAAATATATAATTATTTTAACGATATTATTTCATGAATCCAAATTGATTATTAGGCTAAGGTTCGTAACGATATATTCAGAAAAAATTGGGCACGATTAATATTCCAAGGAACAAGGGAAAAATTAACATCAACTTAATTTTTCAACGTACATAGCAGAACAGAGTAGAGCCACTTTCGGAAGCCGCTACACTTCCATCGTCAGTGCTCACGTATATTTGCCTATCACCACCTGTCAGACGGCTCTGTTGAATGTGATTTTAATTCTTATATATACAGCTTTTTCGTGAAAATTTAATACGAGAATTAAATCACTCTCAAGCTGATATTAAAGTGCACTTTCCCAGCGTTGCCATCGGTTTATTTTTGTTGCCTTTTAAATACTTTTATTGTTATCCGATGGATTTCTAATTGTATAAAGGTGTAGAAAAATCAAATAGATTCATATCGAACAAAAAATTATTTGCTGAGTTTTCCAGTTTTCCAGAGCCTACTATGGATAATTTTAAAAATTATTTATTTATAAACTCTCAAATGGTTTTTGAAAGTCTCTATATGACAAAAAGGGTTTGTAACTGTTCAAAATTGTGTTTGAAGCCTACTGACGATTTGGTAAAGCACCACTGAAATGCTCCATATAGACAATGCTTAACCTCCAGCAAGTGATGAATCGGTTGAATTGATGTTGTTGAAAAGTAGTATTCAGTAGTAGTAAGAGCGTGGCGTGCCCAGGTATTGTTACGAAGTATGTACAAAGCTTCACAATAATGTTTAACACCATAACGTTGTGTACAAAATTTTATTACAAGCGTTAAGTAGTTAAATAATAATAAAATTTTTTCATGGCCGAGCGCACTGCTTAAAATATTAAGTTTGGCCTGAAATTGATGAAAATTGCGTTGAAAGATTCCACTACTTTCTTATTTGTAAGTGATTCCAAAAAAGCGTTGATAACTTTCAAGCCTTTGGAATCTGTTAAAAATATCTTAAAAAATATAGTTAAATCTCATTCTTTCCGCTTTCGAATACACACAGAAAATTTTCATGCTAAAATCGTTGAAAACGAGGTTAATTTAATATTTTTCAGTAGCTACTTTGCTTCATAGCTGTTTCATGTTTAATCAACATGCTTTCCAATAATCTTGGAAGTACATATTTCCTTTTGAAATAACTATATTTCATGTTGATTTAATATTCGAGTACATTTAAATCAAAATGAAGGTGGTATTGAAATACTACGAAGAATCATGTTGAATCAAAGTATGCTCAAGTTTAAACAACGTGAATTTGATATTAAAACAACAAGACAAAGAAATATGTTGAACCAAAATTATTCTAAGTTGAAACAACATGAATTCAATGTAGTCCTTTTACTAATTATATTACTTACGTGCTGTGTGCTAGCATAGGAATCAGTAAAATTTATGTTGTAGTTGTCTGCCACAGCCAAGATTTGAACTCGGGCCAATTGGTAGATAGTCAACGCGCTCACCACTGCTGCCACAACAGCTTCAAACTTTAATTTAGATTTACAGAAAATAAATACCATCGTAATATGAATTTTATTTTAATTCAATAGGATTTAATTGATTATTTAACATAAAATTTATTTGATATTAAAGTTATAGATCATGAAACGTAAATGCAACGTTTATACCAAAGTTGTTTTAACAGTGAAAAATATTAAATCAAAGAGATTTAAAGTTAGTTTAATAATTTTCCGTTTAAAATTAATATGAAACAATTGTAATTTGAAATCAGCACCAGGAAATTTTCGCTGGTAATGCGATGTTTGACGGCTATTTGTCGGCTATATAAAAATAAACAACAACAACAAAACATCAACAAGTCACACAACTGAGCTCTATAGTGAGTTGCAACAACGAACAAAGCAAATAATCACCACTTAAACAACAAATTATTTCTCGCAAATTTAATATGATTTCCCATCAAAATTGCGACATGTTGATTTTACATTCCTCTTTTTCTGTGTGTACGTAAGAATTTTCTTCCCAAATTGAGGAAAATATTATTAAAAATAAATTTTATGTGAAGGTTACTAATAAATTATATATTTTTTAGTGCTGTTATTTACATATTATTTTAATAACTCAACTCTTTTGCTAATTAACACGTACGTACGTACTTATGTATATGCTGATTTCTTTCAAAGGCGTGCTTATTTGGTGGTAACCTGACTGTTGTGTATATGTGTTTAATGATGCCTTCTGCTCTCTACATTTTTCTACAGTTGCTGTGTCATTTCTTCTTGATATTTTTATGCATTTCACGTTTATTGTTGGTGACATTAAAACAGCAAAAAACTAACTAAAGAAAATTAAAAACAATAACTTTAAAACACAGCACAACAAAATGTGCCAACAATTATAATAAAAAAAACAAACAAATAAAAAAAAGTACGAAAATTAAACAAATAATAAAAAGCTAAAATCACAAAATAAGCAAACAAAAAATCTCTTAAAATGGATCCAGGGAATTTTAGAAACAAAATAAATTACGAAAAAACTGGCAAAAAAAGCTTAAGAAATTTGGTCATACGATTTTTGTTAAGCCATATTTTAACAGCGTTTCTTTTCATTATCTTGAAAATTGTTCCTTGGGATTTCCCAAATAGCTTTTTTTTCTGGTGTGCTACGATTTCCTTGAAACTATAATAATAAAAGCGAGTGAGGAAAAAAAGAGAAGAAATCTGAAAACATGAAAACATGTATCGAATTTTAATAATTTCGTTTTACTTCTTTAGCACGAGTATGTTTAACTGCGTTAGTAAAGCAGTTAAAATATTCGCATTGGTTTAATAAAAAAAAGGAAAGAAAAAAATCCTTGAAATATAAAATTTTATTAAATAATTTCGCAACTGAAAATGCATTTTTACCATGAAAATAGTTTTTCATCTGCGGATTAGAGCTCGAAGGTCGTGATTAAAGTGTGTGCTCTTGAAGATAGTTAAACCAAGAACGAAGTGATTTTTATAAGCTTTTTAATATATGCACATACACACAGAAAAGTTTCAATGTAAAATCGTCGCAAACCAGGTTAATTTAAGATTTTTCGGTAGCGATTTTGCTTCGTAGGTGTTTCATGAGAATTCAACATGATTTACAATAATCTTGAAGCCACATTTATCCTTTTGAACTAATTATATTTCATGTTGATTTAATATTGCAGTACAGTTAAATCAAAATGAAGTTAATACTGTAATAATACGAAAAAGCATGATGATTTAAATTTGTTTCGAGTTGAAACGACGTAAATTGGATATTGAAACAACACGAAGAATCATGTTGAATCAGAGTTATTTCAAGTTGTAACAACGTGAAGTTAATATTAAAACAACACTTAGAACCACGTTGCATTATAATTATATCAAGCTGAAACAACATGACTTTAATGTAGCTATTTTATTAATTATTTTACTTACCTGATGGTTATTAGCATAGGCATCAGGAAACTTTGTGTTGTAGTTGGCTGCCCCAGCCAAGATTTGAACTCGTGCTACTTGCATGATAGTCCGCACGCTAACCACTGCAGCCACAACAGCTTCAAACTTTGCTTTTAGCTAAACCCATCGTATGTAAAACGAATTTAAATGATTATTTAACATAAAAATTAAAGTTGTAGTCATGTTGATTTAAAACGAAATGTAACGTTAATAACAAAATTGTTTTAACAGTGGAAAACTTTATATCAACGAGATTTAAGGCTAGATATTTAAGTTTTAATTTAAAATTAATATGAAAAAATGCTAATTTGAAACCAGCAGCAGTAAATGTTCGATGGTGATTCGTTTTTTGTCGTCTACATAGCAGACTTCTGTAAGAATAAACAACAACAAGTCACACAACTAAGCATAACAGTGAACTATAGCAATAAACAAAGCAAATAAACACTAACACACTTAAACGACAAATTATTTCTTGTAAATTTAATATGATGTTCAATCACAATTGCGTCATGTTGATTTTACATTGCTTAATTGTTCTGTGTGTATAAAAACAAACACATATACCATTAAAAACATTACGCTTTGATTTGGACGAAGTCCATTTGACCTATATTAACAATTAAGTTTATAGATGTTGTATATATTCATCAAACCTTTGAGATATCTAATAATAAAAAGAAAAAATGTTCAAAAAATCAAATTTAAAGCATAATTTTTTTTCAAAACTAAAATTTTTTTATTTTTTTATTATATATAAATATAAAATGTGTATATAAAATCCAAAAATATTCAATTATTTTGACTTAAGTTCGTTCAATGCAACTTTTTAATTAAATTATTTGTATTTAGGAAAAAATGCAATAGCATGTAACAATTGCAAAAACAAAGAAAATTTTGGCTGCACGGAAGGTTGAACTTACACTATGACGTTTCGAAAGCAACCGCGGTCTCATCATCAGAATTCTTGGTCGTTCAGACCTCACTGCCGATCACGTCAGCTGCAGTCAAGTATGTGGTTGAATATCTTTTACCTTTAATCAATTCGGCTGAACCACCTTGTAAGTTTTACAGCTTTCATTTGATGCTTTGGAAGCTTACCATTTTCTTTGTCTTGTTCAATTAAGCTTTTTGTTATTTCTCTCATTTCCCGTATGAAAACTATCGGCTTACAAAATATTTGCTATTTTCTCTTATAGATATCTTACATGTTAATAATGTACAAAATGTGTCCTCAAATAGATGTCTTTTCAGTAATAGTATAGAAGACTGTTAAAATAATATATGTATAAACGAGTAAACACAGTAGAGCTATTTGTTGCAAATTTCAAATGCTATTGAAGGATATATTTTTGAAAGTGGACTAGTTAAAGTAATATAAATGTATTTCTATAAAATTATTTGTTATTTTACTATGAAAAATTTATGTATTACAGTTATTGTATAATTTTGTTTGTGCTACAATTTGGAAAAATATTTTAAAGCTCATACTTTATTTTTCTATCTCTTTTCAGGTAAGTCTTTTTTTAAAGCACTTTTCATGATTTATTGTAAGTATTAAAGTAAAAACTTTTCAAGAGACTAACAAAAAGGCACATGTCCTTAACTAAAGGACTATGTGGGTGATTTTCATTTATAGTGTACTTGTTTTAATATATTTCTTTTCAAACACGAACTGCAAATTAAATTTATTTTAGGAGGAGTTACAGTGTAATTTATCGCCCTAAATGTGCTACAAAAATGTTTGTCATAAAATTCCACAAACACATAAGTACAAGCACTCAAAATATTCTGTACGCAAAACTTACTAAAATTGTACAAATATGTACAAACTTTTAAAAATCATTTAAGAGTTTATAAATATGTAAATGATTTTCAAAAATAAGCATGGTATGTATGTCAAACGATAAAATTCTTAAAGGTTTAGCTTGAATTTTATTTTCCATTTTGCCTTATAAATACTTTTATTGTTATACAATGGATTTCTAATTGTATAAAGGTGTAGCTAAATAAAATAGATTCATATCGAATATATATAATCTGGTGGGTTTTGTATAACTTTCAAAGCCTACCATGCTTATTTTTGAAAATCAATTACATATTTGTGAGTTCTCAAATGGTTTTTGAAAGTTTGTACATAAAATAAAGGGGTTGTAACTGTTCAAAATTGTGTTTGAAGACGATTTCGTAAAGCACCAATAAAATGCATCTAGACAACGCTTAAACACCAGCAAATAAATTTAATTTTTTTTATTTTGTTTACTTTAGCTTATGACCGACCTCTTTCTGAACTCTGAATAATTTAACTATCACAAGAAATAATCACAACTTCTGTAAAAATTAAGATGATTCTGTTACTTTTACTGCCAAATAATCAACTCTGTTCCGTAAAAATAAACCAGTTTTCCTTAATTTTTAATGGACTAACGTCTTGTTGCAGCCATGTTAATTCGTATCTTTAAATATTAATTTTATATTTTTACTCATTGCTTGTTACTTTAATTGAACCGAGAATCTTCACAGAATATGTAAAAAATATATGACAGCTAAAAATAAAAGGGTGTTCTAAAGCGAGCAACGAAACATGTTGAAATACTACTGTAATATACACACACTTATATATAGACACTTAAAATTTTCAAAGTTAGTGTAACTTGGTGAAGTCTATAAAATAGACTACACCAATTAGCACTGATATTTAAAACAATAAAAATTAAAGGGTGTTCTATAAGTTAATGTAATTTTGACCATGATATTTAGACAATTTGCTGTATCATGGAAACCGTAAGGGGCCAGCTCTTGAAATTAAAAAAACGCTAGAACTAAAAAATTCTATAATAAAAAAAAATCCCAAACGAAAAATCGCCAAAATGAAAAAAACGCTTAAAGTAAAAAAGCACAAATATTAAAAAAAATCTAAAAAACGCAAAAAATCACTAAAACTAAAACGATCGCAAAAAAATTATAAAAAACGCCAAAAACAAAAAAAATCGTCAAAACGAAAAAAAAACAGAATCTTAAAAAAAACCGCTAAGACTAAAATATATTGTCAAAAAACGAAAAAAAGCGCCAAAAATTAAAAAAATTACCAAAACGAAAAAATGCGCCAAAAAAAGCGCCAAAACTAAAAACCCCAAAAACCGAAAAAATCGCCAGAATGAAATAGTGTCAAAACAAAAAAAAATCGCTAAAACTAAAAAACTATCAAAAACCGAAAAAATCTCCAAAATCGAAAAAAATACAAAACTGAAAAAAGCGCCAAAACTAAAATCTCTAAAACTACAAATATCGTTAAAAAGGCGAATAAAACCCCTAAAACAAAAAAAAACGCCAAAGCCAAAAATAGCCAAAAAATAAAAGAAATCGACAAAAACAAAAAAAAAATTGGAAAAAAACAATAAACCACAAAAATACGAAAAAATCACCCAAATGAAAAAAGCGTCAAAACAAAACAAAATCGCCAAAACAGCAAAAAAACTTAAAACTAAAAAAAAATAAAGTTAAACGAAAAAGCAAAACGTCAAAAGCACGCTAAATCCAGCGTTGGACGAAAAGGGTGAATTTTTTTGCGAAATTCTAAATTAATCACTTAATAAGAAACAAAACGCCCATTGAGTTTTTTAAATTTGCGAGTGAGTCATTATTTTATCACTTATAAAAAAGACTACTTACTATTTATTCTTTTCTAAAACTTAAAATATTTTTGCATCTCTTCGGTGTGGTTGGAATCATACACATGCTTTTTGCAATTATTACAAAATTTTCTTTTATTGTTATTAATTTCAATTAATTAATTTAAAAGTTTAAATTTAACTTCAAACAGAAGCATATGTTTGAAAAAGAAGTTTTCAATTGCAAATATGTAAATAATGAAATACATATAAAAACCACTAATGCCACATTATAAATAACAATAATTAATACAAATACACACACACACACATTAGTATTATTATTGATATTTTATTTGTGCAGAACAACTATACAAAATTTATTGTCACGCATACTTATAAATTTGCACACAAATCAATAAATATAGCCAATGAAAAAAAATATAGCCGTAATTTTTTATTTAACATTTTTACTTTTCTTTCAAACTTTCCAATTTCATTTTATTTTACGATATTTATTTTATTTTATAAAATTTTTGTACTTTAAACTAAATTTGCATTTAAATGAATTTATAACAAAAGGGAAATTAAATTTGTATAGAAAGTAACGACATCCATTTATTTCTTTATATATGTACAGGATATGTGAGTATTATAGTGCGAAAATTGTTCGAATTATAATAATTCACAATGTAAATTTGAATGTAAGTTTTTATTTAATATTTATTCATTGATTTGTTAAAATGCGCGCGTTTTAAATAAAAACGCCTTGTAAAATATTAAAAGAATTATTATAAAATAATGGCACAATATAAATCAAATGTATTATAAAAGCAAACACTAATTTAATTATGTATATGTTCATATGTTGGTTTCTTTATATAAATAGTGGTAACACTATACAACAACTTCGAATTTTTTCAAAATTACGGGGCACAATGTGACTTTTTGCACTTTTAGCTGGCCAAAAGTAAAAAAAAGTTCGCCGATCTTGTTGATTTTTTGATATGTGATAGACAGGAATACAGGTGATACAAAAACATGCTCATAAGAAAAATAATGGTAATGAATATAACGTCTATGAAATATTCAGTATCAAGAGAAGTGCCTTAATTGTGCAATTGTGCTCAATTTAATTAATTTTATATAATTCATTAAGCTCAATTTAGCATACAAGGCTTCAATTAATAAATTGAGCAATTAGTACTTAATTGTTTCATAAATTGAGTCAAGTTCAAAATGCAACCCTTTGTGACAAGTATGTTTACTGCGAAGTATGTTCAGTGTGAAGTAAAAATTGTGTGTGGCAAGCCGATGGTGTAATAAGTGTACAGATGGCAGTATAACGTCAGATGATTATTTTTTGCTCTAGTAATTTTGTGCATAATCTACGTCAAACACGTGTGTTTCTTGACAACCATTATCTAGTTTTTGTTTTATTGTTGTATTCGTTGTTCTTATGCAGCCACCTTTATACTTATTTTTATTTTAAATTTTTTTTTATTTTTTATAACAAACACAAACACAAACACAACCCGCGAAGCAATCAGCTTGTCTGCGGAAAACACCCAGGGTCTATGGCGGGAATCGAACCCACAACCTCTGGACTGAGATGCTAGCATAGCTACCTCTCAGCCACAGAGGCACGATTGGCGAGTCAAATGCTAATTGAGTAAGCTTAATTTACTATGTGTGAAAACTAAATTTAATTGCTCAATTAAAATTAAATTGTCTCAACTAAAAATCCATCTCTGAACAGGGTATAAAGAAGCAGGGTTCTTAAATTAGCAATTTTAGTGATTTTATTATTGTTGTAAAAGCTTTTGTATGCATACTTTAATTAATATTATTATTTTTTCTTAAAATAGGGTTTTTTAAGTTTTGGTTGCTTTTCGAGTAATGTAATATATAATTTAGCCAAAGGCTCATTGAAGTAAAAATCGACTAAAAGGAAGGAAGCAAAAAATGTATATACAATTTTTAATTTTTAGAACCAAATTGTTTATCCGAGCTCAGCTGTCATACTGCCACCAGAATTTTAGGTAGAGTCTCTAATTTAAAAATTAAAAAAAAATTGGGTGCTATAAAGCGCAATCTTTTTTTCAACCGAATTCAAAAAAGAACGAGGTTATAAATTCATGTGTTTTTTTGTTTGTTTATGTTTGCGCAGGCATAACTCTGTCATTTGTCCACCGCTTTTCAATTTTTTTTTGTTTGAAAGGGTTTGCCTACAGCTTGGTCCCATCAATTTTTTTGGAAAATCGGAGGGTAGAAATTTGCTCGCCTCATGCCTAACTCTGTCATTTGTCCGATTTTCAAACAAATTTATTTGTTGAAAGGGTTTGCCTGTAGTCTGGTCCCATAATTTTTTTTTTTCGGAAATCGGTGGGGAAATTTTCCTTCCACCAGCATAACTCTGTCATTTTTCAACCGATTTTTAAAATAATTTTTTTGTTTGAAAGGTTTTGCTTGAACTTTGGTCACACAAAAATAAAAAGTGGTCTGTACATTTGACCAGATCTACCAACCTATATTTTGTTTAACCCGCTGAATTTGAATCTGACGGTTCGTTTGTCTCATTCACCAACAAAATTTGAAATAAATTGCAAAAACAGCAGTTTTTCTCGATATTTAACGGTTTTTCGCAATTTACTCAAAAGCTTATGTGTTAAAGTGCCAAAAGAGCATCAGATTCGGATTCAGCACGTTGATATACATATAGATAGGTGGCTGTGGTAAAATTTACTGACCCCATTTGTTCACCTTGTATGGGAACTACTAATTAAAGTGGGCGGAACATGCCCATTTTTTCTACAAAGCTTCTGTTAAGCATATACATTACCCATACCAAATTTAATTTCTATATCTGCTCTGGAACGAGAGTTATTAATTTTGGCCACCTAAAAGTGCCAAAAGTCACACTGTGCGGGGCTCTGTAAGCCGATTCTGGTAGAGGAGACCAAAAAAAAAAAAATTAAAAATTATATGCGTGTCGGCGTTTTGCAAGATCACATCAGGATTTAATTTTAGGGGGGTTAAAGTTCCCCAATGAAACTATGTAGTCTTTACATCTGAGGGTTAGAGTATGTTCAGCATTTTTGTAGAAAATGTAAGGGCAAATATTTTTTTGGAACATATTAACCCTCTAACTCCCTCACACAACGGTCATTTTTATCTCTTTTCTAACAAATCGTAAAAAACACCCCTAACCAGGCGGAATGCGGGAATGAAATATTGTACAAAAATATTGGCCATTAAGTTTTACTGTAGGCCTTCAAAGACAATCAACCTCTAGACTCAACTTGTACGTCAGAAATCATTGAAAACTTAAACTATGTTTAAGGGTTAATTTCATACTTATTTACAATTAGTACTCGGCATAGAAAATCTTGTAAGTCTTACGTTTAAAGTATAAAATCTGTTCACCATTTTTATGTAAAACACCACGAGAAATATTTTTCTCGAACATTTTAAACCTGCAGCTCTTCATTTTATGGGTCTTTTTGCACAGTTCTTACGAAAGAGACAAAAACCTCTCCTTCAGCGGCGGTATATGGGGCTGAAATATTCTACAAAAATGTTCCTCGTGGTCTTGTTCGTAAAAAACCTAAAAATCTTATGCCTTAAAGGTAAGGCTTACAAGATTTTATATGCCGAATACCAATTGTACATAAGTTCAAAATTAACCCTAAAACACATTTTAAGTTTTGAATGATTTCTAGCGTCCGAGTTAAGTCTGAAGCTTGGGTCTCTTTAAAGAGCTATAGTAGAATTTTATGGCAAATATTTTTGTACAATATTTTAGCCCCATATATCGTCGCTGAAACGGAGTTTTTTGCTAATTTTTCAAGAAATGTACTAAAATAGCCATAAAACGAAGAGTTACAGGGCTAAAATGTTCAAGAAAAAGTTTTCTAATGTTGTTTTACATAGAAGTGCTGAACACTTTTTATACATTAAATTCGATGTGATGTTGCAAAACGCCGAAACACGTATATATTTTTTTGTGTCCTCTACCAGAATCGGTTTACAGGGCCCCGTAATTTTTTTTTCGTGTGGTACAGTGTAATTATTGATTTCATAAATGTATTCATGATCACCACACTGTAACACTTAATAAAGTGTGGAAACCAATGGCAATATGGCTGATAATGAGCAATAAAATAGTATGATAAAAACATTTTATATGGGAAATGATGTGGTTGCATAAGCTTCGGAAGTTATCCTATAGAAATTAAATAACCACAGAGCTGAGGTGTTTGTAGGGAGAGCGACTCGTCTAAACAAATGGGCAAAGTTGTTTCATCAAAATAATAGTTTACAAAAAAATGAGAATGTTGAATTCTATTTCTATAGACAGTTCTAGAAAATATTTCGCTTTTTTCAAGCGCTACTTAGTATAATTTTGATAAAATTTTCAAGCTTCACCATCCAAAAAAATAAAAAAATATTTAATATATTTTTTTCAATTTTCCTTTACATTTTTAAAGTTACATATTTTCAAAACTTTAACTTTGCCACGAAATCCAAATATTGTTTCTTCTTTGAAATTACTCCATATTATACACAAAATGAAATTGCTCTACCTTTTCAATTAATTATCGATTTTTGTAACATAAATGGCAAATCGCATATGAAACTTTGGCTCTGGTTTTCTTCCTTCTGCACAAAGTTCATATAAACATGTGATCAAAAATTGCAAACTATCTCTACGAAGTGTTAAAAGATTACACGCCACATTTATTGCACATTGGCCATTTGTAAATACTTGTTTCATACACTTTATTTTTTTTTTTACAAATGAAAGAAGCCAACAACTGTAAAAGTACTTTAACCCAATAAACAATTTTGGAAAACAAAGAAAATTTATTATTTTGGCTTGAGTTCGCTTTCAATTTAATTTTTCAATAAAAATATATTATTATTTAGAGATAAATGTGAAGCATGTAGACAAAGAAAATTTTGACTGCACGGAGGGTTGAACTGACGATTCGATAGCTCCCTCTAATTTCTTCAGAGTTCTTTTCTTTTCAGAGTTATTTTCTTTTTAGAGTTCTCGACCAAAGCCGGTGGTTTGCGGTCAAGAGTTGAATATCATTTACTTTTAATCAATTCATACCGTCACTCTTAGAGCTGTATTTCGTTTGATAGTTATTGATATTCACTTTTTTTTTTTGGAGATATTAACGATTTCATGTAAAATCTAGTGTGTTGGTGTTCTATAAAGTTTAAAAATAAACTGTGATAGATTTTTTTTAAATTGGAGTATTTGAAAACGGTTTGGACACAAATGTAGATTGTAAGAAGGCGAACCACAATATGAATCTAGCTCGATTTTGACTTAACTCGACTTAAGATATTATGTTTTAAAACAGATACAAAAAATTTAATTTAAAAAAAGAGTTAAACTACAATATATGAGTAATCAAAGAATTAAAAACCTCTTTCCAGCCTCTTTTGTTGCTTTTTGAATAAAATAATTGTTTGAAAAAAAAAAAATAGACTAGAGTTATATTCAATAACACCATGTTATTGAAAAAAATATCAATTTCAATAACATTTGTTATTAACTGAATAGAATATTTCGTTGTATGTATTTCTTTCCGGTTATTTGCTTATGTATGAAAAATAAGTACTTAAAACAAAATTTATCTAATAACAAAATAAGTGGAATATGGCTCGGCTGTAGAGAGCATGCTTAACGTCTGAGAAACCCGGTTTTTATCCCAGCCATTTCAAATTTTTTTTTAATTTATATATAATTATATATATATATTTTTTCTTTTGAAATAATTTTGTTATCAATATAGCGGAATATTCTTTTGAAATAATTTTGTTATCAATATACTCGTAGCAGGAAATTTGAAAAAATAATTGAATACAGGGATTATTGTTATCAAAAGCAGGACTTATTTTTTCTGTGTGGAAACCAGCAAAATTGTATTTTGGGTTTTGTAACTAACAAAACCAAAGCCATAGAAATTTCACATTATCAGTCTCATAAATACAAACACTATGTCCTTAATGCTGGGCTTTTTTTCCGAATCTAACTGCATCCATTTATGCCTGCCGATGTCTAACAGACAATTGCATGAATGTATTTGTATAAAGTATTTTATGTATTATGTATTTAAAAGCATTCGAAACTCTTCGAAGTTCCAAAGAAAAAACTTTAAAAATATTCTTTTAATAGTGTACGTACACTTTTATAAAGTACATGTTTGTATTTCCTACAGGAAAAAGGAAATTGAAGAATCTTATATACATATTTACGGCCACATACACACTTATATGTAAGTATGTATATATGTATGTATCGGTAGGGAAAGAAAAAAACTCCCAGTGGTAAAAGGCATCAGGCCTGAAAATTTCAAGCCTTTTTGAAGGCCTGCAAGACCGATACACATGCAAACTGGCTTCTAGTAGAAGGTGGAGGTAGTACTTAATTTTTTTGATTTTTCGTTCGATATACATACATTCTACATTCCCTTCTTTAAGCAGGGAAGATGGAATGAGTATTGTGTTTTTAAATTAAAAAGTAAAAAAAGTGCTTTGGACATAACAAACATTCTCGTATTCATTTTTCGTATGTAATTTGTATATAAGACTGAAATTTACATACAAGAGACATCACACACATGCTACTATTATATCGCAGCTGATTAATTTATCATTATTCCTCCGGAACCACACTATAAAGCATTACTTCTAATTTACGATCATATATTGTCTAAATTTGTGTTTAAAATTTCTCCTTGTCTAAAATTACATCGATTTTGTAGTTATTTTATAAAAGGAAAAACTTTTCAAATTAAACATATTTAGTCCAAGTGGAAAAAATGTAACATAAAGTGTAATGCGGCTATGGCTGAATGGTAGATACGTCAGACTATCAGTCAGGAGGTCGCGGTTCAAAGCTGCTCGCAGCCAATCACTTCTTTTAATAAAAACATTTTGTTGAAAACTAATGCGTGTGTAATTTTAGGTCGATAATAATCTGAAAAGTGTTGCCGACTATTATCGATCTAATTTACAACAAAAGTGTTTTAGAGTGTACATCGTATCCGATTCAATGTATAAAAAAAAGAAATAGTTAGAAATAAAAAAACAACACATTAGTCAAATTGAAAGAAGCCGCTATGAAAATACTGAAATAGAAAAAAACTGTGCACCTCCATTTGCTTTTTAACAGACCTTCCTTACCCTACGTCTTCACGAGCCATCGACTTGAACAAGACGCCGGTAGAGCAACTGTAAAAAATTCAACTTCTTTGTTGTCGTGAGTACGTACGGTGTCCATGTTCTGCCTTATCAATGTATTTTGTGGTAGTGCAATAGAAATGGAATATTTACCAGTCTTGTGCTGTCTCTTTTCTTTCTATTGAAAATGGTTGGTGACGGCGAATCTCATGGCGAACATTGATGCTCAGACATATGTTCGGGCATCGATGTCAGAGCATGGACGAAACATGGACATGAGCCGTCTACATTAGCCATATGCAATGTTCGTTATGATGTTCATGCCAAGTTCATGGCTAGTGTAGATGCCCAGTTAGATGGCCTTGAAAATGGCATGCCAGAAGAGGCCTGTAAGAATCCCTACAATGGGAAGCGGCTTGGAAGGCGTACGCGCAATGACAGCAATAATGAAATGAGTATGGAATGCGTATTGGCAGGCCTTATGTCTGCTAAACAGGGCTTCTGGAGGGCCTCTTTATTCTTGCAATTTACCGCTGGGCTATTATGTTGTATATGTGTGCGCGTGTTTGTACTCCGAGCAGATAGTTTGGAAGTGTTTGTCAGGAATGTTTGTGACGTGATTATAGTGTTTATTTTTGAGCTTTAAAAAGCCTTCCTTTCCTGAAAATTTGAGAGAAAAAGCAGACATGTGGGCAACTGAAGTAACAAAAATTAAGAAAATTGTTACAGCTGATAACATTTATAATTAAGTGGCCAAATATGGTCATTATTTGAAATTCTTGATTTTAAGTTGTTTAAAAATGATTCTAAGGGAAAAGGAAATAAGTTTCAATAGCTACACTAGTTAACAAATTTTAAACTTTTTGGACGAGTACTTTTGGATCATTTGTCTCAAAATTTTCCGCAGGGTACTTTCAGATAATGAGAAAAATACGTACTAATTTGAATCACAGTAATTTGAATCACAGTAACAAGGTAAAGAAGTACTACTTATTACTTTGTAACCTATTAATAAGGTACTAGCGATTACAAAATTTACAATAGTTTTTGCTGGGTATTAAAAAAATTTATTATATCGAGTTTCTTTTTAAAATCATAATTCACAGCTTTATCTGAATGCATCGTTGATATTAGAATTACAGCTTTAATTTTTAAGTGAAAAAAAAAACACATCGACACTTCTAATGAAAATCAAAAACTGTCGAGTATAGCTCCCGTGATTTATGTGCTGCCATGATACTTGGGGTGTAAGGCTTATTAGTTTTTTTTACCGTGCCAGCAACAATAAGATTCCATGACAAGAACTGCTTTGCTACACTGATAGAAAAAGCGTCATAACCCTGGTGTAATCTGACATCAATGCAATGTCAAGTGTCTTCATTTTTGACCCCATGACACTTAACATCATGGTGATGTCAACCTTTACATCAGCTGGTCATCAATACCAATGATGACAAATCTATCATCAATGCAATGACACACCGACATCAGAGAAAGGACGACTTGACATCATTTTTATGTCAAAAATTTATTTTATTCATATAATATTTCTTATAACAAATTTTCCCTTTTATTATATTACTTTTATTTTTTCTATCCACTTTTGCTTTGCTATTTATTAAGTTGATGTAATTACACTTTTTCTCTTTTTCTCCACAAGAAGTAGGAAGGCAAAAGCAAATAACAACAAAAATAAAAATACGAAGCAACTTTAAAAACAAACAAAAAGAAAAAAGAAGTGTAATCAAATCAACTTATAACAAATAATTAAAAATATGTATGTATATATTTCTACTTATAAAGTTCACTCACAAGAACACCACCCGGTACTATTTAATTAACTTTAAAAACACAACTGATCTAGAACAAACAAAGAGAATAGTTTTCTCCCACAACTTTTATTTCATTTGTGTCAAGAGTATGTATTTTTTATTTTTCCGCACTTTACTTACTCTCTTCGCTCTCATTCTATTTGATATTGATGACACATGTAATGACTATGTGACATCAATATGATGAAAAGGTGTCATACAATCGCTTGTTTCAACGTTTTTCTTGTGTATGTGTGCTGTACTGGCTTAGTTTATAAAAGGTCTTGCGTATTTTATCTGTCATAGTAATGATGACAAGTGTACATCAATGCAATGTCATGTTGTTTAACTGTTTAAAAATGTGTTTAAACACAAAAATAAAAAACAAAACAATAACATTTGTTTTAAAATACAAACTACAAGCATTATAACATTGTTTACTTATTTCTCTTATACATATTTTACAATTCAATAATATATAATAAGTGACATCGTATTGATGTCATTCCAATCATAGCATTGATGACACTTAAACTATGAAAAAATTTTATAATGACGTTTGTTATCAGATTGATGTCAGTTTTCGTTGTATTGATGACATTTGTCATAGCATTGATGTCAGAATTCTGATGATGCGATGATACATTTTTCTATGAGTGTAGGGGTAAAGTAGAAAAAAAATTATCCATGCAGATATTTCTTCCAATCCCACGGTATGGAGATGCTAGTTATTTTACAACCCTTTCCCTAATTCTATTCGCGGGTATCATTCATTTTACCAGTGTAATATATATGTACTCTAAAAAGGATAAGCAGCGTCGCAAATCCACCATGTACTTCTATAAAAATTTTTATTATTTAAACAGCACAGTGTATGGGTACCCGGGTACCCCCGGTGCTAAACAGTGTCGGTAAAGTTGGTTATTAACACAAGGGTTAAATAGGAATACTCCTCTGCTATGATCAGATTATCCGCTTAGAAATGGCTGATTTGAAATCCAATGAATAGGATGTAAAAGAGATAACTTCTTGTTATGATAAGCCTATGTAAAAATTATTAGAAATTATTCGGTTTTATCCTGCTTCCGGGTTAGAAGTTTAGAATCCCATTAACTTATTTGGAGCTCTTTTTTCACTGAGAAATTATTTATTTATTATAGCATGTTCTGTGTTCATTTTTCTTTCTCTTTCACAATCTTAGGAACCCATACTTACGATTTATGATAAAAATAATAGAAATATGCATGCCTCTCTCTATATGTGTGAATAAATTAATGAAAATGTCTGACCAAACTTAACGCAATTCAAGTAGAATTAAAATCTTTGTGTAATCTTAACACCTCAAATATTTTTTTGTATACATACTCCAGTATTTATGTATGTATGTTAATTAGACTGCAACAAATTTAATGTGAGTACAAATAACTGAAGGTCCACTATAATAACCTAAAATTGATAGATCGTGTAAGTCCACGATCATTTATGAAAATCCGCAAAAATAAATTTTTATTTTTAAGGCCATTATTAAAAGCTGTTTTACACTATCTCACAAGCCATTCGACTTCTGTAGAAAATGCAACCCTGATCTAATGAGCTTATGGTAAATTTTAAAAAAGCAATAACAACACATTATATCAGGGTAGCATTTTGTGCAGAAGTCGAACAGCTTGTATAATAGTCTAAAAACAGCTTAAATATGTATATGGAAGGTATGATTTTTCAATTTTGAGTTTCCCTATTATGTTGCACCCTAATGTATACTTTCATGTGCGTGCATTTAACAGTAATTGTGTGTGTGTATGTGAAAAAACAAATGTTAAACAAAAGCTTAAAATGTTAACAAGTGTATGACCATATAGAACTCAGTTCAAGCAAAATTTGTATACATTTGCTAATTCCACAAAGTCCTTAAATGTCGAAAGAAAATAATTTACTTAATAGATATAAAGAAGTTTGTAAAAGGAAAAATTTAAAGAAAATATTATTCTTTAATGTGAACATTGTTTAATATTTTGTCTTCTGTGTTAAGGAAAATTATAGGATTGAACAAATTTCAATTACAATAAAGCAAATCGGTTTGTTTCAGGAGTCCTTGGGAGAAGAGAATTGATTCCTAAGAGCTAGCAACAGGTTCGACTTTTGGATATTTATATGAATGAGATGTTATTTTTACATGCTGCACAGTGGAGCAAATTGAATATATTTTGAATATAAATTAACCATTTCCAAGCGCATAATCTGGTCGCTATAAATATATTAATATAGCAGATAAATATTTCTACTTAACCTAAGAAGATGAGCTTCTCAGGAGCGGAGCTGTGTATCCCAAAGTAGGGCACTTCGCGCAATTACAATTTTTAAACGCTGTTTGGTTTTTTGCCCGCTTTCGAAAATATATTTTGGCCTTGTAACTTTTATAAGGTTCTAAAAAAACATGTTTGGGTAAGCACTTATCTCTTATAGTTAGTGGGTTATATTCGTTTGAAAATTAAAATTTCTAAACTTTTCAAAACCTTTGCTCTTTATTTTCAAGATATCGTATTCAAGTAACAACCGATTGTCACAAATAACTCTTTGTTTGTTAAGCAAAACATTTCAAGTTGTTAAGAAATTTTATGAAAATTTTAAAAATTTTAAATTTTTTTACAATATTGTCCTAAAAAGCACCATCATTCATTTTTCAATAAAAAAAGTATTTCTTCAGGAACATATAATTCTTATAAATGTGTATAAAAGGCATCTTCACAGACATGATTTTAGAAAAAAATTTTTATCCTTTTTAACATTCATTTAGGCCCTGAACCCTTTCGAATTCGACCTATCCTTTAACAATGCTTTGAATTTAGCCCAGGGACTCGTTATAGTTGTGGTCTGCTTCGATACTCCCCCTACATATAATGTGTTATGATTATAATGGGCAGATCTTGTAAAATATTTCTTTTCAAATGTTTTAAATTTGTATGAAAAATAACTCAAATTCATTTCAAAACAAAATTTTTCCATACAAGTATCAAAACGAAAACAACTGTTATATTTACAACAGTTGTTTTCTGACTTGGTTTGGGACCCCCAAGCCAAAGTCTTTTGCTTTTGTTCAACAAGGAGGAAAATTACTGTACAATTCCTGTATTCACTTATCAGAGGATGAGAACGTACAGAACAATTGACACAAATATTTCGCAGGGAGCATTTGAATCTTCTGGTCTATGGCAATATGCAATTACGTCTTATGAAACTACCCAGTAAAAAATTTTCATGTTTTTTGAAGCAATTTTTTGAGGCAATGAAGCGTATAATAATACGCTTTAAAATAAGAGCTTATTGCAGAGCATTGAATGTATATGAAAGAAACTATACAAAAAAGCAGATTTTTCACTGATGATACAATGCAGGTTTTTAAGCAAGAAAGTTCCATATACTTCCAGTTCTAGTGCTGAAAATGGTGATGATTTGCAGCGCTTTTTGTATCAAAAATGTAGTACTCCAAACCGGGAACTCGCCAGACAAATTTCAGCAGCGATATCAGCAGGTTTGTAAGCACTACTTTTATTCTCTCACAGTAAAAACCTGCTTTATTAGAAGCAATTTTTTTACTGGGTAGTATCCCTTTTATTAAATGCTCCTTTAATGCTACAATAAAATACTGAAGCTTTTATTTTGGGAAATCATTTACTAAAGTTAATACATATAAAATACAAAAAGGATAAGACGTTTAGAGTAAAAAACGAAGTATGCACATTTTAATCCATAAAGTTATAACTTTCCAACTTTTCTTTTTTGTTTAATTCCAAATTATTCTGTTGACCACATCAAAAGAAAAGAAATTTCATTTAAACATTTTTGATAAATAATGTTAACAAATAACCAAGGGTTATTTATAAACATAAATTTAATGCTTTGTGTACATTTTTATTAAACGAATTCCTTAAAGAAAATTCTAAATCTTCTTATAAATATTTTCAATGGCAAATTTTTTTTTAATTTTCAACAACTCTTCGCTTTGTTTGTCTATTTGATTTAATTAAATAGAATTTTATGAATGATTTATTTATATTTTAATACAATGTACACTCTTACATACATTTATTTATTTATTTTTCATAAAATTAATTTATTTAAGTTCTAAAGGAATATAAAACTATGAAAAAATAGAAATACAAAATTTACAAATTAATTTCAATAAATTGATATTTTCCATTGCGTTCAAAGGAGTTGAAATTCAACAGAGTTTTATGTTCTTTGTCAATACAAAAACTCATAGACTCTATCAATATTTGTTTCTAAATACTTCAAAGGAAAATATTGACATACATTTCTCTATATTTTTCTACTAATTGAAAAAGTTGTTTTCCTTTATTTTAAATAGCAAACCAAAAAGAAAAAAGAAAACTGCAGTTTCCTAAAGGGTAAAATATTTCAAAATGAGTTTTCATAAATTGCGGTTGATTTTTGGTATTTAGATAAATTGTATTTCAAATTGTGTGATTTTCCTTAACGTGCAATTATTATAAATATTTAGGTTAATAAATATATATTCCTATTTTCTACACACTGAAAAAAATATCGTTGTAAAATACCCATGTAAATTGAGAGTGCTGTTGGCTGAGTAGTTAGCGTGTTTGACTACAAGCCCTGAGGTCTTGAGTTCAAGACTAGTTTCAGGAAAGCCAGCAATATCATGAATTTTTCTCAAGTGTATTGGTGTGTTATTGTGTTGGCTGTTTTTGGACTGTTAAAGTGATGAAGGCATAGCACGGATCACTTTGGCAGTACCGGCAGCGAGTAATACTAACATATCCTAATGCACATCACAGCACTCTCCTTCGTCGGTATTGTAGTAGAACTGTCGGCGAAGTAAAAGAACTAATAAAACAACTCAATGCCTCTACTTGATACCAGAGGGGCTTGCAACACTGAATTAAGCTTTCTATCTCTCTCCCACTTCACCGCCTGTTCTCTCTGCGCTATCCCTTTCCCAAAGAAGGTAACATATTAATTAATTAACTGGTAGGCATTAATTGCCTGATTGTGTTACTTCTCTTTAAAAAAAAATGTCGCAATTTTAATTGGAATCATATTAAAGTTTATGAGAAAAAATTTGTTGTTTGAGTGTATCTCTGTTTATATGCTTTGTTCATTGCTACAATGCACTATTGTGCTCAGTTGTGTGACTTGTTGTTGCTTATTTTGATGTCCGTGTTGTGTAAATGTAAATAGCCGACAAACTTCGCATAAATATTCTGCTGCTGATATAAATTTACCATTTTTCATATTAATTTTAAATGAAAAATTATTAATTTAACATTAAGTCTCTTTGATTTAATATTCTTTACTGTTAAAACAACATTGATATGAACGTTACATTTCATATTAAATCAGCATGACTATAACTTTAATTTCAAATAAATTGTATGTTAAATCATCAATTAAATCATGTTGAATTAAAATTATATGCATGTTACTTATGATCGTGTTTATTTAGTGTATATCTAAAGTATATTTGAGACTGTTGTTGCTACAGTTGTTAGCGCGTTGATTACCAATGAAGCGGCCCGAGTTTAAATCTTGGCTGGGGCATCCAACTACATCAAAAGTTTTTCTGATGCCTGTGTGAATACACATAACGTAAGTAAAATATTTAATGAAATGGCTACATTAAATTCACGTTGTTTCAACTTAGAATAACTTTGATTCAACATGCTTCTTCGTGTTGTTTCAATATCAAATTCACGTTGTTTCAATTTGAAATAACTTTGAAACTATATGATTCTTTGCATTATTTCAGTATCAAATTCATTTTGCGTTAAATGTACTGGAATAATAAATCAACATGAAATATAGTTATTTAAAAAGAAACAGAAATATTCTTTGAAGGTTGCTGTAAACTCATGTTGACTTAACATGAAACATTTGTAAAGCAAAATCAATACCGAAAATTCTTAAATTAACCTTGTTTTCGACGATTTTAATATGAAATTTTTCTGTGTGCATAGAATTATATTTCTGATATTATTCGTAATTAATTTTGATTGCAACATAAATAAATATCTCTTTGTAATTAATTTACCCAAGATAATTGAATTTCTTTAAAATATTTGTTTAAGTCAGAGTAATAATAAATAAATAAATAAATTGTTGTTTATTGTGTGCAACTGTTATTGCATTAACAATTAAATTAACAAAAAAAAAAATCTCATTACCAACAGCTTTTATGATTTGCTAAAACTTAATGGTTTGTGGTTGTGGATAAATTTATGATAATTTTCCCTTTTTGCTTATTGAGATTGATTGCTATGCAATATATATTAAGAGAGACTGAAATAAAACGAAGGTGGTCTAATAAATTAATATCAAATGAAAGACATGGTTCACCATTTGTGACATATGGCTGATTCTTATATTTCAATGCTTTTTTTAAAATGAAAACTGCTTTAGCATGATATAATAGATTATAAATAAATGTACATACGTTATACTCTCTTCACACAAAATGGCGTGTCCGTAATACATGCTGCTGATTTTCCGCATTAAGAAACAATGAATTTTTCCGAAATGGAGATTAATTTTATAACGGTTTTAGAATATCTGCATTTGCTTCTCTTATTTCACACATAAAATTTTTGAAAAATATTAGAAATTATAGTTTCTTTTTTTAATTGTTGTTTTTCGCAGTCTTGTGTATTGAGCATAACGCTTTTTTAGTATGCTTAATTATTCAGTTTAATTATTGAAATTGCATTAACAACATGCCAAAACCTATATTTTTTTCTTGGCATAGATTCTTAAAATTTTTACGCAATCAGAAAGGTTCCGAAAAATTTGCTCAAAATATTCTCAGCAGTGGGCGTGGCATGTTGCTAAAAACAAAGAATTTATGTTAATTGAATATAACAAAAATTTGTCATATTTGATCTGAAATAAATTATAGTTCCTCGAAAACTATTATCGATAAAAGGCTGCGTTTTTTTTTTGTTATGTTGGGCAAACTGTTATTTTTAGGAAATGTTATATGCATACCCTGTACAATTTGTAGTTAGGGTGGTTGGTTGGTTGGTTGGTATACGTGGCTGCCTACTGCACACAGGCAAACAAGTAGAATCAATAAGATTCCGTTTTGTTAGACCACTCCACTCGTCAGTGTGAACCCTTGTAGGTTCGAACCCAGATCTCGGATCCGGTTGTACGTACTAGATCCAATCCGTCGCATTGAGATACCTAATCTGGTCATCTAGACCGATTTCTGATAGATCGTCTAGTATATTACTGCCCAAGAAAGTGAAAAACTGTTTCTTCTTTACTTTGATCCCGACAGCCACAGCAGAACGCGTTGCAGGAAAGGCCTATCCTGCTAGCGTGTCTGCCGATCGCCCAGTGCACAAAATTAAGAAAAATGTATACCCCAGACTACTTTCTTAAAAATTATGTTGCGAGTGACCAAATTTGTAATTGATTATTTCACCAAAAAAATGGTTTACATCTAAAATTTAAAAAATCGAAGGGAACATCTATCTATTTTTTACGAGAATCAATTGCAAAAGGTTTTATTTAATATATCTGAATTTTTCATGTGGTGCAATTGTTTAAAAGTCTTGACTTCCGAGTGTAGCGTCCAATGATATTACATAAAAAATTTTTATATCATACAATTCTCTGAAAAGTTATATTAAATATATCCAAAATATGTAAGCCTATCGCTTATAACAAAGGCAATATCAAGTAAAATAAGCGATGCGAGCGTTTTTACTATGTTTTTCCCAACGTACGCCGCAGATCATTCTTGATCCATTAGTATACACCCTGAAGTTGAAGTCTTTTTCTATGTTACCTCCCTTCCACTCCCGTCTGGATGGAATAAGGACTTTGAAGGTTCAATCGAAGTCCAGATGAGGTATCATGTAGTCAGAGTGCTTCCTCAGTGTCGGTGGTAATTGGTCTAAGATTCTGGCATAACTATGTCCTTGCTCTCTACTTCCCATATGCCGCTAGTCTTGCCGCACTGCTCGAGGATGCTGGTAGTTAGGGTGATATGTAATAAATTTTAAAGCCCCCAAACGCAAAATGTACGTTTAGAATGAGAATCACCGAAAATCTATGTGTATGTATGTAATTGACAAGTAAGTAAACACATAAATTCATATATAATCTAGAGTCTTCGACAATTAATTTTCATCAGCGCCCAACTAACACCCTCTTATATTGAAATAATTTTGGAAGAATACTCTACACACTAATTTTATAAAAAGAAGGAGATGTTTGTTAAACCATCGGAGTCGGAACCCCAAGCATATTGGTTGTTAAAATATACAAAAACCTTTTCTAATTGTGTATATGAAATGCATAAATCTTCTATCGCCCTTGATACGTTCACAAATTTCAGTTTGTTTCTTCACATAATAACGATCCAACTTGCAACATATATACAATACTTTACTTTATTCGTCACAAAACAAAAAATATTCCAAATTCCAATTATTCTTTAAAATAAATGTTTGTGACTCTTGGCCTTTTTCTAATAATGCTGCACTAAATGCTGTAGGCTTAAGCAGTTCTTTCGTTCATTCGTTCTCGTTAAGCTTTTAGCTTCTAAAAAGGGTGTTAAATTGTTGACGTCAAAAGCAAATACCCATTTAAGAGTTTCTAAGGCAAAAAATTTGCCAACGCCATAATACGAGTACTCCGACTAACAAACAACGTTGTGTTTAAATACGAAATGATGTGAAAATTTTATCATTTGCTCTTTGCAACAAATTGTCTTTTTTCGCACAAAGAAGAAACACATACAAAGGAAACGACGATTGTTGTTCGTTCGCATAGAAAACATGATGACAACGTTTTATTTTTGGCTTAAAAGCGAACACAATTTTAATTGCAGCAAATTTGTGGGCAAATACTTCGTTTATTTTTGAAAACAACGTCAAAATGTAATTCTATAGTTGCAGGTAATAGTTATGAAGGAAGATGCAGCTCATAAAACTGTGATGGAGATAGATGGTGGCAGTATATTTTCACATTTAAACGCTAAAATTTAAAAATTTTTAAGGTTATTTAGATCACCATGGAGCTAAATGATTAAAAAATGTGATAAATTTATATAAAATGTGTATTATTGCCAATAGAAACTAACTTACAGAGTGAAATAGATTCCAACTACGCTTTTTATTTTCCCAGAATTTCTCATTTCCCGAGAAATATATCAATATTTTAAAAATTTTTGAGATACCGGAAATTCTTGCATAAACCACTTTCTGACGCGACACAGTGGTGCAAATTGAAAAAAAGGTTAATAAATCTATATTTTTGATCGGATCCAATTGCAAAACTATGTATTTAAAAATCAGAGAACAAGAAAAAACCTAATGTTAATTAATTCCAACTCACATGTCATGGAACATAATAACATTGTTTTCGAAGGCCGAAACACTCCCTCATAAAATTTTGTCAATGGAGTACCGTCACTTAATTGCGAATTAAATAAAAACCTGCTCATATTTTAGTGAACTATGTCTTGTTTAATGTTTAATATATCTAGTTTTATGGGCATATAATAGGAATGCGATTTTGGCTTATTCGATTTGTTGTGAATTTAAAAAAAAATTTATTTTTTATAGATTTGTTTGCGAATTAACTAAAAGAAAGTCATTAATCCTAAGAAAACTTTGGATGGCAAAGTAGTGAGTTAAAATACTAATAAACATACCCTTCACTACTTCTAGTTTGGCATTTTAAAAACTGAACATGGCGATGTCATTGGAGGCAAGTACTTACCACATTTGATTACACACATTTGGTTACAAATTTGAGGGTGCAGTTGGCTGAGTAGTTAGCGCGTTTCACTACAAACCCTGGGGTCTTGAGTTCGAGACTAGTTTCAGGCAAGCCAACAACATCATGCATTTTTCTCATGTGCATTGGTGTGTTATTGTGTTGGTTGTTGTTGGTCTGTTAAAGTGGTGAAGGTATGGCATTGATCACTTTGGCAGAACCGGCAGCGAGTAATTCTAACATATCCTAATGCACTTCACAGAACCCTCCTTCGTCGGTATTGTAGCAGAACCGTCGGCGAAGTAAAAGAACTAATAAAATGGCTACACACCTTAAAAAAACAACTCAATACCTCTACTTGACACCAGAGGGGCTTGCAACACTGCTCTACAAAAATAAAACGTGCAATAGCAGGGTTGTAAAATAATATTAAGCTTTCTATCTCTCTCCCACTTCACCACCTGTTCTCTCTACACTATCCCTTTCCCAAAGAAGGTAACACATTAATTAAATAACTGGTAGGAATTAATTGCCTGATTGTGTTACTACTCTTAAAAAAAACAAGTCTATATTTAGAAGGCATTGAATACACAAAACACAATAAAAATTAAATTTCTCTGCTAAGCATTGAACTCATGCCGTTTTCAGTTATTGTGTTATTTTATGCCAAGTGGCTTGCTCACTAGGCTACTGCACAACTACTTTGTTGTGGTCTTAAAATTTTTTTTCACAAACATGAACACAATTTAAAAAAAAATCTATTTTGCTTCCCCAGGGGTTGAACTGCTTTTCGTCAGTATGATAAGCAGACACACTACTACTCTGCCAAGAAGAAACTAAATGGCTTCTTTAATTACTAGTAAGTAATTGTACAACTACTGTTAAGTAATTCAGCCGGTATGTTGTTTGTGGTTGAAAAGTATGTTGTTCGGTAATGACAACTCATTACCAAGCTTTTGTTGGAATGCTTTATAAACTTCATTATCAGATGTATCGAAATTGAGTCAAAGAAGTTACACCATAATGTAATAACATTTATTTTGTAGGCCTTTGTTATCTACAAATAAAAAATATGTAGATTTGAAAATAAATTTTATTACTAGAAAAAACTTTCTAAACAAATTTTTCAATTGCTTCGTTAATGGCGGAAATATCTAAAAACTGCCATACTGTCTTTGAAAGCTTTTCATTAATTTTTTTCTTGAAAATTAATTAATTTTTTTTTAATGACTCTTGAACAATTGTCAAATAAAACTGTTAGACTGTCATTGCTTAAACATGACTTTTGGGAGAGTGCTTAACAATTTGAACAAATAAATATTAATTTAGCAAAATTCTGCCCTTGGGAGGATATAACTGCTAAGTTATAAGATACATACACACACAGATATATGCACTCATACACTAGCACATGCCCATACACAAATAAACACACACACACTCAAATAAAAATTTTTATTTCTTTTAATTGTGAAACAAAAGAAACGTGCACACTTAAACATCCTTAGTTTTACATAGGCCTAAAGTTACGAAATCATATAATAGTTAAAAACTCACCAGAAACATTTTAAGGAACATGACAAATGACATTTTTAACAATTCCAGCTTAATAAAATGAACAATTTTGTGTAATTGTAATGGCAGCAGTTTATGTGTTGTAAGTTCACAATCATTTAATAGTGCAGATGTTGCTTTTGCATTTAATAGGAAGAAAAAACTGATTTGTACAAACGAACATAGATATTTTTCTATTACCCTACGTCTTCACGAGCCATCCACTTGAACATGACATGAACACGACGCCGGCAGAACAACTGCTAAAAATTCATCAACTTCTTTGTTGTGGTGAATACGTATGATGTCCATGTTCTGCCTTATCAATGTATTTGGTGGTAGTGCAATAGAAGTGGCATATTTAACAATTTCTTTCTGTCTCTTTTCTTTCTATTAAAAGTTGTTGCTGACGGCGACATGATGTTCATACTAAGTTCATGGCTAATGTAGACCCCCAGTTAAGTAACTAACAAAGCAGCATGGCACAGATACACTATTGCTGCCTTAAGCTCAGAAGAAGGAAAATCGCAAAATGCTTAAAACAGTGGCGGGCATTCTCTCAATTTCCTATACTCGCGAGTATAGGCTGTTTGTTTTCCATCGAAACACTTACCCACAGCCTATCTATTTAACCTCGAAGCACATACACAAGCGAAGAACAAGATAGTGTATGTTTGCCCACCACTGGCTTAAAAGCACATTCTCATACTTTTGAATTAGAGATGGTATGAGGGAGAAACATTTTACAAACGATCATGTAACAAATACTCACTCATTCACTAATGCTCATGAAAACTATAGAAAAGTTGTATCATAGTTAAAAATTGTATCATGTGTTCCGCTTTTAATACCACTATTTTTAGGGTTCCGTACATCAAAAGTGTAAAGGAACCCTATTGTTTTCGCTACGCTTGGAAAAAGTAAGAGGCAAACTCTTGAAATTTAAACTCTTGAAAATAAAACTAAACAATTCAAAATATAAAATATGCCAAAACGAAAAATCGCCAAAATGAAAAAAGCGTTTAAAGAAAAAAAAACACCAAAAGTAAAAAAAATCGCTAAAATTCAAAAAATCACCAAAACTAAAAAGATTACAAAAAAACTGAAAAAAATCGCCAAGAACGGAAAAACTTGCAGAGAGGAAAAAATGTGCCAAAACTAAAACAAATTGCTAAAACTAAACATATCGTCAAAAAACTAAAAAAGCAGCAAAACCCTAAAAACGCCAAAAATTAAAAAAATCGCTTAGACTAAAAATATTTACGATACCGAAAAAACTACCAAAACAAAAACTCCAAACTAAATGAAATCACCAAAACCAAAAAAATTCGCAAAAAAAACGCCTAAACTAAAACAATCGCTAAAACGAAACAAATCGCCAAAAGCAAAAAAATATCCTCCAAAAATTAAAAATATAGCAAAAGAAAAATAAAAAATCTTAAAAACAAAAAAAAATCGACAAAACTTATATTTTAATCGCCAAAACAAAAAAGCGCCAAAACTAAAAAATGGACGAAATTAAAAGCAAAAAATCGCTAAAACGAAAAAAAAAATTTCAAACACGAAAACATCGGCTAAACGAAAAAAGTCGTCAAAACTAACAAAATCGCCGAAAACCGAAAAAATCGCCAAAACTAATAAAAATTCGCAAAAAACAAAAAATTGCCAAAAACGAAAAAAATGGCCAAAACAAAAAAGTCGCCAAAACGAAAAAAAAAATCGCCGAAACGAAAAAAGCGCCATAGATTAAAAAGCGTCAAAAACAAAACAAATAATTGCAAAACGCAAAAAATCGCCAAAACTACGAAAAACTGCAAAAAACGAAAATTTTGCCAAAACTAAAAAAACGGCTAAAATAGAAGTAAAAAAATCGCCATTACGAAAAAAGGATATAAGGGTCGGCGATATATCAATATATATCGAAATATCGATAAAAAATGACGATATTTCGATATATATATCGATATTTTTCAAGCATGATTATAATACCACAATTTTTTTCAAAATATTTCATGGAACGTACGCTCTAAAGCATTACTTAAAATTTAGGATCAAGTATTGTCTAAATTTGTATTGAAAATTTCTTCTTGTCTAAAATTACATCGATTTTGTAGTTATTTTATTAAAGCAAAAACCTTTCAAATTAAACATATGTAGTCCAAGTGGAAAAAACTTAACATAAAGTATAATACGGCTATGGCTGAATGGTAGATACGTCAGGCTATCAGTCAGGAGGTTGCGGCTCAAACCTACACGCAGCCAATCGCTTTTTTTTAGTAAAAACATTTTGTTCAGAAATAATGCATGTCTAATTTTATGTCGATAATAACGGTAAAGTGTTGCCGACTATTATCGACCTAATTTTCAACAAAAGTGTTTTAGAGTGTACATCAGAAAAATTATACTCAAAGAAGGATCATTTTTCGAATACAAAAACGATAATAAATAAGACAAAAGATTTTGTTAGTAATATTCTATTTAATCAAGATTGTGTCGAAATTAAAAAAAACTGAACGAAAAACAAAAGCAAAGCTAAAAAATATCGAATTTCATACTGTCGATGTTTTTTGAAAAAAAACATCGACAGTATGAAATTTAAAATTCCATAATGACATTTTTTTTATTTTTTATATATATTTTTTTGTAAAATTTTGGGTTTTGGAATATTTTATCATAACTTGGGAAGCTGTTGTCCAATTTTATTACTAAGCCCACTAAAAAACTTAAATTAAAATTACCTTTAAGCTGTTATAATATTATTTTTTATATACCCAATAGTTTTGGAGTTATACAGCCGCTGTGTTGAAAAATATTTTTGTTAAGTGAAATTGGAAAATTTTATTTTTTTAATTTATGAAAAATCTAACTGAAAGCCACATATACTGCAAATAAAATAAGCTTTATTTCATGAACATCGATGGATAAATGTTGATTTTATTCACAATAAAGCGAAATTACCTGATTTTTTGCAAAAAAAAACGAGTTTTGAAGAGACTGCTTTACAGATTTTATTATAACTCGCCCAATTTTGTTAAAAATTAAACAATTGGAATTCTTAAATATAAATCGCACACACCTCTCAATAAGTATCTTTAATTACAATCGATCATCCAAATGAGCTGTATAATGTGAACATAAACTGTAGCACAAAAAGTGGTCGCGCATATTAATACATATATAGATAGTTTGAAATACTGCTGCTAAAATTCTTAAATTCCTAACATTATTATTTTTTTATTTATTTCCATGCAATATCAATCATAAAAAAATATCTTCTCTTGTAAATATCCTGCCATAATGTCGAGTGTCTTTTTCCATTTTCGCTAAAACACAATTGTTTCTAATGGCCACATATGATAAATAACTGCCAAAAAAATTTTAGTTGCATAATAAAACCTTCCTGTTGACATTTTTCCCTCATTTGCTTTCAAAACTAAAGTTAGTTTTTTCTTCCAACATTATTGCTGCTAGTTTCTCTTTTGGCCACCACATGTTGGTCAGGCAGTGTTTATTAAAAGCTAAAAATGAAATTGCTAAAAGCAAGCAAAAAAATTAGAAAACTTAACAAGCTTCACAATTAAGCTTTTATCTTAATTGCTTGTCTAGCACAAACAAAAAAGCCAAAAACAACAAATTGAAATGAAATGAAAAAAGTAATGATGATTTCCTAACTGACTTTAACATCCTTTAGCAGTTAGTTGGCTTTACTTTACTTTACTTTATTCGACGATTCTAAGGCTGAAATTCACAGTACTTGGTTAACTGATGTCCTTGGTTTAACCAATCATATTTGTGTATATGAAAATTTGTTAGTTGTATTACCGGCGTTAGTTAAGTTCAGACTGTGAATTTGGCGCTGAGTGTATTTTAAATGTTATGTGGTTGAGTGTGCGTGTGTTTTAGAGAACCATACATTTGTATTTGTGCTGTAAATTTCATTGTTTGTTGGGGTTTTTTGAAAACTTTTCAAACATGGTTAAAGATATACTGATGAGTTAGTATTAGGAACCAAGCAAATGCGATCCTATACATTAGCTAAACCCACAACAAATAAATATATTTTTTGAAACTTGTGTACCTTCTTAAGAATGACTTCAAAAACGGAAAAGTATCGCTTCTATTTTTGGGGATCCGTACACCAAAAGTGTAAAGAGGGACCCTATTGTTTTCGCTACGCTGTCCGTCCGTCCGTCCGTCCATCCGTCTGACTGTCTGTCTGTCACAGGCTATTTTCTCGAGAACCGTAAGAGCTACGGACCTAAAATTTTCACAGAATATGTAAAACCTTAGCCGCTACAACAACAAATATATGATACCTAAAAATTAAAGGGTGTAACGAAATATGTTGAAATACTAATGTATAAGTTAGTGTTAATTGGTGTAGTCTGTATAATATACTGCACCAATTACCACTGATATCTAAAACAATAAAAATTAAAGGGGTTTCTCTCAGTTAATGTAATTTTGGGTATGTAATTTAGACAATTTGCTGTATCTTGGAAACCGCCCGTAAGAAGCAAAGTATTGAAATTTAAAAAAAAACGAAAGAACTAAAAAATTCCGAATTAAAAAAAATTTCAAAACGAAAAATCGCCAAAATGAAAAAAAGGGCTTAAAGAAAAAAAAAAGCAAAAAAAATAAAAAAAATCGCTAAAATGCAAAAAAAACAAAAAAAAAAATAAAAAAGATCACAAAAAACTAAAAAAAAACGTTAAAAACCAGAAAAAGTCGTCAAAACGAAAAGAAAGGCACTAAAACTTTTAAAAAATCGCTAAAACTAAAAATATCGTAAAAAACCAAAAAAATTGTCAAAAATGGAACAAAAAACCAAAATGATAAAAAGCGTCAAAACAAAAAAAGCGCCAAAGCTAAAAAAACACCAAAACTGAAAAAATTCGCCAAAACAAAAAAGTGCCAAAACAAAAAAACCCCAAAAATTAAAAAAAATCACAAAAAACCGAAAAAGCGCTAAAACTAAAAGTATCGTCAAAAAGCGAAAAAAGACGTCAAAACAAAAAAAAAAACGCAAAACTAAAAAATCGCGAAAACTTAAAAAATCGGCAAAAACAAAAAAAAAATCGCCAAAAAAACGAAAAATCGCAAAAAACGAAAAAAAACACTAAAATTAAAAAAACGACATAACAAAAAATAATCGCCAAAAAACTAAAAATAAACTTTAAAGATAAAAAACTGAAATGAAGCGATAAAGCAAAACGAAAAAATTTCCAAAATAAACAAAGGGTCAAAACGAAAAGGGATATATGTGTATTCGTATGGTACCCTTAAGCTGAAAGTCCGTAGCACGCGTTTTCGCGTCAGCGCATTCATACCTTCTACGCATTCCACGCTTTTCTGCATTTCAAGTTACATGCGACGCTTTTTATGCAGAAGTTTTTTTTTGTTCTTTTATTATCGCAAATATTTTTAAACTTTATTACTAAAGCAGAATAGTACACTATACAAACATAATCATCGATAGCATTGAAAATAAAATATATGAATTGCTATCAAAAACAGCTGACCTGTTAGAACACCGCTAATGACGCTTACAAAAGTAGAAAATATACCTACTTTTTGCATTCGACGCGTCAGGCTTCCTGCTCTGTAAATTGATACGTAGAAATGCACTAGTTCAACTTTTTCGACAGCCGCGTATGACGCGAAAAAGCGTTTAATGTGTGTTATGAACTTTCAGCTTTAGTGTGCGAGCCGCTCCGCACTTTACTGAATTTATTTCTCTCTTGGTTCTGTTACAACTCCGATTTGGAATAGGGTTTTACTAATTTTTATTCGATTCGAAGGGGTCGGGCCCAATCACTTGTTGGTATTATACGAACTAAGTCACCTACAAAATATATTGGAATTTTCGCAAGCTCGAAGTCCCTTTTAGACCTATGGTTTCTAGGGCAAAATTGTTTAGAATTTTACTTAGAATCATTTTTCACCGTACGATTTTTTGTATAAAAAAATTGGCACATAGTAAAAATATCGAAAATTGCAAGAAGTTGTCGTAGATAATAGAGATTTCGTGCAGACATTTAGAAGGACTAAATATGGATACAAATATGTAAAGTTTTAACAAAAAGCTTTAGAGAGGATAACCATCACATACATAAATAAATATACAATGAATATTTCTTAGTATTATTAATATGTCGCCAGAGGACATACCACGGAATGGCGGCTATATATTTGTATTTATCATAATTTTATTGTTGCAACAGCTGTTAACTTTACTGGCCATTTTCCATTATCATCATTGTTCATGGCAAAACTCACTTGTCAAAGAAAAGAAGAAATAATAAATTACAAAGAAAACAATTACAAAAACAGAACAAGTAACATATGCAAACAATTATTATATCAACAAATTGCAAGTTTACTTGGCTCTATCTATTTTACCAAGAAATTTCTAAAAGTTTCACTGCGTTTACTAAATATGAAGCTAAAATACTCCTTGTGTTTATATATATATCTATACTTTGTTGACTCTTGAACTTGTGTCATCTAGAATCTTCTGCCACTAACCATAATTTCCCTGCAGGAAATTTCGATATTAAAATTGTACTGATTCACTATTGACTTTGTCACCGGTACTACTGACTAATTGTACCCAGGCAATGTTATGTTTTAACATGTGCTTGTCATTGAGATTCCACTACTGACATCGGAGCTGTTGACTTACTATAGACTAGGTGGTTCTTATGGGACCATATGGAGACACCGGTTCCAGAGATTCACTAGTGCATTTTAATGATTCTAGTCAACACGTATGAAACTTTTCACCAGCTAAGACAAATAAATTAAATTTTTTATGAAAATTTTTAATTTTCCGTTCCGCCGCATATATTTTCAATGCATCAAAATGAGACCATAAAAAATCGTTTTGTAGCTGTTAAAAACTTCTCTTCTCATTAAAGCTAAAATAAAAAGTTAACGATTCGTTGACAACGTCACCAAAAAGTCACCAAACTAGTCGACAAAAGTGGTGACTTGGAGACACTTGGCCACTGCCTTTCTTCAGGGCTTATATAGTTTTTTCTTTTACTTTTCCTCGCTATGTTTCTGATTCCAGGGGGGTGGCAAGCAGCGGTTTGAGTGAAGGTTTTGTTTCATATTTTGTTTATTATCATGTGGTTGAACATTTAAATATTTGATGAATTTAGTTTAGCGGTTAATTACATGACAAATTGATGTATTATTTATTAATGATCAAGTGCTTTGGTTTTGTAAAAACGTACAACAAATATTATATGTGATTTAGTTGATATTGTTTTTACTAATTGCAATTATAATTTATAACTGATGTGAGTGGGGAGGAAAATTTTTTAAACATGGTGGCTTTTTTCTAACCACATTAATGTAAATATTTGTGCTTTTGTATTATGATTTTAGTTGGCTACATCTTAAGGAAATGGAAATGCGTTAATTTCGCTTAGAGCTAAATGTCTTCAATTCGAGATATATCTAGAAATCCACAAACGATGAACCTTGTGCAGCACGTTTAGTTGAAAGAGTTACTAAGAAAATCATCACGAAAAAAGTGTTTTAAATTACTAAGGCCCAAATTCACAGTCATTAGTTAGCTAATGACAATAGTTTAGCCAATGCTATTTTATTCACACTTCTTTGTTTACCATTAGTTAAACTGTCAAACGCCATTGGTTAACAATTAGTTAGATGCTTTGGAACATGGTGCAGTAAGTATACAGCATAACGTCAGCTGATTATATTTTGTTCTGGTAGTTTTGTACATAAGTAACATATAGCACGTGTTTTTTTTTGACAAGCATTATCTAGTTTTTTGTTGTATTTATTGAACCTGCATACTTATTGCACCATGTTTTGGAAATTATTACGTTCATATAGCATACTTTTAGGAGCGACAAAAAACATTTGCTCCATTAGCTTTATGTGCTTAAAAAATTTTAAATTGCCGACGTAAGATGTGTAATATTCTTTATTTTTGCTTGTTTATTTATATTTGATAGGGTTACCATTCTTTACCCATATTAAAAATGTTTGTTAAACAATACACTGTAAATATTAAGTTTTAGTTAAACAATAGTTATGATTTTAGTTTACTAATAATTGACTAATGACTGTAAATTTGGACCTAAAGCACATAAAAGGCTAAAAAGAAAAACTGCACCGATTTTGTCATCGTCCAGAGTTCTCTACGTACGATGAATTTCGGTAGACGTAATGATTTTGTGCATTTTCATACCCGCAAATGTGTTTTATTTAGTACACAGAAAAAATGATCGCCAAAAATTTTTTAAACAAAAGTTTGTCTAAAAATTGATTTTATTTTCAGTAAATGTTCTTTACATAATCAATGCATTGTTTTTTGACTCTTATTTAGGACGCAAACACCAAAAACAACAAGAAAAGCTGTGTCATGCACACAAATAACAACAACAATGATAGCAAAAGGAATGCGATTGTACCGAGTTTGTTTACTGAAGATTTTTGAGTGAATCAATTCGTTAATGTCGTTGCATTAGTTCTCATTCACTTTTTTAGAGTCTTTAGATAAACATTCAGACTTGAACACATTTAACAAAGTGAAATTTCATAAATGTTTAATGATGATGATGATGATGACCCAGACAAAAATTTTGTGTGTTTTATTACAAAAAAATCCAGTAAATAATTTAATTTTGTTTGATTAAGTAAACCATTTTGTATAATATTTAGTAGTATTTTTAGGCTAATTGTTTTGTAAATACAGACAAAAATATTGTTTGATATTTTTCTGAAAATCCAGTAAATCTTTTTGTTTGATTTAGTAAATTGTTTTTTTACGATTTGCAAATATTTGTAGACAAACTATTTTATAGATTTAAACAATTTCGTTGCTAAAGAAAACGCGTTTTTTTCAATGAAATTGTTGCGATATTTTTGCCCATATTTACTAATTTGTTTGTAGGTCCATTCCTAGACAAAATATTTACTATTTCATTGAATTCCTTTACAGAACATGAAATTTAGTTTTTTCCTGTGTATGTGGCTCGCTTGAATATCAATTAGCTCTGGCTTGAGATTCGCTCATATTCAAATATAAGTGTTCACAAACAACAATGACTTAACTGGAGTTAGGACAAAGTTGGCCTTTTGGCACGACTATTTTTTAGGTTTGCAGCTTCTCAAGATGGAAATTATCTGCAAAAGAGCTAACGAAAGATAAATTTAGACCAGATTTTTAATTTTAAATTTTAAACTGTTGTACCGAAAAAATTTAAAAACAATTTTCATGCAAAATTAAAAACTTTTTTCTTCCTCATAAAAAATTTAAAGCTGCAAAAACTTTACCATTTAACTGTTGATGTAGACAAAGTTAACTATCTAGGGCATGTAAAATTTTATCGGACTCATAACTTGTACAAATATTATCCTATTTTAATTGATTTAAACTTGGTGTAAAGTTTATGAATATATAAAGAAAACACAGTTTAATTTGTTCAGATACCATTACTATTTTCGAAGATATGTGGCTTTGAATTTAAAATTTTTGGTTTTTGGCCTCGACTTTGTTCTGAATTTCGTCAATATCTCCGGTATTGTATGTAATAACATACAGACACATTTTTTTAGTTATCTTACTTCATGTAATCGTGAAAAGGAATCAATATGATGACTCTGAAATGAGAGTAAAAATGGGCTAAATTTTAACAACAAATAGAACTTAATTATTGGACGTCTTTCTCAAATTTTTTTCAAAATTATTATTTTTTATTTTCAATATTTCAAAAAAATAGACTTCAAAAATAACTGCATTTGAAATTTTAAATCGATTAGAACATGCACGCTACATCCAGCATTGGACGAAAATGGTGAATTTTCGTACAGAACTCTTACCCTTGATTTCGATGATTTTATCCTGAAATTTTTCTGCGTGTATAGCATTTTGTAGGACATAATTTCGTCCAGCTGAGTTTGAGATTGGTACCATTATGGCCTGACTTCAGAAACCTGAAAAATTGTAACAAACTTATAAAAGCGTGAAAAATACAATTTGTAATTTGTTGTGTTCATTCTGTACAATTGCAGGAATCACTGTAGTTCAAATGGACAAGGACAATTATTTCAGCTTTGCCAGCATATTTGAAAAACGTATTTACATGCACCAACCAACCAAGCAACCAACCAACCAACCGTTGATTCATCTATTCATCTCTGATGCTCTACTATATAAATACCAATTTTTTCCCCAATCAAATAGCATGTGCATTTAGTTGGAACCTTCATTTTATGTTTACAAATATCACTCTTACTACGAGTACTTTGAATTTATGACCGAAATATACTCCAAGGGCTTCCTATGTGTTTTTGTTTTGCTTTCTTTTCGTAGCAACTAAAAGAGAGAAAATAGTTTTTATTGTCGACTATTTTTTAATAAAAATAAATAAATATATATGGACACTGGGGGAGAGTAAAAGAAAAATTAAAGCAAATCGCTTGCTAAACTTTTGGTTGTAAACTTTTGTTACAAAACTAATGATTTAAACAATTTTTTTCAGTTTTTTTTCCACTTAAATTTATGTATATTTTCTCAAAAAAGAATCGCAAACACACAAGAAGTTAAACTATAAATTGAAATAAACTGCAGCAGCAAATTTATAAAAAAAATTTAATGCATGTAATTTATGATAACAAATAGCATGTAATATTTTAAGCAATTTAACTACCAAACAATTTTAATTAAACTTCATAAAGAATGGCATAATATTTTCGCAATACATGTGTATGATGGTGATATTATTAGGTTTAAATTTAATCAAAACTATTTTTATTATTTCTTTTTTACAAATAAATTCTTTGTAAATAAGCATGAAAAAGAGTTCAAAAATTAACAGAAATATTTTGCCTAAATGGCTTACTTTTTGTAGAGGCGACAAAGCGCCTCGATATTTAAGCTTGTTTTTGGAAAATAAAAATCACATGGTACACACAGAAAACGATACCGATGTAAAGTTAACATGTTGCAATGTTAATTAGAAATCATATTAAATATATGAGAACTAATTTGTTGTTTAACTGTTTATTGATTTGTTCATACTCACTGCAGCTGAGATTCGAAATAAAAGAATGCTCGTGAATCTCGAATGTTTGCTAATGCGAGATTTTGTCGATAATGTCACGATAACAAACGAAATTGGCAAAAATTCATAAAATGTGAATGTTTGCCATATCGAACTGTTTTCGATAATTGCTTGAAAGTGTAATTTACATAACTTAAACACATGTGTGTAATAATTGGCGGTACCGTGCTCGATTCTGTCTGACTGCAGTGCAAGTAGAAATATTAAAAAAAAATAAATATTCCATACACATTAAAATAACTAAATTAAAAATTAATATAACAATCTTGAAAAAAAAACTTTTTCCTGCCTTTCTACGCTAACGAAATTTTCTTTAATATCTCTTCACTTTTGATATTGCTAAAGATTCCCTATTGTCCCGATAGTAAACACAGAAAAAACTAAATTTCCTATTCAGTAAAGGAATTCAATGATATAGTAAATATTTTGTCTAGAAATGGACCTACAAGCAAATTTGTAAATATGTATAGAGAAAAATATCTCAACAATTTCAAAATAATTTGTCTAAAAATATTTACAAATTATAAATAAATCAATTTGCTAAATCAAACAAAAACATTTACAGGATTTTCTGAACAAAATCTCAAACAATATTTTTGTCTGAATTTATAAAACAATTGGTCTAAAAATACTAACAAATATTAAGCAAAATAAATCCAAATTGATTTCTGATTAAGCAAAATAGTTTACTTAATCAAACAAAAATATTTGCTGGATTTTTTGTAATATATCAAATAAATCTTTTGTGTGGGTCATCATCGTCATCCATTAAGCATTTATAAAATTTCAATTTGTTAAATTTGTTCAAGTCTGAATGATTATCTAAAGATTCTAAAAAAATGAATGAGAATTAATGCAACGATATTAACGAATTGATTTACTCAAAAATCTTCAGTAAGAAAACTTGGTGCAATCGCATTCAGTTTGCTATCATTCACTACACTTATACGAAGTGCTTATTTGCAAATAAAAATGTAAAATGCTGCCAAGTACTTTTTTATTATCATTTATTAAGTCAGTGAATATTTATCTATATATTAATATATATATATATATATCTATTTCTCATTTTTTATTAACAAACATGTGTAAAGGTGGCATCACAAACTTCTTATTTCTAAATAGTGCGTTAATCAGCAATTTTTTTCGTGAGTTAGTAGGTTACACTAAAAATACATACTTGGCAGCACTACGTTTTTATTTGCAAATAACAAGTGCGTATAAATGTAGTAATTGTTGTTGTTGTTGCTGTTTTTGTTATTTTTTACAGAAAACAGGGTTTTCTTCTTGTTTTTTTTTGTGTTTGCGTTCTAAATAAAAGTCAAACGAAAAATTCATTGATTCAGTACAGAACATTTACTAAAAATTAAATTTATTTTTAGAAAAATTTTTGTTTGAAAAATTATTGGTGACTATTTTTTCTGTGAGTATCAAATTAACGTTGTTTCAAATTGAAATAATTTTGATTTAACATGATTTTTCGTATGTTTTCAGTATGTTCTTCATTTTGCTTTAAATGCACTGGAGTATTAAATCAACATAAAATATATGTAGTTATTTCAAAAGAATAAATTTTCTTTGAAGGTTATTGTAAAATGATGTTGAATTAACATGAAATGTAAAATTAACCTTGTTTTCGCCGATTTCAATACGAATTTTTTAGTGCGTGGCTTATTTTATTCGTAAGACATCTGGCCGTAAGATTGAAAGTTAAACACTAACACACTTAAACGACAAGCTATTTTTTGTAAATTTAATATGATTTCAAATCACAATTGCGTCATGTTGATTTTACATTCTTTTTTTTGTGTGTCGCGTGCATACTTTAACCGATTTAAGGTTTCGTTAAAAGTTACAGAATCCCACTACTGGTGTCTAGGAAGACATCTTCATTTAGCAAGGACAACAACCATTAGCCAAGACACAAACCTGGTCCAAAGATTCAAAACAACTTAGACCAAATCTCCCCAGAATCCCAGAAGTTCCCGGATTCTCTAAAATAGAACGAAAATCCCCTCAAAATAGTAGAAGTTCCACGTATTCCCAAAAACTACAACAAAGATCTCTTCAAAATCAAAGAATTTAACTGGAAAATAGCTTCAACACATGAAACCGCGAAAATACCAAAGCGGCAAAACTGGTGGCGTTTTCTTTTCTACAACAAAAAATTTACTTTTTAATGAAAATTTGTAATATAATTATTTTTGGAGGAATTAAATTTATTAGAAATTATTGTATCGTCCCTTACGAAGGAAAATTTTTCCTTTAAAGCAATTTTAAATTGCGAGTTTTTTTAATAAAAAGTACAATAATGTTAAAATTTGTCAAGAAAAATAGAGGCAGTAGCCTCTTGCCTTCGTTTTGAATTGTTGTTACACGTATGAGCACAGCAATTGTGTTTGAAGGCGGCAGTATTCGTTAAACGTATTTGTTACACGTGTATTTTCATTAAATTTTTTTTTATCCCCAGCATAGAAAACATTTATATGGTGCGGCATATATACATATGCACAACGTGCCATTAAGAGCTTCGTTCCAAAAAATATTTTGAGAAAGTTTAAATATAATTTGTTCAGCATATTGCTATTTTGTTCATTGAAATCGGTCATATCGGGCATTTCAACCTAATGATATATACTGATTTACCTAGTGGAAATATTAGCCATTGACGTGGGATGACGCAAAATTGTTCCAAACTCAACCAAACCAACTTTTAACAATTTCTGTGGTTAAAATTACCAATTTAAAATAATAACAGCGAAAATATTTATTTTACAAAAGTTACTGTATTTAAGTTAAAGAAGTCCCCACATGTCTATGTATACTTTGTGGTATCCTTACTTGACAAGGTGACTTAGCTGAGATGATAAAGGCGTCCGGTTTATAATCATGAGAACCTAAGTCAAGCCCAAAATATTACAAGCAAATTTTTTTTAACAAACACACATACTGCTTAAGCCTTGGCAGGCATCGAACCTGCGACTTTCCGGTTAGTAATTTTACACACTATCAAATAAACTACAATTCCATTGGTTGATTTTTACTGTATTTTAGAGGTTGGCTCAAATCTAACCTATGAAATTGGTTAGATTTGCCAATATTTTATTTTGAGTGTAGAGCTAAGATTTGATGCATATTCTTAATTCAATTCATAAATGAAGATGGAATAACTAATTAACTTGAAACAAATATGGTCCTGGTCCCAATTACTAAATTTCGAATTGTGACTACTCTTAACTGTTTGGCAGCGCTGCGTTAAACTTCAAATAAGCTCTACTAAAGAATGTGATTTGTGTCTCTACCAATGAAGTTATCTTCACTTACATACTCCAAAACATTCAGAGCATCTTTGATTCGAACTTAAGAATCATTTCACACATATGTATAGTATATGGGTCTTTATAGTTAAAATTGAGCATTGTTTCCTTAAGCGTTTTAAAATGTTAAATTAAAACTACAAATTCTCGTATTATTTATTTATTTGTGTGCTTAATTTTATTCAAAGTAAAATGTGTGGTAAAAGTATTTCTTTAAGTTTAAATTGTTTAAATGTCGCAAACATACACAAAACACATAAAATATACTCATTGTGTTAGAAATGAATATGTATTTCTACTTGTCTTTAAAATGTATGTATAGTATATGACCATACGGATATTGTTTGTCATTCCTACACGAGCATTTACATTGTTGCTGGAAATAGTTCCAAGTCATGAAGAAAATACGAAACAATATCAGGCACCAGTTACATACGGTGGTATTGGGCCATAAAACTTTTATAAATTTATTTTGCTATTTACAAAGTCCCAAACCCATAGTGCAGTTTAGCATTGTGTTAAATGCTTTTGTTTTTCTAGTGTTCCACATAAATTTAATTGTTTTCAATGTTATAAAACTGATTTACATAAATTCTTGTTTGCATTATTATCAGGGATGGAAAATAAAAAGGTTTTCATTGCAAAAAAACCAATTGAAATTTATACTTTTTGAACTTTAGCAGAAAGATGTAAATTTTCAAACTTTATTTTGCAAGTAAAGTACTGTACAGTCTTAAATAATTCATAGAAAAAAGTACAATCATTGTACCCAACACTATCGTTTCAAAATTAAATGCATTTATTTAATATTGTACACGTGTGTGTGATTGTGTTAAAAGAGAAAATTTCATTATATTTCCCCTGGTATATCCAAACACTTGATTTTGAGCCATTGTAATTGCTTAAACACTTAAGGGATTGTGTCAGTGAGTGAAAACATATTAGGATTAACCCAAAAATAATATTGAACAAAAATAAAAAGGATTTTGTTGCGGCTACTAACAGAAAAATTTTATATTAACCGTTTTACTTATTTAAATGAAGGATTTTTTAGGAAAAACTAAATTAAAGAATTAAACAAACAACTTGTTTACTGACGTAAAAAACTCTTGAAAATTTTCTGATTGTGAAAGATATAATTTACCCACAGAAACCCTCTGCTAGTTTGACTTCAAATAGTCGTGACTAGAGATGGGCGCGTGTCGTGTTTTTTTTCGTGACACGAACACGCACCACTCAACATGAAGTGTTCTTGACAAAAAATCTGATTTCGTTCGTATAGAGCATAAATCTTGAATATCCTTTAATTTGCACTTTCTACACGCACAATCATGTTTTAGTGTTAATTAATTTTTTTTTAACTGCTTTAAACAAATTTTGTTGTTCTTTTAAATGTATTTTGAAAATATTTATTTAATTTTTTTGACATTTGTATGTTGAAATTTATCGATGTTTGAACCATTTTTTTTTTCATTCCGCAGTATTGCATTTTTGTTCCTATTTGGGATAAAAGTTTTTAGTACCAAATAGAAAAAATGCAAAAAAAAATATTCAGCAAATCAATTTTTTTTCAGCCCGAATGTACTAAAAAGCATTTTAAGTTCGCGCTTGTTTTGTTATTCGGTTTTAATTTACATTTAATTTCACAATGGGTTAGAACAAAGACTATTCAGAATCGGCTGCTAGTGTTATGCGCTTAACTATTTCGTTATACATAATTTTTCCTATTGACATAATAGCATACAATCGGATGATTTTCAATTTTTTATAACTTGTACTCTGCTGGGTTACTAGAGCATTGTGGAAAACGGATATGGTTAACTAGGTTATTTCTATGAAAACCCGTCATAACGCTGATGTAATAATGAATCGATGATATGTCAAGTGTCTTCGTTTTTGACACCATGACATTTTTCATCACTGTGATGTCAACCTTTACAGCAGCTGGTTATTAATGCCAATGACGACAAATCTATCATTAGTGCAATAGCACATCGACATTAGCGAAATGACTAATTGACATCAATTTAATGACAAAATGTCATCAACATGATGTCGTTGATAGAAAACCCGCATAATGTTGATGTAATTTGACATCACAATGATGTAAAGTGTCTTCGTCACTGACCCAATGACACTTTACATTATTGTGATGTCAACCTTTACATTAGCTGCCATCAATGGAATGATTGAAACAATTATACATATTTATATTATCTTACTTTTACTTGTTTCTATTTCAGTTTTACTTTTTGTTGTTTTTTTTTTCTTCTAATGTTGGTCTTGATCTCAGGCTCCTTAATTCATCGCACATTTATAAGCTGGCACCTGTACCATTTCAGCCGCGTGATCATCTAAAACATTGGCAGCACAAAGTCAAAATAAACATTATTGATACGATATACATATGATGACTAAGTGTCATCAATACGATAAAAGGGTGTCATACTATCGCTTCAGTCAATGTTTTGTCTGTGCATGTATGCTGTCTTTTCTTAGTTTTTAAAAAGCCTTGTATATATTATTAATATTATTGTAATGATGATAAGTGGACATCAATGCAATATCATGTTTTTTAATTTTTTAAAAATGCGTTTAAACACAAAAATAAATCAATAAAACAATAACATTTGTATTAAAATACAAATTACAAACATTATAACATTGTTTACTTATTTCTTTTATTCATATTTTACACTTTAATAATATATAACAAGTGACATCGTATTGATGTTATTACAGATCATCAGATTGATATCTGTTGTCGTTGTATTGATGACATTTGTCATAGCAATGATGTCAGAATTCTGATGGTAGGGCGTCAACAGTGCGATGATACATATTTCTATAACGGTACAATGTCCTGCAAAGATTGACAGCTTTTTTACTCTGAGCAATGAGAGTCATCCTAATATATACAACACAAATTTGTATACGTACACGAGTATATAACTATATCAAACAATAAAACAAATATAAATAAATTTTGTTTCTGGTTGTAGATGTATACATCATCTTTGTGTGGAGTGTGTAAAGCCAAAGTTTTTCTTTTATTTTCGTTATCAACATTGTGTTGGTGCAACAAATGTGGGTGTTACACAAAACGTTTACTGCAGACAATTTATTCTGTTTACATTAAATTTATAATAAAATGCGTTTATTTTTCTCTTGTCGGATCTTGTTAGTGTTCATCCTTTTATAATGGCTCAAGTTTTAACACCAAAAACATGTCCATAATACTTCCTTTTTATTGTTATTTCTAGTAGAATTGTTGCGGCTAAAAATTAAATTCAATTTAATACTTTTTTATATTTGCTACATGGATATAGATTAAAATGAATTACCCAAATGGATTGAAACGCCCTTGAAACGATTCAATTAATTTCAGCATACAGTAGCCTCTTTATTTGAGTATTTCTTTAATTTATAAGTGGCAATTTGATGAGCCACAAACCTGCTTTTGCCATATGATGTCAAAGAAGTTTTGTTAGTTTTTTTTTAAACTAAGTTTTAACAACATCAATTAAAAATTTGCTGCATAAATAAGATATCTTGTTTGTTTCCGTTAAATTTTATGAAAACGATTGTTAGGAAAAATGGCATTTTAAATCCGGCCATAAAAATGTTTTCGTTACCGCAGAGACATTGGACGCCTTTAAGCTTACGAGTACAAGAATTTTCTGATTTTAATAAAAAATTCCTTCATACCAATCATCTACTTCAAATATTTTCACATATTTTCTATATTCAAAGCAAACATCATGATGCTAAATAAAAAAAAGAAAAGAAAAAAAAACAAAAGTTGTTTGTAGACTACACGTTTCACACACAGACGATGGACGTACTTTCTCACACAAATATACTTGAACATTAACAACGTATGTCCTATACCACCTATCTTTTAAATAAGAACCATTATCATAAGCAGATGAAAGCGAGTTGGGGGAGAATGAAACAACCAGCCCAAGAACTTAGAAAAAATAGGATTTTTTTTTTATTTAGAGCAAAGGTCACGTTCGAACAGCTGATTTCTATCAAGTTATTTGACTTGTGTTGTCAATTGCAATACAACCGACATTCGTCCTCCTAAAACACACACAGAAAATAATAAAACCTCAGCTTCTTCTTTACTCTTCATCAGCTCTATCCAAATAATGGAACAAGAAGGTGGCTGAGAACATGCCAATAACAAATAAACCATAAAAAACTAGTTGTTGTTTTATTTTTTAATTTACGAAATACTCGTCAGTTGTATTTCGTTAACCAAGCAAATATGTACAGAAAATTAAAATCAGAACGGGAAACTAAAAAAAACTTCAAAGGACATACACGTGTATGGTGTATTTACATGCGATTATTTAATATGCTGGGAATGGAATAAATTTAAATTCTACTTGGACTTAATTTTCATACACAATTGAGTATCTACGTATTCCCTCCAGCGGATGCTCAATGATGCTTTAGATATTTTATGCCCATATCGTCGTTGATCCGACAAAATCAGCTATGTGTTTTTCACTAGGTTTTCAGGAGAGCCAAAAAACTGTTTTATGCCGTAAAAATGCGATATTTTTTGATAGTTAAACAATTTATTAAAACAATATTCGCATCACAAAATGTCGTAAAATACAAAATACATAATTGGATATTGGCGGGCTATAATGAAATTGCTCAAACAACTGCACATAACTCATTTTGTTGGCGCATTTCTAAGAATATATTTTTTTTATTTAGAATATTTTTGAGCATATAACCATTTTGTCTCGCAGGATCTAGCAAAAATATCCATAAACTCTTTGGTGGGTAAATGTATGACTAATAAATGTTTGCATTGGTCCAATAAAAAATTTTTCGAAAATTTTCACATAACTGATTACGTCAGAGCAACGACGATATATGAGTTAGATTCAAAACAAATTGATTTTTTTTGGCTCATTAGTTTTTAATACTATTTCTCCAATAGCGTTGGATACAAATTATTAAAGCCTTTACTGTAACCAATATACTTACTATCCAATAAATACATCATCTTATACGAAAGAAAAAACTTTTTTTGAATCTTTTTTCTGCCAACAAAATGATATTTCACTCTCATTTCACAAAAATTTTTTTGTTACCCCTTTAAGATGTAGTTTTACGCATTGCATTGTTTACAGAAACAAAAAACAAATGCAAAAATAATAAATGTAACCGTTTCGTTTCTCATTTCCACAAAAAGAAAATGCAATGTTTTTTGATTTTGCAAGTATGTCTACAAGTTGATTAGCATTCGTGACTTTTCTTTTTAATATTAAACACACAAAACAAGACATAAATTTAAAAAATCAAAAAACCCGACTGTGTAAAAAAACTAAAAGAAAAAAATAAGTCCAGTTTACAGAACAAAGCGACTTTTACATCCGGGATACATTATTACGAAGATTTGAAGATTCGATTTTTAATGCTTCCCGTCTGTAAAAGTCGTTGTGTTCCGCACACTGGACTTGTTTTTTTCTTTTAGTTTTTTTACGCAGTCGGGTTTTTGGATTTTTTAAATTTATGTCTTATTTGCTTAATGTTCTTTTAACTTTAAACTGTTAAAGATCCTAACCGGCCATTCGAAATTAAAAATCATAAGAGAAACCTAACGATGATTTTCAAATACCTGTGGAATGATATCCATTTCGATATAGTTCGCCTACTTTTTATTTTTTCGTATCCACAAAATGCCATCTGTTGGCCGCCATATTGAATTCTGGCTACTGTCATATCTTTAGTGACACTCCCCGATTAAGACAAATCAATTGACGTAAGAATCATCAAAATCGGTTTACGCACTCGGTTTATATAGTGCCGCAAAGGAATACACATACATACATACATACATACATGCATACATAGGCTGATAAACACAATAAACTTCTTTGCGTCGCGCAGTCGGGTAAAAAAAGGAATGTAAAATCAAAATGAAGCAATGTTGATTGGAAATCATATTAAATTTACAGGAAATAGTTTGTCGTTTAAGTGTGCTAGTGTTTATTTGCTTTGTTCATTGCTACAATTCACTGTTCTGCTTAGTTGTGTGACTTGTTGTTGTTTTGTTGTTGTTTATTCTTATATAGCCGATTAATATCCGACAAAAATCGAATTATCAGCGAAAATTTACTGTTGCTGGCTTAAAACTGTCATTGTCTCATATTCATTTTAAATGAAAAATAATTAATCTAACCCTAAATCTTTTTGATTTAAAATGTTTCACTGTTCAAAGAACTTTGCTATAAACGTTATATTTCATTTTAAATCAACATGACTATAACTTTAATTTCAAATAAGTTTTATATTAAATAATCATTTAAATTATGTGGAATTAAAATTAAATTAATTTTACATATGATGGTATTTATTTAGTGTATATCTAAAGTAAAGTTTGAAGCTGTTGTGGCTGCAGTGGTTAGCGCGTTAACTATCATGCAAGTGGCACGAGTTCAAATCTTGGTAGGGGCAGCCAACTACAATACAAAGTTTTCTGATACCCATGCTATTACACATCATATAAGTAAAATAATTAATAAAATAGCTACATTAAAGCAGAGCCAGGCAAAGAAAAATCAAAATAAATGAGAAAAAATTTGTTGTCTAAGGTTGTTGGAGTTTAATTTCATTGTCGATAGGTACAAATGACGGTTGTGCTCTTGTTGTTGTTTATTTTGATTGTTTGTGTTAAGTACATGTAAATTGTCGTCGGTGTACATATAAAATTTAAAAATAGCCGAAAAGAAGTCGGCAAAGGTCGTGGCTAACGTTTACACATCGCCTACGCCTGCCTTAAAGACATGTTGTTTCAACTTGAAATAACTTTGATTCAACATGATTGGCGAGGAGAGTGGTTTGGTGCCTGGTACCTGAAACTACGTAATTATTTTTTAGCTTTTACTGCATTATTTTCATAATTATCATGTTTATTACAATAAAACCAATTAACTTGATTTTTTTTCTTACTTTATTCAATAAACACTGCAATGTCACGTTTTTAATAAGTTTTTTGTATTGCAATTATTGCACATAGAGTTTTAATTAATTTTTACGACTCACCATTTTATTGACTTATTTGAGAAATATATTCACACAGAAAAATTTCAATGTAAAATCGTCAAAAAAACAGGTTAATTCAACATTTTTCGGTAGTGATTTTGATTCATTGATGTTTCATGTTAATTCTACATGATTTACAATAATCTTGAAAGAACATTTTTTCTTCTGAAATAAATATATTTCATGTTGATTTAATATTCCAGTACAATTATTATGTTGTTTCATGTTGTTTCAAAAGTTAATTTAAACGACAAATAATTTCCTATAAATTTAATATGATTTCAAATCACAATTGCGTCATGTTGATTTTACATTCCATTTCTTTCTGAGTGTAATAATTTTTAGAGCAAATGGTCAACAAAAAAGGGGTAATTTTTCTGTTGAATAAATTTGAGCCGACGGCACAATTTCTACAAACTTTACAAACTCCACAAACACGGTGGTAAGCTAAGTAAACCATTTAATAAAAATTTGTAGCATGAGCTTCATCAATTTGTTTAGAATTCATCATTCGTTCCAAAAACTTAGGCGAGTGTTTAATAACAGCAAACATTTTTCGAAAAGAACAAACTGTGTTTCAATCTAGAACGAAAGTTACATCAATGACAATTAAAACAAAAAACCAAAATTCTACAACAATATTATCTTTAAGTCGCACCGATATTTTTTTAACTGCTTAGCAGTTTCAGAGATATCGTAAAACGTATGCAAAAGTTCACAGGTACATTCAATCTCATATTTTTACTCGTAGCTGGGATTCATTGAATAATTTAATGAAGCAGTTTTATGCACAGATTTTGTTGCACGGGACTTATTAGGGAGGGTTTAATTCTTGATTAATTTACAACATTAAGTTCGCCAACTTATTTGTCCACAACTATATTCTTTCTATAACAGTTCCGCAACTATTTTATTGTTATATTATTTTATTTGTTTTACCAACAAACTTTTGTCCAAATTTTGTTTATATTAATGACTGTTGCAAGTTTGGAAGATTTCCTGAAATAAGTTTGTGTTTTTACTCTGTTTGTCTGCTGATTTCCCCTTTTGCTCTTAATTTTTATTTTTTTTATTTATTTATCATTTTTTGTAATATCTCCAGTGTAACATGTCGTCTTAAAAATTTTATTGTACTGCAACTGAAACTACTTACAGAGTGCAAAAGAAGAAAACATTAATTTAAACAAAATATATTTTAAAGTCATATATTTTATTTACTTAATTTTATTTTTTCTTACTGCTTCCCTCTATTTCGAAGTGAGTTTTTACTTAGTTTTATGTATTTTTTTTCTTATATAGAAAAAGGACACACATGCAAAAGTCATGGTATTATCTATTGATATACAAACAGTGTGTGCCAAATAAGGTTGTAAACTTTCGAATGTCTTAAGTTTTAAGTTTGCGAAAATAATTTTTATGGGAATTGTTAGCAATAAAATTACTAAAATATTTTCTTTTGCTGTTGAAACTTGCTGCCAAAGTAACAGTTCAAATAAAATGTATCTGATTATACATAATACATACTTGTACTTGTCCTTTACTGTGTCATCACATGCATATAATTTTACTTCGGATGAGATTTACTTCATCAGCATATTGTTTACACACGCACACACATGTGGAATCCCACACCGTCATTTGTATGCACTCATCCTTTCGCCCACAGTTTATTGCTGATGAAAACAAATCTAGTCGAATTTCATGTTGGTGGAATTGTCTCCTATTTTGATTTTTTTCTATTTTACCATAAAATCGTAACAAGTTGTAGTTGTCATTATTGCTGTAGAAGATTCTGGGCGCCATTAAAACCATAAACTTGAAGGAAAATTGTTTGCGTATGTTTGTCATCATTGCAAAAAAAAAAAACAAGGAGTTAAACTATCGAAAGGATGACTGTGTGATGAAAGTATGCCAAGTGATCGTTATGGAATTTTAAACTATCAATATAAATAATATTTTCGCATAAAAGCTAAAAAATTTTTATATGTTATGTAAGGAACACACTACTCGTATGTCATACTTTTTTTTTGAAGCAAGCATGTGTGTGGCATAGAAATGTGTGCATACAAGATCTTATATTTATTCTAGAATACAAAACATACTTTTATATACAAACATATTTGGATTTAAACAAAGTATTAAAATAAATAAAATTCTCTACTCTAAATTGCGATGAAATACTTTGCTTTTATCTTAAAAATTTCAAAAATTTCTTAATATAAATATATTTATTTTTTTTTCCTTTTTATTTTCAGGTAAGTCATGTTAAACAATGTCATTTTGTATTACTTAACCCATTTGCTTATATTGTAAGTAAAATATTGTTTTATTATTAAAAACTTTCAAATAGTTTAGTTTCTTTTATTGATTTCTTGCCATTTTATGAATTTATTGAAATTAGCATTTAAAATCCTTTTAAATATTTATTTAATTTATATTTGTACAATATACATACAAAAAAATTAACTAAAATATATATGAAATAAATCATTTAAAAATGAAAATCAATTACACATGTATTAGACAGATTTTGAGTGATTTTAAAATATTAAAAATATGAGCAGATAAAATAAATATTTTACCTGCTCATATTTTTAATATTTTAATATATTATTGCAGCTTTTAAGTTAAATACAAAACTGACAGAAAAGCATTCAACCAAGGCACGCATGATGGGCTAGTATTCAAATATTTTGGCCAAAAGTAAATTTCAAGTCAATGCAAAATTTATATGTACTACCCAAAAGATGTTTTGTTCCCCAAAAATTTTTTTTTTATTATAGTCTCCTGAATTTTTTTCAAGTTTTTAAAATAAAAATTCCGTATATTATGGCATTTTTGCACTTAAAGCTGACATTGCTAATTTAAACAATAATGTAAAGAATTAAGCTAAGAATTATTGTAGCTTTTTTCTACATAGCCAATGCAAAAAATTAAAAATTAAGTAAAGTGCGACTTTGGCTCGCACACGAAGGGTTCCTTACGAATACTCATCCCGTTAGGGTGGCAATGAAATATCTTTGATTTGTTATTTGTAGCAAAATCCAAACCGCTTATTGTAGCATTTGGTATAAAACTCACGTGGTGAAAATTTTAGCCAAATCGGATAACTTTCAGGAGTGCTTCTACGTTAAAATCTTGTGAAATCTACTAAAATGAATCAAAAAAAGGAACGCGTTAGGGTTCTGCAATTCGGCTCAAATTTTTACCTCCACCCAATTAAAGATTATTGTTTGGAAATCATGCTTCAGTTCTTAAAATTTCACAAAACTTGAACTTTGATCACTAGAGGTCACACGTTATAGTTATTCGAATCGGGCCAAAATTTTTATCTACGCTTAATGAAAGATCAATATATTTAAATTGAGTTTAACATTGGCAAATTTTGGAAAACTTAAAATTTTACCTCATTGCGGCACGCCTGAGATCTACCTGATTTGGCTAAAATTTCCACCACGTGTCTTATAGCCCAAGTATCATAATAATCCGCACAGCTTATTTTTTCATTGTCACCCTAATGTGCATTTTGCACATATGCACATGTATTTTATTCATATACATTAGGCTGACAATGGAAAAACATAAAATAGCTGTGGTGATTATTAAAGTACTTTATCTAAAACACACGTTGCGAAAATTTCAGTCAAATGGAATAACTCTCGGGCCTGCCACATTGAGGTAAAATTTCAAGTTTTCCAAAATTTGCCAATGTTGAACTCAATTTATATAGTGATCTTTCATTAAGCGTAGATAAAAATTTTGGCACGATTCGAATAACTATAACGTGCGACCTCTAGTGGTCAAAGTTCACATTTTGTGAAATTTACATAAATGAAGCATAATTTCCAAACAATAATCCTTGATTGGGTGGAGGTGCTTCATTTTGGTAAATTTCACAAAATCTTTACTTTAAATTCAATGGGACACGCCTGGAAATAATCCGATTTGGCTAAAATTTTCAACACTTGAGTTTTATACCAAATGCCACAGTAATCCAAACAGAGTTTGTTTAAATTAACAAATAAATATCCTAATATCCGTTTTCGTTTTTGCCCCTTTTTTCATTTTAGCAGTTTTTTTGTTGTGCTTTTTTGTTTCACTTTAGTTTATTTTATTTTTATAAGTATTTTTCGTTGCTTTTGGTGCTTTTTTAATTTTCGTAACTTTTTCGTTTTTTCTGGCGATTATTAGTTTTTTTTGCAATTCTTTTTAGTTTTGGCGCTTTTTTCGGTTTTAGGGATTTTTTTGATTTTGTGTGATTTTTAGTTTTAGCGCTTTTTTGTTATTACGCTTTCTGTCGCTCTGGCATTTTTTTAGATTTTTGGCGATTTTCGTTTTTTTACAATTTTTTTTGTTGTTTTTTTTAAGATTTGTTTTTAGTTTTTGTGTTTTTTTTTGTTTTAACTTTTTTCCGCTTTTTGACGATATTTTTAGTTTTAGCGATTTGTTTTAGTTTTAGTGCTTTTTTCAGTTTTGGCACTTTTTCAGTTTTGGGGATTTCTTTTTCAGTTTTTTGTGATTTATTTAGTTTTAGCTTTTTTTTGACGATTTTTGAGTTTTGGCGCTTTTCTGGTTTTGGGCTTTTTCGGTTTGGTGATTTATTTTAATTTTTGTCGTTTTTTTTTTGTTGCTTTTTGATGATATTTTTAATTTTAGCGCTTTTTTATATTGTAGTGCTTTTTTACGACTTTTTTCGGTTTTTTAGTTTTTTGGCGATCATTTTAGTTTTGGCGATATTTTGCGTTTACCGATATTTTTTTTAATTTTGGTGCTTTTTTCCTTTAAGCGCTTTTTCAGTTTTGGCACTTTTTTCGGTTTTGGGGACTTTTTTCGGTTTTTTGTGATATTTTTAGTTTTAGCGACTTTTTTTTTTGTTTTGACATTTTTTTTCGTTTTGGGGATTTTTGTTTGGTTTTTGGCGATTTTTTTAGTTTTGGCGCTGTTTTTTGGTTTTGGCGCTTTTTTCATTTATTCTAATTTGTTGGCTATTTTTACGTTTTTTGATAATTTATTTATTTTTAGCGATTTTTTAGATTTTAGTGATTTTTTTCGTTCTGACGACTTTTTCGATTCTTGGCGTTTTTTAGTTTTTTGGCGATTTTTTACTTTTGGTGATATTTTTAGCTTTAGCAATTTTTTTTAATATTGGTGCTTTTTTTAGGCGCTTTTTTCATTTTAGCTATTTTTCGTTTTGAATTTTTTTTAATATTGGAATTTTTAGATTTAGCGTTTTTTTTAATTTCAAGAGTTTGCCGCTTACGGTTTCAAAGTTACAGCAAATTTTCTAAATTAAATATTCAAAATTACATTACCTGATATAACACCCTTTAATGTTTATTGTTTTAAATATCAGTGTTAATTGGTGTAGTCTCTTCTACAGACTACACCAATTAACACTAACTTTAAAAACTTAAAATGTCTATATATAAGTGTCTGTATATTACATTAGTATTTCAACGTTTTTCGCTCGCTTTAAAACACCCTGTAACTCTTAATAGACAGTCATATAATTGTTGTTGTAGCCTCAAAAGTTTTACATGTTCTGTAAAAATTTCAAGTCCGTAGCTCTAACGGTTCTCGAGAAAACAGCATGGGACAGACAGATGGACAGACAAACAAACGGACAGATGGATAGCGTAGCGAAAACAATAGGGTTCCTTTACACTTAGAAAATTATGATCTCTTAAAAAAGTATCAATATTGTAGCGGCCATATTGATTTCACCACATCAAATTCCACGGGCTCCCATAGTTTCCTTGGCCCTTTTTAAAAATTTAATGGGATGGGTTTTAAAAATTTTGACCGCCATATTGCATTCGTAAATTTGATTATTTTTTAGTAATTGGCGACTCTAAAAACCTCCATATGGCTGATCGCTAACCTCTTTCGCTTCTAGTCTTAAAGTAATTAGAATATAATGATGATTTCCTAAAAAGCTATCAGTATTATAGCTGCTATATTGATTTCATCATTTTGAATTTCAAAATTTTTTTTAAATATTATACATCACAAACCACAAAGATTCTTTTGCCTTTTTTTTAATATTAAAAGGTTGACTTTTTTTAATTTTGACCGCTATCTGATTTGAAATCAATGGTGCCAAAAAATTCCAATGCAATATTTTATAAAACCACTAAATGAATATTCTATTTATGGCCAAAACTCTGGGATCCTGGCTCACCGTGCAAGAGTGAAAATAAAAACTCTCGAAATGCAATGTCTATTTTTAACCGACTTCAAAAAAGGGAGAAAGGTTATCAATTCGTCATGTATATATTTTTTATGTATGTCCCCTCAAAACTCCGCCATTTATGAACCGATTTCGGATTTTTTTTCTCTATTCAAAAGGATGTACTTCCAGATTGGTCCCGTTGGAAAGTGGACGGGGTGACGCCCATACAAAGTAAATACACATTCGTTTTCAACTACTTCTACTCAACCGATTCTTATGAAACTTTGCACACACATTAAGCTTCTGTTTAAATACTACATCGGGATAAATAAAGTGGGCTGTGCCAAGCCCATGCAAAGTAAATATTATTCTACAAAAACTTCTACTAAACCGATTCATATGAAACGTTGCATACACCTTTAGTTATCGTTACAATACAACATTATGTTTAGAAAAGTGCCACGCCCATGATAATTAAATAAGCATTTTAACTACTTCTACTTGGCCGATTCTTATGAAACTTTGCATACACGCTTAGTTATCGCTAATATACAACAAAGTGGGTAGAAAAGTGGGAAGTGCCATGCCCATGAAAAGTAAATATTCATTTTAACTACTTCAACTGATCCGATTCTTATGAGACTTCGCACACACAATTACTTTTCGTAAAAGTACATGCTGCTAAAATATGGGGTCGCGGTGCCACACATATTTTGTAGTCGGTTTTTTTTTGCACGAATTATATAACCATGGTTTGATTGCAAATGAACTGGCTTAAAATAGTATAGTTCTTGTAATATATTTTGTTGTAGAATCATAATATAGTTGCATTTTTGAACAAACTGCAAACAGAAAAAATGCCAATGTAAAATCAACATGCCACCATTTTGATTAGAAATCGTATTCAATTTATGAGAAATAATTAGTTGTTTAAGTCTGTTGGTGTTTATTTGGTTTGTTCAGTGGCCATTTATTAGTTAGCATTTTTTTGTCGATTTCACATGGTTTCAACCAATAGTGGTATTGATTCAAAATGAAATGTAATGTTGATTTTGCATTGATTCACTAAAGTAGATCCAATTATAATTTAACGTAATGCATTCAATATTGAACAATTTTGTTTTAACAGTGAAAAATGTTAAATCAACGAGATTTAAGGTTAGACTAATCATATTTTGCTAAAAATTAATACGAAACAATAATAATTTTAAATAAAGTCTGCATTTTTGCAGAAATTTAATATATTTTCCAATCAACATTGCGACATGCTGATTTTACATTTGTATTTTTTTCCGTGTGTAACCGGTCTTCCCTTATTGTCATGGCGTCCTTATAACTTTCCGTATTTTTATGGTGTTGAAATAAAATCAAATAAATAAGCCCAATAAAAGCACCCTCTAACTTGGCTTAAAAACCCTGTGCAAAGTGAAAGATACAGAAGTAAAAATCAGTGTCTAGAAACTTTGTTTTATTTCTTTTTTTAATTTTGGTGTTTTAGTTAGCTAACCAATTTTGTAAATTATTTTGTATTTAAATACATACCTGTTGGTGGGAGGTAAACTACACCAAGTCACATTTTGAAATTTGTACCGGAGACCGCAAAACATTTTTAAAGTGATATAAAAAAAGAAGATTATTTGTTTGTATCTATCTGACATATCCTTAATAAATTACGTTACTTTTTAAAATTGACTTGGTGCTATTTACTGGAGTTCACCTATCGATAAAAAACGAATTTGGAGAAAAATGAGACTTGTTCTAGTATACCTCCCACCTACAGATATGTATGCACAAACATTTTGATTTCACAAATATTTTCTTGAACGCATGAATTAGTAAATTTAGCACGAAAGTGCCTCGCTATCGGTATGTGCGTGTGTGTCTGTTTGCTGGAAAGTGTTAAAACGACAACTTACAAATTCCTTTATTGCATGATTAAAAGACATGAATTATTTACAACAATTATTTGTTCACTTCTTTTGCCAGAGAGTTAGGAAAAGAGAAATCCAAATTCAAAATAGTGAAACATACAGTTAAACTTATTTAATGAACTGAATAAATTACAAGAAATTTGCATGAATTTGAATTTATTTTTCGTTTTGAAAATGTTAAAGAAAAAATAAATAAAATATAAACAAGGAAAAAAATAAAAGTTCACGAAATCATATTTGTTTGTTAGAGGAAATTGAATAAATAGCAAAATTGGAGAATAAATTTCAAAGGGAGTAATTTCTCACACAATATTTATTAGATATGCTGATTTAACCAAACACAGAACCCACTTCAATGCGTTTAGGTTTAATGGAAGTTAAATATTTTTGGTACAATACATTTTTTAATTTGGTTCAATTAATTGTTCACAAGCATTTATACACGAGAAAAAAGTTGGCTAACTCTTCTTTCAAATAAGACTTAAATTAATAAAATCGAACAACAATGTGCTGTAGAAGCAAATTTTTTAAAAGAAAACCAGAAAATTTTAAACATATAATGTTTTTTATATAATTTCTACCCTTCAGCTGCTGCTAAAATTTTTTTAAACGCCCTATAATTTATAGATAAATTATATAAAAAAAGTTCACATAACGGTCAATACATTTTTATACGAATTCAATATTTTTTTCAGAACACACACTATTTTGAATTCACTACAATTCAGATGTATAATCTTATCTGTATTTTAACATAACCTCCTTAGGCATTCACTAAAAAATTCAATTATATTAAAAAAATATGGATAACACTCAATACATTTTTTTTTTGGTTACAAACGCTGATTGATTGATGAAACATTATGCAATAAAATACTATTTAACAAGGTTCACAAAACTTTTAAGTATTTAGAAGCACAAACCTACGCTTTTATTTTACTGTATCTTGTTAATGCAATTTTTATAATTAAACTGAGTAATGAAGTGTGCTAAAAAAGCGTAACGCTCAATACACAAGACTGCAGACGATAACAATTTTTCAAAAAATTTTTTGCTTTTTTTATTTTTTAATTTTAATAAGACATCAATTAGAGAAGCAAATGCAAGTATTCTAAAACCGTTATAAATTTAATCTGGTTTTTTAAAAAATTTATAGTTTCTTAATGTGGAAAATCAACAGCATGCATTACGGACACGCCATTTTGTATGAAGAGAGTAAAAACAGTATTTTCGTTCTTCGTTTTTAACACATAATGGACAGTCTTATACAAAAAAAACCTATGTATATCTATTTATAATCTATTAAATTCTTTTAAACCAGTTTTCGTTTTAAAATTTATACGTTTATTTTATGAAATATTTTACTATACTTTCAACGGACACGAAAAAAAACATGAAATGAGAATGATCCATATAATAAAACACGATTTGTTTTTCTGTAGTTTAACGATATTACAACTGGATGACACAATGAGCCGAAGAGACATGATTTTTGATGCTTCGAAAGAAGCAATTTTTTATGTCGAAAACAAAAGCTTGCAAGTGGGACATCGCGAACAAATATCATGCTTGTTCGAAGCCCTTTTTGAAGCGTGAAAAACAACAACAATCAGCTTCTCTCGCTTAAAAACCTGCTTCGACCTAAGCAGTAGTTTTTGTTGGGAATTAACTTTCGCAAAGGTGGTTCGTCCATTTGTTCTCTCTCTTTCTGTTTGAAATGTTCCGCCACGTTTAAGTATCCTTTAATAAAAAAAAAATTATTTTTCGTGTTTTATCATGTATTTTTTTAATACCATTTCTCTTTTATTACCTTCTTGTTCCCATTCTCATTTCTAGTTCCATGTCTGCATTTTTTATTTAAAAAAAAAGCGAACACAAATCAGCGGCAACAGCAATAACAACGTTGTTGACCTCTCATACAACAACAATATTTGCAACCTTCAACCTCTTCATACACGTGCTAACAGACAGACGATTTGTGTTTTAAGTTCTGTTTGCTTTTTTACCTCATGCAAAAAAAAAATAGTAATTATTTTCTCTCACTTTATTATCTGGCCAGACAGTCAGGCATATCAGTTCAGCAGTTTCGTGTTGTTGTTCTTGTGTTAGCCAATTGCTTGAATTGTAGTTATTGCTGCCGGTTGCTTAATACTCGTCTGACCCTTTCCAAGTGCCACTAGTCAATTACACTAAATTTAGCGCTTGCTTTTGTTCTGATTAAACAGTGGCTGCAATAAAGGAATAAATGTGCATTTTATTTTACTCATATTTTTTTATAGTTTTTCATAAAAAAAATTACATTTTGCTTTTTATTAAATGCATATTTCTCAATTTTTGAAAAAAAATAAATATTAGTAGGCTGATTATGGATTGCTGAAAATGTTACTGCTGGCAACTGAGAGCTGTCAATTACAGTTGCTATTTAGAGCCTTTCTGGCAACCATTAATTTTCAGTTGGCGGCTGGCAACGCAACTAAAGTTCGGTTGCATTAAATAATTATGTTTGGTTTATGTTTTTTTCTCTAATAATAAAAAAGATTAAAAAAAACTTTTTCATGTTATTTTAGTTTTGGTACTTTCTTCGTAGGTAAATGCATATTTTTGCGCATATTTTCGCACACCCTAGTGTACATATGGGCGAACCCCAGATATGGTCTACCAAGGACGGAATTTTACAGTTGTCAAACTGTTTATATAGTTTATATATGTTGATGGAATAATGTACTATATATTTAACATTAAAATATATAAAGAAAAAATTTTTTTTGGGGATCCCTTCATGAATGACAGGGATATAGCTACACCGAAAAAAAGTCGCAACCTTGAATTTCATACAGGATGGATGCTATTTTTTATGTGTTTATTTACACCTGTAGCCGCAAGCGTAAGTTTGAATTTTCGAGGTCGGTAGTGGCCGGGAACGCCCCCTATCTTGAAAATAAGGGAGTGACTATTTTTTTCGATTATTTCGTAAGCTATAAAGAATATGAAAATTATGTTAAAACCTTTCTTTTCGATAATAATATTATCTACAACTCCACTAAACATAGTTTTGTTGTAAATCGTACAATTAAAAACCCAGTAAAAAATTTTCATGTTTTTTAAAGCACTAAATAAATAAAGCGCTTCATAATTCGCTTTAAAGTATGAGCTTGTTTAGAAGCTGATTTCATAGCGTAACAACAATGCAAGTTTTGAAGCGAGAAAAGTATTTGCTTTTTACTTATACAAAAGCTTCGTACACAAGCTATACAAAAAAGCTGATATTATATTGCTGATCCAAAGCAGCTTTCTAAGCGAGAATGAAAAATAAGTTTATTTGAGTTTCTTGGTGCCGTTTTGCAGCAGCGTTTTTAGTCGAGTGATTGGTACGTTGGACTTTAAACCTGAAGGTTCTTAGTTCGCTAATAGTTAAAGTTAAAATAGCAAACATTGAGTAAAAATATGAAATAAAGTAACGAAATAAGAAAAATTCAAAATGGCGTTAACGACGACAATACATATCAAACCATTTTTTGCATATATTTTCAGTTCTAGTGCTAAAAATGTTGATGATTTTCAGCGCTTCAAAAGCGCTTTTGTGGGCAAAAATGTAGTACTCCAATCCGGGAACTCGCCATACAAAAATCAGCAGGTTTGTCAGCGCTACTTTTATTCCATAATAGTAGAAACCTGTTTTATTGGAAGCAAGTTTTTTACTGGGAAGTTATAGCTATTAAGAAAAAATGTAGGGTGGGTCACAAAGGGTTCACGGCTTTTGATAAAAAAACGACACGCTTATTTTACAACTCTCTTATACTCCTCTTTCTTTTGTAAATTAGATTTTGTGTGGTTTATTATGCGAAATTCGCTAAAAATTACGAAAACACACTTCAACGTTCAAAGTAACTTCCACTTTTTGTAGCGTGCGTCACAAAATTTTGCAATCAATTATTTTTCAACAAATAGTTGTTAAAAATTATGTTTTATGCCATTCAAAAGTACAATTAAATACCACTAAACTTCATGCATACGTTAAAGTTATCTCTTTAAAAGACCAAACAAATTTTATATTGTAATTTGAAAACGCGTAAGAATGTAGCGTTCGCCATGCAGGATTAACCCATTTGTACAATGTATGTATGTACAATGTACATCGTACATATGTATTTGATGAATTTGAAATATTTGTTTCCGGAGTTTTTATTGTTTTCATGATGAACTATTTAATTTAACTATTAACCACTTTGTTCTAAACAATTTCTGTTGGTAATTACTCGTATTTTGTCTGTGAACAAAAAAAAAAGGATATAAAATTTGTATGCAAATATTGAACCACATTGTGTAATTTTAGTTAAAAATTTGTGACTATTTTAGTTTGTCTATTTTAAAAGTGACATAAAAATGTTTTGACAGTAGCGAAAGTTTTTTTTTTGTTCAATGTTTACGATATTAATTAAGTTGAATATAATCATTTAATTATAATAATACTACACTTTTCGAAATTATCACGAAAAATATTTTTAGGAAAATATTTAAAAACAACATTTGATGAAAATAAAGCTAAAAGTTAATAAATCTCAGTACAAGGTTTGTTTTTATACTTAATATTTGAGTGGAGGCTATTTTTTGGAGGCTATTATGCACACTTGTGCGGTTTTAATTCACAAGAAAAACTGACAGAATTCTGTACCACAAAGTGTCGGTGCCAGACTTAAAAGCTGCAAAGCATGTCTGGCAGGCTTTTCACATGGAGTATAATTTGAATATTTTCCATGAAAGGAAAAATACTATTAACGTGGTAGGTAAATGAAACGTTTGTGTGTTTGAACATAAAAACTTAAAATAAAAGATAAACAGTGAAAAGTAGCAATAGCTAAGATAGAGAATTTTTTATCCTGGAGTGGTGCAAGCAAATCTGGATAATTTCCAATTAATTTTTCAAAGGTTTAAACTTTGCAGTATATTTGAAGAAATGTTCACAGATTGAAATAAAATGAGAAAAAAACATTTTAAGTTAAATGGTTTTATTGCAACTAATATGGCCTACAACCGACACAATCGTCCGTGATACATAATAACTTTCCTACACTAAAATTAAATAAATTCAGTAAAGTATGATTTTGACTCGCACACGAGGGCTTCCATTCGAATACCATATTCTCTGTCCGTCCGTCTATCTGTCTGTCAGAGGCTGTTTTCTCGGGAACCGTAAGAGCTACCGTACCTGAAATTTTCACAGAATATGTAAAACTTTGGCCGCTACAACAATAAATATATGCCAGCTAAAAATTAAAGGGTGTTCTAAAGCGACCAACGAAAAATGTGGAAATACTAATATACAGACACTTATATATACACACTTTAGATTTTCAAAGTTAGTGTTAATTGGTGTAGTCTGTAGAATAGACTACACCAATTAACACCGATATTTAAAACAATAAAAATTAATGGGTGCTCCATCATTTAATGTAATTTTGACTATGTAGTTTAAACAACTTGCTGTATCTTGGAAACCGCAAGAAATAAAATCTTCAAATTAAAAAAAAAACGCTAAAACAAAAAATTTCATAATTAGAAAAAATGTCAAAACGAAAAATCGACAAAATGACAAAAGCGCTTAAAGAAGAAAAGCACCAAAATTAAAAAATCGCTAAAACTTAAAAAATCATCAAAACTATAAAGATCGCCAAAAAACTAAGAAAACGCAAAAACGAAAAAAATCGTCAAAACGAAACAAAGCATTAAAACCTACAAAAATCGATAAAAACTAAAAATATCGTCGAAAACGAAAAAAATTTTAAAAATGGAAAAAAATCACCAAAACGAAAAAAGCGCCAAAACAAAAAAGAAACAAAAAACACCAAAACTAAAAAAAATCGCCAAAACGAAAAAAATTGTTAAAACAAAAAAAATCGCTAAAACTACAAAAATCACCAAAAACCGAAAAAAGCGCAGAAATTGACAAAAAGCGCCAAAACTAAAATAAATTTCTTTAGACTAAAATAAATCGCCAAAACAAAGTATATCATCAAAAAGCGAAAAAACTTTTAAAAATCGCCAAAACGAAAAAAATCACATAAACTAAAAAATCGTAAAAAAAACAAAAAAAAATTGAAAAAACGAAAAATTGGAAAAAAACATTAATGAAAAAAATCCCTAAATAAAAAAAACTTAAAAAAATAAAAAACTACAAGTAAACGAAAAAGCAAAATGAAAAATTTGCCAAAATGAAATAAGGTCAAAAACGAAAGAGGGATATATGTACACACAGAAAAATTTCCATGTTAAATCGTCGAAAACCAGGTTAATTTTACATTTTTCGGTAGTGATTTTGCTTCATAGGCGTTTCATTTTAAATCAACACGATTTATAATAATTTTGAAGGAAAATTTATTCTTTTCCATTAACTATATTTCATGTTGATTTAATATTGCAGTACAGTTAAATCAAAATGAAGTTAAAACTAAAATCATACGAAAAATCATGTTGAATCAAAGTTATTTCGAGTTGAAACAACGTGAATTTGATATTGGAACAACATGAAGAATCATGTTGAATCAAAGTTATTTCAAGTTTAAGCAACGTGAATTTAATATTGAAACAACACTAAGAATCATGCTGTATTATAGTTATATCAAGCTGAAACAACATGACTTTAATGTAGCTATTCTATTAATTATTTTACTTACGTGATAGGCATCGGAAAACTTTGTGTTGTAGCTGGCTGCCCCAGCCAAGATTTGAACTCGTGATAGTCCACGCGCTGACCACTGCAGCCACAACAGCTTCAAACCTTTCTTTACCTATGCACTAAATAAACACCATCACACGTAAAATGAATTTCATTTTAATTCAACATGATTTAAATTATTATTTAACATAAAACTTATTTTATTAAAACTTATTTTATTAAAGTTATAGTCATGTTGATTTAAAATGAAATGTAACGTTTATAACAAAGTTGTTTTAACAGTGAAAAATTTTAAATCAAAGAGATTTAAGGTTAGATTTAATAATTTTTCATATAAAACTTATATGAAACAATGGTAATATAAAACCAGCAGCAGTAAATTTTCGCTGGTAGTTCGTTTTTTGTCGTCTACATAGCCGACACATGTAAGAATAAACAACAACAAGTAACCCAACTAAGTACAACAGTGAACTGTAGCAATGAACAAAGCAAATAAACACTAACACACTTAAACGACAAACTATTTCATGTGAATTTAATATGATTTCAAATCACAATTGTTGACTTTACATTCCATTTTTTTGTGTGTATGTGTGTTCGTACGGAACCCTTTGTGTGCGAGCTAAAGTCGCACTTTACTTAATTTATTTCATTTTAACGAAGTTTTTCGTCTTTTTTTTTAATATATTCGTTTTGGCAATTTTTTTAATTTTAGTGATATTTTAGTTTTATCGGTTTTTTTGTTTTGATGCTTTTTTCGTTTTGGCGATCTTTTTAGTTTTTTTTTTTTTACTTTGGATATTTTTTGTTTTCTTCCTTTTTTGTTTTACCGCTTTTTCGTTTTGAAAATTTTTTTGAGTTTGCGAGTTTTTACGGTGTTTTTTTTTTGCGATCTTTGTAATTTTTGGTGATTTTTTAGTTTTTTCGGTTTTTCGTTTTGGTGTTTTTTTTTTGTTTTAGCGCTTTTTTATTCTGGTTAATTTTTTAATATTGTCTACTTTCTTAGTTTTGGTATTTTTTCATTTAGATGTTTTTGTTTTTTTTTTGGCAATCTTTTCAACTTTTTGGCGATTTTTGTTTTGTTTTTGGGAATTTTCTGTTTTGGCGATTTTTTTAATTTTGGAAATTTTTTTTAGTTTTGTTGTTTTTTTTCGTTTTGTTCCTTTTCTTGTTTTAGCGCTTTTTTCATTATGCCGATTTTTTTTTATTGTTGTCTACTTTTGTAGTTTGGGTGTTTTTTTTTGTTTAGGTGCGTTTTTGTTATGGCAATCTTTTTAGTTTCTTGCGATTTTTTTAGTTTCTACGTTTTCATTTTGTATGATGATTTTTTTAGTTTGCGCGGTTTTTTTTGGCGATTTTTTCGTTCTAGTGATTTTTTATTTTATTTACTTTTTGGCATGTTCATTTTATTACTTGAAGGGATATCCTTTATTTATTAATTTTGTTTGTTTCAATGGTTTAATTATTGCGGTTCATTTAAATGCACGTTAATTTCAAAATCACGTTACCTAATAGAATACCCTTCAATTTTAAGTTTATTTATTGTACAGCATTCATTACAAAATACTGCACTAAATGTGAAAATTTCAAGAGCTTGGTTCTTACGATTTCCAAAATACAGCCCATTGACGATATTACATCGTCAAAATTACTCTACCTGATCAAAATTGTATACTGTTTAAGTTTTAGTACTTATTGGTGTATTCTGTGTAATAATGCACTAACTCTGAATATGTCAAATGCCTATACAAATGCTAAATTAGGATTTTAACATATTTCGCTGCTCGCTTTAGAGCACCCATTAATTTTTAGCTTTCATGAACTTTTAGTAGTTGTTTTTGTAGCGAGCAAAGTGACATATATTCTCTGAAAGGGTTCCTTTTCACCTTTGGTGCACGGAACTCTAAAAAGAGCAGTCAAACATAAAAACTAAACAACTTCCAATTACTTCCCTTTTGTTCCTACAACATTCCTGAAATTCTTCTCCATCAACACATAGAAACAAATGTATTATTGTCTGTTGGACAACTACTCATACATGTCTTTTTTTGTTTTTGTTTTTTTTTTTGCAAAGAGAAGTAACACAATCAGGCAATTAATGCCTACCAGTTAATTAATTAATGTGCTACCTTCTTTGGGAAAGGGATAGAGTAGAGAGAACAGGTGGTGAAGTGGGAGAGAGATAGAAAACTTAATTCATTTACAACCCTGCCTTTGCGCGTTTTTTGTAGAGCAGTGTTGCAAGCCTCTCTGGTGTCAAGTAGAGGCATCGATATGTTTTTAAGCTGCGTAGCCATTTTATTAGTTCTTTTACATCGCCGACGGTTCTGCTACAATACTGACGAAGGAGGGTGCTCTGAAGTGCATTAGGATATGCTAGTTTTAATCGCTGCCGGTACTGCCAAAGTGCTTAGTGCTATGCCTTCATCACTTTAACAGTCCAACAACAACCAACACAATAACACACCAATGCACATGAGAAAAATGCATGATGTTTTTGGCTTGCCTGAAAGTAGTCTTGAACTCAAGACCTCAGGGTTTGTAGTCAAACGCGCTAACTACTCAGCCAATAGCTCTTCTTTAGCTTACATGCATGAGTAATATGTGTGTATATATTAGTAGCAACTTTAAATGCTTATAGCTCCCAAAATACTGAACCGATTTTAATAAAATATAAATTGTACACATCTGCGATTAAATATGTTTAAAATGGTGTAAATTTTATAAAAAAATCAACTGTAAAGTGTGGCCATAAACTCCTTCACAAAAAATCGGTTTGCCTATTAATTATATAGATGAAACATAATAATTATGCAGATAGAAAGGTAAAAAATAATTACGTAGTAACAGGTAGCCGCTACCACACCAATCTCCTTGCCAACATTGGGCATTGATCAGACTATATTTTTGTAGGACATATATTTTTGTAAGACATTTCAGGCCACTATATTGCGGTTTAAGGGGAGCTTTGTTCCCTTTTTCAAGAAAGTTTTTTATTTTATGAAATAATGAAATGAATGAATTTTAATAAAATAGATAAATAAGTATCATGAACATTGAGCATTTGTCTTGATATTGAATCACATTATAATTTGCAGTTATAGAAAAATTATAAAATCAAATTATTTAATAAAAAAAAACTTCCAGCTTTTCACTTTCGTTCAATAAAATGATTTTTTAAAATGCAAATATGAATCAATGACACATGAAGACTTCTGTGGCAAATTTTTCCTTTTGCTTTTTTAATATATAGATGTATTTGTATATGAGGTTTGTGTCTGTATGTGTGCATGTGTCTGTATTGTTATCATAATCAATTATTCGTAATATTCATTGTCACTCCAAGTGTCATTTGCATACCACGTTAACGTTTTTTTTTGTTTGTTTGCTTTTTTTGTACCATTTTAAAGGCTACATCAATGATTTCAATGCTCCATGTTCCATGTCAATTAAATGAAAAATTATCAATAAAAAGGAAGAAAAAACGGAATTGGAAATTTGTCAATAATAAATTTTTAAATTGAAACAAAATTGAAAATAAGAAAGAAAAAAACTAATTGCAATTATTGCACGGATGTTTATTAAACAATTTTAATATATTTTGTGAGAATTGAAATTATGACACTAGCAGAGGGAGTTTATAAATCAATTAAAACACTGATGGGCTGGAAATGTTTAAGGAAGTCATTTATTAGATTTATAATATCACAATTAGCGCTACTTTTTCTATAGAGGAATTATTATTATTATTTTTTTAATTTTAAATTGAATGATATCTAAGGAATTTTAGTAGACATTTGTCAAGGTACTTGCAGACTGGGCAATTACTGGAAGAGACAAGTGTAGCAAAAAAGTAATAAAATGAATTATTATTTTTTGGCAAATTAACTATTGTATTAAATGAAATTTATCTCATTATTTTAAACATTAATAAACAATTTAATTTCTCTGAAAAATGTTCGAATCATGTAAAGCAAAGTTAAAATGAAATATTAATTTTTCGTTATTAATTCACATGACAATAAATCTTATAAGTGACAACGGTTTGTTTGGCCTTTCATTCAATTTAACCAGCTGTTCAGTTAAAGTCTATTTGTAAATAACTATCAACTATACAAGTGTAATTTTATTTGGAAATCCATTTAATAAAAATAATAAAATTTTAATTTTTAATTTTGTACAATGCGAATAAATTCCAATTATGCAATGGAAAAAACCACAACAATTACATTAAGTTGGCTAGAAGCTTTGAATACGTATGTATTATTGCATTCTATAATTGATGTTGCGCCAAAATTATATTAACATTACAATAAGAATCTTTTAGCAGAAAAGATAAATTTTCAACTTTGCAATCTCATTAGTTATTTCCAAAACCCAGCAACAAATCCATATATATTTTGGCGAATTATAAGACTCAATATGGGTTGAGGAACTACAATGAAAGACGTCGTAGAAACTAGGGTACTCATTCGGGTAACCGTTAATCGGTTAACAGGTTAATTACTCGCCGATTAACTGATCGGTTAATTTAAAATTGGCTATTTTCGATTAACGATTAAACCGGCTAATTTCAGTCGATTAACCGACGTAACAAAATTTTTAATTTTATGTAGTATAAAATATTTTTGGTATGTTTAATTATTTGTTTCGTCTCGTATACAAAAGGTATTTGTTTAGAAAATATTTTTCCTACAGTGGTTTTACTGATTTTAACAGAAAAACTTTAAAACCTTTGGACGTGGCTATAAAAGAGCTTAGTAAAGACTCTGCTACTCTACACAGAAAAAATTATCACCAAAAAATTTTCAAAAAAAAGTTTGTCTAAAAATAATTTAAATTTTCAGTAAATGTTCTGTCCACAATCTATGAATTGTTTGTTTGACTTTTATTTAGAGCGCAAACACCAAAAACAACAATAAAAACTGTGTCGTAAAAAACCACCCCGATGACGACATACATACAAATAACAACAACAACAACCATAGCAAGAGGAATGCCAAGTTTGTTTACAAAAGATTTTTGAGTGAATCGATTAGTTAATGTCGTTGTGTTAATTCCCATTCATTTTTTTAGAGTATTTAGATAAACATTTAGACTTGAACACATTTAACAAAGTGAAATTTCATAAATGCTTGATGGATGATGATGACACAGACAAACATTTTGTTTGTATTTTTGTTTGATTAAGTAAATTATTTTGCTTAATAATTGATAACATTTTTAGACTAATTGTTTATTAAATTCAGACAGAAATATTGTTAGATATTTTTCAGAAAATCCAGTAAATATTTTTGTTTGATTTAGTAAATTGTTTTGTCTAAAATTTGTAACTATTATTAGACAAACTGTTTTATAGATTTAAAGAATTTGTTTACTGCAAAAAACACGTTTTTTCAATGAAAATTTAAGGATTATATGTAATAACGAATTCAATTATTTTATACCTCCACTCAGGAATATTTTCTTCTAGCAACTGTTTTTTAAAATACAGTACAAAAACGGAAACTAAGGAACTCGGAAATAAACTTTTTTGCAGAATGTTCGGTGCCAGATGATGACCTGACAACAGAAAAAACTATCGATATTAATACAAAATTTGTTTATAACAAAATTAACCGAAACAATTAGGAGTGTTAAGAATTTGAAACAAAATATTAAAACAGGACTCTAATGGTATAATGGAAAATTTTATATGTTTAGAGAAATCCAGGAAAAGTACTGAGAAACTAGATATTCTGTATTATGGATTGCTTTCAATTTCTTTAACATCTTCGATAAGTGAATGGATTTTCCAAGTCAAGTTTTATCAAAACTAAAGAAAAGAATCGCTTAAATCCTTAACATATAAACCAAATTATTTTTCTGAAAGATCCTTTTAGAAGATCTCCTTAAACTATTGAAATAACTGATAAAATGATCTCACAAGCTTGTTAATTGTTTAAATACATATTTATGAATTGTTTTTTTTTTGCTTGATTTAGTTCAAAAATTGTTATGTTTGTTATGTCATTGTTTTTGTTTGACACGCTTTTATTAGCTTCACCTGTATGTATGTACATATGCATGTAACGGAAACTTTCAACATAATTTCCACTAACTTCAAGATGTCCGATCTACTTGAAACTTTGCACACGCATTGGGTTCGGATGACAATACATTCTAGTGGATACAAAAGTGGGCTGGGCCACACCCATACTAAGAAAATATCTCAAATCTTGAAAGCTATATAATCAAGCGCTTTAAAATTTGGCGTGAGTTAGTTTGAAGACAAGGCGTAACTATAGGTAAAATACTGCCGGGATAGGTGCGAGGAAAGGTGTACTCCCCATACAAAGTAATTAGTAATTACGGGAAAGCTACGTTAGTAACAGTCTTCAGATTAGGTATGAGGTAATTTGATGATAATATACGAAGATATGTAAAATATAGCAGGGCAGGTGCGAGGGATGGGGTACTCCACGCACATAGTAATTACGTGTTATCTGGAAAGTTATGATAGTAAGAGTCATCAACTTTCGTAAGGAGTACTTTGAAGACAAGATACCAACATAGGTAAAAAGCTGGCGGGCTAGATACGAGGAAAGGGGTACTCCCCATACACAGTAATTAATAACTACGTGATACCTGGAAAGCTATGATAGCAAGAGCCTTCCAATTTATTTCGAGTTAATTATAAGGCAAGATCCAAAGATAGGTAAAAAGCTGGCGGGCTAGGTGCGAGGAAAGGAATACTTTCCATACAAAGTAATTATTAATTACGTGCTATCTGGGAAGCTATGATAGTAAGAATCTTAAAATTTTGTATGAGGCAATTTGAAGAGAAGATACGAAGATGAAAAAAAAACTAGCAGGGTATGTGCGAGAGATGTGGTACTCCCCATACATAGTAACTAGTAATTACGTGCTATCAGAAAAGCTATGATAGTAAAAGTCTCCAAATTTGGTATGGGGTAATTTGAAGACAAGATACAAAGATAGGTAAAACTTGTCGGGATCGGTGCGAGGGAAGGGGTACTCCCCATACAAAATAATTAGGAATTACATACCATCTGGAAAGCTATGATTTTTACTTCAAATTTGATACGAGCTAATATGAAGATAGTATGCGAAGATAGGTAAAAAATTGCCAGTACTGGTGCAGGAGCAGGGGTACTCCCCATGTAAAGTAATTAATAATTGCCCTATGAAGTAGCAAATAGTACCACCATTATTTTTGTGCTATCTTATGGTCACCTAACTACGAAAACAGATGAAATTTAAAACTCTATGGATAAATATTTGTTTGGTTTTTATTTTAATTTAAGATACGAGTACATATTTGAAGCGCCTGCTCTACCGATTATATCATGAGTTGATTCCGAATTGTCCAATTTTGTTGAAAAAAAAACTTTAAAAACATTTAATTAATTATATACTCAACGGTTGAGGAATTATTCAGACTGCAATGTTGGAAAATATTTATATTTGTGCAAAATTCATGTTTCTTATACATTATTGTAAAAAATCAATTGAAAAAATAAAATCAAAAAATTATAATTATTAATTTGGCGCAACGCTTTTATTTCTATGTAAAAACCACATGAAAAATAAATATATGTAGTTTAAACATAAAATATGCTAAAAATCTAGGCTTTTGAATATAATTGATTTTGATATCTTATTGAGGATAAAAATTAAGAAAATAAATTTATAGTTAAAAAAAACTAAGAAATAAAAACTAATAGCAAACGAAAAAATTTGTAAACAGTTTTTAATTATGAAGAGTTTGAGTTACAGCAATCCCAACAATCATTTATGACAAATTAATTCGGAATAAGATTGAAATAAAACTTAAGTTTAATTATTTAGACATAATTGATTGTTGGGATATTTGTTACACAATATCTTCATACTTAAAAATTATTTTCTAATATTTTGCAGTAGTCGCGGTTTTAAACCCATATGTGATCATTCTAAAGAGGGTGCTGTTGGCGAAAAAAAAATACACCATACAAAATTAGTATAGTGTTTGAAAGTGCTATACATGTTCTCCATAAAAACAAAAAAAAGTTGAAATTTTTCAAATTCAAATCAGAAATTTCTAAACGGATAATGTTCTCCATATCATTCCTATCCTTCGGCAGATGTTAACTTTTTTTATCGTCCTAAAATCTATAGATAAATTATATTAAGGATTTTTGTTAACGTAACGCTCAATACATTTTCTTATGAATTCAATACGTTATTCGGAAACCACATTATATTTTGAATTTAAAACAATTCAAATGTATAATCTTCGATGAGTTTGAATTAGAGTTTTTCTTTTCCGGTACTTTTTCATATCCCGGGAAATCGGGAATTTTTTTGAAATTTCCCAGGATCCCGGGAATTCCCGCTCGGAACAAATTAGTGATAAATACGGGTAATATACATTCATACATATATATTTGTACTTTAGCAGATTTTTAAAGTATTTACACTCTTGAAATTTATTAAAAAGAAAAACGAAAATAAAGTGACAGAAGTAAACCTAGCTTTTACATACCACAATTCTCAATGAACTTTAATAAATAAAAAATATAAGACTATGTAGCGCGATATTAAAAACGAAACGATTTTAAGCTGAATATATTTCTGGTGTGATCATAATTTTCGCTTTGGGTATATATCAAAATAATTTTGTAACACCCCTGCGGAAAATTTAGTGACAAATGATCCAAAAGTACTCGTCCTATGACTTGAGAAAATGAGTTTGGTACCAAAATGAAGAGTAGTGAGTGGTGAAAAAAGACATACATATTGTGCAAATGGTCACATATTAACAATTTTCAGTCAATTTAGTCGGTAGTAAACGGCACTGAACAAATTGATGCACCTGGATCTAAGGCCTATCACATAGTATCTATATAATATTAATTGTCTCCCTTCAATGAGACTGTCATGCCACTCAGGAGCCTGTTTCGTAAGTATGTGCCAGTTTTTGTAAAACAAAACGAAAATTTCGTGTGAGAATTTATGTTGAAAACAATAATAAAATACGAAAATTTGTTTTTGTTGTCAATATAATTTCTCACGCGAAATTTTCGTTTTGTTTTACAAACACTGGCTGTATATTCAAATATTAACTCCAGATTAACTGGTACTTATAGCATTGAAATATAAGTGGCTCTGTGGTCGAGTGGGTAGTGTACTAGCCTGTCATGCCGGAGGTTGTCAGTTCGAATGCTATCAAAGACATTTTTTTTTAAATAAAATACAATTTCTACTTGGATTTGTAATAATAAAAAAATAAATTCTTCTATAATTACAGCTGAATTTTGAAATAATATTTATATATAATCTATATTATTCTAAACCGATTAGGACTCCATAAGATAGTTCAGAGACAAGTTACAAGGTGCATACAAAGTATCAATTAACCCCATCCTAGGCCATCCCCATATAAAAGTGGCTGGTCCGCTTCATAGGAAGTGTTAGAACTCGGACTGGGCCCTACCACCTGGGGACCGGTCACGTGACTTGTTTTCTGTCACTTCCATTTACCGTAGGGACTTTTAAAATTACTATTTTCTTAAGAAATCGAATATGTCTACTTAACACCAGAGCCGCTGCAACACTGCTATAAAAAAAAAACAAACCGCGCAATAGCACAGTTGTATCCAGGGGTGTTAAGTATGACGATTTTTTACGATATGACAAAAAACGATATGACATACTGTGTTGTCATATCGTAAGCTATTTACGATATGACAGCACTGAGAAAGCCATACACGGTTCATCGCTTTCTCAGTGTTGTCATATCATAAAAAGCTTACGATATGAAAACACAGTATGTCATATCGTTTCTTGTCATATCGTAAAAAATCGTCATACTTAACACCCCTGGTTGTATCCACCACTTCACCATCTATTCTCTCTACACTCTGCATTTCACAAAGAAGGTAACACATTAATTAATTAACTGCTAGGCTAGGGCTGTCAGAAGTCTGAACCCGCCGACTAGGACATTTATAATACATATCACAAAGGAACGTACAACAACACCTTATGTTTGTGGTCACAAGCCTTAACCGCTTATGTCGTTTTCGAAAATTTTCGGGAGAGCTCTTTAAAGTGTCAAAAACTCGCATCCAGTCGTCACTGTGTTTTTCTTTAACTTATTTATAGATAATTGTCGCCTTATAAAAGTTACAAACTTAAAAAGTTGACAGCGATTTGATTTACACACGATTGTAATCGATCACACCAAAAATTTAATTTTGTCCTAACTCGACTTAAGCTGTTAACGGTTGTGACCACAGATATATTCCAAGAAGTAAGCCCAACAAATTTTTATTTTGATACATGTATCAACCATTTATTTCAAATTTATGTCCAACAATTAAACAATAGATGCAAAACTTAATATGTAATTCATACATAATAAATAATAAACAAAGATAAAAAATTCATTTAAAATTTCAAGGGGCGACAATAAACACATGGGCTGACGAGGCCACCTGTGTTTATTCATCGAGTAGTTGAACGACATAAGCTCCAGGCAAAAAATGCTGGTAGAATCGATTCATGTAAATAGCGTTATAGCGGAAAGCTTAACAAAAATCAGTAAAAATACGATTTTGGTCTGCATTGACCTGTATCAAAAAAACTAGGACAATTTAAGAGTGAACCATGACACCAGGACTATTTGTCTAAAACCAGGACAATCCTGAAAAACCAGGACGTATGGCAGCCCTATGCTAAGCATTAGTTGCCTGACTGTGTTACTCTTCTTTAAAAAAAATATATGTACATCGACTGATTTTGTGCTGGGGAAATAATATTACTAAGAAATTTTCAAAAAAACTTTCAGCAAAATTTGTTTTTAGTTCTTTTTTGTTAGATTTCAAACCGTATTGCCAATTTGCTAAAGACAATTTCAGATTTCTACTCATTTGTACTCATACGAGTATGTGTTATATTTTATGGTACAAAACAATTGCTCATTCTCATGTAAAAAATGATAACAGCAACAATGTTAAAGTATGCGATATCCGTATTTATACAATTAAAATTAAATTGTAACAAGTTTGTTATTTAGCTCAGTTATTTAGTTTAGTTTAGTCGCTATTGCTTAATACTCGTATTAAGAATTGTTGTATAACTTTCCTCTCTTGTTGTTGCTTTTCAGTTGTTAGCCCCTCTCATTTATGCCTTTTGCTATCCGTAGTAAATAAAATTTAGTCGAATTTACCTTTAAGCTATTTGATATTTGTATGGAAAGTTTTTACTTTTCTTTGTGTTTTATTGCTGTAGTTACTATTTTGTTGCTCTGCAACTTGTTACCGGCTGATTAAATGACTGAATGTCTGGCCGTTTGAATGAATGAATAATGGATGGTTGGTTGGTTGATTTGACTTGATTTGACTTCACTAGATTTGAATTGGTTTGTCTGGGCTCTATGCATTTGGCTTATTGAGCCAGTTAGCAATAGAGTGAGAAAAACATGAAGGTACGAATATAATGGCATGAATGAGTGATTTGTTTCTTTATAAATGCAGCAATTTCAGTTTTTGTTATCAGCTGATTTCTTTTTTGTTAAATTTTCGCGGTTTTTGTGGGGTAAATAAAGAAGGCGGCTTAAAAGCTTGAAGTTTTTCTTTTTCTTGTTTTTGTGTCTCCATTTTTTTTTGTGGCATTCTATTGATATTTACTAAAGTCTAGTGGATTTTTTTTTGTCGTTCGATATCTTTTGGTTTTTTGTAAATTAAAGACTGAATTCTATCGTTAAAATCTGCATAATTTAACTGTCTACTATTCAGCAAACGCTATCGCTGTCGTCATCAAAGTCTGTGAAATTTTATTTTTCTGCTTTACATATTTCTTTCGCTTTTTGCAATAAATTTCAGTTGCTTGTAGTTAAAAAATAACAAACGAAAAAACTTTCAAACTTGATAAAAATTTAAATTGTAAGAGTTTGTAGCATTTCATTGTACATATTTCATTGGGGTTTTCGTTTGCTGTTTTGTTGTTGTCAATCAAAAAGGTAAGAAAAAAAAAATCGTAGTAATCATTTACATAATTGCTGTATGTTGGGGTTAAAGGTTACTGTTCGATAGCGCAGCATTTTTTTATTTTTTTTGAAAGGAATTAATACTAACAATGCTTAAAAGCATTGAACTTTTGAGTTCGGTTAAAATAAAGTTAGCGATTTGCTAATGCTTAAATTTTTTGTGGCTAACGCTACCAAATTTATCGATTTGCATTTGGGAATTTATAGTAAATCATCTATTATCTTTATTTAAATAAATGGAAAATCAGCATACACTAATAGCCAGATAATATCAAATATAATTTTTAATTGAAACTGACTGACTGACTGACTAAACATTTTAAGGCGTTGTATAATAAAGAATCACTTAGTAGTCAGCATTAATAAGGCATGATTTTTGTGTGAGATGCGACTGCTAAAAGCAATGCCTTCTTTTAATGCTTCCAATAAGCTCGATTTGAACAATATCTGTTTTATTTCTTGTTTACATCGGAGCAATATTCAAATCAGATTAGCACGGATCAGCACTACTGATTTCGACAGGCCGCTACGCCGTCTCATCAGCATTCTTGTTTACTTTCACCACTTATTAAGGTGGATGCTTTTTACAAGGAAACGTCAGCTATTTATTTTTGTCGCAAAATAGCGTACAAGACTTTTTCATGTAAATTCTTACATTCATTTTTATTGCGACTCATCTTAGTTAGCCGAAATTTCCCCTATCTGATTTAATAATCCAACACTCACAAGGTCTTATTATTGTTGATTTAATATTTCATTACAGTTAAAGGAAAACTAATTTCAAACGGAAATAGTACGAAGAATCATCTTAAATCAAAGTTATTTCAAGTTAAAACAACGCTAATTTGATATGGAAATAACACGAAGAATCATGCTGAATTAAAGTTTTTTCACGTTGAAATAAACTGAATTTAATACGGAAAGAACACAAAGAACAACGTGAATTTGATACTGAAATAACACAGAGAATCATGTTAAATCAAAGTTATTTCAAGTTGAAACAAAGAGAATTTAATACTGAAATAGCACGAAGAATTATGCTGAATCAAAGTTTTTTTCATGTTGAAGCAAAGTATATTTGATACTGAAATAGCATGAAGAATCATCTTGAATCAAAGTTATTTTAATTTGAAACAATGTGAATTCGATACTGAAATAGCACGAGGAATAAATGTTGACAAACATGTTGACAAACATGTTGACAAACATCACAAAGGTACCCAAGGACCGAAGTGGGCTGGTTTTTAGAAACCGGCAGCCTATTCAACATAAACTATTAGCTACTGGCTTGAGCTTTTCACATGTTTACATGTTCAAATATACTTAAGTATAAAATCAAAACAAAAAAGGTAGTCTTAAGTAGAACAAAAATCAGGAAAATGGGAATGAAGAAAAATAAATGAACGGCAACACTGGGAAAATGCATTTAATATCAACTTGAAGTGAATTTAATTCTCGTATTAAATTTTCACGAAAAAAATTGTATATATAAGAATTGAAATCACATTCAACAGAGCCACATGAGAAGTGATGATAAGCAAAATACACGTGAGCACTGACGATGGACGTGTGCGGCTTCCGAAAGTGGCGCGTTACTCTGTTTTGCTGTGTACGTTGAAAAATTAAGTTGATATTAATTTTTCTCTTGTTCCTTGGAATATTAATCATGCCGAATTCTTTCTAAATTAAAATTATTATATGGGAAAAAACTTGTATCCAAAAAAAAAATGAAAATTTACGGATAGTTCTTTAAATTAATTGAAATTCGTTTTTGTGTGTAGTTAAGGACTTTTTGGTGTTTTTAAAAAATATTAAATTCATAGAAAATGTATTGAATGATACTTGCACATAATTCTATAATATGATTTAGCGTTGAATAGAAAAAAACCTAAGGCTCGATAAACCCCATCATAACTCAAAAGGCTTGTTCCAAACCATAAATCTAGTAACTATCGTGTAAATTCAGGCCGCTATTATGATTCACAACTCAACTTTTTTTTTTATTATGATTCACAACTAATTTTAGTTGTGTTCGAAAAAATGTTAGACAAAAAGGTTCTTATCTATACTCTATATTTTGAAATCATACTATATGGCCTTAGTATTTTTTCTTGAGATTATATGTTTTATGGATATGGCAACAATATTGGTTGACAAATGAGATAGATTGGCGCCTAAAATCACCATTTTAAAAGTAAACAAAAGTAACACAATAGTCGAAATAAAAACCAAAACATAACTGATAAGAAACAGTTTGCTCACTTTAATGAACGTTGTAATCCATAACTAGAATTTGACAACTACGACTCAACTATCAATTTAGTTGTGAATCATAATAGGGTCCTTGGTTTAACTCGTTACGAATATTTTATGCTGTAAAGATTTTTTTTATATTTGAACCGAGCACAAATTCTTTATGTTTGTTCTTTCACGCCACTGTGCACCGGAGTACAATTAAGAATTTTTTTTTCGAAATTGTTGTTCATATTGTATTGTTTTCACCTTTTATATTTGCCATAAAAATATTTTCATTGTAAGCACTTTGTCACACCTTAAGGTCATGCAGAAACAGCAGAAAGATGTGAATAAATAAAAAAAAAAATACATTACATCCAGATAAAAAAAAAATTGTTTTTAAACACATCAATACAAGCAAATGTCAATATGTACATGCAAACTAACACCTCTACTGTAACACATAAAATTAAAAAAGAAAATTACAACACAGTTATTTGTTCCACAAACATTGTACAAAAAACTTGCATCCTATCATATTCTTTGATAAAAAAAGTGAATTGGAAACGTGTCCTCAATATTTTATATGAGTTGTGATTGTTATTTTTTAGATGTATTAATAAAAAATGTGTTTCTAGATGGAAAAAGCGAAAGGATGTCACACCGGACCTGTTTCGATTTCGTTTGCCAGCACTAATAGCACAGTACAAAAAAAAATAATAATAAAAAATAACATGGTTCTAATGATCCATTCTGATAGAGGGAACAAAAAAATATATATGAGCCTATCGGCGTTTTGAAAATTTCCATCTGGGATTCATTTTAGAGGTAGTTAAAGCGCCTGCCCGCTACCTCCATTTTTGCTAATAGATAGCTATTGAGACAGCACAAGAAGTCTTGTAAGCATTACGCTTAAAGTGTTAGATGTGTTCAGCAATTTCCTCTCTTGGTAATAGTTATAGTAGCGACTGCAAAGGAAATCTTACGTTGAAGGTCTGAAAGACTTTAAGTTTATGTAAAATTCAACGAGGTGGCTGTTCGCTGAATGGTTAACGCGTTTGACTACAAACCCTGAGGTCTTGAGTTCAAGATTAGTTTCAGCGATTAATACTACATATCCTAATGCACTTCACAGCACCCTCCTTCGTCGTTATTGTAGCATAACTGTCGGCAAAGTAAAAGAACTAATAAATGGCTATACAGCTTAAACACCAGAGGGACGGCAACACTGATCTATAAAAAACGAGCAATAGCAGGGTGTAAATGAATTAAGCTTTCTATATCTCTTCCACTTCACCGCCAGTTCTCTCTACACTATCCTTTTCCCAAAGAAGGTAATACATTAATTAATTAACTGGTAGGCATTAATTGCTTGATTAGAAAAAAAAAACGAAAAACATTTTTGTGCAACATTTGAACACCCTAGCCCTTCGCTGTATGGGCCTTTTTGTCCCTTTCTTCAAAAAGAGGCAAAAACTGACCTTCAGCGGCAATACGGCGGGTTGAAAAATGCTATAAAAATATTTGCAATAAAATTCTACTAGAAGTCTTTAAATACACCCGAGCTCCAGACTAAACTTGAACACCAGAAATCACTCGGAACTTAAAAAAGTGTGTTTATGGGTTAATTTCGTACGTATTCGGCGTAGTAAATCTTGTATGCTTTTCACTTAAGGTATCAGATGTGCTTACCATTTTTGTGTAAAACACAACGTGGGAAATTTTTTTTTATAATACTTCTTCTCAGTATATCACCGCTGAAGGGGAGTTTTTGGCCATTGTTTCAGATAGGGTCAAAAAGACCCCATTCAACGAATAGTTAGAGGATTAAAAGTGTTCTACAAAAATTTTTATCGTGGTGTTTTACATACAAGTGATGAACATATTATTTACCTTAAGCGGAAGGCATAAAAGATTTCTTATGCCTAGTCACTATAACTACACTCAAAAAATTTTCATAATAAAATCGTCGAAAAGAAGGTTAATTTAATGTTTTTCGGTACAGATTTTGCTTCAAAGGTGTTTCGTATTAATTCAACATGATTTTAAAATAACTTTCAAAGAACATTTTTCATTTTAATATGTTAATTTAATATTCCAGCACAGTTAAATCAAAATGAAGTTAATACTGAAATAGCACAAAAAATTGTGTTGAATCAAGGTTATTTCAAGTTGAAACAATGTGAATTTGATACTAAAATAACACAAAGAATCATGTTGAATCAAAGCTATTTTAAGTTGAAACAACGTGAATTTGATACTGAAATAACAAGAAGAATGATGCTGAATCAAAGTTATTTCCAGTTAAAGCAACGTGAATTTGCTATTGGAACAACACAAAGAACCATGTTGAATCATAGTTATTTCAAGTTGAAAGAACGTGAATTTAATGCAGTTATTTTGATAATTATATTACTTACGTGATCTGTATTCGCATAGGCATCAGCCAAGTTGTGTGTTGTAGTTGGCTGGTCCAGACAGGATTTGAGTTTGGGACACTTTCTTCGTAGTCAACGCGCGCTATACACAGCTTGAAACTTCACTTTAGATATACACTAAATATATACCCTCCTAAGTAATATGAGTTTCATTTCAGTTCAACGTGATTTAATTGATGATTTAGCATAAAATTTATTTGAAATGAAATCTATAGTCATGTTAATATGAAATGAAATATAACGTTGATTTTTCATTGATTTACTAAAGCGGACTTAACTATAATTAAACGCGATAAAAATTGATTTTACTATAAAATAGGACTATATGGATTCAATATAGAACAATGTTATTTTAACAGTGAAAAATATTAAATCAGTACATTGCAGCTATGAATAAACTAAATAAACACCAACACACTTAAACACCAAAGTATTTTAATAAATTTATTATGATTTCCAATAAAAATTTTAACATGTTGTTCTTAAATTGGTATTAATTTCTGTGTGTATGTGCTAATTCGGTGGCAATTAAACTCCCTGCAGACAAAGTAACTGGTATGTAGTTGGAACTATACTAGTTGCATTTTGCTTCAGACTAGTTGCCTATCTATCCTTTTTTCAGATATCGAACTATCGATTTTAACATTAGGTTGTCATAGGAGACCAACTAGTTCATTTGTATACAGTTATATCCCAGTTGGAATCCTAGTTATTGTAAACTAGTGCGCTTACTAGTTTTTTTTATTAAGAGTTTTGTAACTTTTAAAAAAAACTTTGGCTCAACCGGGGTACGAACACACATTCCTCATACTTTAAGGCAAGCACTCTACCCACTGAGCCACATTCTACTTATTTTTTTTAATAGCTAAAAATAGGTTTTATATAAAATCGTATACCTAAAAATTTTGTCCCTTTTTGACTAGTATCGTTACTAGCCTCGATACAACTAGTAATATGATTGTGCTTTTTTTACTGGTATCGTTATTAGTCTCGATACAATTAGTAATATGATTGTTTTTTTTCCAGTAACGTTACTAGTCTTGTTACAACTAGTAATATGACTGTCGTTTTTTGACTACTAACATTACAACTAGTGATATGACTGTCCTAAAGCGTTACTAGTTGTAACTTTAGCTGCTGGGCTATCCCTAAAATTAATTTTACAATGTAATTAGAGACAATATTTACTATACATAATATTCGTGTCTATGGACTTAGCACCATTAAAGACCGTCCTGAGTACTTAACATCAGATAGTAGTTAGTATCATAAATCGATGCTTTCTGTCATTCAACAGTGACTTAAAAAACTTCTTTTAAAACTACAGGGTACTCTTAATAAATTCACAAAAGCTGGCAGAAATACATTAATGGTTTGTCTTCTTAGACATATTTTTTTTATGAAATTGTTGTTCTTTTAACTAAAATTAAAAAAAAGCTATGAAAAACTGAATAATAGTGATAAAAAGAAGAAAAAAAAGCTATGAAAAAAAAAATAATTGCAAAAAGCGAATCACTCACAGGTATAACTCATATGATATTGAATGTAAGAACGTATGTGTATATAACACATGCGCACATAGTATTTGTATAAGGATGATGGATGCACTTTTATATATTAAACGAACAAAATAATGCAATTTAACATTGCAGTTTGCAACATGGTAATGTACCACTTAATTCCAAAAGATTCAAACCAATAAATATGGAACAGGACACGCTTTTTGTACGTGTAACAATTGTAATGATAACTACGTCTTAAATTGCGATCAGATATGTGATGGAATACAATCATTTTTGAACATTTTTCTGTGGCAATTTAATATCTACCTGGGTTGTTCTGATTTACAAAACTTCTTTCGCTTCCATTGAAAGTAATAAACTACTTTATACGAAAAAAACGCATTGATTTGAGAATGAAATTAAATTTTCTACAAAATCTTTTTTAGGTTTTTTCTACCTCGTACAATTTTTTAATGCGCATGGCTAATATTTCCATTGCACAGAAAAAAATAAGTTTCGCTTTTGATAACAAAACGTCGCTTTTGATAACAAAATGTTGACATGGCTGGGATGCAAACCCGTACGTAAAGCATGCTCTCTACAGCTGAGCCATATCCCAGTTATATTTTTATGAGATAAACCTTGTTTTAAGTACTTATTAGCGTATTCATTTAATCGCGTTTCTGCTTTAATCGGCTAATCGCTCGATTAATTAATCGATGTTTTGGCTTAATTGGTTAATAATCGGTTAATTTCGGTATTAATCAGTTAACCGATTAATATTTTTTTTTACATAAATCAAGTAATTTAAACAAATAAAATTGCATAAACTATATTTTATTTCGAATTTATTAAATAAAAAATACAATAACATAACATACATAACAATTCTTGAACTTAATAAAGCAAAAAAAATCATAAATATGTATTCATTAAAAAAATTAACTACTTTGTGAGATCATTATATCAGTTATTTCAATAGTTTAAGGAGATCTTCTAAAACAATCTTTTTGAAAAATAATTTCTTTTGTTTTGATAAAACTTGGCTTGAAAAAATCCTTTCATTTATCGTAGATATTGAAGAAATCGAAAGCAATCCATAATACAAAACATCTAGTTTCTCAGTCCTTTTTCTGGATTTCTCTGAATTTATAAAACTACCATTAGAGTCCTGTTTTATTTTATTTTTGTATATGAGACGAAACAAATAATTAAACACACACAAAATACGTTATAATACTACAAAATACGAAAAAATTTGTTACGTCGGTTAATCGGTTAATCGACTGAAATTTATCGTTTTAACCGGTCAGTTAATCGGATAGTCATTAACCGGTTAACCGATTAACGGTTAACCGAATGAATACCCTAGTACTTATTAGAGTGGGCCAAAAAATTTGACTTGTTTTTTTAAGTATATCGAAAATATTATTTGGGATGACAAAAAAGAATTATTGTCAAAATTTGAGCGCTATATATTAATATTAAGAGGTCTATCATCGCAATTTTAGATTTTTTTTGTCTATGCAAGTTTTTGACTTTTGACTCCCAAACCATCAACCCAAACGGAATTGACCAGAACATATCTTGAAGGAAATTAAATGCTCTATGAAAAAGGTCCTAGTGAAATTTTTTGTCAGATGAACCGTTTTCTTATAACCATGCCCCCAACCTTGGTATGATTTTACAATTTGATTTTTAAAATTTTTAGCTAAACATACTCGTTCCGAAGCTATTCATAGTTAAAATTTAGTTTTTACTTTAACTATGCATAACTTTTGAACGAGTGAGTTTCGCTAAAAATGTTACTAAACTTTTTTTGTAGAGAATTTAATTTCGTTTAAGAATATTTATTGGCTTTTTTCAGAAATTAAGTTTTACATGAATTACAAAATTAGAAAGTTTAAAAATCAAATTGCAAAATCATACCAAGGTTGGCGCCATAGTTGAATGTGATTTCAATTCTTATATATACAACTTTTTCGTGAAAATAGAATACGAGAATTAAATCACTCACACTTCACAATTAAGCGAAAAAATTTAATCGACAAAAATTGGAATCCAAATTGATTATTGGGCTAAGGAAAAATTAACATCAACTTACAGAACAGAGTAGCGCCACTTTCGGAAGCCGCTACACTTCCATCGTCAGTGCTCACGTGTATTTGCTTATCACCACTTGTCAGGTGGCTCTATTGAATGTGATTTTAATTATTAATTATGCCCAATTCTTTTTGAATATAACGTTACAAACCTTAGCCTAATAATCAATTTGGATTAAAAAAGCAAATACGTTCGAAATAATCATAAAAATTGGAATTTTCATACAAAACACAAAACACAAACACAAAAATTAAAATATTACTGTTGTATGGAAATTGTGTTATTTGTAAATTGAGTTCCTTCACATAATTGTGAATAAAATTAACATTTGTACATTCGTATTCATAAACTTTGGCTTATTTTGTTCCTAGTACACCGAGCTCTCACATTAATGATAAAAATATAAAATTTTTGCAGTTTTAATTTTATTATGAATTTTAGAAAACCCAAAACAAAATTAATTTGATAAATTTTGTTCGATACTATTCTCTGAATAGCATTTAATGATTTATTCATTCAAATCGGACAAACATTTCTCGAGTCGAGAGTGAAATATACTGATCTACATACCCTACGAAGAAGAAAATTGTTGAATTCCTTGTGACAAAGATTTTTGTATATACTGTTCTATGGAAATGTGTTGATTCAATAACACAAAGTTTCAAACATTTCTGATATGAAGATTTTTTTCTATATTTGATAAAATGAAATTTTTAAGAATAAATATTTTATTTTTCCCTGAAGATTTTTTGAAAAATTTTATTTGCAACAAACATTATTGAACCAAATACAAGTTTTATTGAATTTCATGAATTCGTTTTACATACGATGGGTATTTATTTAGTGTATAGCTAAAGTAAAGTTTGTAGCTGTTGTGGCTGCAGTAGTTAGCAAGTTGCACGAGTTCAAATCTTAGCTGGGGCAGCCGAACTACAACATAAATTTTTCTGATGTCTATGCTAATAACCATCATGTAAGTAAAATAATTAATAAAATAGCTACATTAAAGTAATGTTGTTTCAGCTTGATATAATTACAATGCAACGTGAGTCTAAGTGTTGTTTTAATATTAAATTCACGTTGTTTCAACTTGAAATAACTCTGATTCAACATGATTCTTCGTGTTGTCCGAATATCGAATTCACTTTGATTTAATATGATTTTTCGTATTATTTCAGTATCAACCTCATTTTGATTTAACTGTACTGCGATATTAAAGCAACATGAAATACAGTTGATTCAAAAGGATAAAGTTTTCTTCAAGGTTTTTTTTTTTTGAAAGAGAAGTAACACAATCAGGCAATTAATGCCTACCAGTTAATTAATTAATGTGTTACCTTCTTTGGGAAAGGGATAGTGTAGAGAGAACAGGTGGTGAAGTGAAGGGAGAGAGATAGAAAGCTTAATTCATATACAGCAGGGCGGTTTTTTGTAGAGCAGTGTTGCAAGCCCCTCTGGTGTCAAGTAGAGGCATTGAGTTGTTTAAGCTGTGTAGCCATTTTATTAGTTCTTTTACTTCGCCGACGGTTGTGCTACAAACCGACGAAGGAGGGTGCTGTGAAGTACATTCGGTTATGTTAGTATTTCTCGCTGCCGGTTCTGCCAAAGTGATCAGTTCTATGCCTTCATAACTTTAACAGTCCAACAACAACCAACACAATAACACACCAATGTACATGAGAAAAATGCATGATGTTGTTGGCTTGCCTGAAACTAGTCTCGAACTCAAGACCGCAGGGTATGTAGTGAATCGCGCTAACTACTCAGCCAACAGCACCCTCCATTGCAAATTGTGTTGAATTAACATGAAATACCGAAAAATGTTAAATTAACCTGTTTGTGGACGATTTTACATTGAAAAACACAAACAAAAATTTCGTAATTAATATTATTCTAACAGAGATTTCATATTTTAGGCTCCTGGCTGTACTGATTTGTTATTTTCTTTGTGGAAAATTTATTGCACTTTTTATTATCTATACATTTTATTTTTATTTTTGAATTGCAGCGTTCTTATTGCTACTGCTGTTTTTTGTTTATTTGAATAACATCGTATACATACGTACCTTTTGTTACATATGTAAATCAAAAGTACTAAAATGCAAAATATACAACATTGTATCAAAGAAAATACGGGGACGTATTTAAAGCTTTCCAACCTTGCAAGGAAAAAACTCGGCACGGAGCTGAAAGCGGTCTGTTTCCAAACTAAATTCGACGTTGGATGATCAAAAATACTATTCTTCAAAAATCAACTAATTTCAATAGTTGCCAAGGATCCACTTTGCTTTTGTTGCATCACCCAAAGACAATAGCTGCGTGTTTTATAATTGCAACCTTGCTTAAATGAATTAGTATATTTATACATAATCGCATAAATCCTTTCCATCTGTGGCTTTAATTATATTTAATGAAGTAATTAACAAAAAATCCATTAGAATAATTTTTAAAATTGCTGAGTGCTGAACAAAATCTAACCATGTCAATTTTTATCAAAATTACTGCATAAATAATTGAACAACCCTCGTACATGCATGCATATTATATGTAAATATGCGAATATAATAACAAATAAATACAATTATACACTCAAAATAAAAATATGGGTAAATATAACCACTTTAAATAGTTGACTTACTGTTAATGCACATTGTTTCTGCAATTTTTATGAAATGACAATTTCCATTGGTTAAAATAACTTTTTATAGTTGTAAGTCATTTCATGTCTACTATGGTTAATTTGTGCTATCGTTACTCAACAAGATGACTTGGCTGATTTGGTAAAGGCGTCCGGCCTATAAGCATGAGCATCTAAGTTCAAGATCGAAATATTACATTTTACTGAATTGTAAAATATCAATTTGGTAAAAATGACGTTTGAAAATTAAATGTATTTTTGATGGTTAAAATTACTAATTTAATTTTTAACAATTTTTATGGTTAAAATTAATAATTTAAATGAATAATAACGAAAATATTTATTTTATAAAAATTACTGTATTTAAGTAAAGCAAGTCAACACGTGTCTATGTATAATTTGTGCTATCGTTATTTAACCAAATGATTTAGCTAAGATTGTAAAGGCGTCCGGTTTATAAACATAAGGAGTTAAGTTCAAGACCAAAAAATTACAAACAAACAATTTTTTTAACAAGCACACTTATTGCTTAAGGTTTGGCAGTCATAGAACTACAAACTATACTACAATTCAATTGGTTGATTTTTGCTGTATTTTATGGGTTGGCGCAATTCTAGCCTATGAAATTGGTTAGATTTACCTATATTTTATTTTGAGTGTATGGGTATTTTTATTTTTGAAGCGCGTGAATAATTGAGTGGAAGTACCCTTTGTATAAATCCATATTACATCTCCAGTAGGGTTTGGGATTTCCCGGACTTTTGCACTTCCCGGGAAACGGGAATGAAAAATTCGATTTATTTAGAAAAATAACTTTTCCTTGTGATTCCCGGGAAAAGTTATTTTTCTAAATAACGTAGATTTATTATGGGCAACTAAAACTGAAGAAACAAACATTCACAGACACTAGCACTTGTAATTAATTATCAATGATAATTCATACTAGAATAGAGAAATAATAAAAAGAAGCTTAATACAAGACAAAGAAAGACTGAATATTAATAACTATCAAATGAAATACAGCTCTAAGAGTGACAGTATGAATTGATTAAAAATATATGATATTCAGCTCTTGACTGCAAACACGTCAGTTCAACCCTCCGCGCAGTCAAAATTTTCTTTGTCTACATGCTTCACATTTATCTCTAAATAAAAATATAATTTAATTGAAAAATTAAAATTAAAACCGAGTTTAAGCCAAAATAATTACAATTTGTTTGGATATAAACCCATACAGTTTGACTAAACTTTCGGTTGTTTAATTAATGTAAGTATTCTTTTTAAGTAAAAGTTAATATAAAAGCAATTCTAAAACAAATTTTTAAGAATTTTTAAGTGAATTCAAGCAAATAGAGTTTATAGTTATTACACAGTAAGATATCCTATAGAGACTAATTGACGACTATTACCGCAATTAATTAAAAATTTTATTTTAATGCCTTTAAATCATTTTATAAAGAGCTTGCCGTAATGTTTCTTAATTTTCTTGAAACTTTTCCGGAAGGATTCTCCTCGTTAAGTATTGGGTGTTTTTTATTGAGGTATAGAACTTTAAGATCGTGTGATTTGACACCATTGGATTATTTTCTTTGGGGATATGTGAAGTCGCTCGTCTACGCCAACAAACCAGAAACGTTAGGGGACTTGGAAGCCAACATTCGTGGCGTTATTGCCAACATACGGCCCCAAATGCTCGAAAAAGTGGTTGAAAATTGGACCTGTAGAATTGGCTTTATTCGAGCCAGCCGCGGCGGCCACATGCCCGAAATCATATTTAAACATTAATGGCATAAAATTATCCTTCCAATAAAGCCAAATTGATGGACATTAAAACGATTTTCTTGTGTTTTATTTCAATTCGAAGTTCTATACCTCTAAAAAAAACACCCTGTACAAGCAAATTACAGTAAAATATTGAGCTGCACCGAATTTTATATATCCTGAGCATTAATCTGTCTAAATATCTTTGATTTTTAATGTTATTTCTTTTAAGACATCTCCTTCAGGGTTTCTATAATAGCGTCGACTTATAACAAATTTAAGTAGTGTCAACTCAAAGTTTTTACAGCTTATATTGAGCTTTGAATTTCCACTACACATGCGAAAGTTTGTTCGCTAATTCTGCATAAAATCACTCAAAGTTCATTTAATATCGAATTATTTATTTTAGGAAACGACTAGAGCATATCAATCAAATTATTCCACTTTGTTCGGTTATATTTAGACGGATTAGGAGAAATGGTATGACTTTAATTTCATGAAATTTTTATGAAATTTCCGTATAAGTTTGAACCGTTTACATTTTTTGTTTTTTGTATTTTGTATTAAAAAAATTGTATGGTCACTTTACTGCCAGTTTATCGATGTCGAAGGAATTTCTTCTTTCTTACAGCAACACTTGAAACAAAAACTAAATTTCAGAATTTGTTTTTGTTTAAAATGAAATGAAATGAAATTAATTATAAATATATATGTATAAAAAACCATATATTTGTGAAATAACTTGTACTTTTAATTTCCCGTTATTTTAGTAGAGTTTTCCCGGGAATTCCCGAATCCCAAACCCTAATCCCCAGCCATGATGTTTTGCTGATGGTTACAATCACTGTTTTTGTTGTTATTGTTGTTGCTGTTCATTCCATCAACATTATCGTGATTATCCGGTGTGACATCATGTTGAACCGGCACGTAGTAATACAAAAACTGAGAATGTACAAATACGCTGGTGCAATCTTAAATGCTTAGAGTTGCTTATGTGCTCTTAACAGATTAAAATCACGGAATATTTCATTTTTAAATTAAATAAAAACGGCAAAGAGAAGAAACAACAATTGATTAAAGTATTTAAATTGTTTGTGAAATAATTAAATTGTATGAAGATGAAGTTTAGATAATTAAAAATTTTGGAACGTGTTCTATTACACTAATTTATAAAATTTTTATCTTCTAACGAGAACATCAAAAAAGTGTTGGGAGCAGTGTTACCATATGTGAAGACTTATCTTATTTTTGAAGTTTTTTGCTGGGTCGAGTAGATAAAAAGGTTTTTACCCTTAAAAAAAGATTTTAAAATATTTTAATTTTTTATTTTTTCTGTCTTTCAGAAAGACATATTTTAACTAAACTATTTATTTTTAATTCAATAAAACTATAAAGGGCTCTGTTCCAATCCATCTATCTCTCGATTTTCACGGTATGTAAGTCGAAATATGTATTTGTATATTAACCCGACATATAAAACTGTTTTTATAAATTAATATGCATAAATGAGGAGTATAATTAAATTCGGTACTTTTCCAAAGAAATACTATGTCAGTGCTCGTCAATTTGTGATGAGGTCAGTTTTCTCTATTCGCCTAGCACTGCTTTAGATTGTTTTGAATGTTGATGATATTTTTGGAGCGGTGGCATGCCTTTCAGCGATATTATATATATGTATTTTATACCGCTTGGAGTTTCGAAAGAAACCTATACTGTGTTGAATATGCGGAATTTTCATTTAATTATTTAAGTAGCGACAGCAACTGTAGTAGAGATTTATGTTTTCTGCCGTATAAAACTTGAACTAAAGGCATTATGCAATCAATCTAGCCTCAGGTGACTCTTAGAAATAAGCTTGGTTTTTTCTGAACTAGAAAGGACATTTTCAAGTCTGTTCATGTTTTCGGAAGCTATTAAATTGAAATGATCGTTCATAATCTGTCAAAGAAATGGATTTTTTCGATTTACTCGATTTTTTCATTCAAAAAGATCAAAATATTAAATTTGAACGCTCGTATATGTATTTAATTTCCTCCTTTAAAGTCCAGCAGTGCTTAAATTTGATAATTCAATTTAAATGTTTCATGCATTATAGTTTGGTGTTTATATATTTCTCGCGTTGTGTGTTAAATGCATGTAACTGAAAGAAGATTTTAAGGGAACAAATAAGATTTTTGTTTATAAACCGCACTTCTTTACCATCTCAGCTAAGTAAGCTTGTTAAATAACGATAGCACTAAGTAACCATATGCATGAAATGACTTACAAATTTAAAAATCCAATTTAACCAATGAAAATTGTTATTTCATAAAAATTGTAACAACAATTTACATTAACAGTAAGTTAACTATTTAAATTGGTTAGAATTACCTACCATTTTATTTTGAATTTTTTTTTTTTGCTAAAACTGAAAAAACTTTACCTTTTAACTACAAAAAATTCAAGTTGTTGCAACGACGGATTCTGGTAGAGAGCATCAAAAAAATATATACATATTTCGGTGTTTTGAAACTTGCACCCAATAAAAAATTGTCGTGTTTTTTAAAGCACTAAAGAAATTAAGCGCATCATAATTCGCTTTAAAATATGCGCTTGTTCTGAAGCTGATTTCATAGGGCCACAACAATGCAGGATTTAAAGCGAAAAAGTTAGCAAATGTACACACATCCAATGGGTATTATGAATAAAAAAAGTATTAGCTGTAGTGTAGTGGATAGTGTGCTAAACTATTAGGGGGGGGGGCGGTCGCAGGTTCGATTCCTGCCAAGACCCTTGGTGTTTCTGCAGACAAGCCGCAAAATGCTTAAGCAGTATGTGTCTTTGTTTTTTTAAAGCTTCGTACACAAGTTATACAAAAAAGCTGATTTTGTAGTCCTAACCCAATGCAGGTTCTTAAGCGAGAAAGAAGAGTAAGTTTTTTTGAGTTTCTTGGTGCCGTCTTGCAACAGTGTTTTTGGCCGAGTGGTTGGTACGTTGGACTTAAGACCGGAAGGATCTAAGTTCGATACTAGTTAAAATTAAAATAACAGTGAGTAAAAATATAAAATTAATAAAAATAAATAAAGTTACGAAATAACTAAAATTCAAAATGGCGTTAACGTCGCCAAACCACATCGAATCATTTTTTTCATATATTTTCAGTTTTAGTGCTGAAAATGTTGATGATTTTCAGCGCTTTAAAAAGGCGGTTTTGTGAGCAAAAATGTAGTACTCCAAACCGGGAACTCGCCATACAAAAATCAGCAGCGATATCAGCAGGTTTGTCAGCGCTACTTTTATTCCATAATAGTAGAAACCTGCTTTATTGGAAGCAGGGGCGGATACAAGGGGGGAGGGAAGGGGATAGCCCCCCCCCTCCCCCCCCGAAACGAGTCAATTTCTATATTTCTATAGAGTTTCTAAAAGAAGTTTGGAAAAATAGTATGTTTTACTCCCCTCCAGCGGCAAGATGGCAGGATGAAATGTTCTACAAAAATATTTGTCATAAAATTCATATACATATGTCTTTAATACACTCAAGGGCCCGACCCAACTTAAACGCCAGAAGTCATTCAAAACTTCAAATGTTCTTAAGGGTTAATTTCGTATTTATTCAGAATTAGTACTTGACACAGAAAACTTTATAAGCCTTACGTCTAAGGTATAAGAAGTGCTTAGCACTTTTACACTGAAAGAATGTTATTCATAAATTCTGTAAATATTGTGACATTAATCCAATTAAAAATTTCATTAAAATTCAATCAACGTCACGCTTCGGTTGATTAGTGAAACAAGCTTCGTTAAAATTATTTTAATGAAAATTTCATTATATATATGAAATAATTTCATTGCTCCAATATAATAATTTCACTAAGCTCATGAATATATTTCATTACATCAGTGAAATTATTTCATTGTTTTAATGAAACTGTTTCAAAAAAATTATTTCATTATTTTAATGAAACTGTCATTATTTTAATGATATTATTTCATTGTTTTAATGAAATTATTACAGTACTTAATAGCCTCATTAACTTATCTTATTATTATCTATTTTAAATTATTGACAATTCCATGGTTGAAATACGTACGAAGACGCCAATGCATATCAAAAAAATTTTTAATGTTGATGACCGCTCAACATTATCGAACTCAGACTCTTGATTCTCGTCATTTGATTAATAGGCAACGTCTTAACTAGTTCAGCCAACAGAACTGTCAAAACAATGTGTTTGTGAGTGTATAATAATAAGAAAGAGTAAAACAACAACAGCAAACATATAAAACTATTTTTGTTGCTCGCTTTTGGCTGCCAACTGTTGAAATAAATAAAATGCGATTTAATTATTTCATAAATCCCATGAAACTTTTCATAAAATCAATGAAATTCATTTTAATAAAGTTATGACATTCTAGAGCATACAATTTTAATTTTTGTTTAATTTTTTGTAGTATATATTAAAAGATATTTAAGTATCAATTAAAATATTTTGTCCCAACTTAAAAAATTTTCCATACATCGGCAAAATGTTGCTTTCATAAATCCAATGAAATTTTCTAACGAAACTATGAAAACTAATGAAGCAATTCCAATGACATTCTTTCTTAATATTCGTGAAATTTCATTAGAATTGTGAAATATTTCATTAGATTTGTGAAAAAAATCCAACGAAATTGTTTCATTGGATTTATGAAGCGAAATTCTTTTAGTGTATGTAAACCGCACTAGAAACATTTTTGTAGAACATTTTAACCGTCTATGGCTCCTTTTGTCCCTTTCTTTAAAAAAGGGCAAAGAAAACTGCCTTTCAGAAGCGAGATAGCGGACTGAAATATTTCACAAAAATATTTGCCATAAAATTCTATTAAATGTCTTTAAAAATTACAAAGCTCCAAGCTCAAGGTTAACACCAGAAATCATTCAAAACTTAATATATGTTTAAGGTTTAATATCTTGTTTTTCTCTATTAGGACTCGGCGTAGGAAATCTTACATTTAAGGTATAAGATGTGTTGAACACTTTGATATAAAACACCACGAGAAATATTTTAGTTCAACATTTTAACCCTTGAACTCTTTATTGTCTGGGTCTTTTTGGTTCTTTCTTCAAAAAGAGGCAAAAAACGTTCCTGCAGCGGTGATACAGAAGGCTGAAACGTTCTACAAAAATATTTGCCATACAATTTTACTATAGATCTTTAAAGCCTACAAAGCTTTAAACTTAACTTGATCGTCAGAAATCATTTAAAACTTAAAATGTGTTTAGAGGCTAATTTCGTTACTTATTCGCAATTAGTACTGGGCATAGGATATCTTGTAAGGCGTACGTTTAGGATATGAGGTAAACTCAGCTCTTCAATGTAAAATACCACGAGGAAATGTTTTGTACAACATTTCAGCACTCTACTCGTATGTCGCCATTGAAGGGGAGTTTTTTGCCTCTTTTTTAACCCCGCTGTTAGATTAGAAAAAATATACGAATCCTACATAAGAAGACCATTTGGTCTATACTACATGTTTTATGAAAAGTACAAATTTTAACCAATATTTTGTATGTAATTGGATTGATTGTCTCATTAACACAATTTATAAATATTATTATGGATCGTCCAATATGGAATTTTTGAACCCATATCGTAAACACAATACAAGTTATACCAAGTCAAATTATTTTTACAAGGTGATGTTGATTCTACACTGGTTTTTGTATTGTTGTAATTGTTGTCGCCACGTTGGTGTATTTTGACCGATATTGACAAAGGGCATTGGATTAGCTGGGCCATGTGGGAGGGTTTGGGGCTAAGTCAGCCAGTATCGCTCAAGTCCCTAGAGAAAATTTTTTAGTTACGCCAATGACGAAGGCAAATTACCACCATATATTATTCTAATTATTCTGGCAAGGGTGTATCTGTATGTAAGATAAAGGCGTTCATGAATTACTTGATCTTTTAATTTTTTGGTCTTTTCATCGGTTTATGTCACCAAAACTTGTAAAATATGGCTTGACATTTATTTTATCGGTATATTCAAAGAAGATAGAACCATTTCTTGGAAAAGGTGAAAATACAAAGCCTGAACCATACCTAAGACAACGCGTTGTATTAGTCTGGGAAGTCTTGCAAGGGCAACATATGACTGACGAAAACTTCTTTTCCACTTTTGATTTGGTAAGAAAATTACATGAAAGGGAACTTAGAAAGTATGTAAGAACAGGGGCCTATTTCTTAAAACTACAAGTTACAAATCTACAAGTAAATTACATACAAAACAGCAACACTTTTACAAAATTTATTGTTGTCTTTTGGGTATTTTATTTGTTGATTTGTAACTATTGATTTTGAGAAATGGGCCCCAGAACGTAAAAATAAAACATTTATTCCTCCGAAATTACTGACTATAAAAAAGCTCCCATCGTATAAGTTCTACATTTGCTTTCTATGACATTGCGACATTGGTATCATACATCCGCCCCAAAAACAAAGTAGTAATATTGATGAGTATATTGCATAGAGCAGCTGAACTTGATGGGAGTGAGGCGAAGGAAATACCAGTGGTTCATTCTACTTACAATTCGACAAGAAGTAAATATATCGACAAAAATTATACATTGTTGTTCTTCTATATCTTCTTATATTTCTGTTATCATAGCAGCCGTAGACACTGCTGACCAAATGATTGGCTCCTACGCCACAAAACATAAAACAAATCGATAGTAAATATGCTAGCCACATCCGCTTTACTTTTTTCTGAGATCAGAATACCATCAGATTATTTCAGCATGTAATAAAAACAACTATCAATAAATTAAAAATTTTTAGGAAGTACAAAAAACCTTAGTATTTTGATTTCATTGAAATAAAAATTTACACTGGACCAAAGGGTCCCTAATCCAAGATACGTAAATTCTTATTTTTCTAAGTCCGGCTTTATGACAGACATTTGAAACTATGGATATAATGTTTTTAATGTAATAAATCACGTGAGCCGAAATCTCAAAGCAATATGTGACACCGTTTAAAAGTTATGAGGACAACGAGGAAAATATTGGACCAAATGGGCTTAATCTAACAGCAGGGTTAAGAAAGGTACAAAAAAGGCCACACAACGAAGATTATACTTATTTTTCTATCTTGTTTTCAAATAATGTCAAATCTGCACATTTCAGTCGATATGGATGCCTCAGTTTGGCCCCAGATGATTTCGTTCTTTACGTTTTTGTTTTCTTAACCACTAAATTTTTATTGTAATTTTCTAGTTTTTATTTTTATGTTTTTAATCAAAATTTACATTATTGTCTAATAATTACCTTTCTGACATTTTCTATGAAAGCAAAACAAGAATCATATAGAAAAGTTACTCAAGGGAATATTATTATCCAAGCTAATCACATTTCTTGCATTGTGTTTCTTCAATGCAAATAGTAAAAACTGTTTTTTTTTACTAACAAATAGGAAAAATAGTAGAATAACTAGGAAAATAAATTTTTGAAAGGTACATAAATAAAACTATTTAGCGTGATTAATTTTAGAAATGAAAACACAACAAAATGTAATTATAAAGTACATACTACATATTTGCAATCAAGGAAAAGCTTAAAACAAAGTAAAACTTCAGCATACTGCCATATTGAACAGTTACAGTAAAATGCTGATTAGAAGGCAGTGAAATTGCAAAACTTATTAGTAATTGTAAATTATTAAATCAGGCTTAAATTTGTTTATTGAAAGTCTTATTATTAAGGCAGAAAGAAAATTGTGGATGTTTTCGTAGGCCGCTGCAAGAGACAGCCAGCAAAAAAGTAGGAGGATAATAAAGCTGATGAGATGTTTGCGGCCTTTAGCTCTGTTCATTGTAAATAAGAAACACCCATATATGGTATTTCTTTAAAATTTCTTTAAATTTATTTAAATTATTCAATTATATTTTAGTGAAAATGTATGGATTAAATCCAAAGTAATTAAAATAATTGGGCTTAAGCTCGGTTCCAATTTGATTTTTTAATTAAACTATATTTTTATTTAAAGAAAAATGTGGCAAATATAGAGAAAGAAAATTTTGACTGCGTAAAGAGTTGAACTTACATGTTTCGAGACCTCTAGGTCTACTAATTAGAGCTCTTTACCACTTAGACCACCAGTTGAGTATAATTTATTTTTAATCAATTCATGCTCTCACTCTTAGAGTAGCTTTTTCAGCTGTTTTCATTTGATAGTTAATGATATTCATTTTTTTTCTTTATGTCTTGTGTAAAACTTCTATTTTTTTTTTCTTTACCTTCGGTAAACTATTCTCAGATGATGATAAAACTACATACTAATTTTATTAAAAACTAAGTAGTAGTCCTTATTTGGAGCATAGTAATAAGATAAATAAGTACCACTCATTAATTTGTAAGTCATTAATGAAGTACTACCGATTACAAAAATGACAACAGTTTTTACTGGGTGTGAATTTGTTCAACAAGTTTGCCAATAAGAATACATAGTATATACTTTTATGTAAGAACTTTTACTAAAGACAAAGACCGAAAACTTTCTAATAATACTGTTCTTTTTACAGCGATGCACAGTGTCGCCATTTTATACGTATAACGAGCGGCCATAAATAGAAAGAGTTATGACTCAACGATAAAATTTTGTACAACATTTTATGGTGTTTCCTAAGTTTTAACAGGCTGGCGGCACGGTTTACCCCCAAACCGATAGATCTGAAAATTGGGGATGATAATTTTTTATCAGTATTCAGCACACTGGGGGTGAGAGTGTTAGAAATCGAATTTTTTTAAATTAAGGGTCACCCTGATGCTACACAACAACCCTAACAATAAAGCTCTAAGTGTACGCTTGCGGTTCCTCTAAAACTATCCCTGCGTCCTTAAAACAACTCCTTACCCTCGAGACATTAACACTATTTATGCATTCTAAAGGGAAAAAATCAATTTATTTACCATAATCATTTAAATACACTTTTGGGTATATAATCGTAATATTTTTGAAAACTGTTGTTCTCAATAAATTCCAAAATAACCAGCGAATAAAAATTACACGTTTTAAAGCAAATTCCAACAATTTTGTATCACAGGACCATAAAAAGTATTTTGCAGTTACAAAACTTTAAAGCTGCAGCAAATATTTTAATCACCTGAAGTTGCACACATGGCCATAATATTGCGGTTAATGTTGGTTGTATGAGTTCCGCGCTCATACGCAAACACACACGTTCATTTTTCATATCCTGCAGCTGTTAACTGTGTGTTATTTTATGTTTAGAAGTATGTGTAACATTTTTTTTTGAGCAAATATGCAAATACGGAATAACAACAAGAACAAATTAAACACTCACTCTACACATAACGATAGGAAAACAATGAAAGGAATAAAGCCAACAACATTTAAAACGGAAATAAATAAAAACAAAACAAAATGAAATAAACAAATAAATGAATATTTTTGCCATTTTTTCCGTTGGTTTGGTTTTTTTTTCAAAGCTCGTTATTTAGTTTGTAGTTTATTTTATTTTAGTTTTTGCTATATTTTTCTTGCATAGAAATTTAGTATTTGGTATCTTCTATTGTTATCTGTACCGTTAGAATTTATAACTTTAGGGTTTTTAATGTAGATTTTACAGCTTTTTTACTTTTGTTTATATTTTCTGCTGTTTACAGTGCAGCCTTGAAGGTGCTGAACGTGTAGAGAGTATTTTATGAAAAATTTATATTTTTCTAGGAAATTTAATGGTGTTTTTTTTCAATAATTATTTTGGGTTGAGTAGTTTGGTTTTAATTAATTTTTCAATCAAGCTATATTTTTCTGTAGAAAAATGTGAAGCATGTAGACAAAGAAAAATTTTACTGCGCGGACGGTTGAACTTACATGTTTCGAGACCTCCCAGTCTACTCATCAGAGTTCTTTAACGCTTAGACCACTCGACCAAGTCGGTAGTCTCCAGTCAAGTAGTTGAATATTATTTATCTTCAACCAATTCATGCTATCACTCTCAGAGTTGTTTTTTTTACGCCGGGAGTTCTCGAAACATGTAAGTTCAATCTTTATTGTAGTAACATTTTTCTTTACTTCATTCCTCACATTTTTCTTTAAATAAAAATAGAATTTAATGAAAGAATTTAATTAAAACCAAACTCAAGCCAAAATAATTAAATTTCTTTGGATTTAACCCATAAAGTGCGCCTCAAATTCATAACCTTATTGTTATAAACTCTACAGGCACTTAGCTAAAAATGCACACTGTTTAAATAAATGAACAAAACAAATATTCACAAACTAATATTCATAATTACCGAAGGTAATTACAATTTGTTGATATATATTAATAAAATAAGTAAACAACCACTTTTTGAGTCAACATGTGTTTGTATATGAAAACTAATTTTTGTCGCTTAAATTTATAAGTCAACAATAGCTGAGTGCATAAAGTTCATGTCTTCACATCTGAACGATGATCACAGGTTCGTATCTCAGCTGGGTAAAAAAACAAAAAAATTAATAAAATTAAATTTAAAAAAATATAAATAAAACATAATGCGTATCAATTTGTTTTTTAAATTTTAGCTTGTTTATTTGACTACTTATTTTTTAGCTTCAAGTAAGCCAAATAATAGCTAGTTAAGTGCTGTGACAATGTAAATACATTTTTACGGGTTACCCCTTATTTTTTGGTCAAATTGTAAGTAGTTGCGACTTAAATCCTCTTCTACTTTTTTGCCTACCAGTAAGCAAAGTTTTTGCTGGCCAGTGATACAAAAAAATAAGCATCTGTGTGTGCTATATATTTTTATTTTTGAGCAATTAAAATAATTTACATAAAATAAACAAACATTCAAAAACTTTAAACGTAACCATATTTCTATCATTAATTTAATTATAAATTAATTTAATTTATTTTCTTTCTATTTTCTCGTTTTTCTTTTTAGGTAAGTCAAATTTCAAATATCACATTTGCTTTAAAATATTCATCCAGGTATGTTTCACAACAACTTTAACCAATCTTAAATTTATTTCTTATTTTTTTTAAGTTAAAACTATTGTTTTTTGTTCTTTGCGAAAATTCTGTAAAATAGTTTTTAATTCTGTTGACATTCGCCATAGTTGGCATGTTTATATCTTTACTTTTACAATATTAAAAACGCAGAGAAATAATCTACTCCTCCCGTTGTAGTATTTTAATATATGCATTTCTTTTTCTTTGTACCTTGAATCAAATACTTGTCATGGCTTTCGCTGAAGACGACTACGATGACGTCTTCATCTTGTTGTTCGTTCCTATTCGTCTTTGTATGCATGAATATTCTTCCATTTGTATTAATTTTACGCTGTCAACCTATCGCATGAAATTTTGAAGAAAAAAATTAAACAAAAAAACAAACTATTCGACTAAGTCTATAAGAAAAAAGAGGTTTTAAGAAAAACTGTTTTACTAAAAGGAAAAAAATGCCACCAACATTATAAAGAATATACTGACTGAATGATAGTTGTTTGTTTTTAAGACAGTGGTTCTGAAACGTCGCTTTAGAAAGAAATAAGGCCCCTATTATGATAGACAACTAAAGCAGCCCACCCGCTTGCAATATAATTGTGCAATATTTCGTATTGTACAATAATATCGCTAATTTGTATGTGATACTCGAAGGTGGCACAATATATTGGCAAAAATTCAAAGACTTTTGATTTTTATTGTACAATGAAAAAAATATTGAAATGTGGTGGCATCATTGTTCAGTGTTATATTTACTTTTTCACTGTCAGGAAAATTTGGTAATAATTTCTATGAAAATATTGTGCCATTTATTGTATAGTACAGGTCAAAATGACATGGATAGGCCGCTTATATTGTTAGTTGAGTTTTACTTCTCAAGTTCTTATTATAGTTTATAAGTAGGGTTTGTCGGGGGGAAATCTGGGGAAGACATTAGCTAATATTCCCGGGAAATTTTGTATATTTTCCCGGGAAAACGGGAAATTAAAGGTATACATTATTTCATAAATATATGGACTTTATTTGATATATTTATATAATATCGTAAGTGACAGCGAAATTTATTTTGATTTATATAAGAAATTTGTATTATAATCCTGTTTTAAGGCGATTCCAAAAAAGGAGAAAGGTTATCAATTCGTCATGTATTTTTTTTAAGTACGAGGGCGGATTGATATTGAAGCTACCTAAGTAGGAAAAAAGCATTTCTTTTTCAAAAACCATTTATTGCTCAACATAGTCTGCTTTTAGCTCAATACACTTAGTAAGACGATATTCCAACTTTTTTATACTATCTGAATAATACCATTTTGGGAACCCCTCAAAATACGCGTTAGTTTCGGTAATCACTTCTTCGTTTGAGATGAATCTTTTTCCTGCTAGCCATTTTTCAAGTTTGGAAACAGGAAAAAGTCACTAGGAGCCAAATCTGGACTATAACGTGGATGATCAACCAATTCGAAGTGTATTTCACGTAATTTTAGCATCGTATCGAATGCTGTGTGAACCGGTGCGTTGTCTTGAAGAAAGAGCAAACGCGGCACCCATCTTGCCGATAGCTTTTTCATATGCAAATGTTCATGCAAAATGTTGAACACACGTTCATGTGGTATGTTTACCATTTCAACAATATCACGTAAGTTGACTCGGCGATCATGCATAACGATATCGAGGATTTTCTTGATATTTTCTTCAGTAACCACCTCTTTTGGCCTTCCTTTTGATGGTATTGTTGCAGTGCTTGTTCGGCCGCGGTTAAATTCAGCAATCCAATATTTTACCATGTAATCTGACGGAGCAGACTCACCGCAATGTTTATCGAGCTTTTCTTTTGTCTCCCGCCGTTTTTCCTTTCAAATAATAGTGTTTAATCACTGCACGAAATTCACTTTTTTTTATTTTTCAAGAAACACAAAAGTTGCTTACTTCAAACGACTAGAACAAATAAACTAATCGATGAATTTGGGTTAAATTTTAACAGCTGACGTTTGACAGATCGCGATTTCTAAAAAAAAAGTTTTTGTGTTTGTGCTGTCATCTAGCGGTAGGTAACTTCAATATCAATCTGCCCTGGTATTTTCCCTCAAAACTCCGCCATATATGAACCGATTTCTGATTTTTTTCTCTATTCAAAAGGATGTACTTCTAGATTGGTCCCATTGAAAAGTGGGCGGTTCATGCCCATACAAAGTAAATACTCATCCGTTTTTAACTATTTTTACTCAACCGATTTTTATGACTCTTTACACATACATTAAGCTCCTGTTTAAATACTACATCAGGATCAAAAAGGTGGGCTGTGCCACGCCATATTTCGCGAAAGAGCGAAATATGCCACAAAAACTAGAAAAATTACCTAAATTTGCGACTAAGTCAGTAATATGCAAAATTATATTGTAAAGGTAAAAATATGCAAAAATATGCAAAAACATGCACTGACAAATCGATGCCAAAATTCCAAATATATATTTTGTTCGTGCCTGCATACAACGCACAGGAAAAAATATTTGCGGTTTCCCTGGTAGTAACATATCGCTTATTGAATGAAGAAGAGAGAAAAAATCATAATTATGTATATGGTGTGATTTTGGTGTGGTTCGATGAACCATCACCGAAGCTTAACAATAATATAAGACAAGATTTTAAGGCTTTCTTGATGCCAAAAAAAAAGACCGCGGGACATTGCGAACAAGAATCATGCGTTTTAAAAGTAAGCTTCGAAGCATGTGGCTCAACAACAACCTGCTTCAACCGAAGCCGCAATTTTTCATGGGAGGAGCCCCCCAACACTATTTAAGACATCCTTTCCTTCCAACTGCTCTTTAGTTTGACAGTTTGCCGTTCTGTTTGGGTGGGTTGCACCCAATGGGTGGTTTGTTTGGATTTTGGATTTAAGTTTACTTGTTGTGCGAATAAAATGGGTTGTCGCTATTAAAGATGCATGTGAATAGATAAATGAATAGATGATTCCTTTGCAATGTGTTTACACCTGCGGAAAATAGTTACTGCCATGTCAAACACAACACAGCAAAATAATAACAACGATAATAACAATACAATTACACTCGGAGAAAAAAATGGTTAAAGAAATAAAACAAGCGGGTAGTAAAAATCAACAAAAGCATTCGCTCAATGTCATGGCTTCTACAGTTAAATTTATTAAATAGTTGAATGAAGCGATAAATGTACATAATTGTAGTCTCTGCTTGACGGTAAAGAAGGAGATTTTTCAGAGCAGAGCAATTGATGTGTCTTTTATAATTGGCTAAAAGAAACCTAAATACTGTATATTAAGTGGATTTTGCAAAGTAGAGTAACAAGGCTGTTCATAATCCTGTTAATCAGCCATGTCACAGAATACCATTCCGATCGGAATTGGTTTCAATTCCGTAAGTTGCTTCTTCAGAAAACGAGAAACGAAAATTTTCTGCGTAATCAAAACACTTTTAAATTTCAAAGTGGAATTGAAATACATTTTTCTACTGACTTCATTTGCAGTAAATACTAAAAAACGTGCATACTTTTAGGAGCGGCATATAAATATTTGGTGATGAGCTTTCTAAGTTAATAAAAAGCTCAATGTGAGCTTTGCATCTAAAGCAAGAGTAAACAAACGCAAGAGTAAACAAACGAAATACAAAATAAACGGAATCTAAAGCACCAAAATTGTACTTTTTCCGAATGACTACTACGGAATCAAAACCAATCCGAACGGAATGTGTGACACGGCTGAATGTACATATTTCCAAAACGAAATACATAAGTACTGCCCATTAATAGAAAAAAGTAAAAACAATATTCATTTACGGCAAACGTAGATTCTATTAAAAAATTAATTAGCTTTCATACAGTCACATCCAGTTCAGGAAAGGAACAAAACGACCCATAACCCGAAGTGAGAGAGAGTGTGTTAAAATGTTCCACAAAAATTTTTCTCTTGGTGTTTTACATAAAACCGATGAACACATCTTAAACTTTATTCCTTATGCTTAAGGTTTAAGACAAGATTTCCTATGCCTAGTACTTATTGGACCGCTTACTGCACCCTTCGATTAACTCCATTGTTGCTCTAATACTATTATAATTTGCATTAAAGGTTTTCTCTAAGTGCACTTGTGTGCCTGTGTGTGTGTGGTTTCTCGTGCAAGGAGTTTTTTTTTTTGAAATAGATAATAGCAAAAACTGCATTTAAATATCATGATTTTTTCTACCACTTTTCTACTCTCCTTTAGCTGGCTTTATTTTTCCTTTATATACATATATATTTTTTAATTTCCTTGTATTTTTTATTTTAATGGATTTATTTGTGTGCTATGCCTCCTCCTGTGTTTAGGTCTTTAGACCGAGCAACAGCAGCATTCGTTTTTGTAAAAGTTCAACAAATGGAGTTTCTATATCTTTTAGATATTTGTGAATTTTTTTAATCGTTTTTCTTTCTAGTCATTCATATCCATTCCTTCAGTCATTTATTTGTTTGTTTGTGAGTGCAAATGACTAAGATGGATGAGAAAACTAACGGCTGTGAGTCGCAAATCTATCTTCGTTTTGAGGCTTTTTTATTGTAGTAGTTAGTAGTTATGTAATTGTTATTGTTGTTGTTGTTGTTGTGTTTTTGTTTTATCAAACAGACATCTTATTTCTTTATTTATCACACACTTCTTTAGCTGATGCCATATGAATTTGACATTTAAAAGTACCAGTAGATTTTCAATAACATGACACTGTGCTGTTGATAATCTTAAGCATTTTCTCTTTACTCAATTTTCATAAATAAATGTAGATTTAGATTTCTCAATTAATGGAAAAAGTGGATATTCTTTCAAAGCTTTTTAATTGACCATTAATGGAAAATATGCTGTTGGCATTTGAAAGCATTTATATAATAAAAAATCAATTTCCCTTAGGATTGTAATATAAATTTATTATTAAACATGTTATTGTGCAATTTTAGAACACTTAAGAAAAAGCCATGAAATTTACGCAACAAAAGCTATATAATTGTGATTACAATTTAACTACCAATAATATTGTTTTCCACTAACTATATGGCTGATTCTTATTCTAAATTTACATATTGTTTTTTTTTAATATATACAAGAGAAAGTAGGATTTATATTATAGTTTTCGCCTCATTCATTGGATCCTGAAATAAAATTATATATTTCGAATTTTTAAAATTTTTGTATCTTGAGTGTTACATTTGCTTTCGCGGTTGTTCCAGGAATAATTTTTGCCAAAAAAAATACACCACAAAAAATTAGTATAGGGTTTGAAAGCACTATACATCTTCTCTCTAAAAACAAAAAATTATAATAATAATCGCTGTACGAAACTAAAAGTTATGAACACTTTATCAATTTTGAGTTGTGTTCACATGGAAAAATAAAATGTGTTTACCTTTTAAAATAATTATTTACAAACATTTGTAGGTACATGAGCAAAAAGAAGGCTAGGTCTTCTTTCAAATAAGACTAGTTTTAATAAAATCGACCAACAATATTAAAACTTATGTCAATTTCAAATAATTATTCGTCCCAAAAAAACGACCTACCTAATACATTATTCGAAAATATAACAATCCACGGTGCGGTAGAAGCAAATTTTTGCAAAGAAAATCAAAAATTTTTAAACAGATAATGCTCTTTATATCTTTTCTTTTTTTTATATCCTTCAGCTGCTGTTAGCCTTTTTTCAAGTCCAAAAATTTATAGATAAATTGTATTAAAAATATTTTTAACGTAACGTTCAATACATTCTTATACGAACTCTATATTTTTTTCAGAACACACACATTATTTTGAATTAAGAACAATTCAGATGTACAATCTTCGATGTATTTTAATATAAGCTCCTTAGCTGTACTCTAAAAATTGCCATTAAATTTAAAAAATATGGATAACACAAAAAAAATTTTTTTTTGGCACAACTCATGACTGATTGATGAAACGTTTTGCAATATAATACTATTTAACAAAGTCACAAAACTTTTAAATATTTAGAAGTACAAACCTAAGCTGTTATTTTAGCGTATGGTGTTAATTCAATTTTAATAATTAAACTGAGTAACGAGGCGTTCTAAGAAAGCGTAACGCTCAATACTTTCGACGGCGGGCAACAACAATTGGAAAAATATATATAAATCAGATTAGCAGAACGGATCAATACTACTGATTTCGACAGGGCGCTGCACCGTCTCATCAGCGTTCATGTTCACTTTTACCACTTAAGAAGGTGGATGCTTTTTATAAGGAAACATTAGCTATTTAAAAAATTTTTGTCACGAAATAGAATACAACAGGTTTTTCTGTAAATTCTTACATTCATTGTATTTCAACTCAATTTTGGTTAGCCGAAAGTCACCTCTATCTGATTTAATCGAACACTCAGAAAAGCTCTTATTATATTTTTGTTTTTTTGCTTTGATGGGCGTTGTATCACAACACATATCAAAGCCGCTTTTTGTTTTTATATGCATGTTCACTCTCTGCTAGCTGTGTGCAACTAAAAGCACTAAAAGCACGTATAAAGACAAAACAACAGCTTTAATATGTGCTGTGATACATCGCCCATCAAAGCAAAAAACACAAAAATAGTAAAAGCTTTTGTGAGTGTTCGATTAAATCAGATAGAGGTGATTTCGGCTAACAAAAATTCAGTTGGAATAAAATGAATGTAAGACCTTACAGAAAAACTTCTTGTATTCTAATTTGTGGCAAAAATTGGTTACATAGCTGATGTTTTCTTTAAAAAAGCATCCACCTTCATAAGTGGTAAAAGTAAACATGAACGCTGATGAGACGGTCGACAGGCCGCTGTCAAAATCAGTAGTACTGATCCGTTGTGTCTATTCTGATTTCAATATTCGAACACTCCACTCTTAATAATAATTTGAATTTACATTAATTCAAATATTGAACTTAAAAGGCGAAATAATAAATTTCAGCTCAAAAATAAAATTACGTAAAAAAATTATAATTTCTAATATTTTAAAGAAATTTGATGTGTGGAAGAAGAGAAGCAAATGCAAATATTCTAAAACCGTTAAGAATTTAATCTTGTTTTAGGAGAAATTCGTGCTCTATTAATCTGGAACGTCATTTTGTATGAAAAGAGTATAAACAGTATTTTAGTTTTTCGTTTTTAACACATAATGGATAGTCTTACACAGCAACAAAAACTTATATACATTTATTTATAATCTATTAAAAGATTCTAAAGCAGCTTTCATTTTAAAATGTATGCGTTTATTTTATGAAATATTTTACTATACTTTCAACGGACACGAAAAAAGCATTTGAAATGAGAATCAGCCATATACATACTTATATTATTCGAGAATCATTTCGCTCTCGTTATGGGTGCGTGGATTACTGGAAATCCATTTACGTCTACACACTGGATAATAAAATTTAAATTGAAACAACAATAAAGTGGCGAACCATAAACAGCCATATCAGTTTGTCGTTTTCCACAGGCGAATGACTTTATATAAAAATAAAAAGAATGAAAGAAAAATGTAAGAAATAGATGAAAATAAAGGAATGCATCAGTATAAACTTAATGAAAAAATACCATGCATATATTTTTTGAGAAATCCATCAGTCAGTCAGGAAATAAAACAACGAGTTTTTGATCATATATTTTATATGCATGTGGCTTGTGCCAGAAGTTTTTGTACATATATAGAATATAAAATCTGCAATGCACTTTTTTGTTAGATCTTGCACTTTTTTGCCCCACAAAGTAGTAAAAATTTAACATTTCTGCAGTTACAATAAACTAGGACCTTTAAAACGTTAATTTTCTTAAAAAGATTCATTGCACAGTGGGGGCAGAATTGAAATATTTTGGAACTATATCAGACATTTCTAAACTGATAATGCCAGCTTTATGAAATTTCATATAAACATTGCAGAGGAGTATTATTCCTATTTAACTTACGAAGGTGAGCTTCCCATTTAGAATTTTTTTTTTGCCAAAAATAAAAATTTTAATATTGAAAGTTCGCAATTATTTTTCGCTTTACTATATCAAAAACATAACGAATTAAACATCTTTGTTTGCAATCTTCCGCCACGTTACTTTCGCGTTAAGCTTAGTACTCTGTTTAAATTTGCGAAAAATTTTGTTTAACATTAGTTTTTTCATACGGAAAATATGACAAATAACCAATCATAACTAGGGCTTGAAAGTATGCTGCCATTGTACATATTTTTAAAAAACCCCAATGTGTTTGTTGTAAATTCCACACGAAAAAAGTGGTGCTCATATTAAATACATTTCATATGCTTTTCACAAAATAAACAGAGTACTACTTTTTCGTGAGCAATTCGTGTAAATTTTTTTTTATATGGACCAGCATTTCGCAGGAAATGACGAACAGAGTACCATGCTTTACGCTATAATATGTTTTGAACGCGGTTTCTAAATTAGTTAAAAAGTAAGACTGTGGAAATTTCAGATTAAGGTTTCAAAAATAAGAACTTATTAATATTTTAAAGAACAAGGGAAAAATTAACATCAACTTAATTTTTCTACGTACACAGCAAAACATAACAACGCTACTTCCGTAAGCCGCTACATTTCCACCATCAGTGCTTTGTATATTGCTTTTCACCACTTCTGAGGTGGCTCTGTTGAATACGATTTCAATTCTTATATATAGGAGTATACAAATTTTTCGTGAAAATTGCATACGAGAATTACATCCCATATTTATTTTCAGGACTAAAGTGCAACTACACACACATACTGCATAAGCATTGTTTTGGATTTTTTGCAGAAACACGTAGGGTCTTGGCAGGAATCGAACCTGCGACATCCCGTTTAATAGCCTAGCACACTGTACACTGCACTAAGGAGGTACCCAATTAAATTAAACCACTTAAGTTGATGTCAAATTACCTGTTTAGCACAGCCATTCCCAGTGTTACCATTGTTTTATTTTTCTTCATGCCCATTTTTCTGATTTCAACCGACATTTTTCTTTGCTATTTTTCAAACCCCTTTTTTAAGGGTTTGCCTGCAGTTTCGTCCCATAATTTTTTTTCGAAAATCGGTGGAGATATTCGCTTCCCCCACGCATAACTCTATTATTGGTCAACAGATTTAAAAAAAAATGTTTTTGTTTGAAAGGGGTTGTCTGCTGTTTGGTGCCTTAAATCTTTTTTCGAAAATCGGTGGGAAATCGTTTGAAGTTTGATTCCATAGAAGTGGAAATCGGACGGAAAAAGTGTTAACATGATGTATTGATTATCGCATAACTCCGCCATTTTTGGCCGGTTAAAATTTTTTTATTTGAAAGACCATGAAACGTTTGGTACTATGAAAATTTTCAGACGGACACACCATTTGACCTGACGCGTCCGTTTTGTAATCTGTTCCATAAGATATTTGCACTGAATTAGTTTTTTTTGCAGAATTATTTAATAATCAATATTGAGTACAAAATTTCAGCGAGGATTACGGGGAACTTTTTTAACGGCCGCAAAAAAGTGACACAGCTTCCATTCTTAGTTTTTCATGTACTTTACGGTGTGGCTATTGTATGTCTAGTGTTCAGCGTTTTTACGTAAAACACTATGAGAAAAATTTTTGTGGAATATTTTAGCCCTCTAACTCTGCGGTGTGTGGATCTTTTTGTCCCTTTCATAAAAAAACGGCAAAAAACTCCCCCTCAGCGACGATATAGCGGGCGCATAACATCTCCATTTATGGACCGATTTTCAAAGTTATTTTTTGTTTGAAAACTTTTGCTTGAAGTTTGATCCCACAGAAGTAGAAATTGGACGGAAAAAGTGTTAACATGATGTATTGATTAACGCATAACTCCGCTATTTCTTGACCGATTTTCAAATTTTCTTATTTGAAATGCCATGAAAGGTTTGGTACTATGAAAAATTATGGAAGGACACATTTGATCAACGCAAAATTGCGTCCGTTTTGTAATCTGTTGAATGGGATCTTTGTATTGAAGTCAGTTTATTTTTTTTTTGCAGAGTTATTTTTTTATCCAAAGCGGACAAATCGTTCTCGAGCTAGGATGAAATATACTGATATATATACAGTGAAAATATTAGACTTGTACGTTAAAAAGAATCTATACGTGATAGAAAAACAATTGAAAACAGGTATAAATTTAGCGCATTAAACTCTTTGTTAGCATGTCCGTTATTTGTATAAGCAATTTTTTCTTATGAAAATGTTCAGGTCTCTCCCATCAGAAAGTTTGAAATTACTCTACAAAAATTTTACGCCCGGGAGCATGCCTTCCCGTGCCAACTTACGGTTGAAATTTTATTCAAATTTATTTTATAGCGACCAACAAGTCGAAAAATGTGATATCATCAGAAAATGTTTCTTTTAAAAAGTTGTTGTTTGTAAAGTTTCCAACAGGTTTTGCCTTGCGGACTTATATTTGAATTGCATATTTAGTAAAAAAAGCAGCTAAATATCGAAAAAGCTCTTAACTATTAAAATAACCAAAAAGAGTTTTTGTATTACACAAAGAACCGATGTTTTTTGCACACCAGTGTAAGTAAGTGCTTAACTAAACATGTTTTTTTTTACAAAAAAAAATTTGTAAATATAGACAAAAATATCTCAACAATTTCATTGAAAAAAACTAGCTTTTTTCAGTGAACGAATTGTGTAAATCTATAAAAACATGTGTCTAAAAATATTTAAAAATTGTAAAGAAAACAATTTACTAAATTAAACAAAAAGATTTACTGGACTTTCTGAAAAATATCAAACAATCTGTTTGTCTGAGTTTGTAAAACAATTAGTTTAAAAATACTAAGAATTATTAAACAAAATAGTTTACTTAATCAAACAAAAATATTTACTAAATTTTCTGGAACATATCAAACAAAATTTTTGTCTGGGTCATGATCATCACCATCATCACCCATTAAGCATTTATAAAATTTTATTTTGTTAAATGTGTTCATGTCTGTATGTTTATCTAAAGAGTCTAAAAAATTAATGAGAATTAACGCAACGACAGTAACGAATTGATGCACTCAAAAATCTTCAGTAAATAAACTTCGTACAATCGCATTCCTTTTGCTCTCATTGTTGTTGTTGTTATTTTTGTGTATGTCGTCATCGGGGTTGTTTTTTAACGACACAGTTTTTCTTGTTGTTTTTGCTATTTCCGTCCTAAATAACAGTCAAACAAACAATTCATTGATTATGTAATGAACATTTACTGAAAATTTGATTTATTTTCAGACAAACTTTTGTTTGAAAATTTTTTGGTGATAATTTTTTCTGTGTCATCTTTCTAATTTAAATAGGAATTTTCCTCTGCTATGTCCATATAAAATTTCATATTGATCAAATTATCCGTCTTGGAATGGCGGATTTTTTTCTTCCAAAATATCATATTTCTGCCCCACTATGCATTGTTATATACTTCATTTTAAAAACTGCTAACTGAACAGTGTGGTCTTTCAAGCAAAATCGTGGCATTTAACATTTTAATTTTTATATATTTTTTTTATTTTCGCTTCTTAAGTAAATGAATTAAATTTATTGTTAGTAATTATTTCAAAAAGTTCTTTAGCACATACTCGAACAATAAAGTACTCATCACACCTTTACACGTGTTTATAAATACGATTGAGTGCTCGTGTACATTAAGTGGGTACATGTTGTTTTTGTGTACTTTTTGTTTAATTAATGTAAATACAATTATATTTAGTTGAATTGGTATGATGTGGTGTATCATTTGGTTTTGTGTATACAAAGGGCGTATGTTAGATGAATATTTCATATTACATTTTGATTACCACACTTGTCTTTAATAAGCTTAAGAATATAGTTTATTCTAATAATTGTTTTTGTACTTTTATACCAGGATATTAAAATCAACATTTTTTATCTACTCCACTTTATTCTTTAAGTTTTGTTTTCAATATTTTCTTATTTTTTGGTTTTCTCTAATTGCTGATAATTGATTACATTCATTCACCAAATTTCATTTCATCACTCTATAAAAATTCACTTCAATTGCAAGAGTCCAACTAACACTAACACATACTTTATACACTTCATAAAATTGATTTACAGACCAAAAAACAGTTAAGAAATAGAAGAAAAAAAGAGCAGACCATTTATGACCCAAGCACTTTGGCAAATTTCCACATGTACCACCACTGGTCAGTCTCTAGCGGAAATCAAGAGTTACATTCGTTACATTTATTATGGCAGCAGTTTCTTTCCTTTTATACCAGAATAAAAAGCAAATAAAATGACAGTGAAAAGCAAGCAGAATGTAAAAAAAGTTAAAACACTGAAGCAAATTAAGTGAATGAAAAATAAGCAAAATTATTGCAAATTACCAAAAAATTTCTCATAAAATGTAAATTTTATCACTGGTGGTTAGAGGGGAGAAAAAAAAGAAAACAATACTGAAACAACATGAAAAAGAAATTATGTTTGAAAGTTGAAATCAAAAAGAACTAAAATTAAATTATGTGTAAATTGTACATTTTACTTGCGATTTAGCGATGCCAGCCACAAGTATTAAATGGTTGATATACAAAAAATAAATGAGTGCCCATTGCACGGAAAACATGCACCTAAGATATCCTGCCGATATTAATGACTCTAATAGACAATTTGAGGAAAACTTTAAGCATGCTGCTCAACATGCTACTTCTACCAGTCAGGTAGAAGTAGCATGAAAAAACTAAATTCCATTTTTTATAAATATTTTGTCTAGAAACGGACCTACAAACAAATTTGTAAGTACAGACAAAAATATGTCAACAATTTCATTGAAAAGAAACCCGTTTTTTTCAGTAAACAAATTGTATAAATCTATAAACCACTTTGTTTAAATATTTACAAATTCTGAACAAAATAATTTACTGAATCAAACAACAATATTTACTGCAATCTCTGTAATATATCAAACAAAATTTTTTTTCTGAATTTATAAAATAATTTGTCTAAAAATATTTACATATACTAAACAAAATGGTTTACTGAATCAAACAAAAATATTTATTAATTTTTTTTTTGGAATATATCAAAAGGTAGATCTACTTTGAAACGCTGTGGCTCCTTCAATAATGAACATTTTTTAAAAAAAATCACTGTGATATTTCTTGTAGAAAATAGGTAGCAATATGGCGAATGTATTTTTGCAAAAATTTTTTATAATTACAAAATATGTAATTAATAGGCCGGAGTGAAAATAGCAAAAAAATGTTTTTCATTTTTTATCGATATCACCTGTATTGTTAATCGATGATCCTATAGAAAATTTTAACTCATGCCGAATATGAAAGATCTTCGACTTTATTTCACCCCTCTTCGACTTTATTTAAAAGTCGCGGACGAGGGATGAAGTTTGTAAAAAATGTCTACATATTTAAAAATGTTTTTTTGGTTCCGAAAAAAATTGTTTTCTTATTTCTGATTCTTGATATACCCAAGTAATAGAAAGGTGCGTTATTGTGCTGTTAATATTTACGTATACACAGAAAAAAATGGAATGTAAAATCAACATGACGCAATTGTGATTTGAAATCATATTAAATTTACATGAAATAATTTTTCGTTTCACTGTGTTAGTGTTTATTTGCTTTGTTCATTGCTATAGTTCCCTGTTGTGCTTAGTTGTGTGACTTGTTGTTGTTTATTCGTATATGTGTCGGCTATGTAGACGACAAAAAACCGAATTAGTTTTGAATGAAAAATTATAAATCTAACCTTATATCTTTTCGATTTTAAATTTTTCACTATTAAAACAACTTTGATATGAACGTTACATTTCATTTTAAATCAACATGACTATAACGTTAATAAAATAAGTTCTTATAAAATAAGTTTTATGTTAAATAAGCATTTAAATCATGTTGAATCAAAATGAAATTCATTTTACGTGCGATGGTATTTATTTACAGCTACATTCATAAAAAATTCTTATTTTAGGTTTAAGACTCACAATTGTTATTGAACAGTTTCACGCTAAAAACTGTTTAATATAAAATTGCATACATAAGCACTACAATAGACATTGTGTGTTTTAAGGAATTCTAGATTTCGATACTGGCAACACCACCATGTTTTGTAGTTAGTGTTGCAATTAAAACAATATGATTTCATCCGGATATTGATATAAACGAATAACTTTTTATCATTTTCATGTAAGTTAAGATTTTTTTTAACTCTCTTAATAATATATTTCTCAACTTATTTGATACGAGTTTTCTATGAAGTAAAAGCAAAAACGAGAAATGATTACAAAAGAATTCACACGATTCTTTAAATCATGTAAGCAAGAGGTACTCGAATAGCGAGCCTGTTTGTATTTGTGTTGATTGTTTCTGCATCACTAACATTTCTTTTTGCTTTTATGTGTTTTGATGGTGCTTTTTTGCTAATTTTGTTGCGAATTTCGTTTAACTTAAATAATTTAGTGGCATATTCTATTAAATTTTAAAAAACATACTTAAATGCTTATAGCCAAGACTTCAAGCTTTAATTTAAAGAATACCATGTATTCCTGTGTGCTAAATTTGCAGAGATATTTGAAGTTAAAATTGATATATCGATGATATGAATTTATTGAAGGTTTATAGAAGGTGCATACCATCTTTAAACCTATTTTAAAATTTTCATGTAATAAAGATTTATGAATGCAATTTTATGAAATTTTGCTTAAAAGTAGTTTATTGCCCTGTTTTAAATATTTATGAATATGGCTGTTAGTGTATAGGTAAAGAAAATTTTAAAGCTGCTGTGTCTGCAGTGGTTAGCGCGTGGACTATCATGCAGATGGTACGAATTTAAATCTTGGCTGGGGCAGCCAGCTACAACACAAAGTTTCCTGATGCCTATCACGTAAGTAAGATAATTAATAGAATAGCTACATTAAAGTCTTGTTGTTTCAGCTTGATATAACTATAATTCAACATGATTGTTAGTGTTATTTCAATATTAAATTCACGTTGTGTATACTTGAAATAACTTTGATTCAACATGATTATTCGTGTTGTTTTAATATCGAATTCACGTTGTTTCAACTCGAAATAACTTTGATTCAACATGATTTTTCGTATTATTTCAGTTTTAACTTCATTTTGATTTAACTGTACTGCAATATTAAATCAACATGAAATATAGTTAATTCAAAAGGATAAATTTTCATTAAAGATTATTGTAAATAATGTTGAATTAAAATAAAACGCCTATGAAGCAAAATCACTACCGAAAAATGTTAAACTAACTTGGTTTTCGACGATTTTATATGAAAATTTTTCTGTGTGTAACGATATTTTCAACATATTTAATTCGCACTAGCCCTTCGTACAGCTTCTTAACAAAGTTTTAGTATAAACTCTCAGCTCCGTAACAATTTTGAAACCATCTGACTACGTTACGTAATAAGTGAACGGTACCAGAACTGAGTCTTGGACCAGAATCAAAATATTCTTACTTAAAAAATAGCTTGATTCAAAACTTCAAGTCCTCTGTGCCACCTCAAAAATTTAACCGAGGGCGCTAAAAAAGTTTTTCGCTGTTTTTCAGACTATAGATCATCGATTCATAATACAGGGAAATTCAAAATAAAGAACAACGTTTTTCTCTACACCCTAATAATTACCGCACTTTTTCTAAAAAAAAAAACTGCGAAGAATCGAATTTGTTCATAATTTTAAAATAAACAGCTTATAACTTTTTTGCTTTTAAATTAACATTTTCACAGAGTATTAAATATTTTGTTATAAGTATGTGAAAAAAAAGATTTTTCAATTACATACTACAAGATTTGACATCCCTATTAACAAAACTGTGGACCAAGGTGGTTAAAAAAATTAAAATTTTAGTTTTTTCATCGAATTTCTCCTTAACTGGAGCCGGAAACCCACAAATGTTGTAGCCTTTTTTCTTGCAAAACCTCTTTTTTATCACATCAGAAACACCAGCTTGGCATAGGTTGGAATTTATCATAATCCCGAAGTGACCCAATTTGGGGTCTTGTAACACCCCCAAAACTTTGCAGATATAAAATCTCAACTCCAAACTTAAGCTCGGCAATACCTTCTCAAATGCTGTATGAAATTTAATAAGAATCGGCCAGCCCATTTAGAAACTGCAGATTTATATAAATTTTTTCCAAAATCCCCCACTGTGTGCCATTTTCCCCCTTGTTTTTCAAAAAGTTTTCGGAAAAATAACGTATACTTAATATAATGAAGTATACGTATGGAGGAACTTAACAATTTGAGAACCAAGTAAAACTATTTCAGTACGAGTTTTTACTTACAAGTCCCTTAATTTTACACATTTAAAAGAGAATGGTAGACATGTTACATATCAAAATTCATAAAATTATGTGTGCTTTTCAACAGCGTATTCAGAGTTTAAAAATTTTAAAAATTCGGAAAAACTTTTTGCAAAACAATGAGAAAAATTGTGTTATGTGGTGTTTTATGCACATAACATTTTTTCTTAATGATGTAAAATCAATGATTAGTGATATTTTCGAAACCAAGACCAAGCCTTCTATCAGGCCTGCCATGTCTGATCTGCAAATAGGCCAGCTTAGTAATGGGTCGAGCAAGGCCTTGACATCGCGTGTAAAAAATTTATGAATATGGAATGGCAGTGGAAGTACTAGTGCCTGCTAAATAAGGCCTTTTAGAAGGCCTCTTTACTCCCTCCAAAGCATTCAATGCTACACATGTATGCGTAGCATTTCTGTTCCAATTGTTTTGCAAATTTTATATGTATCTCCATTTTTGAATAACAAATGACCTTAATTTAATAAATTTCTTTGAAACAACTCCTTTCTACGTCTATTTAAATATTTTATAACCAAAAGTTCAAAATCGTTTAGTTTAAAAAATCCATTCAGTCAGTAACTTTCAAACTCTAAACATGAGACAAGAAAATAATAAATATCGAAATAAAAATCGTTTAATTTTTAATGAACTTTGCGTGGTCTTTGATAATTTATTTCTACAATTATTTATTATTAAGTAGAAACCACTATAAATCATTTTAACAATAATGAAGTTTTTGTAACGATTTCTTTTCTTTTGCGACATTTTATTCCTTTTTAAACTCACTCTACTGCACTTGTTCAACATTGTCATCCTTTTGGCGACCAAATAATTATCATAATAGTTTTTTGTCATATTTTCTGTTTCATTCAATATGAGGAGAAAGGCAGCAAAAAAATCGATTTTACATTAAAGCAACAATAACAAACAAAAGGCCAGAAAATTAAACATAAAAAATTATATGCTTGCAAGTATGTATGTATGTATGTCTGTATGTATGTATGTATGTGTTCTCAGTGCTTTATGAGTATTTGTAGGTGGCCTTTATTTTATGGCCTGGAGAGTGTGTGTTGTTGCATGAAGTTGTGATTTGCCTTTAAAGCATTTTTGGTATAAAACACCAACAGCCAATTGTCATAAATAAATTTTACAGTAGTAGTCGGTCGGGTTGTAGGGCTTGTTTGGTACTTTGAATCATGGCCATTATTATGAACTGATTTCATTTTTCTACTGGTTAGTATACTCTAGTCTTCCAGCATAAGTACTTTGTATGTATGCATGTATATATTCCGAGCTATAGTCAAAGTTACAGCCACAATCACCATGTAATGTCTAATTTTATAAATGCCCCAGAGGCTGTAAGTACTGTTTATGTTTGTAAGTATTTTGTGTTCAAACTGAGGCATACAACAAATATACACAAAATATATATTGATACTATTAAACACACACACACACACACACTCTAACATGTATTATATATATAGAGGCCGTTATTTTAAATCACCAAAGAAAGTATTTTTCTTTTATTGGTTTTAATTTCCTTGATATTGAAACGTTTCTTGGAATTCGCATATAAATTTTAAATTTTTTTATGAAAGTACATCTTGGGAAGTTTTTCCGAAAAACTATCACCAGTTAAGCTATTATGTTAAATAGGCATTACAACATTTTCCAAAAAAGCAACAAATGTTGTGGGCTTTTGTGTGATTGCGGCCGACCATAAAATCAACATCAATAAACTGTGTCGCAAAAGTATCAGGAAATTTAAAATAAGAGACATAGAATAATTTGAGTCATCGAAATCTATTTTGTTCATTTCAAAGTAGTTTTAATTAAAGGAAACAGACTTACACACTTGCGCCAATGTTTCAATTAGTTATCGAAGCAATTTTCATAACTCGAAATACGAATGGCTTTCAGTGTCTTCATTATGTTTTATGTGGGAAATCTAGTAAAAAAAAAACAAGTAGATTTTGTTCGAAATCGTGAACGTACTAGTTTTCGATCTAGTGTAAATGCACTATTACTTTTAAATATTTATATCGTTTAAGTTAAAAACGAAAGAATTGTTCTATTTGGGAAATCTTAAAACTCCATTAAAAGTTTATTTATGGCCGCTACCCAAAATATGTTTTAAGTGTTAACTATTGTATTATTATTTATTTCTCTTTTGGGTTATCTTTTTAACATGGTACGTGCCCACTAGCAAACTATTAGGGCGACATCAAATTTTATTTCAATACTGGCCAGTTAGCCTTTTTTTAAAGAGAAGTAACACAATCAGGCAATTAATGCCTCCCAGTTAACTAATTAATGTGTTACTTTCTTTGGGAAAGGGATAGTGTGGAGAGAACAGGTGGTAAAGTGGGATATAGATAGAAAGCTTAATTCATTTACAACTCTGCTATTGCGCGTTTTTTTGTAGAATAGTGTTGCAAGCCCCTCTGGTGTCAAGTAGAGGCATTGAGTTGTTTAAGCTGGGTGGCCATTTTATTAGTTATTTTACTTCGCCGACGGTTTTGCTACAATGCCGACGAAGGAGGATGCTGTGAAATGCATTAGGATATGTTAGTATTACTCGCTGCCGGTAATGCCAAAGTAATCAGTGCTATGCCTTCATCATTTTAACAGTCCAACAACAACCAACACAATAACATACCAATGCACATGAGAAAAATGCATGATGTTGTTGGCTTGCCTACTCTACTCTGCCAACAGCACCCTCTATGCGTGTCTGGTAGAAGGTAAACAGGCTCTGCCAAGAGCAAATTCAATAGAAAATTAACCTCTATGAGTTTTTTTTTCAGGTTCGACCAATAGCCACACGCACTTGCTCCGCGGGAAGTGGTACTTTCTTATATCTACCTTTCTTCCATTTTCTGCTCCATGGAAATGGTTATGGCGACATCATGGCTGATGTTGCTTTCCTATAGAGAGCATTGGATATGCTGGCGGCCTTAGTCTTACCCTCCCCATGAGGGTCGATTCTGCTAATAGGTTATTGGTGAAGTCTCCATCGGGAGTTTAACTGCTGGGTGTGGTTACTACCAAAATGGTTGGGAGGGGTTTTCTTTGTGCTGTTGCTAAACCAACAGAGGCTTGCATTGGCGGTGTTGTGTCTTTGAATGCTGGGAAAGGCCAGTACAGCTGTCAGCTGCCTTTGTGGTAGATTTCTAGCTTTCTGTTTATTCTTTGGTTGGACTCAGCTGCATCGCGTTGTCTGATAATGGAGTAAGAGTTTAGATATCTCAAACATTCTAACAAGCTGTTTATGCATGGTGGGCCGGCCATACACAAGAAGTTGCTGCCTGTGTGTTTCTTGCAAGCCACACAGGTGTCTTTCGGGAAACTCGGGGGTGGTGCTGGTGAACACTCAAATTCAGTCATTGTTAAGAGCATGGTTAGGACGTAAGGCAGGTACTGACGTTAATCTTGAATACACACTGTCCTGCATTCAGTAACATTTCCAATCAAAACACTTATAACTCTCTTTGTTAGCAAGTTTTTTTTAACTGGCGGATATCCATCTATAGAAAAACTAAGTACGGCCCTAATGTAAAATGTTAATGTACACATGTGTTTGTACTTGCTTGTTGTACATTTGTATGCAGTTCTTAGTTCGGCTTAATAGAAAAGTTTCTTCGTATTAAGTTTCTTTGAGATTTTAACAGCTCCTTTTAATATTTTCTCTATTAGAACTTTTGCAAAAATATAATGAACGTTTTGAAATTTCATAATCAAGAAATTTTTAGTAAGCAAAACTAAATGCGTATATGTTAATATATTTGTTTAAAGTTGAAATTGCTGAATTAACGTGAAGTAACAAAAAATAGCATGTTAGTAAAAAAATTTAAAAAAAAAATTTTATAAATTTTTTCTTAACTAAATTTGAAGCAAATTGGTCCAGCTTTTGCTTAAAAGTTCTATTCCGTTTAGGGTTTGAAGCGGAAAAGTTTTCACCTTATATCACTTTCAATGTTCCACCTGATGATTCTCAATTCAACTTGCAGAAGCTGTGAAAGAGTATCTATGTACATATGTGCTTTCGGGATACTGCCACCGTAATGTTATCCGCATACACTTTAGTTTTAGGCAACATTGAGCCAAGTTGCGTGAGCATAGGATTTAAGGCAAGAGCAGCTCTCAGTGGAGTACCTCAGCTGCTAGTTTACAGATTGTAACACGCCCTATAGTGTACATAATGACCGCATTTGTCAATAATTTTCATACTATGCTTTTGAGCGTCTCAAAAGACCACCAATGCCTATCTGCTTATGCTCAATCGATTTCTCAACAAAAGAACACAGAAAAAATAGACAAGAATTATATTCAATAAAACCATGTTAGTAAAAAAAATATGAATTTCAATAACATTTATCTTTAACATAATAAAATATTTCGTTGAAAGTATTTCTTTTCCATGCCGGTTATTTCTTTTCTTTTTATACATAAGTACTTAAAACAAGTTGTATCCCATAAAAAAATAAATGGGATATGGCTCAGCTAGAGAGTGTATGCTTTAAGTCCGGAAAGCCCGGGCTCGTATTCCAGCCATGTCAACATTTTTTTAATTTATATATATATTTTTATTTTGAAATAATTTTGTTATCAATATAGGGGAATTCTTTATCACAGGAAATTTGAAAAAAAAAATTATTGAATACCGGGATTTTTGTTATCAAAAACGAAACTTATTTTTTTCTGTGAAAGAAGCATGTGGTGTGTAGTCTCAAGTAATTTTAATTTAGTGTAAGTACGCTAAGGTGCTGATGGCAGGTGCGAGCTTATATTTATTCTGAGATGATGCTAGACCATCCGTTTGAGGGTCTTAAGAAGCAAGAAAAACAGTATTGGGTCTGAAATCACTAGGGAGGTATGTGTGTGGATTTTCCTCCTTTATGGATAACGACCACCAAACTAGTAGTCCATGATGCTGGTATATATTACAGCCCAAGGCAAGCTTTGCATATCCTTATTAATCATCACAAAATAAGTTCCGCGTTTTGCTGCAGATCGCCTCATATAATACCAAAAATGGCAAAAAATATTGATCACCGATATAAACCCTGCATTATTTAAGGAAATTCGTGCTATTATATGATTATTAGAAGAAACAGTCGAACATTTTACTCGTGTAGGGAATATAGCCAAATAAATGCGATTCCGTGAGCATCTCAAGGGTTTCCTGTGCACTAACTGTTCAACTACCATATGGTTTATTGATGAAACTTGTGGTAGAGGGGAAAGTTTTTGAGATTTTCCAGCTGTAATTTCGACATCGCTGCAGAAAGATCCTCGGAACGGTTGGAATTTCTTATAAAATGTTTAAATTTTAAAATCGAGGAAGCCGATTGGATATTTAATTATTATTTAATTGCTCATCCTCATTGAAAAGCCTGCGAGTTTCTTTATGACCCTTCGTAATTTTATAGTTCCACTTTGATGGTTTACTCCTGCCTCTATAGATAATGGATCTGCACGATTTAGATATGGATAGTTAAAACTCAACTGTTAATGCGGCTACAGCAATTTCTATGCCCTACCGATCTTGTACATCCAGTGGCACTGGAAAGTTTACATCTGAGGCTCATTTTAGGCGGAGTTAAAGTCCCTCCAACCCAGGCGCGGATCCAGGGGAGGGGAAAAGGGATATGTCCCCTCAAAAACTAATAAAATATTCCTCATTTCTATGGAATTTCTGAAATAAATTTAGCAAAATGGTACGTTTCCTTAAAAGTTCCGCACCCAAAAGCTTAAGCCTAATCCACGCCTGCCCCACCGCTTTTTCTTTTGCATATGTACAGCCATGTCACAGAATACCATTCCGATCGGAAGTGGTTTTAATTCCGTAAGTTGCTTCTTGAGAAAACGAAAAACTAAAATTTTCTTCGTAATCAAACCACTTTTAAATTTCAAAGTGGAATTGAAAAAAACTTTTCTACTGATTTCATGTGGAGTCAATACTAAAAGACGTGCATATTTTTAGGAGCGTCAAATAAATATTTGGTCATGAGCTTTCCATGTTAATACAAAGCTCAATGTGAGCTTTGTATCTAAAAACAAACAAACAATAAACGGAATCTAAAGCACCAAAAATGTACTTTTTCGGAATGACAATTACGGAATCAAAACCAATCCGAACGGAATCTGTGACACGGCTGATAGTTATAGTGAATCTGCATAGGAAAAAAAGGAGAAAAACTCCCCTTCAACGGCATTATAGCAGCCTGAAATATTCTACAAAAATGTTTGACATAAAACTCTGCTTCAGAGGCACCCACGCTCCAGTTTTAACTTGAGCACCAGAAATCATTCAAAACTTAAAATGTGTTTAATGGCAATCGTCGTACTCATTCGCAATGAGATCTCGGAATAAACAATCTTGTAAGCTTTACGTTTTTGACATAAGATGAGCTCAGATTTTTATATAAAACAGCATACCGTAAAGAGCTACAGTGCTAAAATATTCAACAAAAAATTTTCTCGTGGTGTTTTACAAGTTAACATCATGTTAACACATCATGCTAAAGTCACAATTGGGAATTTTCTATGAACACTATTTGTAATTATTTTTATTTTTCTGGCATGGCCAATTATAAATAAGAGTTTTGTAAAAGAGTAAAATCAATAATAAAGTCAGTCACATTTTGACATTTAAACATGTCATTTCATTGACAAGACAAGATCTTTGGTTATGATGCATGGAACGTTGATCAACATTAGAATTGATCAACATCTTACAACTGGCGCCCAACGTGGGGCCCCATACAAATTGACGTTTTCAATATGACGACTCTAGCAGTTTTACAATAGAATTTCTTTTACTTTGAGAACGTATTTTCATTTAATTTAACTCACAGAATCGTAGATATAAAATTATTGGTGCTCTCTATCAGAATTAGTCATTAGAAAATTATTCTGAATCGCTAGCATGCACCAATCTTCCTATTGCTATTGCTACTATAGCTTCATCATTGCAATCCGGCTGGTTGAAAATATTTAAATCGCTTTAGGCTAAAATGCATGATGAATCAGCAAGTCCTTAACCAAGAAAAAATATATATATTTTTTTAAATTTCTTAACTTCTTTCAGTCAATATATTTTCATTTTAATTACTCTGCAATTTTTCAAATATTAATTTATATGAAAAAAACTTTTTTCCAACCAATATTTATCTTATAAAATATTTGCATTTACAAGCATGTGCATGAGTATTTATAGAATACTCATCATTTCCTGTTTTTATTATTTGCTATTCAAGTTTTGTATCCTGCTTCGTCCTACTACATTTTACTTGGCCAGCCATAACACTTCCTGTTAAATACGAAATAAAAATAGAAAAAAAATGTATAAAAAATAAAGAAATAAAAAACATAAACCACAAAATGAGAAATGCATTCTGTTGCTTGTATTTGTTTTTTTTTTTTTGTTTTTCTTTCTTCACTTTAATTTCGAAGTTTGAAATGAGCTCTGGGATATTCTACTTACAAATCACAAATACACCAAGGAAATCATTATTCTAACTAGTTTTATTGTATAAAGGCTACTCTCTGTGCTGAGGCCTGCTGCTCATTCCATTTATTATATTCAATCCACAATGTAATAAAATTTCTCAAATATAAATTTAAAAGAAAAAAAAAACAAAAAATTCCAAGAAATTCTAGATAAACAAATTCTTTTTGTAGGCGAAACAAAAATAAATGAATAGTTTTCATTTCTTCAATTTAAATAACAATTTTACACAATTCTAAAGGTTTTTTATTGCATTGGTCGTTGGTATTGTTTGGTTGGTTTGTGTCTTGGTTTTTCCTTTTGCAAATTTTTTTGTAAATTGTTTAAATTTTTAAATTAATATTTTCTTTTAAGTTTAAACAAGAATTTTATATTGAAAATAATTTTGATCTAATTTTTTAATATTAATTTTCTGCTAAAAACTCATTCGTCAGTCTCTTAAACAGATGGCTTTCATGCTTGCAAGATTTTTTTTTGCTAAGGGTCTTTGTGTTTGTCTGAACTGGAAAGGATAATATATAAAGAGTGAAAGACTTGAGTCTTTTATTAAGGAAATGAAATTCTACATGATGTTTGTGCACGTATCCTATACATGTGTCTACTGAACATATGGTGAGTTTTCTTTTACAATATAGAAGAAGTTGGCTTAACTTAGCGAAGAGACTTTTTTCTGACAGTACTTTGACAGTACTAGGAATTCGCAGAATAAACCCAACAATTCCTTGCCGGGAATTGAGCTCTAAATCACTTTATTCAGTAGTGATATTTAATTTGAAATTTAGAAAATACTATTTTTAAAAAGCCTTAGATATTCATTGTATATAATTTGAATTGCCCCTACAATGTTATTTATTTCTGAAAGGATACAATTACTTTGATATACGAAATGACAATCCCTATTTGTCTTAATAATTAAAGTCCTTAGAAAACATCAGAAAAAACAAACAGCCCGGATATTTCATTATCCTTTTTATTTCTTTTTCTCTTTTTTTCCTCTAACGATAAATTCAATATAAAGTGTATTATTGTATTAGTGATAACGTCCTGACTACTCATACTCATAACTGAAATAGTGTGCGTATGTTATATATAAACAAGCGAACCAACAAACATTATGGTTAAGCATAACATGTGACCATGAACTTTAATTAATATAAGGCAAAAAATGCATTTAGTTCCCCCAAAAAGGGCATCAAATATATGACACTGTACAACAATATACATTTTTTAAAAATAACAATTTTCTACCGGCTGAATCTGCTAGACGGACTATATGCGTGTATCGGTGTTTTGAAAGTTTACATCTGGGATTCATTTTGTGGGGAGTTCAATTTCCCGCTGCCCCTTTGACATATACAAAAAAAATATTATCACAAAAAAATTTCAAGACAAATGTTTGTCTAAAAGAACTCATCTTCAGGAAATATTATTTTCTGAATCAGTAAATTTTTTGTTTGACTTTTATTTAGGATGCAAATACAAAAAAAACCAATGTGCCGTAAAATGCAACCCCGATGACGACATACAGATAAATAGCAACAACAGCAATGATAACAAAAGGAATATGATAGTAACAAGTTCGTTTACTGAACACTTCTTAGTGAAATGTTGTTGCGTGTAATTCTCATTCATTTTGTTAGAGTGTTTAGATAAGCACACATAGTCAAACACATTTAACAAAATGAAATTTCATAAATGCTTAATGGATGATAATGTTATTATTGGAAACTTGAAAATTTTTTTAAAAAAAATTTTTTACTTACTCAGACAAAAAGTTTATTTGATATATTACAATAAATCAAGTAAATTTTTTTGAATCAGTAATCTATTTTGCTTAGAATTTTAAACTATTTTTATACAAATTGTTTAATGAATTCAGACAAAAATATTGTTTTATATATGTTACAGAAAGTTCAGTAAATATTTTTTTTTGACTCAGTAAATTATTTTGTTTAGGATTTGTAAATAGATTTAGACAATTTTTTTTATAGATTTGGAAAATTTGTTTGCTGAAAAACGGGCGGCATAAGAAATCTTGTAAGCCTTACGTTTAAGATATGAAGTAAGCTCAGTATTTTTATGTAAAACACCACTAGGAACATATTTGTGGAATATTTTATACCCTCTATCTCTTCATTGTATGGGTCTTTTTATCCCTATCTTAAAAAAGAGGCGAAATACTCTCCTTCATATAACAGAAAAATCATCACCAAAAAATGTCCAAACAAAAGTTTGTCTGAAATAAAATATCCTCTTCAGTAAATGTTCTTTATTAAATCAGTGAATTTTTTGTTTGGCTTTTATTTAGGATGCAAACACTAAAACAACAACAAAAACCAGTTTTTTGTGCCGTGAGAAACCCCACTGCCATGACGACATATCACGTTATACACATAAATAACAATAGTAACAATGACAGCAAAAGGAATGGGATGGTAACAAGTTTGTTTGCTGAATATTTCTAAGTGAATCAATTCTTTATTGTTGATGCATTAATTCTCATTCATTGTTTTAGAGTATTTAGCTAAACATACAGAGTTGTACACATTTAACAAAGTGTAATTTCAAAAATACTTAATCGTTGATGATGTTATTATATAAAACTTAAAAATATTTTCAAAAAAAGTTTTTTCTGATTCAGATATAATGGATTGTTTCATTAATTACAAAAATCCAGTAAATATTTTTATGGGACTTAGTAGTCTATTTTGTTTGAAAATTTTAAATATTTTTAGTCAAGCTGCTTTCCAAATTTATACCAAAATACTGCTTGATATATAACACAAAATCTAGTTAGTTTTTTGTTTGATTCAGTTGATTGTTTGTTTTAGAATTTGTGAATATTTTTAGACAAACTGATAATTTTTTTCAATGAAATTTTCGAAAAATTTGTATCTCTATTTACAGATTTGTGTGTATGTCTATTTCTAAACAAAATATTTACTAATACATTGAATTTTTTTTTTTTGAAAACTAAATTTGATTTTTTCTGTGTATGTTCTACAAAAATGTTCATCGGGGTGTTTTATATAAAAATGCTTAAAATATCTTACAATTTAAACGTAAGACTTACAAGATTTACTATGCTCAGTAATAATTGAGAAAAAGAAAGAAATTAACTGCTAAACACCTTTTAAGTTTTGAATGATTTCCGGTCTTCAAGTTGAATCTGAAGCGTGGGACCTACACAGAAAAAAATATAACCAAAAAATTTTGAAACAAAAGTTTGTCTAAAAATAAATTTTATTTTCAGTAAATGTTCTTTACTGAATCAATGAATTTTTAGTATCGGTACAATACAATATTATGTTTAGAAAAGTGGGCAGTGCCGCGTCCATGAAAAGTAAATTAGCATTTTAAATACTTCCACTTAGCCGATTCTTATAAAACGTTGCGTACATATTTAGTTATCGTTACAACACAATATGGTGGCTAGAAAAGTAGGCAATGCCACGCCCATGAAAAGCAAATATTCATTTTAACTACTTCTACTTATCCGATTTTTATGAAACTTCGCACACACAATTAGTTCTCGTAAAATTCGACATTTATCATGATATGAAATTCGACATTTATCATGATAAAATTATATCAGGTATAGACTTATTGGATATTGTAAAATAATTAAATGAAAATGTTGACTGGGCTTATATTGCAGTTTCTTTACCCATATGAGCTTTGTATTGAAAAATGTTTGCGTATGTGTACTTGAGAATAAGCGTGCATTGTCCTTGTTGTTTTTATATGAATTTTTTTTTCTGCTGGCCCATTTCCTTTAAAATATTTATATATCCTCAATGTGCAATTTTTTCCTACTTTATCAAATTCCTGTTCATTTTTTCCGCTTTCACATCTTAGCTTAACTAAGTCTTTAAAGAAAATTCAATTTTTATTATTCTCACTTCAAGAAATTCTTTTCCCATATTTTCCTACAATATGTGTAGTATGTGCCAATAATGGCGTTTTCTTTTTAAGCTTATCAGTAGAAATTGAGTAATCGTAACTACAGAATAAAATATATGACATGAAAAGGACACTGTTTTGTAGTTATTTTCTAAGAAATTTTTTGCTGTTTTCATTCTGACCATATGGTGGTTAATATTTCTATAAATTCTAAAGACATATTGAGAATAAATTTGTTGTGTACGAGTAAGTAGTTTTTTCTTTATTCTTTTCCTGTTAACTAAATTGATATAAGTTGTAAATAATTTAAAAGAAGAAATAAAGAAAAATGTGAAGAAAATTTTATATGAAAAATTTTCAAATTTAATAAAAATTTTAGCACAGCAGCAAATATTTTGAGTATATGGGGAAAAATTATTAATAAATTCATACACACAGCGAAAAATCATTATGTCGCACTGAAGATTGCAAATTATATTAAATTTCTGCAAAAGTTCACATTTTATTTAAAATCAGTATTGTTTCATATTAATTTTAAGGGAATTTTTTTAAATCTAGTCTTAAATATCGTTGATTTAACATTTTTCACTGTTAAAACAAAATTGTTTAATTAATATTGAATCCATAAAATTCTGTTTTAGTTGGATCTACTTTAGTAAATCTAAACTACTAAACGTTACATTTGATTTTAAATCAACATTACTATAACTTTAATTTTATTTAAATTTTATGTTAAATCTTTAATTAAATCATGTTGAATTTAAATGAAATTCATGTTTCTTATGATGGTATTTATATTAGTAATATATGTAAAGTATATTTGAAACTGTTGTGCCTGCAGTGGTTAGCGCTTTGACTTCCAAGCAAGTGATGATAGATGAGCTCGAGTTCAAATCTTGGCTGGGGCAGCCAACTACAATACCAATTTTTTTTATACGTCTATGCTAATACACATCACGGTGCACTTCTTAGTAAAATAATTAATATAATGGCACTATTAAATTCATATTGTTCAAATTTATGTAGTTTCAACTTGAAATAAATTTCATTCAACCTGATTGTTCGTGATATTGCAGTATCAAATTTACGTTGTTTCAAATGGAAAGAACTTCAACATGACTCTTCGGCCTGCTGCCCTTTAGAAAGTTAGGCGTAGTGGTACTGATGTTCATAAGAGTGAGCGCGGGAACTGATGCTAATGACAGTAATTTCTGGTAGGAGGAATAACCGGCAGAAGAAAAAGACGGGTGCTAGTGTCGGTGGGACTAATGATGATGGTGATTCCGTGATAGAGTTGCAAAGGATCACTGGGACACTGATGGAGGTGTTGCTAGCTCATTGAGTGGATGGAGTGCTGGCTCGCAAAGTGACTACTATTTGGGTGCAGCATGTAGTTCTCATGCTGAAGCTCATAGCTGTGAATATGCGTTTGAGGGGAAGGTTGGAAACCGGCATTTGAACACCATGATTGATTACGGCTTCTGTGACTAATGTTGCTATCTTTAAGGCGCAAAATGCTGCTTCAGTGGTGATCTCTGCAGTTTCCCCGGTGGTTGCTCCCAAACCGGTTGAAAGGAAAGGTGGTGGTAAAGGGGAAGGCTGATACTACTATGTATATCTGAGGAGCTGTATGAGTACCTCCTCAGATATACATACATACATGCCGTATCATTTCCTCTTATGTCATGTCATGTTCTATCATTTTATGTCATGTTATGTCGTGCCGTTCCATGTCATGTCATGCCATATCGTGTCGTGTCCCAAGACACCGTGCGTTCTTTGTCTCTTTCTATAAATTGTTAGGTTGAATTTATGATGCGTTTAGATATATTTTCCAAGTGGATTGGTCGAGAAAATATGAAACCTGGAAATCGACAAAATTTCAGTGTTTAAAAATTTTTTATTTTAATTTCCCATATTTGAAAAAGTTTTGCAAAAACATGTCACAAGACACTTCACTTGACTGGTTTCCAAGGACTAGCAACCGGTTCGAGTTCTGGAACTTTTTATGAGAGGTGCTTACCTGTCATTTGTACATGGCGTTGTCATTGAAAGAGCTCAATTGACCTAATTAAGATACGTAGTGATAGATTCTAGTTTAAAATTTATGGTACTTGTCTTGTGGTAGTTTCTTTAATGCTAGTAAAATTTCTGTACTTTAAACAAATATTTTTGATTTGGAAAAATATGCTGCTTGTACATTAAAGGCCGTGTCAGATAAAACTTTGTCGCTTTACGTGACGTTTCTAACTTTGATAGAAAAGTGTAAAGCAAAAGGAGTATGACACAATGAAAACTTTGACAACACTCGCGCACAGAGCACGAAGCCGGTCGGCTAATAGCCGGCTATTAGCCTCCGCCGGTGATTTTCACAATCACTTAGCCGCCGCCGATTATTGCGGCTAATATCGGCTAGCGGCTAAGCCGATTTTTTATAATAAAAAGTGGATATTTACTAACATGCGCATTTAAAAATATTTAATTCGGTTTTGGAACATATGAAAAAAATTTCTTATGAAAATTATTTTTATAAATAAGGCAGTAAATCGTCTAGAAAGGCAAGTTTATTTATAATTGGGCCGAGTATACCTGTTGTAAATATACCTTGTATGTAAGTAAGCAAGAAATACTCTGTTAGCCGACCGTTAGCCGATAAATTTAGGTAGCCGCCGCCGGCGAAAAATTTTCGGCTCTTAGCCGGCTAATAGCCGCCGCCGACTATATTTGTTCTTAGCCGGCGCCGATCACCATTTTACATCGGCTTCGCCCTCTGCTCGCGCATTGATCGTTTACCAAAAAAGTAGTTGATAATTTTGCTATTTATATATATATTTTTTATAAAAATAAAAGTCAATTATGTTATTTTACGATTTATTATAAATAAATAAATGCCACATACATATTTACCTCTTATTAAAACAGATTCAAACGCGCAATATGTTTCGTTTGGCAATATAATAAAAGAAAATTATTCCAGCTGATTGTCAAAGCAAGCAAAAAGATGAGAGTTGCCGAACTTTTCGCTTCACGCTGCGTTAAAAGTGCTTTATGTGACATGTTTCGTATAAGTATGTACATTTCATCTTAGATGTCAAAGCGAATCTGTAACGCAACGCGAAGCAAAAGTTTTATCTGACATGGCCTTAAGGGTGTTTTGTTGAAATTTTTGTATTAGTTAAGTTATATGTTCTCTTTTCACTGCTTACTAGTCGGGAACATATTGTACCACTCCCATTTTCATACGACAAGTACGTTGAAGACAATTTTTACAAAATTTCTCGCAGGGAAGCTCTAATATCTTATTAAAAATGTTTAAGGCAGATTTCTGTTTAAAAAATTGTTGAACATTGCATAAGATTCATTCATCTGAGTCGCACTTAGCCCACTTCATTGCTCTAAATAGTTTCAATTTCATTTAATTAACAACATTTTAAAGCAAACATTGATGACAAAATTTATTTAACATTTCAACCCCAAAAACTCTACAAATCTTTATCCAATTTAACAAACAATTTTCTTATTTGCAAAAGGATAACAAAGAAACTTAATTGTAAATTTCGCAAATACATGCACAAATATTTGCATACAAATGAATTTTACAATATGTGTGTATTTCTATTGTTAAAACATGAACATGACTTGTGTAAGCAGGATGAGAAAGAGAGAGAGAGAGGAAGAGAGACAGAGATAGACACAGCCATTCATATACAAAAACTTTGCTTTATTTTTTTGTTTACAGAAATTTTCCAACAATCATTAATTTCACACAATTGCACTTTTCAACTTGTCGCAAATAATTTTTAAAAGGAGCAAACATTTTATTGCCCATAAAATACATCACTTTCTGTCAGCCATGAATATATTCCAAAAATAAAGTTTACAAAACAAAGAACACAAAAAAATGCTTATTGTCTCAGCTTTTACCCAAAGTGTTGAATTCACTTACAACTAAACATTTACTTTAACACCCTTCTGTCTCCACAACGAGTACATTGACAGCCAACTAACTTAACTCCCTTTATCGCATAAGTTCCTTTTGTTCATGGAGTAGAACGACGAGATTCAAAACTGACAACAAGACAATGAATTGTTTGTTTTTATAATTTGTTAGTTGTTTGGGTGTTGGGATGTGTTGAATGTATTATGGTGTCGTTCTTGGTAGTGAGTGGGTGGGTGCCATTTTATGGTGCTCATTTGGTTTTGTTTGATAACTTTACCAGCAGTAGTTTAAAAAAATATTAAATTTTAATAAATGCTCTTGTAATGGAATTCCTTCCTCCCCCATGAAGAAAGATTTCGAGAAGACGGTTTAAGGGTACTTAATATTCGAGTTATTAAAGCACGTTTAGTTTACAAAACAGTAGGCAATTATGTACCTTAAAAGCTTTAATTCGTTTTTATGCATATATTAAATCTTCCACAACTAATTTAGGAAAAGAAAAATTTATGTCAGCTTAAGTAAGCAGATTTTGTATATTACGCTTACCTGAAACGACCGTAATTATGTGAGTATTCGCGGATCCGCTACACCGTCAGAGTTATACTTAAAAATACTGTTTGCATATTTTTTTTATATATATTTTTTTTTTCTTAATAAAAAAGATGTCCTCTACAACGTTTTAATTTATTAAATGAATGACTCTCATTTGGAACGAATCGGCCCGGCCCTATTCTGTAAATCGAGTCGGTTTGAAACGGCGTGATTTCCAAAATTGATAGTGGTCCTGCTGACGTTTTTATGATTTTAACATCTACGATAATTTTCTTTCATATATCATATTTGAGGCTCTAAATAACACTGTACAACAAAATCCAACTTCAAATAACAAGGTTCTAAAAATATATACGTATCAGCACTAAGAAAGTTCCCCCCTCTCTTCACGTTTTGCACATGGTTATAGTGACTCGGCATAGGACAGCTTGTAAGTCTTACGTTTAAGGTATAGGTATAAGAATGTGTGTGAAGATAAATATGCCTAGTTAAATATGTTTTTTTTTTATTATCGCATGCGACATTTTTATTTTCTATGTGTATTGTACTTAATTTAGGACTTTTTCTACCAAAACGCTCACTGTTCCGAAACCCTTCTTCCTTGGCGAATCAAACCTAGTGGACATTAAGGACAATAGTTGGTGCTACCAAACTGCGTTTTTAGTTTTCCTAAATTGTATTTGCGAAGTTTTTTATAAGATTTTGAATATATGACTAAGGATAAATATGCTCAAATATGACTTCTTCAAGTAATATGCCCACTGTGCCCAAACCCTTCTTCTACGGCAAGTCAAACTCAGTGGACATTAAAGACAATGGCTGGGGCTACTAAACTGCGTTTTTAGTTTTCCTGAATTGTGTTTGCGAAATTTTTTTATAAGAAATTTGAATATATGACTAAGGTTAAATATTCTCAAATATGACTTCTTCAAGTAATATGCCCACTGTGCACAAACTCTTCTGCCTGGGCGAATCAAATCCAATGGATATTAAAGACAATAGTTGGCGCTACCAAATTGCGTTTTTAGTTTTCCTGAATTGTATTTGTGAAATTTTTTATACGATTTTGAATACATGACTAAGGTTAAATATTCTCAAATATGACTAATATGACTTTTTCAAGTACTATGCCCACTGTGCACAAACCCTTCACCTCGGCGAATCGGACCAAGTAGACATTAAAGATAATAGTTGGAACTACTAAACTGCGTTTTTAGTTTTCCTAAATTGTATTTGTGAAATTTTTTATAAGATTTTGAATATATGACTAAGTTAGATATTATCAAATATGACTTTGTCAAGTAATATACCCACTGTGCCCGAACCCTTCTTCCTCGACGAATCGGACCAAGTGGAAATAAAAAACAATATTTGAGGCTACTAAATTGCGTTTTTAGTTTTCTTAAATTATATTTGTGAAATTTTCATAAGATTTTGAATATATGACTAAGTTAAATATTCTCAAATATGACTTTGTCAAGTAATATGCCCACTGTGCCCAAACTCTTCTTCCTCGTCGAATCGGATCAAGTGGACATTAAAGATAATGGTTAACGTTACTAAACTGCGTTTTTAGTTTTCCTGAATTGTATTTGTGAAAATTTTTAACAAAACAAGTTTACATAAAAGTGCTGAACATATCTTATACCTTAACCGCAATACTAACAAAGATTTCCTATGCCGTGTACTAATTTTGAATAATTACGAAATTAACCCTTAAACACATTTTCAGCTTTGAATGATTTTTGCCATTCAAATTGAGGCTGAAGGTAAGGTTTCATGGCAAAATGTTTATAGAACATTTCAGCCTACTATATCTCCACTAAAGAGGAGTTTTTTGCCCATTTTTTAAAATAGGGTTAAAAAGACCCATGCAATGAAAGGTTAGAGGGTTAAAATGTTTCAGAAAAATTGTTATCGTGGTGTTTTACATTATAATGCTGAACATATCTTATACCCAAAACGTAACGATTACAAGATTTCCTATGCCTAGTAATAACTGTGAATAAGTACGAAATTAACCCTCAAACACATTTTAAGTTTTGAACTATTTCTAGCGGTAAAATTGGTTCTGGAGCTTAGGTATCTTTTAAGACCAATAGTAGAATATTATTGCTAATATTTTTGTAGAATATTTTAGCCCGCTATATCGCCGCTGAATAGGAGTTTTTTGCTCCTTTTTGAAAATAGGACCAAAAAGACCCATACAGCAGAGAGTTGGAGGGTTAAAATGTTTCACAGAAATGTTTGTCGTGGTATTTTACATAAAAATACTCCTCATATTTTTTAGTTTGAACGTAAGGCTGACAAGATTTCCTATGCCGAGTCACTATAACTTTGTGCAAAAGGGGGAACCTTAACTCTCCTTAAAATAAATACCAGATGTAAACTTGCAAAACGCCGATACATGTATAAACTTTTTTGTGTCATTTGTTAAAATTAGTCTTTAGAACCATATTATATTTTTGTGTGTTCTAAAGTGTAATTTGAATTTACATAAATTCAAATATTGAAGTTAAGCCGAATAATAACTTTCAACTTAAATCTATTCAGATCAAAGAAATTATGCATAAATATTTATTATTGCAGTTTTCCTTAAACTCAACGCATCCTAAAATTTTGTAATTTAATTTACTGAAAAATAATGTAGCATGCTATAGAGACACTTACTAGAATCTTTTGCGGAAATATAGCTGCTAGAGCGAAATAGTTCGACTAGATCACCATCAGCTAGTATATCGGGGTAGCCTGTATAAAAATATTATATATCAATTCTTTATACTTGTAATAAAAACAATTATTTCACTACAGTCAGAAACATTTCACATTAAAATCATAGAAAACAAGGTTAATTTAACATTTTTCCGTAATGATTTTTCTTCATAGCTGATTCATGTTAATTCAACATGATTTTACAATAATTTTCAAAGGACATTTTTTACATTTTAAAATAACTAAACATTATTTTGATTTAATATTCCAGTCAAGTTAAATCAAATTGAAGTTGATACTGAAATAATGCAAAGAGTCATCTTGAAGCATTAATTCAAGTTCAAACAACGTGAATTTGATATTGAAACAACCGACGAATTATGTTGAATCAAATTTATTTCAAGTTGCAACAACATTAATTTAATGTACATATTTTATTAATTATTTTACTTACTCGTACCTGATGTGTATTAGCGTAGGCATCAGGAAAAATTTGTGTTGTAGTTTGCTGCCGCAGCCAAGATTTGAACTCAGCCAACTTGCTTGATATTTAAGATAAAATTTAATTGAAATTAAAGTTATAGTCATGGTCAATTTAAAATGAAATGTAACATTTATAACAAAGTTGTTTTAACAGTGAAAAATATTAAATCAAAGAGATTCAAGATCAAAACAATGGTAATTTTAATTCAGCAGCAGGAAATGTTCGCTGGAAATGCGAAGTTTGTCGGCTATTTACACTTTTTTTATAAGAAATAACACAATCAGGCAATTAATGCCTACCAGTTAAATTATTAATGTGTTACCTTCTTTGGGAAAAAGATAGCGTAGAGAGAACAGGTGGTGAAGTGGGAGAGAGATAGAAAGCTTAATTAATTTACAACCCTGCTATTGCGCGTTTTTTTTTTTTGTAGAGCAGTGTTGCAAGCCCTTCTGGTGTCAAATACAAGCATTGAGTTGTGTAAGCTGTGTAGCTTTTTATTAGTTCTTTTACTTCGGCGATGGTTTTGCTGCAATACGGACGAAGGAGGGTGCTGTGAAGTTCATTAGGATATGTTAGTATTACTCGCTGCCGGTACTGCCAAAGTGATCAGTGCTATGCCTTTGCAGTCGAACGCGCTAACTACTCAGCCAACATCACCCTCAAACACGAACATCAAAACAAACAACAACAAAAAAACAACAAGTCACACAAATAAGCACAACCAGTGCATTGTAAGAACACAGGAAACAATTTTGGCCGACATATATAACATCAGAAAAAATCTGAGAATTTACCAGACAATCAGCCGAGTTGTCTAAAAATCCCTCACACATTTGGCGGATCTGGTACGACGTTTCTGCACATTGTCTGAAATATTATCCGATTAATATCAGAATAGTCTGCACATTATCTGAAGTCAATTTAATTTCCTTTAAGGCATTTAACAGCACATTTCTGATCTAGGTTTTACGACTGCTAGCAGTCACTTCTGCACATTGTCTGATTTTAGTTTTCGTTACAATTCTCTTTTATCTCTTGAGCTTATACGCACAAATATTTGAGTTTTTAATATTATAAATTATGGGTAAATGTTTTCTGATGAGCTGCCATAAGCAGCATAAGAATGCATAATTTTAGCTCCGACTTTTCTCTGATATTAATACGCTAGGACGTAAAACGTATCAGATAAATCGGAAAATTGTCTGATGTTTTGTTAGACATTTTTCCGACATTTACCAGACATGTCGAAAGTTCCTTTAGAATTTCCCTGGGAAATTCGTCCAAATTCGTACAGAATTCTGTTAGACCTTTCGGTATAGTTTTTAGAATTTCCTCAGACAAAGAGATCCGGTTTCTTGTCAATCACTCATATGATTTTCGGTACGTTTTCTGACCGACATCGGATACGAATTCGGCATCTTGTGCAGACTTTCTGACCGACTTCGGACCGAAATCCGCAAAAATTGTTTGCTGGGAATGAACAAAGCAAATAAACACCAATACACTTAAACAACTATTTATTTCTCATAAATTTAATATGATTTCCAATGAAAATTGCGACATGTTGATTTTTTATTATTTTTCCTTTTCTGTGTGTATCTAATAAATCCTTCTTTGTTTGCTTCATTTCCTAAAGTCCTTCAAAAGTTTCATAAGTTCTTCTTTAGTTTATTATGCACCCCTATTTCCCCACAAAAGACGAACACTCTCACACACACACTCTTACTCTTAATCACACATTCATAAATAAATTTATACACACATTTGTATGTTGCCAGTAGTCGTTGTCAGTCCTATTTCAACAGAATTTTTAACAAATGTCAAGTTCATTTGAATTTACATGGCAAATAAAACAATTAAGATTTTGCATGGAAATTTTATAGTGTTATTAGAAAATTATCATATAAATAGTTGTTACTGTAGCAGTGCGATTAGTAATTTTTCACACAAAAATAAAGTGGCATAGAATGGTTATTTTATTTCAGGTTTACGTTTATTTTATTTATCAAAAGTTCTATTAAGGCCCCTGTAAGGACTGACAGCTAAATTCATAGTTTAGTTGTAGTTATCAAATTCTTATTATGGATTACAACTCAACTTAACTTTCATCGAGGTGAGACAACTGCTTTTTACCAGTCGTGTTTTTGTTTTCATTTCGACTATTGTATTACTTTTGTTTACTTTTCAAATGGCGATTTTAAAGTGCGCATCATTATTACAGACCATCCAACCTATCACATTTGTCAGCCAATATTGTTGCCATAAGCATAAAACATAAAATCTTAAGAAAAAATAGTAAGACCAAAACTACAAATATTTCAAATATTCTGTGATGGCTACACTGAAAGAATTTCGCTTCATAAATCCAATTAAACAATTTCGATGGATTTTTTCACAAATCCAATGAAAACTTTCACAATTCTAATGAAATTTAACGAATGTTGTAAAAGAGTTTCATTGGGATTGCTGCATTAACTGTCATAGTTTCGCTAGAAAATATCATTGGATTTATAACAGCAGCATTTTGCCGTTTTATGGAAACCCTTTAAGTTTGAACAAAATATTTTAATTGATACCTAAAATTCTTTAAATATATACTATAAAAAATTAAAAAAATGTCATAATATTAATGAAATGTACTTCATTGATTTGATAGAAAGTTTCATTGGATTTATGAAATAATTTAATCACATACATAGTCTTTTTTAAATATACCTTTATTTATTTATTTCAACAGTTGGCAGCCAAAAGTGAACAGCAAAAATAGTTTTATATGTTTGTTGTTGTTGATATACTCTTTCTTATTATACACCCATAAACACATTGTTGGCTTAACTAGTTCAGCCAACGTTGCCTATAAAGCAAGTGAAGATAATCAAGAATCTGAGTTCGATACTATGAGCGGTCATCAACATTAAAAATTTTTCTGATATGCATTGGCGTCTTCGCACGTATTTCAACCATATAATTGTCAATAAATTAAAATAGACAATAATGAGGCTACTAAGTAATGTAATAAATTCATTAAAACAATGAAATAATTTCATTAAAATAATGACAGAATATCATTGAAATAATGACAGAGTTTCATTAAAATATTGAAATAATTTCATTAAAATTATGAACCAGTTTCATTAAAACAATGAAGTAATATCACTGATATAATGAAATATGTTCATTAGCTTAGTGAAACTATTACATTGGAGCAATGAAATTATATCATATATTAATTGAAATTTTCATTAAAATAATGTTAACGAAACTTGTTTCATTAATCCAAAGAAGCGTGTCATTGGCTGAGTTTTAATGAAAACTTTCATTGGATTAATGTTAAAATTCACAGAATTTATGAACAAAATTCTTTCAGTGTACTACAGTTTTAAAAGACATAAAGCATAGATAATAACCTCATTTGGAACATTATCTGGAATACGAGTAAAGTTGGTTGTGAATCATAATACCAAAAAATAGTTGAGTTGAGTTGTAACATTAACAACTCAACTTAGTTGAGTTGTGAAGTTGTGAGGCGTTAATCTCGTGTACAAGATATCAAAGGTCAAAGGTCTCAAATTTTTTTCAAGTATCGTATTTCTTGTTTTATAAACGACTTTTGAAGTTATCATGAAAGTTGTAGAGTGTAATATGTCCTAAAAATTTTAGAAGCAGCAATATTTGGCACGATTATTCAACATTATTCCAGAGTATTCGTTTTTACGTCCACTACATTAGCATATAATAAAAAATAGTGATAAATATTGAGCAGTGGTTCTGTGGACGAGTCCGACTCAAACTTGGCTGGATATCTTATAACTCTTTTAGCAAGAGAGGTCTTTAATAGCTTATTAAACAAAATTTTCTGTATGACTAAATTGAAGCAATATTCTTAGTGTTCACTGTTGCATAAATTAATTTCTGGTTGTGGTTGCTGTTAAAACAAATTTACAAGACTTTGCACATATTATTTTAATTAAAATGAAAATAACAAATGTTAAAAAATCCATAAACATTATTTTGACAGCTAAAAATGTTCCACAAGAATTTTTGTCTAAATAATCTTAATTAAAACTTCTGTGAAGGTTTCCAAATGAAACGAAGACTAGGAAACAAACAAAAAACAGGAAAGTAAAACAAAACCAACAGCAGGACATATGGGACTGTCAGTAAAGATTTTCTTATAATTAACCAGCAAATAAAGATGATCACTTAATTGTTAATAGTTTGTGGCAACAAAGAGACTATAGTGTAAGGGCTATAGAAATAGTTTAGTCTGTTTGGTTTCGCCAAACAGATACATTCACCTGCAATTGCTGCTGGTAGTTGTCAGTCAGCTTAATTGGTGCTAAATTTTAATCTAATCCTGCAACCATAACTACGCCCGAACGACGACTATAAAGAAACTTACAGTCATAAATTGACGATTTATTTGTCTGGCAGAACTAAATAATGAAATATAATTAGCTCTCGCAGTCATTTTCGTTCAATTGTTCCGTTTAACTCTTGGCGCTGAGTTTTACTACCCAGGGTGCTCGAACACCCAGAACTTTCATTAATAATATTTTAAAAATATTTATAAAATTTTAGGTTTTGGAACAGTCATATATTTTTTGCTTAGTTTTAAATGAACTTAAAAGTGATCGTAAAAATTCAAATATGAATTTCTTTAAGTTTCATACTTCAAATCGAAAGGTGTTCATAAAAGACCACCCGAAAAAAATTCAGGTCAATCAGTTGAGATTAAGGCGTGTCGCACGCCCACCAAAGTTTGAGCAAATGTTCTTTTTTGTTTTATGTCTCATAACTTAACAAATATAGTATTTACAAAAAAAGCTTTTGCCTTACCGACTTTTATCTAAATCGCATATTTAGCTAAATAAACAGCAAAATAGCGGAAAAAATAGACAAGATTTATGTTCAATAACCCCATGTTATTGAAAAAAATATGAATTTCAATAAAATTTGTCATTAACTCAATGCAATATTTAACAAAAGCGCACATTTAAAATATCATGCAATTAAAATTTTTTGATAAAAAAGTTATTGAAAAATTGCAGGTATTTAATAAACAGAGCCATTAAATCAAATACATAATTCGTTGTATGTATTTCTTTCGCAGGCCGGTTATTTCTTTTCTTTTCATACATAAGAGCTTCAAACAAGTTTTCTGCCAATAAAAAATATGGCTCAGCTGTAGAGAGCATGCTTTACGTCCGAAAAGCCTGGGTTCGTATCCCAGCCATTTCAACATTTTTGTTTTAATTTATATATATATTTTTTCTTTTGAAATAAATTTTTTATCCAAATTCGCCCAAGTTTTAATAAAAATTTTACTTAAATTTTAAAATAAAGTGTCTTGCAAAAATTATAAATTATTGATAAAATGTTTTATTCATTCAAATATTTCGATTATTAATTAGAAAATTTATAATATTTTTACAATTTTTGTTATCAAAATAGCGGAATATTTTATCACGGGAAATTTGAAAAAAATATTGAACACCGGAATTTTTGTTATGAAAAAACGCAACTTATTTTTCTCTGTGAGCCCTTCTCTAGTTATGCTAATGTACTATATCGTTTAATTGCCATCAATTTTGACATTACGGTATATCTCGAAAACTAAAGCTGATAAAAATAAAAATAATTCGGGATCAGCGGCCCAAACAACTAAAGAAACAACTTTAAGATCTAGGGAACGAAAAGTTTTCCGAAATTTGTAAATTAGTACAACCATTTTCAAATTTTAACTATTATGACCTTTTTTCGATATTTCTGTTTAATTTGTAAAATATGCGATTTAGATAAAAGTCGGTAAGGCAGAAACTGTTGGAAACTTCACAGACAATAACTTTTTAAAAGAAAATTTTTTTGTAAATACTATATTTATTAAGTTATGGGACACAACTAAAAAGCAGAAAAATAGCATTTGCTCAAACTTTGGTGAGCGTGCGTCACACTTTAATCTCAACTGATAAACCTGTCACATTTGTACGATAGTTTTTGTTAAATACCCATCGATTTGGGGTATGAGACTTGAAGAAGTCCATATTTTAACTTCTTACGATCGCTCTAGTACATATGCTTTAGACACATGTGGCATAAATTTTTACATCCGTTTAACACTTGTAGCCAAACCTTTGTGCCTGATTATCCTGATGTTTATAGCAAAAATCTGCCTGACTATGATGGATGAGGGTGTTGACGACTTGTGTGATGGTAAAAAAAATTATGGTATAAAAAATGATGTGTATGTCTCAAACACTTCATTCATAATACTCCTCCGGTTATTATAATTTTATAATTTTTCACTTTTTGTGGGACATTAGTGTACGTACATTAATTCTATTAAGAAATAAACTCAAAAAAACTTAATTGTTAAACTAATTAAGGTCATAAACTAAAATATGGTAAACAAATAAATACAAACGCACATGAAATTCATTAAAAAATAACTTAAGACTCGATGATAATAATCTTTAGTTTGTTACCTAACAAACAAGCTTTTGAAATGAAAATCGATAAAAATTATATATTTTATTTCTACCCTTTATGCATATTAATAAGAATTTTTATTAAATGAGAGCACTTTTTTAAATGTGAATATTTCAAACTAATTTCCTTATTTTAGTTCAAAGCGATTATATACGTAACGTTATAGGCTAAGAGGCCGTGGCCGGCAGACTTACAATATTTTCTGAAAACCTATATTTTCTCCAGTTGAGGCAACCATAACCTAAGAGCAACATACTATGATTGAATTATATGGTTGGTATTCAAATCATACTATTATGAAAATAAATCTGTTCTAAATATAATATTGTTGTCTAATATGCAACCTAATGTTTAAACTAATCATATTATGTTTCTATGTTAAAATAGCATGATGTTAATTTTTATGATGATATTATATTTTTCGACTTGTGTGTCATTCCCTCATATATGAGTGCAATTGAATAAAATTTTAACCTGACGTTGTCACGGGAAGGTGTGTGCTGCCAGTTGCGTAAAAGTTTTGGAGAGTAATTTTTGCATCAAGCCTTAACGTTTTAATGGATGACACAAAAAATATTTCCAATCAATAATTTTTAAATCAATAAACATTTAATATTCTAAGTAATATTCTAAGTAATCTTATTTTTAACTGATTTTAACATTCATTAAAAAAAAACTAAGTACACATTAAAACGTATTTTCTCTTGCTTTCAATATTGTCCGTTGTTTATGTTATAAGTATCAAAAAGTATATTCATAAAAATAACATACACAAACACTCAAAACATTCTGTAAGTAAAATTAGCTGAAATTGTAATTTAAAATATATAAATACACATTTAAAATCACTAGTTTAGTTGATAGTACGTTATACCCTATTGAGACATGGGTTTTTAATTGAGACAATTTAATTTTAACCCTCTGCGACTGACGTCGTAGTCTAGAAGAAACCAGTAAACAGAAAACTTTGTTTTACGCCATAATCATACAAATATCGATTCTAGTGTTTTCAGTACCTTATATTACGTACTCATGTATACGTTAGTGCGAAGAAAGCAATTGAAATGAGCGCACGCGTTGATATGAGCATACAAGTGTCTACAAGTCTACCACGTCAGTATTGAGTTAGACCTGACAAAACACGTTATAAATTTTTATTAAATAATTGATGTTATCTCTTTTTTCTCTCTATTGATTAGCTTAGGTATAAGCTAAAATTAATGTTAAACTTAAAAAAAAATATATGAAGTGTTTTTTGTTTTTGTATGAATGTAAGTTTTTAAGGCTTATTTATGCCATGCCAATAATTTAGTTTTTAATAAGATTTGTCGTTTTGTTTTCAACAAAAAATTACAATAAACAACAAACTACTACATTAAACTAAAACCAAAAATATTTTCAGTGGCTTTACAAACGGAACTTGGAAAATATAAGCAGTCGAAATAGTGTCTAGTGTACTACCACGTCAGTGGAATTGTGATAATGAAGTCACGTCAGTCGCAGAGGGTTAATTGAGCAATAAAATTTAGTGTTTACACATAGTAAATTAAGCTTACTCATTTAGCATTTGACTTGACAATGGTGTAATAAGTATACAGGTGGCCGTATAAGGGCAACGAATACAACAATAAAATAAAAACTAGATAATGGTTCTCAAAAAAATACACGTCTTTGGCGTAGTTTATACACAAAATTACCAGAGCAAAAAATAATCGTCTGACGTTATACTGCCATCTGTATACTTATTACACCATGGGAGTGCCACTGTATACAATTTTTGCTTCTCACTGAATATACTTCGCAGTAAACATACTTGTCACTAAGAGTTGCATTCCAAACTTTACTTAAGTTATGAAAGAATTTAGTACTAAGTGCTCAATTTATTAATTGAAGCCTTGTATGGCAAATTGAGCTCAATTAAGGCCTTAATTGCGTAAATTTCCTAAATTGCGCAATTAAGCCGTATGTTTGAACAGGGTATTATAGACTATTATCCGGGAGGTCACATGTTCCATTTCAGCCAAGACCATGCGTGTGTTGTTTTTATTTTTAATTTTTAATGTTAATGTTATGCTTTAAGCGAGTGGTTGGTGCATTGAATTTCAAATCTGAAAGAGGTCTGTTCAATTCCCAGTGGAAATGAAAATAATAAACAGTCAGTAAAAATATAAAATAATAATTAAAGATACGAAATAATAAGCACATTTAAAAATAAAGCAAAAATCAATTATTTTTACGGAACTTGGTGTAGATTATTTAACATTGAAAATAGCAGCAATAAGGAAAACACCTTTTATTTTTACGGAAGCTGCAATTAGTTCTTGTGAGAGGTAAATTGATCCAAACAAAGAAGGAATCATTCATATTTTACAGCTTGAAGTCTGTTAATTTTTTAACGTTTTAAAGGCCCTTTTCACAATGTACGATTAAGAGTTAACGTGGATTTTAATGGCAAGTTCGGTAAAAAGGGCCGTAAGTTTTATAAATTTTGATAAAGTAGACCGGTTTTTAATCGAATTTTAATATATTATATATGTATTACAATTTAAGTTTATTTTACGTACAGAATATTTTGAGTGCACTTTAATAAATAACGGACGCCCTTATGTACATATATGTATATTTAAAGTCAAGTATAATCTCCGAATATGTAAGAAGTAGATCAACAGTTGCTTTGCTTTTCAATTATATATTCTATTTTTCTAACTTCCTAGCTTGTCCAGTTTCTGTTATACTCGAACATTGTTTACAATCATCATATAGACCATGTATGAATTAAATAAATTGCCAAAATAACAGGAAACGGAAGGCAGCGGCCAAAACAAATTCAATTTGCTTAGTTTATATTCGCATTCCATGAAAATGAATAAAGCATTAAATGTATATATTTTCCTTTGACTTTGCCCCCACATCCTTTTTTATTATTATTATTATTTTTTTTTTCCTTAATGTAATTCATACAAACAATTTGGAAAACATGGAAGAGGAGGAACAATACTTTAAAAATCAGTACTTCTATTATATACATAATAATGTATGTAAGTATATATATATATATTTGTGCATAGGGATGTATGTAGACATGAATGTTCCCTGCAGTCCCACTTGTTACCGACGACATTTTTATCGATGATGTCTGCAAGACAATCAATAATTTGTCGCATATAAAACACATTTCGAAATAACTTTGGCGACAAGGTGGTGTACGTTGTCGTGTATAAAGAATTAGTTTTTGCAGGATTATGAAAATATATGCTAAAAAGCCTAATTGACGATAAGATGGGAAACAACTGCGTTGAAGTTGTCGTCAGTACATTTTTATTGACAACAACAAGAGTAACAACTCCATCGAAGTTTTCGTGTGTACTGTTTTATTGACGACAACATGAGTAACAAATGCGTCGAAGCTATCGTGTGTACGGTTCCATTCCCGACAACAAGAGTAACAAATGCATCGAAGTTGTCGTGCATCCATTTACATGTGTATATTAAAGAGTTTAAGTTCCCAACAAAACGTGTTTTTGTACAAAGTTTTATAAGTACCTCGGTAGGCTAGTAGATAGCAGCGTTATCAACTCAGTGCTTTTCGCACCGTTTTTAGTGCTTTTTCAACTTTTCGACACGAAAATTTTTGGAGTTAGTGCTCGATCCTTTTTTAGTCAAATTTTTTGTGCTTTTATTTTTTGACGGTGTCACTAAACCCAAAATTCAAAAATTTATTTCTTTATCTTAAAAATGGTTTTCAAGTGTAAAATTCTTTGCTAATGCAATTATTTCCTGAACACGTCTTTTGCAGCCTTGCAGAATAATGAAAATTTTGATTCGAGCAATCAGTGGTGCTTCATCTTTTGTCTTTTTTGTCGAACTCCATTAAAACTACACAGAGAAAACAGGTTGATTGGAAAACGGTTACAACTCTAAAAATTTAATGAAGTAGATCAATATTCTGTTAAATTTATTGAAAATTGTTTAATATAAAAGATTTTCATTATCTATAGCTGTAGAACCCTTATAGCAATTAATTTAATATTCTCATTCATCTTACGATAGTTACGAAAATCAATATAAAGCTTGGAAGAATAAATCAAGCGAAATCTAAAGAGGCAACCAATATAATAAATATTTCCAAACTAAATATTATTAGCAACAATTAAAAATTCATTTGTAAAAAAGAATAGTTGTGTATGATTAAATTTTCAGTTCACATTATTGTTGCATTCGATAGTAATCAATAAAAAAAAATTTCAATTCGGTACGTCCAGCCGATAAAAAGCTATAATGAGCAAAAGATGTATGTATGCTTTCACTTTATTTGTCATTAAAATAAAATAATTTTAATACAAAACTAAAAAATGTTCATTACTCAAAATTAAAGAGATTAACGCGATTTAAAGGATAAGGTTGAATATATATACGAGTATTGTAAGTATTATCAAAGATCTACACATATTATCTTCAGGAAGATATACAATTTTAATGATTTTAGTGCAATAGATAAACCCATGCAAAAACTTTAAAATTGCTGATGTGGTTGCCCGCCGATGCTTGATATAAAGGTAAGAAGCTGCCCGAGTTGCTGACATTTTTTTGTTAATATCTTTTCCTAATGAAGTCCTGAAATTTCAGCGATAGTTAAAATGCGACACCTGCCTACTCAAATTGATGGATATAAATAAAGTAACTTCCTAATGGAGCTAATGGAACTAACAGCACACAACCATGCAAAAATTCTTGAAGGACCTGTTTTTCATTATAATTTAAAGTTTTCTATCTAGTAAATGTGTTTATGTATGTACATATGTATTTGTGTGTGTATTTTCTTTGTTAATGTTTGGTTTGTGTCTTCGAAAAATAAACTAAAAATTTTTAATTGTATTTTTTAATTCACAATCGTAACATTTTATTCATTTCTTCTAATGTCAGATTCATTTCCTACAAAAGAAGTCATTCGATACTTATAATCGAATTATACAGTAGTACGTGCAACTGACAAAATTCGATTGGCTACAAATTCGGTTACCACAATGAATCTGTTTTCTCTGTGTAATTTTTGTACGTATTTCGTATGTTTGGCAGTTTAGATTTCAAAATCTTTTTATTTTAACGAAATTTGAGATACATAAACATATGTATGTATATTCTACTCTTGCATGCGTATCACGTGGCGTAAGAACTAGCCCGGTACTTTTTATGATTTCTCTTTATAGCCGTCTAAACTTGGGTAACTCGGTAATTTTTTGAGAAATGCGCCCATGTTCGTCATATTCAAGAGTGTGTATTTTTTATGTTTGTAATGGCATAACTATTGTCATTTGTGAACAGATTTTCAAAGTTCTTTTTTTGTTTGAAAGGGTTTGCTTGCTGGTTGGTTCCACATTTTTTTTTTTTTTTGAAAATCTGTGAGGAAATTCGCTCCCCCCAATAAAAACTCTGCTATTTGTAAACCGATTTATTTAAAGGGTTTGTCTGAAGTTTTGTTGCATAATTTTTTTTTTCGAAAATTGGTGGGAAACTTTTCTCCACCAAGCATAAGTCTGTCATATGTGAACCGATTTTCAAAATTCTTTTTTCGAAAATCTGTAGGACACTGTCCTTTCCCCAGGAAATATTGATTATCGCATAATCCTCCATTTATGAACCAATTTTCAAAATTTTTTTGTTTCAAATGAATTGCTTGCAGTTTGGCCCCATAGAAGTGAGAATCGGGCGGACAAAGTGGTAGCCCGATATATTAATTATCACACAACTCCGGCATTTCTTGACAGATTCTCAAAATATTTTATTTGGAAGGACATGAAAGGTTTGGTGCTATGAAAAATTGCAGACGGACACCGCATTTGTAGACAAGCACACCATTTGATCTAACACAAAATCGCGTTGGTTTTGTAATCTGGTACATAAGATATTTGCATTGATATTGGGTTTTTTACATATGTAATTATATTTATTACAGAGTTAACTACAACTGACAGGTCTTTATTGTACAAAGTCTTTAAGTAGGAATGAAAACAGATTCAAAAGTTACAGTTTTTTCTTTATGATAACCCGATCTTTTTCTATGAAAAACCTGTAGCAATAACTATGATGATCATATATAATGAATTAATATCGGATATAATATACTAAGCTCTAAAAAGTAGAAAACTACAAAAAACTCTGAAAATTTTTTGCTTTTAGTGGATATAATTTTTCTAAAATGATTAGTTTTATATCTGCTCGATTTACAAAACAGGCAGGTATATAACAACTTTTTTAAATAAAACTAAAAAAATTAAAATTCAGTGCTTTTTTCAAGAATTACGCGTTTTTTCACTTGTTTTAGTGCTTTTTGAAATCTAAAAGTTGACAACGCTGGTAGGTAGCGTGTGGGTTCGACTCAATTATTACATTTTTAAATTTTATTATTATTCTTTGACAACAACTTTAGTAGAATGTTACTAACGTTGTCGTCAACCACATTTATGCCCTTTGTTCCAGAATGTCGTCAATAGTTGGCTTGGATACGTCGTCGGTTATAGATACTTGTTTCGAAAATGCATCAAAGATGTCTCGAACACAAGGACTGCGGGGTTAGTTTGCGAGTGTGTCTCTGTGCTTGCAAAATGTAGGTGTTGCTAGTAATTTTGTGTCTTTTTCAATATTCATGTATAAAATTAGATTTGACTAAATTTATATAAATATTTATAAATTTCTAAGTGCATAGACAGGCAATTAGTATTTGTTTGTTTTACTATTATATATATTTTATCACAAGCATGTAATTGAAGCATGATTTATGTGCTTTTTACAAATGTAGAAGAGTTTGAGAAATTTAAGAATATTATTTTGTTAAATACATAAATTGACCAGTAGTTTGGTAAGTTCACATTTTCAGCAAAGTATCGAATATATTTCTTTAATGGACTAAAGAAAAAATAAAACAAAATTTTTCTGTCAAGATTTACACGAAGACTTTTTAGCTTGACTCATTAGCATGACTTTTTTTTAGTTTGTGGCAGCAAAGTGTAAAAAGGTCTTAAAAGGTTTAGCAAATCTAAGAGATAGTCAAGTAAAAAAGTCTTCTTGTAAATGTCGACTTCTTATTATAACTACATTGAGTATAGTGTAGACGAGATGGAGTAGTGGCGATTATTACTGGGATTAAAAAATTATATGTGAGACTTGATTTAAAGTTGATTTATATCTTAAAATTTTTTGCGTTTTTTCCATAAAACATTTTAACTATACTTGTATCGGATTTATTACATTCATGTTAAAATTTTATACCCTTTGTACTTTACTTTTATTATTCATTATCCTTTTTTTTGTTTAATCTTTCATTTCAAATTACCAAAAAATAAATAAGAAATAAAAGACCTAAAAGCCTAAAATAAATATAAATATGGACATAAAAATAAAATTGCAACAAAAGGTACTTTGGTTTTAATAGAGTGGCATAAAAATAATAATAACGACATAAAAATAAAATGCAAAATTAAGATGTCATCGAAATTGTATTGTATTGTATTGTATTGTATAGACTGTGCAAAGTATTTAAAAACAATCAGTTTAATCACTGACCATTTTATGGTCTATTTTGTTGTAAATGGTTGTAATTGAGCAATATCCATTTAGTAGGATTTTTTCAAAGCGAATACAACAATATTTTGACAATGTTCCAAAAATAAAAAATAAAAATAAAAAAAATAAAAAATTTGAATATTAAGTATGAAAGCATTTCCAATGATTGAGTTGTAAAACGTTTGCAAAATGACAAATTTGTTATTATAACAATTAAGTTTTTAAATAATACTATTATTATATTATCTATACACATAGAAAAATGTCATTGGCGTAGCTAGAAATTTTTCTTGGAAGGGCTAAAGTCCATATTAGTCCTTACAGTTCGCTAATATTATCAAAATTACTCTAATATTTTTCATTTTTAGTGGGGTGGGGTGGCGCTAGAGCGGTTCAGGGGGTGGCCCTTCTGTGTAGGGCTAACAGAAGGACGAAGCTACGCAAATGAAAAATTTCATGATAAAACCTGTAACAAGGCTACTTGTACATTATCCGGTAGTGATTTTGCTTCATAAGCATGGTACAGTGTTCATCATTTCGTGCGAACTGCTGTCAAAAGTTCGTATAAAAAAAACTATCACGAATTTCTCATGAAAAATTGTTGCAGAAAAACATATGAAATGTATATACAATATTTTAAGTCTTCATGCGAAATAATCAGCCATGTCACAGATTCCGTTCGGATTGGTTTTGATTCCGTAGTTGTCATTCCGAAAAAGTAAATTTCCGGTGCTTTAGATTCCGTTTATTTTGTATTTCGTTTTTACAATGATAAAGTTTTTATACCTTGAGGCGTTTCTTTACTCTTGTTTTTAAATGCAAAGTTCACATTAAGCTTTTTATTAACATGGAAAACTCATGACCAAATATTTATTTGACGCTCCTAAAAGTATGCACGTTTTTTAATATTTACTGCAATTGAAGTCTGTAGAAAAGTGTTTTTCAATTCCACTTTGAAATTTAAAAGTGGTTTGATTACGAAGAAAATGTTCGTTTTCCGTTTTCTGAAGAATCAACTTACGGAATGGAAACCACTTCCGATCGGAATGGTATTCCGTGACATGGCTGAATATAAGCACCACTTTTTTCGCACATTGGGTTTTTTTAAACGTACACAATTGCAGCATACTTTCAAGGGCTATTATAATTGGTTACTTGTCATATTTTTCGTAGGAAAAAACTAATGGTGATCAACATTTTTCGCAAATTTGAACAGAGTACTTAGCTATAGGTGTTTCATGTTAATTCAAAATGATTTTACAATAACCTTCAAAGAATTTTTTTCCTTTTGAATGATTTAATAGTCCAGCACACTTAGAGAAAAAAAAGAAGTTGATTCTGAAATAATACGAAGTGGCATTTTGAAACGCAGTTATTTCAAGTTTAAGCAGCGTGAATTTGATAATGAAATAACACGAAGAATCATGTTGAGTCAAAATTATTTCACGATGAATCAACATGAATTTAATGTAGCACTTTTATTAATCTACTTACGTGATGTGTATTAGCATTGGCATCAAAAAATTTGTGTTGTAGTTGGCTATCCCCGGCCATGATTTGAACTCGGGCTAATGTATCATCAAAAGCTTCAAATATACTTTAAATATATAAATACCATCATAAATAACATTAATTTCAATTTAGTTCAATATAACTTAACCCTTATGTGCGCGGCAAAAAAAAAAACACCTTATAATGCGCTGCAAGGTACCCGGGTACCTATATAAAAGTTACGTAGAAAACAAATATTTTCGCACTAAATATGTATTTATAAAATAAATATGGGATTGACAATATATATCTGTAGCCAATCTCATATATATTTTACTAGGTTTCAACTTGATATTTAGTGCGAAAGTACTTCTTTTCAACGTAACTTTTATATAGGTACCCGGGTACCTTGCGGCGCAATAGAAGGTGTTTTTTGTCGTGCGCATAAATGATGCTTAATTTGATTAGAAATTTCTACGTCTACCACGTTTATATAGACTTTTATTTATTTATGCAGAGCTACTAATAACTAACAACAAATATATGTACTTACAATGGCCTCATTCCCATCTAAAACACGTACAGGTACCCGGGTGCCTTGGTTCGTATTTAAGGGTGTTAAGAGTAAATTGGTCTCTCACGTAAATTACAAAATTTTTTTTAACTATAAGGCTGCAAAAATACAAACTTTTTTGAAAGTTAGAAGTTCTCAAAAAGTTTCAGATATGCAGATTATTAATTTCAATTAAAAAATTTTGGTTGAACACGCCAAAGTTACCCGGGTACCTAGGTGCGCACATAAGGGTTAATTAAAAACTTAACATAATAATTATTATTCGGTTTTAAGTCTATTGGTTTACTCACTGGTCTAGTGCACAACTTGTTTTTACGAAAATGCTCACAATAAAAAAAATTGTATTTTGCTTCGCCACGGGTTGAACTGATGATCATCTGTATGATAAGCGCAGGCACTACTGCTGTGCAAATAAGACAATAAATAGCTTGTTTGTTTACTATTAAATAATTGATTGAACTTCTGTAAAGTAATGCACACCGGTATGCAGTTTGTGCTGAAAATTAAATTATTTGCTAATTACAACACAAGTTTCTATTGGGAAGATATAGTTTTTTATCAGGTGTCATAAACAATTTAATTTTGTTGCATAGTGTAATTTGCTATAGGCCATTCTGCGCCTATGTACGTTCGTTATATATGTTGCGAAAAAAAATAGAAACCGACTATATATTTAATTTTACATTACTCTGTGATTCTTATGATAATTTCTCAAATATATTTATAAATTTTTTGAACAACTTTATCCCATTTTCGGCTTTATTTATAATAAGCTTTTAACATGATGTTATTTTCACAAGTGTTACAATTCCATATAATGTCCTTTTTACGCAGTTAAAAATTCTTTTTGTTTAGTCATGTGTTTTCCAAAAAAGATTAAGACGGATTTTCTGACCTTTTTCCGGTCATCTTTCAAAAGTTAGAAATGGAGTAAAAGAAATTTGCTTAAAATACATGTAGAAAAAAGGCTAATTTTTATTAAATATAACATAATATAGGGATTATGGAAAGTTTTTAAACACTTGTTATCAGAGATTTTTATGGTTTAATTTTTAAAATTAACTTTATTCAAAACTAGGCAATAAAGACTTTAAAGCAAATTTTTGTTCCTTAATTAAAATGAAAAAGTTACAAATGAAATTATTTATTAGATTACGTACGAACTTGTTAATTTTTAATTACATATGTATGTATGTACTTGTTTGTCATTAAATATTCTATGGTTTTGTATGAAACATGTTAAATGACACGACAACTGACCACTTTGTGGCTTAAAGTAGTAATTAATGCATATATCGAAAAAATTAAAAAAATTTTAAACTGGCATATCTGCATTTAAGAACAAAAATTAATTGTATGGCATTTATAATTTGTACTTCAAAAAAAAAAAAAAAAATTTTTTTTAATACTTGAGCAAGATTTATACCAGAAGGATAGTTCTATATCAGGTTTCATTGCCTCAAGTTTCAGAAAGACACAGCTTGCTCTAAACTGTTTTCATTTTGGTCATTATTAAAGGAAATAAAGCCTTTAAGAAAACTAATATATGAGATCATAGCTAGTCCTTGCTAGTGCAATCACGAAAAGCTCTCTTTATTCTACAATCAGCAATTCTCAATGGGTTCCAGAAGATTGTAAATTTAGTTTTATTTTGCTTAATATTTTTCTTAATTATCCTACAGAAATTTTTTTGGTCGATTATTGATAGCAACCAAGCTTCAGTTGCGTTGCCAGCCGGCAACTGAAAATTTGTGGTTGCCAGAAAAGCACTAAATAGCAATTGAAATTAACAGCGCTCTTATACAAAAATGATAGAGATGATATATATAACACCACCACAGAGCTCTACGACAATCAACTATCTTCCGAAATTTAAATATTTCAGCTGCGAATATTTGCGACTTTTTTTTAAAGCCAATTTTTCTAGGAACTGCGATGTACTAAACCAAATCAAAATATTTACTGTATGGGGAATAAACCGAAAATCTATTTTTTTTTTCAAAATCCTATTTAAAACAAAACTTTGTTTAATGCGCGGTTAAACAAATTATATGGGTATAAAAATCGTGTGCTTCAAAATTGTCACGCGTGAGTAGACGTGAGCGTGAGTGCTAAAAATTTTATCTTCGTGATATTAAGTGATGGATGAAAGTGGAGGCTTCTAAAGGTCGACTACAAATATTATTTCAATCATTATTGCCGTTTGGCTGTAATTAATTAATAATGGCCACGAAAAGGAGTAAAATTTCCTATAGTGCAATGTAATCAATTTTTTTAATGAAATTAAATTTTATATTTTTTTATGGCAAAATGCATGTATATCGATTGGGTTAACCCACAAAACACAAAAATTTTTTGTAATTTAATTGGTAGAATTTGTAATAATAGGTCGGAAGTTATTATTCGGCTTAAGTTCAGTAATTGAATTAATGTAAATTCAAATTTATTTTTAAGAATATCTAATCAGACTAGCAGAGCCAATTAGTACTTTTAACAATATTAATTAATTAAACGAACTGTTACATATCAATTGGATGTTAATAATAGAAGTTAATATCCTAAGGCTTGTAACTTTTTTAGCCAGAAAGAATTGGTTGTGAGACAATATTCCTAATACAGGGAAAAAATTAACCTCAACTTATTTCATATCCTACACATCAGAACATAAGAACGGTGTTTCCGGATGCCGCAACACTAACACCCTCATCAGTGTTCGTGTATATCTGATCTGATCGCCACTGCTCAAGTGTGGTTGTGGTTGTATGTGAATTTAGATCTTATACAATATATGACTGGAAAAAGCATACGAGAACTATTTGTTATTTTAATGACAACTAAACTTCACTATGGCCGACAAATTCTAATTTACTTTGACAAAATTTTTTTTGTTCCATGTTCGAAAACTGTCTACAGCCAAATTTTCTTGAAAAAATTAAAAAAAAAGTACGTAAATAATTACACTGGTCTGCAAAATAATCTTTTAAAATAAAAATGTGTAATATAAAGCGTTTAATGCGCTTAATTATACCCCATTTGCAGTAATTTTTTTTACCACGTACAGATTTTTTTAATGGGTATGACTAATATTTCCACTACGTACTGCAGTATATTTTACCCTAAAGCTTCGAAAATTTTTGATCAACATTGGTTTTTCATACGAAAAATATGACAAGTGCCAATCATAATTAGCCTTTGAAAGTATGCTGCAATTGTGTACGTTTTTAAAATAACTCAATGTGTTTGTTGTAAATTCCACACGAAAAAAGTGGTGCTTATATTATTTCGCATGAAGACCCTAAATGTTGTAGATACATTTCATATGTTTTTCACAAAATAAACACAGTACTTCTTCTGCAACAATTTTTCGTGAGCAATTCGTGTACATTTTTTTTATATGGACTTTTGACAGCACTTCGCACGAAATGATGAACAGAGTACCATGCTTAAGTCGAGAACAATATGCCGATTTCAATAAAAAAGAGACGCTAAACTAAACATGACAAAATTACCTTCAAACTTTCTGAATATAGTTTTTTGGTTTGATCAACGTTTTCTGAGTTATTCATAAATTACTATCGAAAAAAATTGATTTTTCAAGCAAAATAAAAAAAAATTTTTGTTTCGAAAAACTCATAAGAAATTTTAAACTGAAAAAACTTTACCTTTTAACTATTTTTTGTAAAGACAGGTATCTTACGAACAAAATAAGGCATGTATCATTTAAATCGATTGATAAATGTTGATTTTATTAGCAGTTAAGTGAATACGCCCAGATACTTAAAAGGTAGTTTCTCTAATAAATTTATTTTTGGTTCAAAAAAAAAAATTAACACTAAAGGACATATTCAGAATAAATTATCAAGTATTAATAAAAGGTTTATGAAACAGATTTCCATACAAAATATGTTTCATAAAATTTTGATAAAACTTTGATAAATATTATAAATGAGGGGGTTATTATTATAACATTTATAATAAAATTTTCAGTGTATATCTTAAAAAAGACTTAATAGTAATTATCCAACAACAAAAAAACTGTATAAAAATTTTAATTCAAAAAAGCTTTTATTTGTTGCGGGTTAAGCATGTCTATATACAGGCATTTTATTGGCGTATAGATATGCTTAACCCGCAACAAAAAAAAAGCTTCTAAAATAGAATTGGTAGAAAGAATATTCCAAATAATAAATTCATCCAATTTTAATTTCGTAAAAAGTTATAGAACTGACAGCCTTCTAGCCATAGCTTGGACTACTTATACATAATAGCCCAATCCAAAATCTTGTGCATCGTAGCATTTGCAAAATCGTGTAGTATATTTATACTCACCACTAACAATTGTTAAGTGGTGAGTATCAATATGCAATACCAGATTGCAAATGCTACGATGCAAGACCATTTTCACAAGATTGTGAATTGGGCTAATGAGTTTTAAGTTTTGTAGTACTCATTTAATATATTAAAATATATATTTTTTTGTAAGCCAATTCCAAAATTAAACTATTTTATTACTGTAAAAAAATTATGACAAGTTTTGTAAAAAATAGTTCTTATTTCATCGTCTTATCTTTTAACTTAATTAAATGTGAATTTAGTTTCTTTCTGCTGTCAAAAGTCATTCATTTAATTTAAAAAACGAACAAACACACATACAAATTAAATTAGAAAAAAATTAAATAAAATTTAATAATGGAATTTAATTTTCATCTCCCATTATTATGTGTGACAATTATATTCTAGATGTTTTACCAAAAATCATTCAAGACTTTCGCAGCGGGAAAACTCAGAAGACCTTCTTAGTTCAGGCCTTATTAAAGGCCTGCTTAGACATTTTTTTTTAATCAATTACCATTCTTATCTAACTGCTAAAGAATGCATTACAGAAGGCCTCGGCTCTTCCCTATAAAACAAGAAAAGGCAAAGCATATCACATGGGACTTTTTACTCTTTTACTCTGACATGTGTGTACTCACACGTATTAACTTTAAGTAAATAAAATCTATCAGTGTGGCATTAACATTCAAACAATCAGATTGTGTTATCGCTTGTTTCTTGCTATAGCTTGATGTACACTAACAAAAACTTTGCGAGAGCGAGAGCTGCAAAACAAAACCCATGCAAGCAAAATGTATTGGTATGTGTTTTCCGGTTCCTGCTATAAAATATAAGATACACATTCCAAATTGGCCTCTATGAAGAGAGAAGGATTAGCATTTTATGTTTTGTTATTTTGCCAAAACAAAAAGATATTTTTACTTTCGAAATCAATAATATTCACGTATTCTTTTTTGCAAGTATTTTGCATATGAAGCTGAAATTCCTTATTCTGATTAACTTATCCTTATTCGGTAGAAACTAAATACATTCGTATAAAATATTAGTTTAGATGAACGAAAATACTTCAAAATGAAGAATCACATTAATCAAAAATAAAGAAGCCGCTATAAAAATACCGAGGTAAAAAAATTTACCACCATTTGCTTTTGGACAGACCTTCCTTAGAAAGCCGTCGAAATTACCTTTTTAGAAAGTCTTTTGTCAGGCCTTCTAGAACTAGCAAACGGAAGACCTTCCCCGTAATGACAAAGTGTGTATAAAATATATGAGGATGGAATGGAGCGAGCAGGCCTTGTACATCCAAAAGAAAGAATACAGAGGCCTTCTAGAAGGCATCCGTACTCCTTCTATTTCCAGCTGGGTCTTTTCCCCTCTCAATGTGTAAAAGTATATTGCAAGTTTAAATGTTTCCCAGTGTGTGTGTTTGTGAGTGTGTGCTTGTTGGTGAACTAAAAGAAAAAAAGAGCAAGAAAGAAGAACATTTTCGGATGACATTTAATTTACACAAGTTTCTGCTTTGAAATGTTTGTAGTTTTAGCAACCGCAAATCTACACAAACCATACTTTTCCCTTAGTAAAATTATTATGTCTGGTTTTAATGTAACCGCACAAAATAAACACACATCCAAGTTAACATTTGTAAGGACATGCACAGACACATACATACACTTTAATTTAAACATACATACATACATGTGCTGTAGTCTACTTTATCTTATATCTTTATTTGTTCAAGGATACTAAAGGATGTTAAATAAAAAATATAAAAAAATATATAAAAAAATTTCTGCTCATTTTAATGTTTTTAACTCTCTGGTTTGGCATGAGGTAGAGCAGCATGTCATGGAGAAACGGGCTCTGACAGTCATTTAGTCAATTTGGCAGGTGAGTGGCCACCAGACACTTGGGAACAAGAGCAGCCAAATTTGTTTAAATTTGGTTGTCCGTGTTTTTTAAAATACTCTTGTTTGTAATTTACAGTTCCTTTTCTTTTAGTGTTTTACTCTTGAAAACTGCAAATTATTTGAGTGTAAGTTTGTTAGAACTTTTGCGTGATTATGTGTATTAGTTTTTTGCGCCCTTTCCAACAGTGTCTGTTTAATTAAGCAAAATTAAATTGTATCGCTTTTAAATTTGTTGTTGATGCATGCCTCTTTTTTTTTTTGTTTTGTATAAACGTGGTTTTCAAAATTTTATTCAATTTTGATGAAAACTTCAAAATGTAAGTACCCAGCAAAAAACTAGGTAATGTGCTGTAACTACCAAATACCATAATTTTCAATACGTACTACATACCGTCTGCATTACTTTACAGTAGGTAAATCAACTACCCAGTAAAAAACTTGCTTCCAATAAAGCAAGTTTCTACTGTTATGGAATAAAAGTAGCGCTGACAAACCTGCTGATATCGCTGCTGATTTTTGTATGGCGAGTTCCCGGATTGGAGTACTACATTTTTTCTCACACAAGCGCTTTTGAAGCGCTGAAAATCATCAACATATTCAGCACTAGAACTGAAAATATATGAAAAAAATGGTTCGATGTGGATTGGCGTTGTTAACCCCATTTTGAATTTTTCTTATTTCGTTACTTTATTTATTTTTATTAATTTCATATTTTTGCTCAATGTTTGTTATTTTAACTTCAACTAGTATCGAACTAAGAACCTTCAGGTTTCAAGTCCAACGTAACAATCACTCGACCAAAAATACTGTTCCTAAACGGCACCAAGAAACTCAAATAAACTTGTTCTTCATTCTCGCTTAAAAACCTGCTTTGTGTCAGCACTATAAAATCAGCTTTTTTGTATAGCTCGTGTACGAAGCTTTTGTATAGTAAAAAGCAAAAACTTTTCTCGCTTCAAAACTTGCATTGTTGTGACGCTATGAAATCAGCTTCTGAGCAAGCTCATATTTTAAAGCTTTTATCTCTTCCACGCCATTTTGTATGACGAGAGTGTAAACAGTATTTTCGTTCTCTATTTTAACACATTAGGGATAGTCTTACACAAAAAAACTTATGTGCATTTATTTATAATCTATTAAACCATGCTAAAGCAATTTTAATTTTAAAATGTTCGCGTTTATTTTATGGAATATTTTATATACTTATTGGTGCCTTCTGCCTGAATCAATTTGTTGTACAGTGTAATTAAGACCAGTACTACTGAACAGAGAAAAAAAAATCATGTTAAAATCTTCGAAAACAAAGTTAATTTAAAATTTTTCGGTTTTGCTTCATAGGTACTTAATGTTTATTCAACATGATTTGACAATAGCCTTCAAATACCACGTTTCCTTTTGAAATAAATATGTATATTTGATATTGATTTACACAGTTAAAACAATGTTGATACTGCAATAATACGAAGTATCATTTCGAATCAAAGTTATTTCAAGTTAAAACAATATGAACTTAATGTAACCATTTTATTCATTATTTTATCAGAAAATTTTGTATTGTACTTGGCTGCCCCAGCCAAGAATTGAACTTGGACTCACCTAATATCGCTTTCTTGGTAAACAATACGCTGACCGCTGCAGCCATAATAACCTCAAATGTGCTTTAGATATACACTAATATAAAACCATACCATCATAGCACACATGAGCTTAATTTTAATTCAATATGATTTAATTGTTGATTTAACATAAAAATTATTTGAAATTATAGTTCCAGTCATGTTGATTTTAAATGAAATGTAACGTTGAGCTTTCGTTGATTCACTAAAGTATATCCAACTTTAATTTAACTCGATAAAAATCGATTTTACTATAAACCAGGAATTAGTGGATTCAATATTGAACAATGTTGCTATAACGGCAAAAAATATTAAAACAGCGAGATTAAGATTAAGATTAACAACCTTTCGTTTAAAAATGAAACGTTTTCAATTTTAAATAAAGTCTATACTTTTGCAGAAATTTAATACATTGCGACATATTGATTTTACATTAGTATTTTTTGTTTGTGTATAAGAAAAAAACTCAAGATTAAAATTGCGCAAGGTACAGTGTAATATTCAGCCATGTCACAGATTCCGTTCGGATTGGATTCAATTCCGTAGTTGTCATTCCGAAAAAGTACATTTTTGGTGCTTTAGATTCCGTTTATTTTGTATTTCGTTTTTAGAATGATAAAGTTTTTATACCTTCAGGCATTTGTTTACTCTTGTTTTTAGATGCAAAGCTCACATTAAGCTTTTTATTAACATGGAAAGCTCATGACCAAATATTCAGCCTGTTCCCGTACGTGCACAAAGTTGGCCAAACTTAACCGAAAGCTCTTTTCAATACAAAATTTGTATCATGGTAGAATTATACTACAGGTAGTAGCGAAGCTACAACAACCCAACAACAGCAAAAACAACACGGCTTTTTATTGTTGTTTATGTTCGAGGTTGTCAAAAAGCACAAAAGAAAATTTGAAAAAAAATTTATATGATCACATGTGTGTGTTTACTTCGCCATGTTTTTTTCAGTAGTGTGGGTGTGTGTTGGTATAAAATAAACAACTTTTGACAGAGTCGAACCCAAAAAAAAATTTTCGTTAACGCTTCACCACTACCTGTATTATTCTACCATGATTTGTGTATAAAAAAGCTTTGGTTAAGTTTTGTGTAACTTTGTGCACGTATGGGAACATACATATTTATTTGACGCTCCTAAAAGTATGCACGTTTTTTAATATTTACTGCAAATGAAGTCTGTAGAAAAGTGTTTTTCAATTCCACTTTTAAATTTAAAAGTGGTTGGATTACGAAGAAATTTTCGTTTTCAGAAGAAGCAACTTACGGAATTGAAACCACTTCCGATCGGAGTGGTATTCAGTGACATGGCTGAATATAGGGAATTCACAATTTGTATCTTAAAATGTGGAAATAGCAATATCGTTACACCTTAAAATTTCATTGTGAGCAACGATACAAAGCACAGCATATTAAAGTAATAAGAGTAATGACGAAGTTTGCCGAATATTTCCCACTATTTACATCTATAGAACACGAACTCAAAATGCACAACAAACAAAGCAACAACACAAGCACGATAGTGCTTGGTAGCAATCAACATGCCAAAGAAACACCAATACACTTAAACCACCCACAAATTCTTGATTTAAAATATTGCCGCATTGAAAATAACATGCTTCTTGGACGTTTGAAATTGTCATCTGGTAGTAAATTTTATTTACGTGGAAAACAAAAACAACAAACTTGCCAACCCATAATAAAAGACTAAAATTTAAACGTCGTTATATTAAGACACATTAAGACACATAGAACGCTGTTGTGAACTCCCTAAATAAATTTTTCGTATTCGCGTTCGGCAATAGCAAACAGCTAGTTTAAATATAACTAGTGCTATCATATTAAAAAAGAGGTAATAAAAAAACCAAATTTCCTATCTGTGTTCACTATTACAGATCTAATATACTATAAGACGCCCAAATTGTTTTATTATTAAGTTAGTAAATACTTTTAGAGCAACTATTTATTAAATTTAGCGTGGAATTGAATATAATTTAAGTTTTCTATCCAAAGCTTTCATAGTTATTAACGCATTTACTACAACATTATTACTTTAGTTATTAAAGAATCTATTAAAGATAATGCAAATAAATTGATTCTAACCCTTAACCCTTAGAAATTTCTTGCAAATCACTTGATGAAGTCATGTTCTAATTTGTGATGTTCCCCATTGTTAGAAATTATGTCTAAATAAAAATATCTTAATATTTCTGTTGTTTTCTACTTTTGGAAGCATCATTAGTTTAATTAATTTTTCTTTTGGTTGCTTGTGATTTTCTCTATCTATATATAGTTTCTACTGATTACAAATCTAAAATCAATGTTTAGAATCCACAAGAAAGAACAACACAACAAGAATAACATTAGGATGTAGACCAACTAACCAACCAACCCAACGAACGACCAACCTAGTTAAGGATGATGACTTGTTTAAATAGTTTTTTTTAGAGATACTTACAAAAAGGATGCTAACAAACTACTATTTATATATATATTTATTTATATGTTTCTTATTACCCACAAGGATTGTGATTTAGTTTGTTTTTTTTTTAAGGATTATATGTTTATGAAAACTATTTGTAACGACAAGCAATAGGAGAAAGAAATTTCTTGGAAGTCATTTAGAGAAATCAGACCATCCATTCACACAGCCAAGCAACCAATTGTCCGACCAAACTGACCAACCAATTCTAATTGCTTATTTGTCTTATTTGAAAGATTGGAAGATTTTTCATTTTTAAAATGGTACACTGGAGTATAGAATGTATTTGTTTCTTTTGTTAAAATGCTAAAGACTGAATATTGATTTAAACTAGGAAAATATTGATAGAGAAATATTTACAAATTAAAGAAATATTCCAGTGAAATCAGCCTTTTCATCTTTTGGCTTCCTCTTGTGGCATCAAAATGTCTTAAATCAAAACGGTATTTTATGTCTTTGTTCTTCTTCTTATTAAAACATGTAAAACTACCCAGGCAGAAAAAGACAATCAGCACGACGTTGGTACGATAGTCTGAGGGTACAACTAACATTAGTGCAACATCGTGTTTACCAAAATTTTAATGTTCTGATAACATTAAAGTGATAACGCCGAATGACCGTCCGCCGAATGACCGTCCGCCGACTCACCACAACACTTAAACTTAAATTTACAATGTTCTCACAATGTTGTAAATACAAGTTTATAGCATTTATTAAAAAAACGATATCTCTATTTTTATATGCACTTTTTTATATTTGAGTTATATAGTTAATTTTAAAATTTTCTTTTATTTATATTGTGCGACTTGAATGACTTGGGACTTGAACCTTTATTACTACATGTTCACAAGCAAATGTATTTACCACTAAGTCACAGAGCCATATAAAATATTAACAGCAGAAAGTAAATGTAAACATAAAATTACTCTGAGAGCATCTGAGAGAGAGAGAGAGAGCTGAATTTATTTGTCAACTAAAGTCACATTTTTTGTTTTACAGTATTGTAGTGGTACATGATTATTGTAAATATAGTATTTTGACATTTAAGTCATAATTTTGAATTTGCAATGTTGTAGCGGTATTGGATTACTCTATACGCAGCATTGGAAAAATAATCTCATATTTTTGCGTACACTCAAAAACATTACTTAAAATTTAGGATCATATATTGTCTAAATTTGTGTTGAAAATTTCTCCTTGTCTAAAATTGCATCGATTTTGTATGTATTTGCAATAAAAAAACATATTTGTATAATTTGACTTCACAAATTAAACATATGTATATACGAGTATTTAGTTCAAGTGGATAAAATGGCAAAAAAAAAGTATAATATCCCTATGGCTGATAAGTAGATACGCCAGACTATCAGGCGATGCTGCTGGCAGCCAACTCTTCGCCGCTTATTTTGTTTTTTTTTTTTTTTTGTTTAAGTAAACATATTTTGTTCAAAAATCTACAAAAAGCTATTATCGACCTAATTTTCAAAAAAAAAGTTTTTTAGAGTGTATACAGGTACTGTAGTGGCACAAAACTTTTGAAAGAGTCGTAATTTTGTTTATCCAGTGTTTTAGCGGCATATATTTTTTGCTTAAAGTCGCAATTTCTGCCTGGGTACTTTTGTGTGAATACTTGAACAACTTAAACACTTGTTGACGCGATCAATATTATACATTTTCAAAGGATATTTAAAAAATTTTCACATTTATCACAAAAATATATACCTATAGGATCTTAATATTTTTATGCAAAATTTATATTTTTCATTGCTTTCTTTGATCTTTTTATCTGCGTTATTGCCTGGACGTGAAATGTAGTTTTCTTTACGTTTGAAGATGCTGAAGATTTTCATCATTTAATTAGTTGTCATCTTTTTTTTTTCATTAAGAGCTTTTCATGTTTGTGGCTTTTTCTCATCTTAGAGAAAAACAGCAAATTAAATAAATAAAAATTTTCTTCCTTTAAACCCAGCAAAGATTTGATCTTAGATTTAAGTACTATCATATGATGAGTATTGCTATACTGCAAAAATCTCAAGTTTTCTAATTGTTTTCTTAAGTCTCAAGGTGCAGGATTTTAAAACAAGAAAATTGAGTAACGAACATTGATATATTTCGTATCTCACAATTTTGAGATAATGCCGTTATCATTTCGGGAGAATAAAATATTCATACACACAGAAAAAATTCATGATAAATCGTCGAAAACCAAGTTTATCAGCCATGTCACAGAATCCGTTCGGATTGGTTTTGATTCCGTAGTTGTCATTCCGAAAAAGTACATTTTTGGTGCTTTAGATTCCGTTTATTTTGTATTTCGTTTTTACAATGATAAAGTTTTTATACCTTGAGGCGTTTGTTTACTCTTGTTTTTAGATGCAAAGCTCATATTAAGCTTTTAATTAGCATGGAAAGGTCATGACCAAATGTTTATTTAACGCTCCTAACAGTATGCACGTTTTTTAATATTTACTGCAAATGAAGTCTGTAGAAAAGTGTTTTTCAATTCCACTTTGATATTTAAAAGTGGTTTGATTACGAAGAAAATTTTCTTTTTTCGTTTCCTGAAGAAGGAACTTACGGAATTGAAACCACTTCCGAACGGAATGGTATTCTGTGACATGGATGTTGTTTTCGTTGTTTGAATTTGAAATAACGTGTCAATTGAATAATGTGGCAATATTATTAATTAATTTACTTAGTCTCGGTTCACACGATGAACGCTTTCTTTCAGAAAGTCTTAGTTTTTTGGGTGAGAGGGGAGAAAAGAATGGGAAGGGGTACGCCCTTTCATGTTCTTTGAAAATATCTTTTCTTTTGTAATTGGTAATGGTCAACCTTAATTTTACATGTTCTTTTAAATTTCATTAACAAAATTTCAGTGTGTAGACATGAATGAAAGTTTTAAAGAGAATTAGAGAAAATTTACATTTGTGAACCGAGACTAAAGATGGCGCGTATAAAGATGGCGTGTATTAGCCTAGTCATCAGAATAATTTTTGTTGTAGTTGGCTGACCCGAGCCTAGATTTTAACTCGAGCTCATGCTGTCATCACATGCTTGGTAGTCATCGCGCTAACCACTCAGCTACAAATATACTTTAAATATATTTTAATATAAATATTATCATAAATAACATAAACTTTATTTTAGCTCAATCAATTTGCATAAATACTTATTGGGTTATTAGTTTTTCAGTGCAAAAATTACCAAAGCTAATTGCTGTTTGTAGCTGAAATTGATTGTATACTTTCTACTAGTTCCGTTTCTGTTTATGTTGCTTTTGATTACGTCGGTTTCTTGGCCAGTATTTTTTTTTCATAAAAAGTTAATTGGTTTGTTATTTTTGGTTTCTGTTGTTGTGGTTAGAAAGTGACACTTTTTCATTTCCTTTCATAAATCTTTTTTTTTTTAATTGAATTAAATTATGAAAGAGGTTAAAAGTCCTTAAAATATATATGATAGAAATCTTGCAAGACTATCTAAAATTTGCAGGTTAAAAGAAATTAACTAACAAGTTTATTTATTTGGCTACCAAGCTTAATATGATGATAGTAAGAGCCCGAGTTCAAATATTGGCTGAGGCCAGCCAACAACAATACAAATTATTCTGATGTCTTTGCTAATACTCATCATGACGCCCGCCTTAGTAAGCCAATTAGTAAAACGGCTACATATAATTCATGTTGTTTCAACTTGAAATAACTTTGATTCAACATGATTCTTGAAAAAAATTACCGAACAAAATTTATTTAAATTAAGTCGGAAGTTATTATTTCGGCTTAAGTTCAATACTTGTAAATTCAAATTATTTTTAAGAGTGGAATATTATAATATCCAATGAGACTAGCAGAACGGACTAATACTACTAATTTCGACAGCCGCTACACTGTCATCATCAGCATCCTTTGTTCACTTCTACGACGGTTGATCGTCCAACCATTGAATATATAAAAAAAAATAGTATTAAAACGGCTTAAAATTAATTTATTTCAAGTTTTTTAATGATTTTTGTCATAAAATTGGACAATCCCTTTCTAAGTTATGAGAAAATCAGTGGAGTAGCTTTGCAGGACTTGCTGACTGTTAGAAGTAGCACGTTGAGCTGCTTGGTTAAAGTTTCCTCAAGCTTTCTAATAGAGTCATAAATGTGGGCAGGTAATCATCCTAGCTGCATTTTTTCCGTGCGATGGGCACTCAGATATTTTTTTTTATATTTCAATCGATTAATCGATGATAGCCGCGGGTAGGCTATCATCGATTAATTGAAAGTTTGTGATGAAGTTTTGGCTAAATATATGGTGACAATAGTTGGAGGGTGGGTGAGTGATTTGAAGAAAAATCCAAAGAGCCCGCCACTTGAATCATTTCGTAGGTCACACCCTTTACTACTCCGAAGTCAATAATATCAAGGATTTTTCGTCGATCTGTTGGCCAGTTGGCTGCCTGTTCACTTGAAATTGCATTCAAACCCATTTTAAAGCTTCCATTTATATAAATTCCAACCGTTCAGTATGATGAGACAAGATATATAGAACGTATAGCTAGCGTTGTACTCACCAGCTGCCAGAAAACGTACACCTAATAATTTATAAAACTTGACTTTCGGTAATTGAAACTATGGGAGGAGAATAACCCGATGAAATCACCAGATTTTTCTAATAAAATATTCTCTACAAATTTCACCCTCTATATAGTTTTTTAGTAGCGATTTAATTAGTATTGCAGAGCCACCACAAGTTCTACATGGGGGGTCCTTGGTCCGTGGACCTTAAAGGAGCTTATAGTAGTCAAATAAGTCTTATTTTGTTTAACATGATTTTAAGATGATACACAGAAAAAACTAAATTTCATTCAATGAAATAGTAAATATTTTGTCTAGGAACGAATCTACAAACAAATACGTAAATATAGATAAAAATATCTCAACAATTTCATTGAAAAAAAGTGTTTTGCAGTGAACAAATTGTTTAAATCTATAAAACAATTTGTCTAAAAATATTTAAAAATTGTAAACAAAACAATTTACTAAATCAAACAAAAAGATTTACTGGACTTTCTGACAAATATCAAACAATATTTTTGTCTGAATTTATAAAACAATTAGTATAAATATACTAATAAATATTAAGCAAAATAGTTTACTTAATCAAACAAAAATATATTTTCTGGATTTTTTGTAATATATGAAACAATATTTTTGTCTCGGTCATCATCATCATTATCATGATCATCCATTAAGCATTTATGAAGTTTTACTTTGTTAGATGTGTTCAAGTCTGAATGTTTATCTAAAGACACTAAAAAAATTAATGAGAATTAACGCAACGACATTAAAAATCTTCAGTAAACAAACTTGGTACAATCGCATTCCTTTTGATATCATTGTTGATGTTGTTATTTGTGTGTATGTCGTCATCGGGTTTGTTTTTTACGACACAGATTTTCTTGTTGTTCATTGATTATGTAAAGAACATTTACTGAAAATGAAATTTATTTTTAGACAAACTTATGTTTGAAAATTTTTTGGTGATAATTTTTTCTGTGTAATTATGTCAGAAATTATCTAGTAAATTTTTGTGTTACGTGTATGTGGAATAATGAATGCTTTAACTTTATTTGCCTGACTACATTTTGTCTCTAGCCATCCAGTTGTAAGTTTTTGTTAAGGTTTTTGCAAATTTTGTTTTAATATTATAAGCCAATGTATTTTTTTTTTTTGTAATGTAAAATGTAATAAATCCCTTAAATCTTTATCCTAAAATTTATCATTTTCATAATTTTTTTACAGATTTTACTTCCTTAGGTATTCTATGGGATGTAAAATATTTATTTCTCTTTTATTTGCAAATTATAATTTTTATTTATTATCTTTCTAACAAATCATTTAAATGCATTAGTTCCATCTTTTTTTTTTTGGATCATCTACGTGTGTTTTGCCATGAAAACAATTAAATGTTTTAATGCAACAACAAAAAGTACAACTATTAGTAGCTACCACAACTAAGTTTACTTAGAACAAAATCTTATCTGTTAAACATGGCCAGCAAAAAAAATTTGATATCCTTTAGATCTGTATATTTAAGCTAAAACTTTTTGTCGAGACAAAAAAAAAATCTTTTATACCAGAAACCATCTACTACTACGAGTACCTTGGCTGTCGTAAATTTTTAATTTATTATTGCAAAATTTTTCATCTGAAAGCAGAAGAAAAAAATTAGTAAAATATGAAAAGCGGTTGCTACCAACAGCTATATTTAGTTAAAGGGACAGACAGACTTTTTCCTAGTAACATGTTTCCATAATTTAAAAAGCACTCTCATGATTTAGTTTATTTTCTCTCTCTGTGCTTACAATCGCAAACAAGACAATGGAGCAGAAGATAATTAATGGCTGTAAATAGTGGTTTGGAAGATGGAAAATTTGTTGGCATTTTGGGCAATGGAGCTGCTGTTATTTGTTACTGATACTACTGGCAGAACTGCTGTTGCTGCAACTGATGTTGTAAATGATAAAGAAAATAACGATAATTATGATATCTATTTGTGTTCGTTGGTGATAAGGTGTATATGAAATCTATATTTAAATTTCCATTATGGTAAATACTTGTATGACATTCACCCTACAATTTTTAACTGCGACAGTATCTGGTTTCCTAGAGGTTACCAAAAATGTGTTTTAACTATTTTCGTTTATTTCAAAGTTATGCGTGGAAAATTAATTTAACATGCAATCTACCTAAAACAATTTCCTTCAAAAGTACAAAATTATTGATTTCACTGCACAATACAAACAAAATGGCATAGCTCGAACGACTCATGCTGGCAGAGAGCAGCAGAAAAAATATACAGGTGTCTAGGCGTTTTGAAACTTTACATCTTGGATTCATTTTAGGGGGAGTTAAAGTTTGCTCCCCCCCTTTGCACATGCATAGTTAGAATCACTCGGCCTTGGGAATTTTGTCAGCTTTACGTTTAAGGCGAAAGATGTGCTTAGCTTTCTTATTTATTTTTTATTTTATTTTTTAAGAGAAGTGACACAATCAGGCAATTATTGCCTACTAGTTAATTAATTAATGTGTTATCTTCTTTGGGAAAGGGATAGTGTAGAGAGAACAGGTGGTGAAGTGGAAGAGAGATAGAAAGCTTAATTCATTTACAACCCTGCTATTGCGCGTTTGTTTTTTGTAGAGCAGTGTTGTAATCCCATCTGGTGTCAATTAGAGGCATTGAGTTATATAATCTGTGTAGCCATTTTATTAGTTCTTTTACTTCGCCGACGGTTCTGCTACAATACCGACGAATTAGGGTGCTGAGAAGTGCATTAGGATACGTTAGCATTAATCGCTGCCGGTACTGTCAAAGTGATCAGTGCTATGCCTTCATCACTTTAACAGGCCAACAACAACCAACAGAATAACACACCAATGCACATGAGAAAAATGCATGATGTTGTTGGCTTGCCTGAAACTAGTCTTGAACTCAAGACCTCAGGGTTTGTAGTCAAACGCGCTAACTACTCAGCCAACAGCACCCTTAGGTAGAATATCGCTAGAAACACTTCTGTGTAACGTTTTAGACCTCTAGCTCTGAGGTGTATTGATATTTTTGATCTTTTCTTTAAAAAGAAGCAAAAAAATCTAGCCTTCAGTGGGCCAAAATGCTCTGCAAAAATATTTACCATAAATTTATGTTATATATCTTTAGAAAGACCCAAGACCCGTATAGAGTATCTTGTAAACCTTATGTTTAAGGCATAAGATGTTTTCTATTCTTTAATGCAAAACACTGCGTGGAACATTTTCGTAGAGAATTTTTTAAAAAAGGATCAAATTGACCCATACAGAGAAGATTTACCCACCCTCTAACTCTTCTTTCATAAAAATGTTCCTCGTGGTGTTCTACATTGAAGTTCTTAGCACATCTCATACCTGATACGTCTATCAGTTAATGTAATTTTGAATACGTAATTTAGACAATTTGCTGCATCTTGGAAACCGTAAGAGGCAAACTCTTAAAATTTTAAAAATCGCTAAACCTAAAAAATTTCAAACTTAAAAAAATTGCAAAACGAAAAGTCGCCAAATGAAAAAAAACGCTTAAAGAAAAAAAAGCACCAAAATTAAAAAAAAGCTAAAATGCAAAAAATCACCAACACTAAATAGCTCAACGAAAAACTAAAAAAAAGCAAAAACCCCAAAAATGGCATCAAAACGAAAACAAAGCAGTAAAACCTAAAAAAAATCCCTAAAACAAAAAATACTAAAAATATCGTCAAAAAACGAAAAAAATCGCCAAAAATGAAAAAATCACAAGAAGGAAAAATGTGCCAAAAACAAAAAAAAACACCAAAACTAAAAAAAATCGCAAAAAACCGAAAAAATTGCCAAAACGAAAAAAGTGTCAAAGCCGAAAAAAATCGGTAAAACTAAAAAAAAAATACCAAAAACGGAAAAAAATTCCTAAAACCGAAAAAACGCCAAAACTAAAAAAAGCTCTAAACTAAAATAAATCGCTAAAGTAAAAAATGTCGTCAAAAAGCGAAAAAGCGTTAAAACAAAAAACGCCAAAACCAAAAAATCGCCAAAACTAAAAAAAGGCAAAAAACAAAAAAAAAATTGTAAAAACGAAAAATTGCAAAAAAAAACAAAAAAATCATAAAAATGAAAAAAAGCGCCAAAACCAAAAAGTCACTAAATCAACAAATAAAAAAACTTAAAAAATGAAAAAAAAAAAATAAAATTAAACAAAAAAGCAAAACGAGAAAATTTTCAAAATTAAAAAAAAGGCAAAAACGAAATGGGATATATGTATGTGTAATTTTACGGAACCCTTCGTGTGCGAGCCAAAGTCGCACTTTAATGAATTTATTTATTAAACAATTTTTATTGCGCGATATTTTAAAATGCGCTGTTTTGCCGATCCGATACCGATACTTAAAAATAAATATCGCCGATGCTGATTCCGATACCGATACGAATATTGAAATTGAGTTCAAGTTTAGATTAAAAAAACTCAAGAAGGGCAATTTTTTATTTTAAAAAATTACAGTGTAAGTAATTATTAATATTTGAAATTGATATTAACCTAATATAAAAAATGGGAAGTAATTTTTAAGGAACTACAGTTTCATTGCTTCCAAAGAATCTATATAAAAAATATGTAGATAGTTAGTAGAAAAGCAAGTAGAAATTTGTAATTCCTTTGTAATTTAAAAAAATACTCGCCATGCTTTTTAAAAAATCGATTTTTTAAAGGACATTTATCAATTAATATTCTTCTAAATAACTTAATAGCTTAATTATTAAAAGTCTTCTAAAAGTTTATATATATTCACTTAGACTTACATGAAAACATAGTTTTGTGTTTAAATTCGCACAAAAAGAAACAAGTTGTGAAAATGGGTAATTTTTCATCCTTTTTCCTTGAGGAAAAGTCATTATAAAATACCGAAAAAGAAATTTGTCCTAACATCGCTTCCAATTCGGTGATTGCTAATCGAAAAAGGGAACTTCTTGCAATGACAAGGATATGCAAAACTAATTAGAAGTAGTCCAAATTTGCAATACTTCCGGATCGCGAATTCTACATTTTCATGACTTCTTTGGAGTGTCTGTTTTTGCTGGGAATAAGATTTAAAAAACAACGAATTGAATTTGAATTCATGGTAAAATTAAAAAATTAATAAAATATTATTAATTTTTAAAATTGATATTATTAAGATCTAAAAAGTAACGAAAAGAATTCAGTTCATTGTAAAGTTAACAAAAAATGAATAGTTTTTGAAGAAAAACGATGAAAAAAATGTTTAAAGTATCGTCGTATCGACAGTAAAATATCGCCGATACCGATGTATCGGAAAATCTGAAGTATCGCCGATATATCGGTACCGGTTACATCCCTAGTTTTAATAAATATTGTATCAAGTTAATGACAAATATTATTGAAATTAATATTTTTTCCAACAACATGGTGTTATTGAACATATTTCTTGTAAATTTTTTTTTGTAGGTAGCATAACACATCAAAAATATATAGTGGTGATTAAAAGTTATGGCAAAAATTTCATTTTGTTGCATAGTGCTATCAACCAAACTTGACATGGGAGGGCGGAATCAGAAATCAGTCCAAAGTTAAGCAAAATCCATCGGATGAAAAATACAATACTTTACAAAATTATATTTGCAAATTTCCACAAATCCTAATGACAAGTACATTCGAGAATTATTACATAGTATAGGGTATTATAACAATATATACTGCAAGTATTTCTATATACATTCTTATGTATGGCTTTGTACTACTTTTAGGTTTGCTAAAATCTGTAACAATCCAACGTGCAACCAACCAACTCTATCACTTGACTCAGCCATAATCTATCGCATCTTTTAACCCACCGCAAATATTTCACTGTACCTGTCTACCACTTTTCCTATTTAAATGCTTAACATTCTTTCAGTTTGGTCATTAATCACGTAAAGGTGATTTTAATATCATGACACATTTGCTCAAACATACAAAGGTGTCACATGTAATGGCAGCATTCATTTCGGTGAATGAATTTGCTTTTAATGGAATTTTGTTAATTTGTTTAAAGAATTTCATAATAAAATTCATTTGCAGTAAGAATATTTAAGCATGATTTTCAAGAAATTAAATGGAGTGCTAACAAAATTTTACTGAATTTAGAATGCTAAGCAATATAGCTCAAAAATATTTCATATATATTTTATATAAAATATATGTTAAGCAAATTTTTAAGCAAAATGTTTACTACTTTAAACTAAAAATATGCTTTCGTGTTTAATTCTTTTGCATTTTTTTTAAGGTTTTTACTTTTTAGCAACTGTTTACTCAGGTGCACTCTCTGCTCTTTATGGTTTTTTTTTTAGTTTTTATATATTTTTTCTTTAGTTATAATAACTAACTAGACTACATACTATTTTAAACATTACTTAAAATTAAAAAGTGCTCATATATTTCAAACGACTAGAAATTATTACTTATGACATGGTGTGGTGATGCTGATGACATACTCCTAAAAAATAAAAAAAATAAAAATACCAAAAGTAGCAGCAAACTCATCTCATACAAGTAAGTGCCCCAGAATGTGAGTGACTGACTTTGTGTATGGATGTACGTTTAAACGATTTTTCTATATAATTTTTGCTTAGTAATTACTTTTTTTTTGTGTGTACAACGTTGTGGTGTTGAAATCATAAATTCCAAATCATACTTGTGCATGTTTGTGCTATTTTCAGTATAAAGCCTCTTTAAAAAGCCTCTTTTTCATTCAAGTCATAGAAGAGAATGTACAAACTAAAATAGATACACTATAGTGGGCTTAGAAGTACTTCTACTATCGTAAATATAAATAGGGATGATAAAGTTTTTACTATTATAACATTCAAAGTGGATATAGCGAATATGTCGTTGTTTACTAAATAAGCTGCATAGTTAATTTGTCACAAGCAAGTTGTAGCTCAAAAGGGCCGACTTTGTAGAAAACGCATTTATACTCTCATACGAAATTTCATCTGTGGGTTGATGACGCCCAGTCATCAAGATGGTGACATCAATGTTATGATAAATGGCATCAATAAAGCGAAAGCTGACATCAATCTGATGACAAACGTGATCATAGAATTTTGTCATGTATTAAGTGTCATCTATGCTATGACTGCAACAACATCAATTTGATGTCAACGATCTTCAACGAAAAAAAAACTAACTGCCTGTCCTACAATGTCGACAAGTCGATTTCGTTCTCATATTTATATTGAAAACAAAAACAAATTTAAATTTTTTATTATTGTTTTCAATATAAATATTAGAACGAAATCGACTTGTCGACATCGTGGGACAGACAGTAAATATTGTTCTAATATTTGCTATTTCTATTTAAAAACCAATTTGATTGTTTTATTTACGATTTTTTTTAAACGAATTTTAAACAATTTAAAACAATGACATCGCATTGATGTGTGTTCTTCATCATGACTAGGACAAAATAATAGTGAAATCAAAAAGCTCACAGAACAGCATGCATTCACAGACGAAACTCATAAGCGAGCGAGAATATGACCCCTTGCCTTCCCTCCCAAAAAAAAAGAAAAAAATAGTCCTCATGCCTATTGTGTTTCTAAAACAACTTTTTCAAAATAATATGTTTCGGTTAAAAGTTCCGCCCAAAAAACAAAAATAATTATGTTTGTGTGTACATTTTGCTGTCGATATTTTAAAAGGTAATGTGATAAAATAAAATAAAAAGTACAATATAAAATAATATAATAAAAAGTAAAACTAAATTGAAGCAATTATAATATAATTCGTTTACTCATACCATTGATGACAGAATAGTCATCATTGCTATTGGTCATTGATTTAAAGGTACACTCAAAATAAAATATTGGTAAAGCTAACCAATTTCATAGGTTAGAATTGAGCCAACCCATAAAGTACAGTAAAAATCAACCAATGGAATTGTAGTTTAGTTGATAGTGTATAAAACTACAAACCGGAAGGTCGCAGGTTCGATGCCTGCCAAAACTTAAGCAGTAAGTGTGTTTTTTTCTAAAAAAAATTTTGTTGTTTGTTTGTAATTTTTTGGGCTTGAACTTGGGCTCTCATGTTTATAAACCGGACGCCTTTACCATCTCGGCTAAGTCATCTTGTTAAGTGGGGATAGCACAAAGTATACATAAACATGTGGTGACTTCTTTGACTTAAATACAGTAATTTTTGTGAATATATATTTTCGCTGTTATTATTTTAAATTGGTAATTTTAACCATTAAAATTGGTAATTTTAACTACAAAAATTTTTACAAATTAAATTAATACTTTTAACCATCAAAAATAATTTTACTTTTAAAATGTCGTTTTTCCAAATTTATATTTTACAATTCAGTAAAATCTAATATTTCGGTCTTGAACTTAGGTTCTCATGTTTATGAACCGGGCGCCTTTACCATCTCAGCTAAGTCATCTTGTTGAATAACGATAGCACAAAGTAACCATAGACATGAAATGACTTACAACTTTAAAAAGTTATTTTAACCAATGAAAATTGTAATATCATAAAAATTGCAACAACAATTTACATTAACAGTAGGCTAGCTAGTTATATTGGTTAGCTTTACCTATAATTTTATTTTGAGTGTAGACATTGCAATAATGACAAATGTCATGAGGTCCAAAACGAAGACACTTGTCATAGTATGGATGTTAAATTACATCATGGCTATAACGGTTTTTCTCTCAGTTGTTTCCTCTATGTGATGCGACTAGACCACAGTTTATGGTCTCTAATTAGATACAGCCAAAATGATATATATTTGGTGTATACTGTATATTTGAGCAGCATCGTTTTGTGCTTGCCTTGCAGGGGTGCAACTTTGATGACTCCTATTTCATGCACAGTACATCATAACTGAGAGAAAAACTGCTGCATAGAAAAGAAGTTTGAACTTTAACTAAAGAATCTGAAAAACAGTTAATACTTCAGGCCAGACCAGGAACTACCTGGCAACTTCAACCTTAAAGCGTTAGAAAATTTATATATTTTTGGAGAACTTTTTTTTTTATTTGTCTGTGCTATCTTTTTCCCCTTTTTCTAAGAAATGTACAAAAAGACCCATACAACGAAGAGTTAGAGGGTTAAAATGTTCCGGAAAACTTTTTCTCGTTGTGTTTTGTATAAAAGTGCGAAACACATATTACCTTAAGACTTACAAGATTTCCTTTGCCGAGTACTAATGGTGAATAAGTATGAAATTAATCCTAAAGCACATTTTAAGTTTCCAATGATCTCTAGCGTACAAGTGTAGTGTAGAGCTTGGTTGCCCTAAAATTGTATGGCCAACATTTCTGTAGAACATTTCATCATCGCATAAAAAGGGTGAAGTTTTTATGCGTGTTTTTTACGACTTGTTAGAATAGAGACAAAAATTACCGTTAAGTTGGGGAGTTAGAGGGTTTATATGTTCAACAAAAATGTTCCCTGAATATTTTCTAAAAATTTACTAAACATACCAGACAGCTCAGATGTAAAGAACACATAGTTTTATATACCGATATGCTGCACGAACAGGCTAAAGGGGCAAACTTTAACCCTCCCTAAAATCAAATTCCGATATGATCTTTCAAAACGCCGACACACGTATATTATTTTTTCTTCTCTACTAGAATCCATTGCCAGAGCCCTGTATTTTTTCGTGTTGTGTAGCGTAACCTTCAATGATTGGTACAAAAGGTAACATGTTAGTGATATTTTCTGACCGATATCTCTTCGATATTTCTTTGTATTTTGCTGACATTTTTTCAGTCAAAAATAACAACTAAAATTATACTAAAAATTTTTGGTCAAATATAGCAGTTAAAATTTTACTGATAGCTTTTCGGTTAAAAATTACTGATATTTTCGCTTAAAAATAAAAAAATAGACCTCAACAATTCTTTTACGTATTAATTAAAAAAGATTTACAACGTACACACACTTAAAAATAAAAGATAAAATTTTACTGATATATTTTCAGTCAAAAATAAAATCTAAAATAGTACTAAAATTTGTTTTACCAAAAATAAGAGTTAACATTTTACTGATATTTTTGAGGGCAAAAATAAAAGCAATTTTTTAAAGTTTTCTCATAAAAAATAACAGCTAAAAATTTACTGATTTTTTTTTCAGTAAAAAATAACAGTAAAAATTTTTACTGACATATTTGGTCAAAAAGAATATATAAAATTTTACTGATTTTTTTCGGCCAAAAATAATAAAATATTTTATTTGCTGTTTCATATGTTGTTTATTGCCACTGCCTCACTTGCTTATGAAATTAATGAAAATGAAGTGTGATCAAAAAATCACAATAAATGTTAAATGTCTGGACCGAAAAAATATCGGCAAAATTTCAGCTTTCAAGCGCTAAAGTTTTTAAACGTACAATACTAATCGACGAATTAACGCGTATTATGTACTTCTATCTTTACGGTCCAATCAATGCATAATCATTCCTATTTATTTGCGCATCACTGTCAATATTTGCGGTTGTATAATCACGTGTAAATTTGTGTTTGACTTTAACAATTTAGTTGCCCACCTTCCCTTTTCTTCAGTTGTATAAACAACTTGAAAGAGAATTTGAAATTTTTGGTAGCCTCTTCTTTTACTGTTATTGCTAATGATTAATGCCTCTTTATTGCAAAATTAATGAGTTTAATTGTATGGATTTTAAGTTTTCTAGCTGCCGACTGTTTAATAATTTGCTCAAAGTAATTTTAAACATCATGTAACCAATAATGTTGTTTGTTATCATACCAAGGCCTCTTTAGTGAACAAAAAATATTTTACCAAATGTTTTATTTTTAATTTTCAGAAAATTGTAGTGCGATATTTATTTAATAATACTTTTTCTGCAGCCATTTTTCAAGTTGCTCTTAATATTGTCTAGTCTTTGATATCAAAAATATTTAATTGCTTTTAATGATTTTACCTTTTTGTCGTTTATGCTTCATTTTCTCTTGGTAAAATTTAAAGTTTATGCATTTTCATTGTGGTTTGTTTGTATCAAGATGTTGTTAAGGTTTTTCAACAATTAGAAAGTTTGCTTAAGTGTCATTTATTTGAAATTATTAATTTTTTGATGATATTGTTTTGTTCAAAGATTTAATTTGTTAATTAAAAGACAGAGTATAATAAAGTATAATAAATGGGTTTTTTTAAAACCTCATGCTTATTTTTTCTTTTAAAGTTTAATATAAAAAAAAAATTAAAAATTCATTGTTTCTGCTCCTCGTGCTCTATTTTCAATTTATTTAAATTTTTTGAGATGAAAAGAAAAAATCTTCTTTTATGCTCCAGTCATTAACATTCAATTTAACTACATAAATTATATATACTATGAATAGACTTTATTTCCATTTCTTTTTAAAAAGTCTTACGCACTTTTACTTCTATTATCCTGGTCTCAAGAACACAACTGAAAAGAAAAAAAATATAAGTAAAACGAACAATAAAAACTGCATAAATTAAAGAAATACTGGTACACATAAGAAAATAATATAAATTCATAAATTTAAATGAAAACCGGAAACTATTGTATGCACACAGGCACACAGCCTCATGCCCTTACCCTGCAGTCAAAGTCTTCGAGACATTATCGATGCATTATTGATAAAATATTTATCGCTGATGACAAATTTACAACAGTCCAAGCCAACTATTGGCGACATTTTCGAACAAAGGGCACAGCTATCATGCTACTACAGTTTTCGTCAATAAATAGTAATAAAATTTAATAACGCTAGCCTACCGTGGTAGTCAAAAAACTTTATACAAAAACACATTTTATGGGCCACTTCAACTCTCTAACATACATAAATGGAAGCACGACAACTTCGATGCAGTTGTTACTCTCGATGTCGGCAATAAAACTGAACACGCGATAACTTCGATGCACTTGTTACTCTTTTTATTTAATTTTTTTTTAAGAACAAACACAACCCGCGAAGCGATCTGCGGAAAAACACAAGCTGTCTGCGGAAAAACACCCAGGGTCTATGGCGGGAATCGAACCCATGACCTCTCGACTGACAGGCTAGCGTCGCTACCACTCAGCCACAGGTGCACTCTGTGGATGCATGACAACTTCGCTGAACTTATTGCTCTTGTTGTCGTCAATAAGGCCTTGTGCTATTGTCTGAATGGCCAGCGCGTTTGACTACAAAGCCTAAGGTCTTGAGTTCAAGACTAGTTTCAGGCAAGCCAACAATATCATGAATTTTTCTGATGTACATTGGTGTGTTATTGTGTTGGTTATTGTTGGACTGTTAAAGTGATAAAGGCATAGCACTGATCACTTTGGCAGTAGCAGCAGCGGTTAATACTTCACAGCACCCTCCTTCGTCGCTATTGTAGCAGAACTGTCGGCAAAGTAAAAGAACTAATAAACGGCTACACAACTTAAACAAGTTAATACCTCTACTTAATGCTCTACAAAAAAAAAACGCGTAATAGCTGAGGTGTAAATGAACTAAGCTTTCTATCTCTCTCCCACTTCACCACCTGTTCTTTCTACACTATCCCTTTCCCATACAAGGTAACACATTAATTAATTAACTGATAGGCATTAATTGCCTGATTGTGTTACTTCTCCTTAAAAAAAACATACCACCACGTCGTTAAACTTATTTCTAAATGTGTTTTATAGATGAAAAATCATTGATTGTCTTGCAGACAACATCGATGACAATGTCGCTAGTAACAACTAGGACTACAGGGTACCTATCAAACATCCCAGGCAACATTTGTTGCCGACATGTATGAAAACATCGGAGACTTTACTAGAAATCCAAATCAGTTTTCTGGTACAACGTTTCTGCTCATTTTCTGAAATATTATCCGATTAATATCAGGATATTCTGCAAATTATCTAAAGGCAATTGAATTTAATTTTAACTGAATTTCTTACTTAATTTTAGCAGTCACTTCTGCACATTGTCTGCTTTTAGTTTTCATAAGAATTCTCATTTATCTTATGAGAGTTTGTGCGTAAATGTTTGAGTTTTTACATTTATAAAATATGGGTAAATATTTTGTGAAAAGTCTGAGAACTCTTATAACATTTAGATTATATGTTCGAATTTTATACGATGTTTCTGATAAATCTCTAATTTTAGCATCGACTTTTCTCCGACATTAATACGACAGGATGTAAAAAGTATTAGATAGGTCAGAACGTTTTCTGATGTTTTGTCAAACATTGTTCCGACATTGTTCAGGCATATCGAAGATTCCCTTCGAAAATTTCGTAGAAAATTCTTCAATTCTTTTACACATTTTGGCAAAGCCTATAAAATTATTGTCAACCACCTATAAAATTATCGGTATATTTTCTTACCAACTTGGGATAAGAATCTGGCATTTTATGCAGACTTTTTGATCAAATTTGGACCGAAATTGACAAAAAATGTTTGCAAAAAATGTGTTTGCTGGGTATATGCACCGCACCTTCACTTTTTTCACATCCACTTGCATAAATATAACTAAACTCAAATAAGAAAAGAAATAAAAACACAAGCATTTCTTTCTCTTCTGCTGACTTTTTGTAAGCCAAAGAAAACTAAAGAAAAAATTATTAATGAATTAAAAAAATGTATGAACAGGAAACTTTGACTACAGCTACAACAATGTAGTCACTTCTTTTAGTTTTTCTATTATTGCAACTTTTAAGTTCCTCTTTTTTATGTGTATGTGTGTGTGTGTGTGTATGTTTGTTAATACTTTCTTTAGTCAATTACCTGACAACAAAATAAAGTCTTTATATTTTAAAATTTATTTATTTTTTCGCAAAACAAAGAAAAGAAAATTATAATAAAAGCCATAAAAGAATCGAAAAACAAAGAAGAGATGAACAATTTTCTTTTTGTTTTTAGTCTCTTTTTTTATTCAAAACTTAATAAAATGCATTTATGATAGAAACAAAGAAAACGTGAAGGCTGTTGCATGCTCAGAAATTGTTAACCGTTTTTATTTTTAGCATTTGCAGTAGAGGCTGGTGTTTGACAGAAACTACAAATAATTATATTTAGGCTGTATAAGATTTATAGCTGCAAGAATAAAATCTATACATTGAAAGAAGAAAAGTTTTTGAATTGTAAAAGGGACAATTTTAAATTAATTTATTATTAATTTCTCTGTAAGTGCTGGAGTTTAAAATGGGAACCCCCCGAATTTTTGCAGTTCATGAAGGCTGTGCTCTTAATGATTTTATTTATTATAACTATCACTACAGGTGGAAAGATTAATGCCATTGTACGTGACTTTATTCATAAGGACTTGAAGCACTCAATTAAATAAATGAAATTTTATATGTTTTCATCAATTATATAATAATTGCATGTTAGCCAATCACTTCATAAATAAATTTAAGCCAATGGCGAACAAAAGCGAAATCCCAAAACTTTACACATAGAGATGGCCATCAATTGTGAAGGGAATTGTCCATGAACACTTTTTGTGTACTTTTTACTCACGGTGGTGAGCATTATTAAGAGTAAAAGATCGACTTTTGTGAGAAGGCTAGAGTAAATATTTCGGCGAATTCGTAATTCAAATAATTCTGCAAAAAAGTCGACTTCAAAGCAAAAATCTGATGGAACTGTTTACAAAACGGACCCAATTTTCTGTTAGATCCAATGGTGTATTTGTGTACAAATAGGGTATCCACCCGCAATTTTTCATAGTACCAAATCTTTCACGTCCTTTCAAAAAAATATTTTGAAAATCGGTCAAGAAATGGTGGAGTTAGTTATGCGATAATTAATATATCGGACTATCACTTTATCCGTCCGATTTTCACTTCTATGGGATCAAACTGCAACCAAACCATTTCAAACAAAAAAAAGAATTTTGAAAATCGGTTCACATATGACAGACTTATGCTTGTGGGAGCAAATTAAAAAAAAAATTATTAAACAAAAATTATGCAACCAAACTGCAGCCAAACCCTTTTCAAACCAAAGAAAACACAAATTTGAAAATCGGCTTACAAATGACAGCGAATTTCCCACCGATTTACAGAAAATAAATATGGGACCAAGCTGCAGCAAAACCTTTCAAATTTCAAATTTCCCCCAAAAACATTATGGGACCAAACTGAAAACCTTTCAAACAAAAAAAGAATTTTGAAAATCGGTTGACAATGACAGAGTTGTGCATGGGAGGGAAAAAATTCCCCCTCCGATTTTCAGAAAACAAATCCAGATACCAATCTGCAGGCAAACCCTTTTAAAACAGAAAAGAATTTTGAAAATCGGTTGACAAATGACAGAGATATGCAAGAGGGGAGCAAATTTCCTCCTCCGATTTTCGAAATAAAAATTATGGGACCAAACTGCAGGCAAAACCTTTCAAACAAAACAAGAATTTTGCAAATCGGTTCACAAATGACAGAGTTATGGTAATACAAACAAGAAAAATACACACGAATTGATAAGCTCCTTCTTTTTGGAAGTGGGCTATAAATATAATATTGCTGTTTTTCCTCTAACATGTTAAAAGAATAATAGAAATAACATTACACTACTTAAACCAAAATGTTCTTCCAAAGACCATTGGAAGAACAGCTTTCCCGAAGACTCCTGAAGGAATAGTTAGCCGGAAGACTAGTTCGAAGACTACTGAGGGAACAGCTATGCCGACCAGTTGGTCCGAGACACGAGTGAACAGTTGTTCCGAAGAGTGCTAAGGGCACAGCTACTCCGCAGAATACTAAGTGAACAGTTGATCCCAAAACTACTGGGGGGAACAGCTAGCCTGAAGAATATTTGGCCCGAAGAGGCGTAGAACTTCCCATTTGTCCTATCATTAATGGCATTGCCATATCATATCAATGTGCATGCAAGGATTCATAAGAATAGATTAAATAAAATTAGTACCGAAAGAATATTTACCTTGTACGGCTGGGACAAAAACTCTACTTTATCGGCGATGTATGTAGCGGCCTAAATTGTTCCCCAAAAATATTCGCCATAAAATTTTATTATAGGTTTTTAAATACACCTAATCATCAGACTAAACTTAAAGGTCAGAAATCATTAAAAACTTAAAATGTGTTTAAGGCTTAATTTCGTACTTATTGACAATTAGTACTCGGCATAAGATATCTTCACACATACAGTTTTTCATGTAAAATCGTCGAAAACCAGGTTAACATTTTTAACATTTTTCGGTAGTGATTTTGCTTCATAGGTGTTTCATGTTAAATCAACATGATTTACAATAATCTTAAAAGAGTATTTATCATTTTGAATTAACTATATTTCATTCTGATTTAATATCCCAGTACAGTTAAATCAAAATGACGTTACTACTGAAATAATACGAAAAATCATATTGAATCAAAGTAATTTCGAGTTGAAACAACGTGTACTTGATTTTGCAACAACACTAAGAATCACGTTGAATTAAAGTTATATCAAGCTCAAACAGCATAACTTTAATGTAGCTACTCTATTAATTATTTTACTTACATGATAGTCATCAGAAAACTTTGTGTTGTAGCTGGCTGCCCCAACCAAGCCACGCGCTAACCACTGCAGCCACAACAGCTTCAAACGTTACTTTACCTATACACTAAATAAATACCGTCGTATGTATAATGAATTTCATTTTAATTCAACATGATTTAAATGATTATTTAACATCAAGCTTATTTGAAATTAAAGTTATAGTCATGTCGATTGAAAATGAAATTTAACGTTTATAACAAAATTGTTTTAACAGTGAAAATTTTTAAATCAAAGAGATTCAAGTTTAGATTAATAATTTAAAATAAATAAATAGTTTTCCGTTTAAAATGAATATGAAACAATAGTAACTGTAAACGTTGGTAATTCGTTTTTTGTGGTCTACATAGGCACACTTGAAAGAATAAACAACAACAAGTCAAACAACTAAGCAGAACAGTGAATTGTATCAATGAAACATCAAATAAACACTAACACAATCAAACGACAAATTATTTCCTATAAATTTAATATGATTTCCAATCAAAATTGCGGCATGTTGATTTTACATATACCTTTTTTCTGTGTGTTTAAAGTCTCACGTTTAAAGTATATGATGTCTTAAATAGTTTTATGTAAAACACCATGAGAAAGATTTATGTAAAGCACTTCAGCCCGCACTACCGCCGCTGAAGAGGAGTTTTTGGTCCTTACTTAAGAAAGGGACAAAAACCCATACCACGAAGAATTGAGAGTTAAAAAAATGCTGTGTGGCATGTAGCGTCGTCTTGTTGGAACCACAACTCATCCACATTCATGCCATCCAATTCGGGAACAAAATTGTCGGTTATCATGGCTCTATACCGGTCTCCATTAACGGTAACTGACTCTCCAGCATTATTTCGGAAGAAGTATGGCCCAATGACTCCACCAGCCCATAGAGCACACCAAACAGTCAGTTTTTGTGGATGTAATGGCGTCTCAAGGGTCTCATGTGGATTCTCTTCACTCCAAATGCGGCAATTTTGCTTGTTGACGTAGCCATTCAACCAAAAATGAGCCTCATCACTGAACAAAATTTTGCGATGAAAATCAGCATCGAGATCAATCTCATTTTCGGCCCATACACCAAAATCACGACGCATTGCATGGTCTCGCGGCTTTAATTCTTGCACAAGCTGGATCTTGTAAGGTCGCAAGCCAAGATCTTTGCGCAAAATCTTCCATAAAGTTGATGGACAAAGCTCCAATTGCTGTGCACGGTGGCGAATCGATTCATTCGGGTCCTCTTCAACACTTTGCTCTACAGCGGCAATTGTTTCTTCGGTGCGCACTGTTCGACGTCTCTGCGGATGCGTATTATCACATAGAGTAAACGTAGTGCGAAAACGATCCATGGTTAACCGAATTAATTGCTCTGATGGACGATTATGTCGACCATAAAATGGACGGAGCTTGCGGTAAACTTCGCGAACTGAACCATTATTTTCGAAATAAATTTGCACGATTTGCAAGCGTTGTTCTTTTGTCAACCTGTTCATGATGAAATGGCAAACCAAACTAAATATTAATCACTTGACAGCTGACAAAATGGCCGCCAGTTAAGAAAGTGATGCCAACTTAAAGTTCTATACCTCAATAAAAAACACCCAATACCTTAAACGAAATGCTGACAGGATTTCCTATGCAAAATGTAGGGAATTTTAACTCACTCTAAAATAAATCCCAGATTTATGTGTTGTTTCCACAATGCAAACAAGCACTGCTTGTCTAAAATTTATATGAAAAGCACTCAATTTTTTGAGTGATTTCCAACAAATTTTAGACAAGCAGTACTTGTTTGCATTGTGGACACAGCACATTAAACTTTCAAAACGCTGATACCTGTATCTATTTTTTTTGTGAGACATAATATGAAAAAGTCCTGACAACATTTTGAAAATTATGAAACAATTGGAAATTTCTGAAGTAAAAATAGAAGTATAATTTTTAAGCGACTGATAGCTTCAGTTAGCCTGAAAACACACCAAATACAACAAAACGTTTTTGCCTTATACGTCAAACACACTCGAATGATTATAACGCACATAAAAAAAAAATTTGGTGAGTGTTGTCTCATAAGAACTAATGTACTGTTGTCGCATAAGTCACAAAAAACATTATTGTCTTATTCGGTGTGGATTCAGCCTTACACTTACGTGAACCAACATTACATTAGCAGAAAGTTTTTCACGCTCCCATCTCTATCATGTTGGCTTCAAATTACTCTATTGTCATTTAATATTGTCATCAACATCATCATTTATAAAAATATTTCAAAATGTCCTTTTTCCCCTTTCATATTTTCCATGCAAAAACTCAACCACTCATACTTACGTTACATACATTTGTATGTATAAATGCCCTGCCAACATTTGGAAGTTCGATTTCTGATACATTTTCTAGAAAGTGGCTTCTTTAACACATCTAAATGTTATTTGGCAAATTTTACAATAAAACAAATATATTAGTATCGAATTTTAAACTTCCTTCTACAAATTTTAATATCAGCGACAACCTCGAAGAAGTCACTAAAGAGTTAATTATAAGATTATGCAAAATGTAACAAAAGCGACACTCTAATGTGTTAAGCAACAAAAACATAATGTAAAGAGCACTTCCACTAAATAGTTTCGTGACAGTGACAGTTTCGATAGCAAATGTTTGCAGGGTGATTACGTCTGCATGTGTGCTTAAACAACAGCTTTAGTTGTGTTTTTGTTTAATTTTTCCATTGTTTGAGACAAAACAAAAATAAAGACAGGCCATTAGATAGAGATGATGAGCGGGTGAATGCATGTATGTGCTTTCGAAGAGCAGGAAAGACCCATTAAAAACCATATTGCCACATGCATGTTATTATTATACATATTGTTCCTTAACATTAACATTCATTCCACCGTTTTAAGAAAGTATACACAGAAAAAAATATTAATGTAAAATCAACATGTCACAATGTTAAATGGAAATCATATTAAATTTATCAAAAAATAAATTGTTATTTAAGCGTGTGTTGGTGTTTATTGCCTTTGTTCATAGCTACAATGCACTGTTGTGCTCAGGTGTGTGACTAGCTTTTGTTGCTTTTTTTTATTATTATGAAGTTCGTGTTGTGTTAATGTCAAACAAATAGCCCAAAAACTTCGCACTACCAGGGTGGTTACTCTGTAATGTGATGCGACAGGAAAACAGTTCGCATTTTTGTGTTATTTACATTGGAATGCGAAAGCATTTCTTTCGTTTCGAATTACAGAGTAACCCCCCAGCGCAAATTTCTTGCTGCTTAATTAAAATTACAATTGTCTCATATTAGTTTTAAACGAAAAGTTATTATTCTAGTCTTAAATATCTTTGTTTTAATATTTTCACTGTTAAAACAACATTGCTATCAATGTTAAATTTCATTTTAAATCAACGTGGCCATAACTTTAATTTCAAATAAATTTTATGTTAAATCAGCAATTAAATCATTCTGAATTAAAATGGAATTTATGTTACTTATGATAGTATATATATTAGGGCACATCTAAAATATAAGTAAGATTGTTGTGGCTGCAGTAGTTAGCGCGTTAAATATCAAGCAAGTGGCCACTGTTCAAATTGTGATTGGGGCAGCCACACTCTAAAACATTACTTCAAATTTACGATCATATATTGTCTAAATTTGTGTTGAAAATTTCTCCTTATCTAAAATTACATCGATTTTGTAGTTATTTTATTAAAGAAAAAACCTTTCAAATTAAAGATATTTAGTACAAGTGGAAAAAATTTTGCATAAAATATAATACTGCTATGGCTGAATGTTAGATACGTCAGGCTATCAGTCAAGGGGTTGCGGTTCAAACATTCACGCAGCCAATCGCTCTTTTTAGTAAAAACATTTTGTTCAAAAATAATGCGTGTGTTATTTTAGGTCGATAATAATCGGTAAAGTGCTGCCGACAATTATCGACCTAATTTTCAACAAAAGTGTTTTAGAGGTGCAGCTACAGCAAGTTTTCTGATGCATCCCGCAAGTAAAATAATTAAATAACATTGAATCAACATAACTCTTCATGCCATTTCAGCATCAAATTCAAGTTGTTGCACCTTGTAATATTTGTATTCAACATGATTCTTCGTCTTATTTCAGTATGAAACTCAAGTTGCTTAAACTTCAAATAACATTGACTAAACATGATTCTTCGTGTTATTTCAGTATCAAATTCACATTATTTCCACTTGAAATAATTTTGATTCAACATGATTCTTCGTGTTATTTCAGTATCAACTACATTTTGATGTAACTGTAGTGGAATATTAAATCAACATCAAATATAGTTATTTCAAAAGGAAAAATGTTCTTTGAAGGTTAATGTAAAATTATGTAGAATTAACATGCAACACCTATGAAGGAAAAGCGCTACCGAAAAATTTTATATTAAGTTATTTTCGACGTTTATAATATGCAATTTTTCTGTGTGTAGGTGTGGGTCGGCGGTACACTGTTCTTTTTTTTTTTTTTTTTGAGCATCAAAATAAAGCAAAAATAATAACAAAGACGAAAACAAAAATAAAACTAAATCTTTTTCATGTTTAAGTTTGCGTCAGCTGTGCTTTATTGATGATTTAAATTTTTTTGCTCTTTCTGGTTCATGGCTTTAGTTCTGCTTCATCCATTCATTGTTTGTGTTTTTTTTTTTGGCTAAAACAAATAAAGGCCAATATGTATATAGTATAAGCTGACATGCGGGCCAACAATAAAAATAATGACCAATAACAACACAATTATATGTACATGCATATGTGCACACAAAAACTTTTATGAAAAACGTTCCTGTTGTCTAAAAAAAATTATGATTACTACATGATGATAGTACCCGTGTTCAGATGTGGCTAATCTAGAAAGTATTAATTTATCCTGGCTGAGGATTGATGCGTTCGTTATTCGCTTTAATTTTCTAACATTAGTGCAAAAAGTCGCCAATTTTCGGATTGATGACACTTTGACATCAGAAATGTGACATCAACATTAATATCAACAAATGTCGCCAATAAGGCGAAAGCTGAACGCAATCTGAACGTCATCATAGAGTTTTGTCATATTTTAAGTGCCACATACATATGCTATGACTTCAGGACATCAATTTGATGCAACATTTTGTATAACAGTGAGAGGCAAAATATTTATAAAAAAGAAATAATAATATGGTTATAATACTTGTTATTTGTATTTAAAAAAAAATTTGATTGTTTTATTTATTTTTTTGATTGTAAATGAATTCCGAAAAAAAAATAAAACAATTAACATTCGTCATCATTGCTATGACAAAACTATTAATGAAATCTACAAGACTACAGAACACCGTACATGCATAGAAAAACACAAAAGCGGACGAGAATATAACACGTGGCCTTTATATTGGTGACACTTAGTCATCGTTTCTTTGTCACGTCGAATATAATGATATTTATGTTGACTTTGTGCTGTCGATATTTAAAATGGTGCAATGGACGAAGAGGTATAGGCGTTGAATTGCAAACATATCGCACCTGTTCATCAAAAGTAACACAACTCAAAATTTACAAGTTTTCAGTAGAGGCAAAAAACTAATTGCGCCAATATAATGGAATTATTGTTATAAACAAATATACCGTTGTAAAGGAAACTCAATAATATTTCAATAAAATAATACAATACCAAAATTTTTACAGTGGTTAGATATGGTACTCATACACTGTTTCCTTCAAAAAAGTGGAAAATAGAATTTTTTGAGTTGTGTTACTTTTGATGAACAGGTGCGATATGATGAAATGAGGAGCATGAGATCAAGTGTAGGAAGCCCGAGTTCGTATCCCAGCCATGTCAACCTTTTTTTAATTTATATATATATTTTTTAAATTATTTTGTTATCAATATAGCGGAATTCTTTATCATAGGAAAAAAAATTATTGAATACCGGGATTTTTGTTATCAAAAACGAGACTTACTTTTTTCTGTGTAAGAACTGGTTTAAATAAGAAATGTTCGACTTTTGAAAATATTCATGTGCTTATCATTGATTAATATAATTAATTGCTGTGTTTAGAGTTTATATCCATAACATTTTGCTAAATTTCTAAAGGGAATTTCTTAAAAGAATTTCCAGCAGATCGGTCCAGGTAAGCAAAACAGTAAATTATCTTTGCTTCTTAATAACCAAAATATTTTTAAATTTTTAAAAAAGATTCGAATTTCTTTAAGACTTTTAGAACTTTATTGTATTTGCAAGCCTGTGTAATATTCTGTTCTATAATTTTATAGTTTTGTTTTATTTTTTTTGATTTTTACAACTTAAATATAAAACGAAAAAATCTAGCTAATAAATCATTTATTGGTCTTAAAAAGAATCGTCAATAATGGTGTGAAGTTAAGACAACACAATATTAAAAAAAGAAAAGTTTTTTTTTAAATAACTTTTAAAGTAAAATACAGAAAAATACCATTCTTTTATTAGTATCTGACATAGCAAAAGAGTATTTGTAGAACTAGTTTCAACAATATGCTTTGAATAGAGTAATAAAAAAAGTTCGTAAAAGTATCAGCTATTAAATGAAAAGTGCCATCTTTATCGACAATCTCTATCAAGGACACTAATACCGGTAATAACAAAAAAAAAAAAAAAAGTCCAGCATTTTATATGAAAATTGGTTTATTCAACAATGGCCACGAAATTCGTAAAAGCTGTCCAAATCGATTGTTTGGCTCTTTTAGCTGTTGCTGTTGCTGCTGATGCTGTTGCTATTTTTTTCTTTCGTTTTTAACTTTTCCTCTATAATTTCCGTTTTAAAAGAATATTAAGCCTTTACTGAATGGAAACAAGTATTGGAGTGGTTTACATACTCAGCGGTAAATTCAGGAGGAAAAAAGTCTTCCAGAAAGCTGTTTAGTAGACATTAGGCCTGTTAATTCCCATTCCACACTCATTTCATTTTTAGCCATGCTGTCATTGCGGCGCAGGCCTTCCACAGTCGCTTCCCAATGTAGGGATTCTTACAGGCCTCTTCTGGCATGACATTTTTAAGGCTTAGATAGGAAGGTCTATTAAAAAGCAAATTGAGGTACAAATTATTTTCCTATTTCAGCATGTATTTTCATAGCGGCTTCTTTCGGTTTTCATCCCAAGTAATTTTTTATACATTGAATTAAACATGATGTAGTCCCTGCGGAATAATTATAAACTAATCATCTCCTATGTCTCTTGTACATAAATTTGAGTCACATATACAAATTACATGCGAAAAAAGAATACGAGAATGTTTGCGATTTCTAAAGCACTTTTTTTAAATTTAAAAATACAATACTCCTTCCATCTTCTCTGCTTAAAGAAGGGAGTGTGGAATGTGTATCGAACGAAACATCAAAAAAATAAAGTACTATTTCCACCTTCCCTTCAACAAGAAGGCAGTTTGCATGTGTATCGGTCTGGCAAGTCTTCAAGAAGGTCTGAAATTTGCAGGCCTGTTGACTTTGACCACTGGGTACAAATACCTACGTATGTATTTTAGCGCAAATTTGGGTGTGTAGTCTTATCTGGTCATGATGTTGATAACAAATGCAGTTGCTGTAAATGTTGCAAAATGTTAACAATATTCCACTTGCAGATAGTTTTCATTTTTGCGTACGGGAATTAACAAGTTTAAATTTTTATAGTGAAACACAATATGATATCCTTAAATAGTTATCTAATATACCCTGTACACACAAAAAAAAATACCAATGTAATATATCAGCATGTCACAATATTAAATTCCTGCAAAAGTACAAAGTCTATTTAAAATTAGCATTGTTTTATATTAATTTTCAACGGAAAATTATTGATCTAACCTTAAATCTCATTGATTTAATCTTTTCACTGCTAAAATAAGATTGTTATTAACGCTACATTTCACTTTAAATCAACATGACCATAACTTCAATTTCGAAAAAAATGTCATGTTAAATCATCAATTAAATCATGTTGATTAAAAATGAAATTCATGTTACTTATAATGGTATTTATTTAGTGTATATCTAAAGTAAACTTTGAAGGTGTTGTGGCTGCAGTGGTTAGCGGATTGACTACCAAGCAAGTGGCCCGAGTTCAAATCTTGGCAGGGGCAGACAACCACAACACAAATTTTCTGATGACTATGCGAATACAAATGACGTAAGTAAAATAATTTATCAAATAGCTACATTAAATTTATGTTGCTTCAACTTGAAATAACTTTGATTGCAAATGATTCTTCGTCTTGTTTTAACATCAAATTCACGTTGTTTCAAAATGATTCTTCGTTATTATTAATTTAACTCTACTGGAATATTATTCAGCATGAAATATAGTTATTTCAAAAGGAAAAATAATCTTGAAAGGTTATTGTAAAATTATGGTATATTAACATGAAACAGTTCTGAAGCTAAATCACTACCGGACCATTCAATGTTTTAATATAAAATTTTTCTGTATGTGCCTATAGCCGGTTATTAAGTAAAATAATTCATAAAGTCCTAGTCCATACGTATCAACTTTTGCTGCTGCAACTTTTAAATTTTAGTGCGCAAGAGCGAGAGGGGAATATATAAGGTATATATTTCTGTTTCATCACTCTCACACAAAAAAAAGTTGCAGCAGCAAAAGTTGATTCATATGGACTGGGACAAAACTGCTACATAAAATCAATGTTGTTTCAACTTGAAATAGCTTTGATTCAACAGGATTCTTTGCATTATTTAAGTATCAAATTCACGTTGCTTTAGCTTGAAATAAGTTTAATTCAACATGATTCTTTGTGATATTTCAATATAAAATTCACGTTGTTTCAACATGAAATAATTTCAATTCGACATGACTCTTCGTGTTGTCTCAGTATCAAATTCACGTTGTTTCGACTTGAAATAACTGTGATTCAAGATGATTCTTCGAATTTCTTCTTTATCAACTTCATTTTGATTTACCTGTACTGGAATATTAAATCAACATGAAGTATAGTCATTTCTAAAGGAAAAATATTGTTTGAAGGTTATGGTAAAATCATGTTGAATTAACATCAAATGTCTATGAAGCAAAATCAATACCGAAAAATATAAAATTTACCTGGTTTTCGATGATTTCATCATAACATTTTTCTGTGTATGATAAAAATAAGGACTAATTGTGGCAAATGGCACCAAAAAAGGAGTCATTTCCAGTTAGAGTTAGAGGAATATAATGTTGCTCGTGATATTTTATGAAAAAGTGCTGAAGACATCTCATACCTTAAACGTAAGGCTATGCTGTTGGCACCACTTCAGCCAACAGCATAGCCTTACGTTTAGCAGGCAAAATTATGCCTGAGGTCTTGGGTTCGAGACTAGTTTCAGGCAAGTCATCAATATTATGAATTTTTCTGATGTGCATTGGTGTATCATTAGCCCAATTCACAATCTTGTGCAAATGGTCTTGCATCGTAGCATTTGCAAAATTGATTGTATATTTATACTCACCACTAACAATTGTTAAGTGGTGAGTATCAGTATGCAATACTATTTTGCAAATGCTACGATGCAAGACCATTTGCACAAGATTGTGAATGGGGCTATTGTGTTAATTGTTGTTGGGCTGTTAAAAGTGATGAAGGCACATCGTTGGTCACTAAGAAGTATCTTCAGATATTGATACTGTTCTATGCTAATGTACATCACCCCCTTCATCGGTAATGTTAGCAAAATCGTCGGAGAAGTAAAACCATTAACAAAATGGCATACAGGCGCTGCAACATTGTTCTCAAATAAACAAGATGATCAATAGCACACAGAAAAAACTATAATTCGTATTATATTACTTAATTCATAAATTCAAACATTTATTTTACGGAAATATGACCTATCACAAAATTCGTAAAATTAAACACTAAAATTCGTAAATATTTAATAAGAAAAAAATCGGATTTTTTTGTTTTGGAATATTTAAAAACCAAAGAAAAAAATAATAAAATTTAAAAACAAATTCAAGCACATGTGTGTTAAAATAAGAACCTGTGATAATTTTTTCTGTGCAGAGTTGTAAAAGAATTGAACTTTCTTTCACATTTTCACCACCTGTCTGTCCTCTTTGCACTATCCCTTTCCCAAAGAAATTAACACATTAGCGCAATTCACAATCTTGTGCAAATGGTCTTGCATCGTAGCAATTGCAAATTGTTATAGTATATTGTTAGTGGTGAGTATCAATATATGCTATACCATTTTGCAAATGCAACGATGGAAGATCATTTGTACAAGATTGTGAATTCGGCTATTAAGTAGTATTAATTGCCTGAGTATTACTGTGTTGTACAGTGTAATTAGTCACCATATATTTAGAAGTAAAACAAAAATTCCATTCTCTGAAAGTCATTTAGAGCCCGAGATGATCTGCTTTGACACCTTGTCATTCAATTCTTTGACTTTTGGAAAACTTGGGCCTTTTTCTATGAATTTCTTTTACATTATTTTGTAGTCGGATCAATATTTATGTTGTAATTATTTACACAAATTGTATATCTTTTAACGAAATTTTCGCTTAACCTTTTTCATTTTATTTATTTATTTATTTATTTTTTTTTTTTTTGTATCTTGGAAATGTAATATTTATTGAAAAAGCTCTTATTCATTATTGCCCATTTGCACAGAACTGGTCAACGGAAGTTTGGTAAAAATAAATTATCAAAAAATAATTCCCGTTAAAAATCCGAAACTAAATATTATTTTGGTTGTCAAATGATGGCAAAAAAAATATCGCTCGAAATTGTCCTGTACGTTGTTATGTTGGACTTTTTGATAACATTTTTCAACTGGAAAATTTTTCTGTTTATTATTTTTTCTTACGTATTAACGGATGCGGTTGAAAAGAGCTGCATTTTTCGCAGAATGCAACAAATAAAAAAATAAAAAAAGGCAATTGAACAGCCAACTTGTAAAAACACACTGCTCTCAATATCATTACAACGCCAAGTAAAATGATAGAAGAAAAAATAAAAACATTTGCAATGTTAGTAAAAGTATATCTGGATGTAACTGAAAATGTAATTATATTGTAAGTGTATGTATAAATGTAGAAATTGCCCTGATGTAGTAGCGAAATGGCAAATGTCGAAACAGGAAATTGCATGTACAAAATTGTAGTCGTTGCAATATTCTGTGTGTGTGTGTGTGTTTTTTTTCTCAAGTGGTTGAGGGCGCGGCGCTGTAGCATTTATTACAATGATACACTTTCTGTACGGTAAAATCATGTTATTTTATAGTTAAAAACAGAACAAAAAAATCTTTAGGCCAGTTTAGAAATAGATAAAACACATTTGCCAAAAATGTTGGCCGATAAATGGCAAACATGCACAAACCAAATATTGACAATGTATGACATATATTCTCTAGGTCAATAACAGAAACATGATAATGTCGAAGCAAAAAATATTGCTCTTTAATGCGACAATATAGAAATAACAAAAAAGTGAACATATCTTTTTTTTCTTAATTTCTCTTTTAGGGAAGTTCTTCCAACCCAACCGGGGCTACTGTTACAGCAGCTGTTCCACCACCACCACCGCGTAACGTCTTTCCGGGAGCTCCGCCCCCAGCTCCTACGGTCACTTATAAAGGGGCTCCTCGACCACCAGCCATGAATAGTCCTGCAACAGCTGTTGCCGCTGCTGCTGCAGCTGCTGCCGGTGGCTTAGCTGGTGCCCAATATCGTGGCGCTACTTGGACGCCACAAGCCTATACACCAGCTGCCGCTGCTGCAGCTGCTGCTGCTGCCGTTGCTCAGCAGGCATATCGTTATACAGCTCCATTGCCGCAACCAACATATGCTGCATATACACCGCATACAACAACAAATCAAGCAACAACAACGGTAAGTCAAAGCAACTTTTTTTTCCTTTACTATCGACCCGATAATATAGCGGAACACAAAGCTTTCGTAACTTTTGCATTTTCTTAAGAAAAAATTATGAAAAAAAATTAAACGATCTTTTGTGCAACTTAAATGTTTACTGGAATATACAAAGTTTACTGCAAAAACTTTAACTTTTTAACTATTGTTCTTAAAGGTAGACGTCTTACGATTAAAATAAGCCATATATCATTAATATTTTTGGATAAATGTTGATTTTATTAGCAATTAAGTGAATAAACCCAGACACTTAAGCGGTAGTTTATTTAAAAAATTACCTTTTAAGTTTCTGGGTGTATTCACATAAGTGCTAATAAAATTAACATTTATCCATCGATTTTCATTTATTGTCCCTACCATGTCCAACTATCGAACATGCAAATCTGTACTTTTCAGAAGAGCGCAAAAATCCGTTAATTGTGAATTCAAAACACTGCAGAAAAAATGGAATTTTTTTTATCGAAATCGGCCATAACGTTGTCGAGTTAGTGAAAATATTAGTCATGCCTATTAAAGGAAAAATCTGTACGTAATAGAAACAAACTGAAAACGGGTTTTAATGAAGGACCGAAAATAATTTTTTTCAGTTTAGTGTTATTTACTGCAGCACGATGGTACTTGGTCGACTGCGCTGATGATATGATCACTTACAGTATGTTATATTGCCTCTAGCTCTAATGGCGGAAAGTACAAAGTGCATTCCTCTAGCCATTCGCCCTCACAGATGAATGTATACTGCATTTTTTATAAGATCATTCAAACCATTTTACTCGATTAACTTTTCTCGATTAATTTTTATTCGAATAGTTTTCATTTCAATAATTACACCGTATAGCACGAAAAAAAATTACGTGGTTCTGTAAACCGATTCTGGTAGAGGAGACCAAAAAAAATATATACGTGTGTTGGCGTTTTGCAAGATCACATCGGAATTTTAATTAAGAGGAGTTAAAGTTTTTCCCTTTTGGCCTGATGGTGCAGCATATTGGTACATAAAACTTTGTGTTCTTTACGTCTGAGGTGTAGGGTATGTTCAGCAATGTTGTAGAAAATATTAAGGCAAAAATTTTTGTGCAACATATTAACTCTCTAGCTGCCCCACATAACTGTAATTTTTGGCTCTTTTCTAACAAATCGTAAAAAAACACCTTAAAAAAGGAGGAGTGGCGGGATAAAATGTTCCACAAAAATGTTGGCCACAAAATTTTACTATAGATCTTTAAAGACAGCTAAAGTCCATTCTCAACTTGTACACCAGAAATTATTGATAACTTAAACTATGTCGACATAGAAAATTTTGTAAGTCTTTAAGGTGAAAGATGTGTTCATCACTTTTATATAAAACACCACGAGAAAAACTTTACTGGAACATTTGAACTGTCTAACTCTTCTCTTTGTGTGTCTTTTTGTACATATCTGAAAAAATATTTAAAAAAAAACTTCCCTTTATCGGAGATATAGGGGGCTTACGTGTTCTACAAAACTATTCGCCATAAAATTGTACTTTAAAGACACCCAAGCTCCAGACTTGACTCGAACGCTAGAAATCATTGAAAACTTAAAATGTGTTTAAGTGTTAATTTCGTACTTATGCACAATCCGTACTCTGCATAGAAAATCTTCCCAGCAAAAACTTTTGTGATTTTAGTAATGGGTAGTACTATATTAATGAGGTACAAAGCAATGAGTGGTACATATTTATCTTATTACTATGCTTCAAATTAGAACTACTACCTACTTCTTAATAAATTTAGTACGTATTTTTCTCATTATCTGAAAGTAGTTACAACTTGTTATGTGTATTAATAAAATATGTAGACAACCACTTTTTTGTCGCTAAAACTTACAAGTCAACAATAGCTGAGTGGGTAAAGTTCATGTCTTCAAATCTGAAAAAAATAAAAAATAAAAAATTCAAAAAAATATAAATAATATATAATGTGTGTAAACTAATTTTTTTAATTTTAATTTGTTTATTTGACTACTTATTTTTTAGCTTCAAGTAAGTCAAATAATAGCTAGTTAATTGCTGTGACAATGTAAATAACTTTGTAAGGGGTACCCCTTATTCTCAAACAAAATTAAGTAGTTATCGAGCCAAATTGTAAGTAGTTATGACTTAAATCCTCATATACTTTTTTGCCTACCCGTAAGCAACGTTTTGGCTGGGTTATAAGCCTTACATTTGAGGCATAAGATGTGTTCAGCACTTTTATGAACAAGACCCTGAGAAACATTTTTCTAGAAGATTTTTTCCCGTTATTTCGCCGCTGAAGAGGATTTTTTGGCTTCTTTTTTAAGAAATATACAAAAAGATCCATAAAACGAAGAGTTAGAGGGTTAAAATGTTTCAGAAAAATGTTTGCCTTAATATTTTCTACAAAGTTGCTGAACATACCCTACACCTTAGATGTAAAGATCACATAGTTTCATGTACCGATATGCTGCACGATCAGGCCAAAAGGGTGGAAACTTTAACCCCCTAAAACTAAATTCCAAGGTGACCTTGCAAAACGCTGAAACACGTATATTATTTTTTGGTCTCATCTACCAGAATCGGTTTACAGAATCCCGTAAATTGGAAAAAAGTGCGAAATTGTTGTATAATGGTATTATTCATGCAATTTTATTTAAATACATAGCTTTTATTCTTGTGAATAATTTTCATTTGAATAATTTTAATTTGAGCAATTTATTCGATTAGACTTTATTTGAACAACATTTTTCAATAAAGTTAAAATTTTGATTCCAGTAACTTCTGCAATGTTCGTTAAAATGATATACATTTAAATAAATTTATTCGAATAAATATTAGTCGAATAATTTTATTCGAATATTTCTAAAGCAAATTTATATATAGAGGAACCATTTTCATTAGAATATTTTTATTCAAACATTTTTTTTATTATAATAATTTGATTATTCGATTAATTATATTCGAGTAATTTTAATCGAATAATTTTAATTGAATTTTTAATTAGAATAGTTTTTATCGAATATATGTAGATGTGCAGAAGTCGACGTTGTTAAGCTCTACAACGTCCATCGGTGATCAGGGACTGCAAGAGTCGCGGCAGCCTTTTGGTTCTCTATGATCTTCGATATACGATGTTAATATGCAAATATTAATCGTTACGTTTTCCTTAATATACATATAATGCATATATAGAACTCATGCATATACACATCTGTTTGCATATAAATATTGAAATTATATATTTGTTTAGCTCTCTTTCAAACTTATTTTGCAATAAAAAGTTTTTTAATATAAATATGTACATGCATACAAACATATGTATGTATATACAGATTTTTATTCTCAGCTTTTCATAAGCTCAGCGGCATACATTTTTAAAGAATTTTTTAATAATGAATAGAAAAAAGTTCGTTAAAGTTTGATCTTTTGCTGTCATATTATGAAAATAAAGCTTATTAATGTCTTTTGGAAAAAGTCATATGATATGACGTTATCCCTGGAAAGCATCTATTTAAAATAAAAAATGCTTTGTTTTCTGATTCAAGCTGTTATGCATATTTTTGTTAATAAAAAAATAACAATAACAGGAACGAACATATAACAGTTTCATCGTAAAAAGTGTTATTAATGTTAATAAAAAGTTTGAATACAAAAGTTATTCTACTAAATTCAGCTGGAGTTAATTTTTATTCAAATTACAGCGGCACACAAAAAAAGTGATATGTACATTTCACCAGACCCACCTAGATATATGCATTTCGATAAGCTGAATTCGAATCTGAGGTCCGGTTAGCTCGCACAACTTAAAAATTTCGAGTAAATTGCGCAAAACCTCAAAAACTGGTTAAAGGTTGCAGTTTTTCTCAATTTAATCGAAATTTTTAGGATGTACGAGCCAAATAGACCTAAGATTCGGATTAATCTCGATGAAATACATGAAAGTAGGTAGTAAGTCTGGTGAAATGTACAGACCACTTTTGTTTTGTGTGCCGGTGTTAATTTTATTAAGAAAGAAAATTTTTTACTGTGATACTTATACGCTTTGGCAAAGCCACGTACAGCCCTTCTATTGATTTCATTTCAACTCACTGATTTAGCCATAACATTTTATTTTAACATTTAATGTTCTTGCAATAAGGACATTTGGCAATAAAGGATAGTGGAGTACTTATACGCTTTGGCAAAGCCACGTACAGCCCTCCTATTGATTTCATTTCAACTCACTGACCACTGTGCACTCACTTTAAGTTATTATTGATTTAGCCATAACCTTTTATTATAACATTTAATGTTCTTGCAATAAGGACATTTGGCAATAAAGGATAGTGTTTAAGGAGTAATGGAAAAATAAAATTATACAAATGTAAATAAATTTCTATTTATTTTAGATGTAATGTATTTTTTATTTGAAAATGTGTATCTTGTTTTCTATAAGCTTTTATTTTATTCCATTATTTATCTATTCATTCATTTCGATAATAAAAAAATGTCTTGTATTTATATCCAAGTAATAGATAGATGTCAGCGCATATGTATAATAAAAGCATTTATTCCTTGTAAAGTTATCTAAATAAATGCTTTCTTTTTTTCTTTGATTTGCTTCAACAAGATTAACGTGTTTTTCTGGGGGCTGTGACCAATCCTGTTTTTTTTATACGCGTAAAACATGGTTGTGGTGATTATAATTCAAAACTCATGAGTTTTAGTCGAACTGTATGGGTTTATATCCAAAGAAATTTATAACCCAATTCACTATGTGAGTTTTACACGTTTTCCGACTGATTTCTTTGTTTTGTATTCGCTAAATAGTTTAGAACATATTTAGGTCGTTTTCTTTGAAAATGAAAAATTATTGCGTCCAATAAAATAATTGTTTGAATTGCCACATTAGAATAATTATAAGTTGAACAAAAAATACAGACCAAATAATTTTTTAAACTATTATGGTTTTTGACTTGACAGTACCTTTTTTCCAATTTCTTGTAGGCAAGACAAGAACCCCGAAACTCAAACGGAAAATAATAACGATTTACTGAATTGTATTAGCGAGTGCTTTCCATCTATAGACGTGACGTTTTATCGAGATACTGAATTGGGCTTTTAATTGTTTTGGCTTGAGTTCAGTTTTAATTTAATTTTTCAATTAAATTATATTTTTATTTACAGATAGATGTGAAGCATGAGACAAAGAAAAATTTGACTGCGCGGAGGTTTGAACTGACATCTTTCGATATCTCCCGCTATTCTCGTCAGAGTTCTGTACCACGTAGACCAAAGTTGGTGGTTTGCAGTCAAGAGTTGAATATCATCTACTTTTAAGCAATCCATACTGTCACTCTTAGATGTATTTCATTTGATAGTTATTGATTAATATTCACATTTTCTTTTATGTCTTGTGTTAAGCTTCTTGTTGTTTCTCTATACTAGTATGAATTATTATTGATAATTACAATTACTTGTGTGTGAATGTTTGTTTGTTCAGTTTCTTTGAACACGTACATCCTTTTTGCTAGGGACCTTAGTTTAACAATTAAGTTATGAGCTTAAATCGAACCGTATGGGTTTATATCCAAAGACATTTTATTGCTTTGGCTTGAATTCGGGTTTAATTTAATTTTTTAATTAAATTATATTTTTATTTAGAAATAAATGTAAAGCATATAGACAAAGAAAAATTGACAGCTCTTAGAGTGACAGTATGTGTTGATTAAAGGTAAATGATATTTAACTCTTGACTGCAAACCACCGACTTTGGTCGAGTGATTTAAGCGGTAAATAACTCTGACGAGAAGAGCACTCAAATTTTTCTTTGTCTACATGCTTCAAATTTATCTCTAAATAAAAATATAATTTAATTGAAAAATTATATTAAAACCGAACTCAAGCCAAAAAAAAAAAATTAAATTTCTTTGGATATAATTCAAAAGTCTATACAGTTGTAGTCAAATTATTTAATACACTGTGTTAACACAAAAAATTAAATGGTTCGAATGACTGATTTTACAATTCACTCCTTCGACTACTTGTCGCTGACTATAAATTTTGTACTAACTGCATGCATACGAATTTTGTCTTTATTGTATAAAGGACGAGCTGCTCGGCGTATGACAGACAGCACATGTTACATGTTTATATTTGTTTTGTTAAATTTATGATACTTTTCTTATAGATGCTTTCTTATTTCTTAAATATCAATTTAATGCTTTGAAGACATTTAAACATTAATACAAATGTTTGTTTCATTTTGCTATAAATACAAAATATAAAATAATACGTTAAAATGGGCTTTAATGTTTATTTATCTGTTAAAATAAATCCTGATCACACAAACGCACGATTATACACGCTTCCTTCCATGCAAAAGTACAGATACAGTCAGGCATGTACTTTTTTTTGGCCTGGGATAAATACATTAAACATACATAAATCGTATAGAAATGAAATAAATATAAAATCATTTTCTGTCGTACAAAGGAAAGTGGTGACTAAAAGCCTCATATTATAACTGCACAATGGAATAAAATTTATAAGGTTTTAATCTGTTTGTTCAGTGTTCAGAAAAATGCTTTACTTGTCTTAAAATGATGTACAGATCAAAAGTAATGGTAATAAATCTAAAGTCCAATTCACAATCTTGTGCAAATGCTCTAGCATCGTAGCATTTGCAAATTGGTATAGTAATATATTGATACTCACCACTTAACAATTGTTAGTGGTGAGTATCAATATACTATACCATTCTGCAAATGCAACGATGCAAGACCATTTGCACAAGATTGTGAACTGGACTTATATCTTTTAAAATGCTCAAACTTCAAAACAGATATCTTGAGTGAAATAAACACAATTTTTAAATCACTGTTAGTTATTAGCAGGTTTCGGACTTTCATGCAAATGCATGTTTTTTGTGGTGATAGATAAAGACGTATTGACTAATTATCTATGCGAATCATCAAATTTTAAGTAGTTTAGCATCGATTTATAGTTGCATATTTTTGTATATTTTGGTGGTAAATGCATATTTTTGTATGTTTTGCCAACAAATGCATATTTTTGGAGTTATAAAATTTTTTATTGCATATTTCTTAATTTTTGAAAAAAATATTAATATGGCGATTATCGATGGCAACCAAGCCTCCCTACGGTAAATAGAACTGACACAAAACAAGTCACGTGACCCGTCCCCAGGTGGTAGGGATTACTCCGAGCTCTAACACTTCCTATGAAGCGGACCAGCCACTTTTACATGGAGATGGCCTATGATGGGGTTAATTGATACCTTGTATGCACCTTGTAACTTGTCTCTGAACTATCTTATGGAGTCCTAATCGGTGTCGAATAATATAGATTATATATAAATATTATTCCAAAATTTAGCTGTAATTATCGATTAATTTTTTTTTTTGCTACAAATCCAACTAGAAATTGTATTTTATTTTTAAGCTGTGTCTTTGACGGGATTCGAACCAACAACCTTCGGCATGACAGGCTAGTACACTAACCATTCGACCACAGGGGAGCTAATATTTCAAAGCTGGAGTTAGTATTTGAATATAGTTACGAAACAGGTTCCTGAGTGGCATGGGAGTCTCATTGAAGTGAGACAATTAATATTTTATAGATACTATGTGATAGGCCTTAGATCCACGTGCATAGAATTTGTTCAGTGCCGTTTACTACAATACTAGCCGGGAGTACCAACTAAATTGACTGAAAATGGTTAATATGTGACCATTCACACAATATGTCTGTTTTCATCATTCACTACTCCTTATTTTTGGTACCAGTCTCATTTTCTCAAGTCATAGGACGAGTACTTTCGGATCAATTGTCACCAAATTTTCCGCAGGGCTCAGTTAGGTTGCCAGTTACTAAAAAAGATACTACAGATGGCAACTGGGAACTCAGAGCTCCCGATTTAAGTTGCAATTTAGTGGCTTTCTGGCAACCATTAATTTTCAGTTGTCGACTGGCAACGCAATTAAAGTTCGCTTGCATTAAATAACAAACCGAATTATGTTTGTTTTATGTTTTTTCTCTAATAATAATAAGCAATTAAAAAGTATATTTTAATATTATTTTAGTTTTGGTACTTTGTTTGTAGGTAAGTGTATATTTTTGCGCATATTTTTCATTTTTAGGTGCATTTGTTAAACGCTTAAAATCAATTTGTAGCTGCATGAAATTCCGAGCCCTGGTTATTAGGTATATCAACTTCTATTTTCAGATAATTCAAGCCATTGTGCAATTTTTCGCTTATGTTTTATTTGAATAGTAGCTTAAATGCTTATGTACACACGTACACATTAGTTTTCATTATTGACTACAACATTTACAAATGAACATCTAATAAATATGTACATAGGCACATGTACTCATTTATGTACTTATTTATGTGAATAAGTATTTATTTAAACTAAACAATGATAAATATTCGCATAGAAATATATACAAAGAAACACCACATTCATTTACCAGCAAATCAATCGCATCCATTGCTTTTCTCTAGCATCGTTATCATCGTGACTAAATACGCGACTGCTTATACTCTGGCAGCATATTTATGACTTTCAATGGATTGTGCCACTAGAATTTATATATTTTTGCTTAAGAAACATCAACCCTAAAACAATAAAAACATAGAAACCTTGAAAAAGGTATATTTATGTAAGAACTTATCTGTGTAGGTGGGGGGTAAAAGAAATAAACCAAAACGAAGAAATAATATTTATGTCTATGTGAGCCTAAAACGGAAGTCATACATTACAGCATTTTCACCTCAATGCTTTTCAGAAATGATTTTCTCAAATGCGGAAACAACTACTTATGTCATGTTATCTCTCTCTCTCTCTTCCTTTTTCCTTTCTTTCCTTTTTTTGCAAGTTGTCAGTCATATGACACACTCCTTGTCTATTATTTACAATATTAGAAGAAACAACAAAAATAAAACATAAATAACTACTACATGTGTAATAAAATATTAAGTAAAGGTGTACGTATGTATACACATACATATATGTATATATGTATGAACGTGTATGTACCCAACGAACTTTTTTTTATAACATACACAATCCGCGAAGCGATTAGCTTGTCTGCGGTAAACTCCCACGGTCCATGGCAGGAATCGAACCAACGACCTCTGGACTGACAGGCTAGCATCGCTACCACTCAGCCACAGGGGCACAGGGGCTCAATTCGATCAGAACTGGTTTGGAAAGTCTTCATAAAAACCGAATTCGCTTACCGAAATTTCAATGAATGACTGAAAACATTGCTAACCTGTTTGTCTAAGGAAACGCTAAAAACGCTTGCAATATGTTTGAGAGAAATCTGTTCAAATTCGGAAGTAGTTTTCTGAAAAAATGCTAAGCTAGTTTTCCATATGTCTTAATAATATCAGACAAACGTTTGATAAAAATGTCGGCCTAAATATGTTCACTGGGCATGAAACAGCGTTAAGTCACTTACAATACCAATTTGCTTAAATCGGAAATATTCACTCATCTAAATGATTGAACACGCACAAATGTTATTAGAAAATAAACATAAATGTATTTATTTGTATTTCTGTATATTGTAAATAGGAGTATATATGGCTTTCGGTGTAGATGTTGTATATTTATTATATCAATTTATTTGTTAATGTTTACTAAAGTGTTTCTGGAGTTCCTGATTAAAATTATTTATTCGTTTTTAAGGAAAAATATGCAAAATCTGCTTTTGCGAAATATGCTAAGCATACTGATCCGCTTTTATTTATTTATTTATTTATTTATTTATTTATTTGTAGAAGTATACAATGAGTTATAAATATTTACTAAAAAGAACAATAAAAAATATATATAAGATAAAAAATGAAAATGAACTAAATTATGGTATGAAAATTTAAAATAATTGAATTTAAATAATAGTATGTTAGGTTGTGTGATTGATTACTTTATACCAGAATGTACGAAAAACAAAAGTTACGTTCGAGAATAAAACTGAAAAAGTTTCCTCTTGAAATCTAAGGTGTTGCTTGGTGCCGTAATGTTTGATGAGATAGTATTCCAGAGACGTATGGTGGGAATAAATAACTGCCATTCCGATATTAGCGTTTGATATCTCATAGGTATAACTGTTTTGTTTCTTTCAGATTGGGTGAAATTAAGACGATTATACATTTCTTCGGGTTGATGAGTACTGATTATTTTGTAGAGTAGTTGTAACGTTTTTATTTTCATAAGGTCATCAAGAGGAACCCCACAGATTTGCCTAGAGTAGTAGCTGATGTGTTGACGATTCACATAGGATTTGAGGCCAAAAACGTATCTGGTTATATTATTAAATGTAACGTTTAGCCTCGATCTGCTTTTTGCATCACAGTTTGAAAATATTTCACAGGCATACGTTAATTTAGGGATCAAGTAAGTTTTCGCTAGGAGCAGTCGGATCCTAAATAGAGTACAAAATTGTGTTGGTCACAGGCTACGGAGCATCGAAAACGTTTTCCTACAGGTTGTTGAAATGTTGTCTGACCACGTTAACGTGTCATTGAATGTAATACCCAAGTTCTTCACTTTTCGAACGACTTCAATTTGTTGGTTGTCGATATACAGTCTTGGTTCTTCAAATAGGCGATACAATCTTTTATGAAGTAACATACATTTTGATTTTTTTGGGTTTAGGCTTAGACCATTGATGGCAGCCCATACCGCAACTCGTTCTAATTCTGCATTAAGCTTATCTTGAAATCCGTTTGTTCTGCTGCTTATATATAACTGCATGTCATCCGCAGACATCCTGATACGACAGTGCATTAGCTGACTGGGCAAGTCGTTCGCGTATATAGAAAAAAGGAGAGGCCCGAGCATTGAGCTTTGTGGTACGCCTTTGATAACGGATAGGAACGTTGACACTGTTGATTAGTTAACCTCTCTACATACTGTTCTCTGCCAGTGAGATGATCGAATAAAACTAATATTGCCATATACCCGTCATCTAATTCTCCCCTAAGATATTCAGCTATGTCGGCGAGAGCGGTTACACAACTGTGATTAGCACGAAAAGCAGATTGTTTTGATGTTAAGAAATTATTATCTTCGAGGTGTTTAGTCATCTGTTGATGAAGAATTTTTTTGAAGACTTTCGACAGGTATGGTAAAATAGCGATAGGCCGATGTTCTGATGTAGATTTTGGGATGGGGAATACTTTTGCTTGTTTCCAACGTTTTGGATAGATGCTACTTGTAATTATGAAATTGAGGAGATATGTTATAATCGGCAGTATGAGGGGAAGGATAATTTTTAGGAAAAGTGGGTGGATTTCATCGACTCCTACGGCTTTATATTTAATGTGAAAGCAGCCCATCATGACATCAAAATCGCTAACACAGTCAAAACTGAACGATTTTTCGGGTGATTCGTCAAGTTGCAAGTCGCGATAAGACGATTGATCCGCGGGTGGTGTGGTTATTGTGAGAAAGTTAGCATTCAAGATGTTTAAATCTAAGATTGGAATCCCAGCAGAGCGTTTTTGTGGAACTATACCAATTTCCGTTATGGCTTTCTAGGTCTTTCTTGAATCTACCGAATTTGCAAATCTATCCGCGTAATATGTTGCCTTGGCTTGTCTGATTGCTTTAGTGGTGATTTAGTGGCTAAGCTAAAAGTTTTATACAAGTCATTATTTCTGTACTTCTTCCAACGCGCAAAAGCTATATCGAGTTCTGCTATCAGACGTTTGATATGCAAAGTAAACCAAGGTTTTTGTGAACTTGTAAATTTCTTTGTTTCGAATGGAATGATTATGTCGTACAGAGCCACTATGTGGTACTCTAGAGAACGCCAATTGTTCATCAACTGTTGGAAGGTGATACATGCAACTCCAATCAATTTTAAATATCTCTTCCTCTATCAGACTTTGTCTTTCACGTTTAAAATTACGATAAGTGACTGTGTTATTAATAGGGTGAAACGGTATGTTATACGTTAGAAAAATAAGATCATGTGTGAACACACATTTTTAGAATTTGAGAGAAAGTTTTCAAGTTTTTAGGATATTGCTACGAGCTAAACCTATATGGGCGAAGCCTATATATCTTATGGAATCGTATGTATTTCTAATTCGAGAATAGTAGAGATGTTTCGAACTCTCTCAATAGTTCAGGACAAACACAAACCTTTGATAAAAATCATTTAAAATTTATAAGAGTGCAATCAAAGGTTTCCGTCTGTCTTGAATTATTGAACGAGTTCGACACAAGTCTAGAAAACAGTGGTTTTCTGTTTATATCTGCATATGAGCAATTCCACGTAAAATAGCCCTACGAAAGGAAAAAATAATGTCTTATTTTAAATAAAAATCACTCAATTGATATTTACAAGCGAATGCTAATTATAGGCAAATAAAAAAATACAATAACTGATATTCTTTTTAACTATTTGAGACATTTTTAATATCCTCATGCCAAACACTCTGTTCTCCCTCTTTATATGTTTAACTTTTTCTTAGATTTTCTTTTATTCGCCTTTTCATTATTCCGAAAATAGTATATATATTTTTTTTTGCTCCTTTTTGGATTTAAAAAAATAATCGCTTAGAGTATTCTGCTTTCTACATTAGCACGGATAGCAAATAATTTAATGTCTTATGAGTTTATCTTAACATTATTTGTATTAATAAAATCAATAAAGTTATATTTCTTCGACTTTTTCAATCTTTCGTACCCTCTGTTACACCCATCGTATTTTAAAAATATTTTTTTTTAAGAAAAATGATTTTTTTCAAGCAGGAAATAGTTAATACAATCAAAGAGATTTTGATTAATTATTGTTTACGTTGTAGTCAAAATCTTTTAGAATTTATTCTGAAAATCATAATTCTTTAAAACTAATATTTTTAGGTCACGCCCGTAGCAGCCTTATGACCACCATTTTGAGCAGAATCGTATTTTTCAGTGTCTACGCGTTATTCAACGACATTTTGTGTGTGTTTTGTTTTTGCAATTTACATTTCTTCCATGAAAAATCTATCAACGCTATGCGTTTTACAAAATAAGGCCCTTAGTTTAACATCCTTGATAGTCGCATCCTTTTGTTAATCGACAAATCTTATGTTCTTGATTTATAGCAAAAAATGTGTGTAAAATGGTCAGACCCGACTAAATGGAATTATCCATATGTAAATATTGCACAAGCTTACAAAATCTGCTAAACTTTTTGACTTGAGCAACTGTAACGCAATTTACTCCCTTTTATGCTTGAAAAGCATAAACCGTTATCCAACTTATGGTTCGTTTGTATGCGCTTACTGAGAACCCTCGGATTTCCAATAGCTCGCGAACGGCTCTACCTATGAATATAGTTGTTGTCTCTGGATCTGTGAGTGCTCGTACATCGGATTTAAGATACTAGCTATTGTGTAATAACTACCATCTGGATCATGATTTGTATCATTCGAACAATAGTTGCTAGACTTATTACTTGGACTGTGACTGTAAGGAGATGCGATTCTAACGATAAGGCGTTGTCTTCTGAGGTGACATATTTGCTTGCAAGTCCAGCATTGTAAGTGCCGCTCGTTACTCGAATGTATTGATTTGGCTGTGACCGCCCTTGTTTCGTTTCTTGTTTTCGCAGCAACTCATATTCCTCGATGATTTCCATCGGAAATCGCAACGACGAATGCATAGTCAATATTCACAGCAAAGTCCGTCGTATATGCGATCAATGTGATCCGATTTCTTTAACTCAGGGTACTGCCGAATGATGCGTTGAAAGGACTTCACATAGCGTTTTGCACTTTCCTTGGCTGCCTGTTTGCTGTGGTAAATCTTTTCCTCCAGGTAAGCCAAGTATCGTTTAGGTAGGAAGAATCGGGTGGCTTCTTCTTTGAACTCTTTTCACGTGCGGATCTGTTGTTCTTTCACCCAATGCCACTGTAATTTCCGGTCTTCTAGTATTCTAATAACGAAAAGAGTATTCGAATCCATAACATTTCTCGAGCTCTTCCAGTCGTTCAGTAAATTCCATAAGATAGTCACTTCCATTATATGTCAAATCCCACCTACGTATGGTTGCCATTACCTTGGCGTCGGTTAGTGTACTGGCCGAGTTTCTAGCCCCACTTTTACCTTGTGGTACTTTTAGTAAAACTTCCTCTAGAGGACTGTTTAGTATCGTAGTTTTCTCTTCGTTCAATAATTCCCCCTCCAGTGAACTAAGTAAATTTTCCATTCAAACCGTTTGTCGCTGCGTACCAATCAACTCGCCAAGCTATCGGCGAAGTTGGTCGTCGGTTGCTCTTTAGGTAATAGAGATGGCCTGTTGCTGACAAACCTCGGCTAATCTACGACTATCTTTTCACAGAAGGTATATCCAACCCGGAGAGTCATTTTATAGCATTTTTTCCAAAGTACAGTTTTGTTATTATGTTCTCGGCCCAATCCAGCTTCGTTGTTAATTGGAATCTGTGTTTTTTCACAAGATGCGTCCTTGGAATCGGGTCCCTGCTTGGGCGCCGTTTATTATATAATTTGGGTTGCTTAATTCGGATATACAATCGATTTCTTCAAACGGGTTCTACTTTTCATAATACACCTTTATTCGCCCCGTTCAATTTGAAAACAAAATATCGAAAACAATTATATATTTAAGCCATTGTTTTTTAAACTTGTTAGTAGTTTCAGAGATATCGAGACAAAAGAAAGGTTGATATAATTTTCTATTTTTAAAAAATTTATAAAAAATTTTATAAAAATAAAATTTTAGTTATTTTTCTATTACCATATAGGTAATATGTTACCAACAAAACAAGCCATATTTCATTAAAATCTATCCACAACTTTTGATTTTATTCACTATTAAGTGAGAACACTAAATTGATAAAAGTCACGATTTTCATACAGCAGTAAAATTTTAATGTGTGTTGTATGGAAATACCACAAAACTTGTGCCAGTCACAGTCTGATATTGTACAATCGTGAATTATCATGCATCGTTATTAATAGCTTGCCGATGTTTTTGTTGGAAAAGGCTCTACCCTAGTGTGATGAAAGCAGGGGAGTACCCTGAGTACTCTGTTGTACTCGTATTAACTGCCTGCATATATATACTGGGCAAAAATTCATCCCAACGGTTGTGAGTCATTAGAACAGAGCTATCTTGTCTATCCGAGTAGCTCATTCAATCAGGATTTCCTGTGGGGTATATAGCCCCGTTGGAATTCATACCATTTTAAAGATATTCATTGACAGATGTTTATAATCTTTATTTTGTTATGATTGGTTAATTTTTTTTCAGCTATAAGCGTTTAAAGTGTCTATGCGCACATATACAGATTAAAGCTTAAAAAATTAACAAGACATGAACTTTTGCTCGTATTTGAATTATTGTTGTTTTAGGAAAGGGATGAGGCTAAAAGGAAAGATATTTCAATAAACTGAATGTATTTTGTTTTTGCCTATTACCGGTGTTTATTTTTTTATTTTGGTATAGGCAATTGATACAGATATCATTAATTAATTATAATTGCTTTAGGTAAATTGTGTGATTGTTTCTTAAGAGATTCCTTATAACATAGTCAATAACGTTTGGATAATGTTTCTATGAAAATTAACAGTATTATTTATGTACATGTAGAATACGGACGATTGCGTCAGGCGTTGGCTGTACTAGCGTTAATAAATTCTTGTATGTTTTAATCTCTGAAAAACAGAAATAGTCAATGTCAAATGCCACCACAAACAATTTATAATATTATTTATTAAATCATATTGATTAATTAATTTGACATTTAATTCTTTGACATTTTCAATAAATTGTTTGCTTTCATGTCAAAAAAAAAAACAAGCGAAGTATATACTTAAAACAGTTTTCCAAATAATAAAAATAACAACTTAAGTTTAAGCATTAAAGCCACAAAATATTTATTGCAACATTAAAAATATCAACGAAAAAATACATCATTAATTATAATACCAACGCAATTTATCTTTATGAGTTGAACTATTTGAAGGCCAAAAATTAAAAAGAACAACTTAAAAAGACCAGCAAACAAAGCATTAAAAATTAAAAAAAACATCTTTAAAGAAAAGTAAAAACTTAAAGGAAATAATAAAATATCATATTCTAAAAAGGCGATTTTAAAACTTTGTTAAACTTTTATGGTCTACTTTTAAAATTCTTTTTGGTTTGCAGACTTAACAATTTCGTACTTAATTTTATTATTATAATGATTACAATAATAACAATACACAAGTTTATAATCATGGTCATAAAAAAAAAGAGCACAAGAAAATCTTAAAATGTTGCATTAATAAAAATGGTAAATGGAAAATAAAGGTTCAATATTAAAAGCCATTTTATGTCCTTCTTAGACTCACTCACCTTCCATTTGTGTGTTAACTTCCTGTACAAGAAAATGTAAAAAAGAAAAGGAAAATGAAAATCATGGTCATATACTTTTTTTATGTGAATGAACAACTGAAATTGGTTTTATTTAACGCTCTGCTGTGTGGCCAAGTGTAGAAGAAGATCATTCAAGAAGAAAAGAAAAACGGCAAAAATTTGATTTTGAAGCGTTTTTTTCTACTTTTAGTCAAAAAAAAGTCCAACATAAAAACCTGAAGGAATAATCTTTTACAAACAGTAAACAAATAAACTTATCATGGGACCCACAGGAATAAACTTTTTTTGAGTAAAACTGAAAAAATTAGCAATCCAGCAAGCAACCCTCATGCTCAATAAACAAGTTGGCAAACACTTTTGAAGAACAAGTCGACATTAAAGGAAATTTACAACTATGCCAAAAATGTATGTTGAAAAACATATCAGTCCTCCCTAAAAATTAGTTTACTTTCACAGAGATATAAGCTAGCTCTTCAGCTAATTACTTATAATCAGGGAAACCGGAAATATGGTATAAAAAAATCTGTTTTATGCGCATTAAATATGCAAAAAAAAAACGTAAAAATATGCTTTCAAAACTTAAAAAATATATTCTTAAAAGTACTCATAACTTTATCATTTTGCTTATACCATGAAGTACAGACTGTATAATCTGGATTCATGGTATGGAAGCCGATTTAACAATGTTAGCTTGTCTTTTGATATACCCGAAGATAAAATGCTAGATTGACCCCAAGATCCCAAATATCGTATGGATCTTAATTTTTAGAAATATATGTGTCGGCTACTAGCTAAAACCCGTGTGCTTCGCTACACAACATCGCCTTTGTTAGGAAAAGAAAAAGAAAATGTTTATATTTAATCAAAATTGGACAAGTAGGCGTAGCGCCGTAGTGTAGTGGATAGTGTGCTGGACTATTAGCTGGGGGTCGCAGGTTCGATTCCTGCCAAGACCCTGGGTGTTTCTGCAGAAAAGCCGAAAAAGGCTTAAGCAGTATGTGTGTTCGTTTTTCTTTAATTATTTTTCAATTATATATATTTACAATTAAAAATAAAAAGATAAATATTTAAGAGGTTGACTCCTTTCCATAATACTATTCTTGTTTTTGACGCTAATACTCAGGAAAAATTTTTAAAATTATGATTGTCTTGGCTTCCAAGATATTTTAGAAAGATATTTCCGCTGGTATTGGTTTTGAAAACATCTCTCTATATGAGAGGCGCTACGTCTACTAGTCCTATTTTAAAACTTTTTCCAGAGACAATGCACAACATCGACAGAATTATCCCTCCAAAATTTTAAGGCTTTCCCTATATTGGTTTTTAAGATATCTCAAAATAAATATTCGCTCTTTATGGGAGTTGCCGCACACTCATTTCCAATCCGGGCTTATTTTTGAGCGACAACGCACTCTATAGCAAGTTTTGCTCACACAAATTTTCAAGTTTCTTGCTGCATTAGTGCCAAAGATATTTTAAGAAAAAAATAATTATATAAAAAAATTATATGTGGGAGTTGCCACGCCCACTAATTTTTGTCAGACTATTTTCTCTAGAACAATGCATAAAATGAATGGAGTAGCTCCTACAAAATTTTATGTGTTTTACCGCATTAGTTAATGATATGTCAAAATATATATTTGCTATATATGGGAGGTGCCACGCCCACTTGTCACTGCTTAACTTTAAAAATATTATAAAAAGAGTTACTTGGAAAATTTTGGAAGTCTTTAGGTGCATTAGCTCCATAAATATCCTAAAATAAAAATGTCTTCTGTATCGGAAGTGCCACGCCCATGTATAATAATTGTTCCTTCCAGATTATTAGTAATATAATGTGAAAATTTCAGCAAGATCGGTTAATTGGCTTAGGAGTCGATAGCTTTCATACATACAAACAAACAGATATTCACTTTTACATATCGTCATATAAAATGCAAAAGGGCCAATCTACATTTTTTTTAAGTTTTCAGGAGAGATAAAAAACTTAATAAAAAGCAAACTATTGTGATTATAAAAACATTTTTTTTATAGTAGTATCGTTAATTAAGTCTGAATTAATGATAGTATGCCGAAAAATACTTTTATTAGTCACAATAGTTTGCTTTTTAATCAGTTTTTTATCTCTCCTGAAAAATTTTTAAAAATGTAGATTGGCCTTTTTGCATTTTATATGACGATATATAGATATTTTTTTCTCATAAGTCAGCAAAATCGTATCGCTAATAGTTTAGATATTCACAAGACAAGATTGTTCTCTTCTTTATATTTTTCTATAAACTCTACACCCAAAATAAAATATTTGTAAATCTAACTGAAACATATACACAGAAAAAAAAGGAATGTAAAATCAACATGAGGCATTTGTGATTTGAAATCATATTAAATTTACAAGAAATAATTTGTCGTTTAAGTGTGTTAGTTAGTGTTCATTTGCTTTGTTCATTGCTACAGTTCACTGTTGTGCATAGTTGTATGACTTGTTGTTGTTTATTCTTACATGTGTCGGCTATGTAGATGAAAAAAAACGAATTACCAGCGAAAACCTACTGCTGCTGGCTTAAATTTACCATAAGTTAGGTTAGGTTATCAAGTTGCCAGTGAAGGTAAAAGGTTCCAGCACACTAGGGTCCAATAATAATGGTCCCATTGTGATACCTGTAGAGAAAAGAAAGGGCAGAATAGTATATAGGTTGAGAGGAGAGAAGTTAATAGAGAGAATTAGAGGATAGTAAGAAAAGAAGAGGGAGGGAGTTTTAAGCGTACGGTATTCCGTGTAGGAAGGATCGTTAGTGAAATAAATACGCCATTTGGATAGTCAGCGAGTGAACCACCCGCTGCTCCTAATGAAGGAACTTATGTTCTTGAGCTCCATTTCTGAGAACTCGGAGAGGCTACCAAAGAATCTTTTGCCCAGAAGGCGAAACGCGGTGGTCCTCCAGAGCTGGGGAAAGGCACAAAAGGTGTATTATACTCTCTTCTTCTTCTACGTTATTACAGCTTAAGCAGTAATCATTGTAGGGGAGACCCATACGTCTAGCGTTGACTCCAAAGGTGGAGTGCTCCGTGACCGTGGCCTTGAGGTTACGCAGGTGTATTTTTTTTTTTTTAAGTTTAGAAATTGCTTAGTTCTGTTCGAGTCAAGGCGAAGCTAGATTGTTCTCGCAATAGAGCAGCTTGGTTCATTTTACCAGCCGGATACCGCAGAGATGGTCAATATCGACATCCCGAAGCAAGGCTCCCTTCTTAGCCAGATCATCCGCAATGATGTTGACTGAAACAGACCCGTGTCCGCGTACCCAAGTGAGGGTAATGCCTGAATTATTCGCCATCGTGTTAAGTGATGTGCGGCATTCCAGGCTCGATTTGTTGTACTCACCAGTGAGGGCTTTAATCGCCAGTTGACTGTCAATTATAATTTGGATATCACTATTCGACATCCGATAAAACATTGACCAGTACATTGCTCTTTTGATGGCATATATTAATGCTTGTAGGATGCTACATTCGTCCGGCAGTCTGAAAGACATTTTGATCCCGAACTCCGCAATGTAGACACCACCGCCAACTCTCGTTCCACGTTTTGAGCCATCGGTGTAGATGTGTATGGCTACGTGTGAATCTTGAGAGAAGTCCCCCGTCAAGGAATGTCGAAATTCTCTCTTGAAGGTGGGCTTTGTAGTGCAATAGTCTATGAGACCCAGAATAATAACAGTAGTTTATAAAATACTAGCATGGCCCCATGGTCCATGGTCCATGGTTCAATGGATAATTATTTTAAATTAAAAATTATTAATCTAACTTTAAATCTTTTTGATTTAAAATTGTTCACTGTTAAAACAACTTTCTTATAAGCGTTACATTTAATTTTAAGTCAACATGACTATAACTTTAATTTCAAATAAGTTTTATGTTAAATAATCATTTAATTCTTGTTGAAAAAAAAATGAATTTCATTTAACATACGATGGTTATTTATTTAGTGTATAGCCAAAGTAAAGTTTGAAGCTGTTGTGGCTGCAGTGCTTAGCAACATTAAAGTCATGTTGTTTCAGCTTAAAATAACTATAATTCAACATGATTCTTAGCGTTGTTTAATTATCAAATTCACCATATTTTAACTAAATATAACATTGATTCAACATGATTCTTCGTGTTGTGCCAATATCAAATTCACGTTGTTTCAACTCGAAACAACTTTGATTCAACATGATTTTTCGTTGTATTTCAGTATCAACTTGATTTTGATTTAACTGCACTGCAATATTAAATCAACATGAAATATAGTTAATTCAAAAGGATAAATTTCAAGATTATTGTTAATCATGTTGAATTAACATGAAACGCCTATGAAGCAAAATCACTACAGAAAAATGTTAAATTAACCTGGCCTTCGACGATTTTACATTGAAATTTATCTGTGTATACTATTTTGCAAAAAAAATTTTTGAAACCCAATAGAAATTGGGTATATTTTCCTCGTTTTAAGAGGGAAATATCCCGTTTTCACCTCTCCCCCTGTATACGCGCCTGGTTTATTCAAAGTAGAGAATTTACATTTTTTTCCTTATGCTTTTTGTAAGAAAAGATTTAAATGAAGAAGAAACATAAAAAGTTAGAATTTTATGTCCTAATTCTTTTTTTTAACAACATTTGGTAGTCAACGAACTGTTCATAACTCTTGAATATTTTATTTTAGGAACAGTAGCACCGGCTACAAGTAACAACTGTTGCCAGCAGCATTAAACAAAAATGTATTTAAAGAAAGAACAAGTTGTTTTAAAGCAATATAAGAGAAGTTGGATTACAGGATAATAAAAATTCTTTGGCTTAGTTTATGAGTGCGTGTGTGTTATGGTTGAAATAAATTTTATGAAGACTCCAGATATTTAACTGCCCTGTATGTTGGTTACACTCGGTGTTTCCACTTTTAGCTGGCATTTATATTTTCTTTGCTTAATTGAACAAGACTATCTACTATATTTTTCTCAATTTGGACCAAATTTATTATTCCCAAAATTATAAAAAAAAACATATAAACTCATATGGAAAACAACGTTGGTTTTGCAAGCCGCAACACAACCACTTCAGTGTTTGTATGTATTTAATATCTTTCGCCACTGTTTAGGTGCCTAGTTCAAAAAATTATCTTTAAGATATTCTGGGATATATAATTTAAATCCGTCTTATTAAATATTCTTTTGTATTTTCACAAGTCGTGCAGAAAAAACTGTTTTTCAAGATTTATCCATCCCATAAGAATATAAAAAGAAAATCGTTGAGATCTCAATTAAGCCTTATGAATAATTATCATTTAGTAATTTCTTATGAAAAAAAATCTGCCATCATTCACCTGCATAAATATGAAAGATAAACTTATTTCCTTATAAAAATCCTTGAAACTTTAAATCTCAAACAAGAAAAGTTCTGCTTTGATCAGCTTGAATACTAATAAGAATTTTTTATACCCCCAAACCCAACCACAGCATCACAAAGAGAACAAACAGTTTTATTGTCATTCACTTGATTTTGTGTCATAAAGATATTCTCTGACTTTACAACTTCATTTTAATTTGCTACCACTTCCGTTGGAGTTTTTTTTTTCTTTTAATGGAGATTAATTTCTTGTTATTTGTATTCATAAAATGCTTTCATTAATTCCAGTTTTTTGTTTTATTTCTATACCTTTTTTTCTTTCCTTTTGTATAATTTTTGTTTTTTTTTTTTTACCAATTTTTATGTTTGGCTGAAAACAAAAAGTAAAATCGTGTATGGGGAATAATTGTGGGAAAGATTTGCGGAAACCATTTGTCTTTTTTAATCTTTTATCTTAAGTAAGCCATTAAAGGAAGACTAGAAACCACGAATCAAAAAGGTTTTTCTTGTAAATGTTTTACAGTTTCTAAAATTTATTCGATATTTTTAGAAATATACACAAATCTTGTCATGAAGATAACTTGTTGAAATTTCCAAGGCACATTTAATTGATTCACTTATTTTAATTATAGTCGAGTGGTATCTTAATATCTGTAGTCACAAGCTTTATACCCTGTTCAGACATACGCCTTAATTGCGCAAATTAGAAAATTTACGCAATTAAAGCCTTAATTGAGCTCAAGGCTTGAATTAAAAAATTGAGCAATTAGTACTTAATTGTTTCATAAATTGAGTACAGTTCAAAATGCAACCTTTTGTGACAAGTATGTTTACTGCGAAGTATGTTCAGTGAGAAGGGAAAATTGTATACAGTGGCAAGCCCATGATGTAATAAGTATAACGTCAGATGATAATTTTTTGCTCTGGTAACTTTGTGCATAAGCTACGTCAAACACGTGTATATTTTTTTTTTACAACCATTATCTAGTTTTTTGTTTTATTGTTGTATTCGTTGGCCTTATGCGGCCACCTGTATACTTTGTACAACATTGGCAAGTTAAATGCTAATTGAGTAACCTTTACTCTGTGTGAACACTAACGTTAATTACTCAATTAAAATTAAATTGTCTCAATTAAAAATTTATGTCTGAACTGTTCAGAATATAAGAAGTTACGCTACTAATCGTATTATATTTCCATAAATAACTTGGTTAATTAGTTGATATTGCTACTCACTAGCATACAAGGGCGGATTGATATTGCAGCTACCTAGCGCTAGATGGCAGCACAAACACAAAAACTTTTTTTTTACAAATTGCGATCTGTCAAACGTCAGCTGTTAAAATTTCACTCAAATTCATCGATTAGTTTATTTGCTGTAGTCGTTTGAAGTAAGCAACTTTTGTGTTTCTTGAAAAATGGAAAAAAGTGAATTTCGTGCAGTGATTAAACGCTATTATTTGAAAGAGAAAACGGCGAAAGAAACAAAAGAAAAGCTCGATAAACATTGCGGTGAGTCTGCTCCGTCAGATTACATGGTAAAATATTGGATTGCTGAATTTAAACGCGGCCGAACAAGCACTGCAACACTACCATCAACAGGAAGGCCAAAAGAGGTGGTTACTGAAGAAAATATCAAGAAAATCTTCGATATATTCCTGAGGTTGTTGAAATGGTAAATATATCACATGAACGTGTGTTCAACATTTTGCATGAACATTTGCATATGAAAAACCTATCGGCAAGATGGGTGCCGTGTTTGCTCTTTCTTCAAGACAACACACCGGTTCACACAGTACGATGCTAAAATTACGTGAAATACACTTCGAATTGGTTGATCATCCACCTTATAGTCCAGATTTAGCTCCTAGTGACTTTTTCCTGTTTCCAAATTCGAAAAAATGGCTCGCAGGAAAAAGATTCATCTCAAACGAAGAAGTGATTACCGAAAGTAAAGCGTATTTTGAGGGATTCCTAAAATCGTATTATTCAGATGGTATAAAAAAGTTGGAATATCGTCTTACTAAGTGTATTGAGCTAAAAGGAGACTATGTTGAGAAATAAATGATTTTTGAAAGAAAAGATGTTTTTTTCCTACTTAGGTATCTTCAATATCAATCCGCCCTCGTAGATGGGGGTAGTACACTAATTTTGCAGATTCCACTAACACTTAGTGATAGTACAAAATTATTGTACTAATTTTATTTTTTTTTTTCTTCTTTTGATATTTCGTGTATGTTGAATTGAAAATTAGCAGACTCATCACTAAACATTAGTAATAGTTATGCTAAAAAGTTTCGCACTAACAGAAAAATTATTTTAGTTCAAAAAAGCAATCTTTAGTTAATGGCAACTTTTTTCTTCACTTATGTGTTTGCAACGCTGGTTCAAATTTTGCACTAATTGAGTGTAGTGCAGATTTTCGCGCTAAGTCTGCGTTTAGTGATAGTGCAAAAATTAGCATTAGCACTAAATTTATTTAGCGCTACATAGTGAAAAAATGGTTTTTATCAATAAGCTGGTGAAAAATAAGTTTCTTGCCAGGTTTATTTTAGGGATGTAACGATACGCCGTTTTGCCGATCCGATACCGATACCGATATTTAAAAATAAATATCGCCGATACCGATTCCGATACCGATACGAATATTGAAATTGAGTTCAAGTTTAGATTAACAAAACTCAAGCGCAATTTTTTTATTATACAAAATTACATTATAAGAGAGAATATTTAAAATTGATAAAACATTGGAAGTAATTTTTAAGGAGCTACATTTTCTTTGCTTCCAACAAATCTATATTAAAAATATGCAGATAATTAGTAGAAAAGCAAGAAAAATTGTTTAATTCCTTTATAATTTAAAAAAATACTCGCCATGCTTTTTAAAAAATCGAGTTTTTTAAAGGACATTTATCAACTAATATTCATCTAAATAACTTAATAGCTTAATTATTAAAAGACTTCTAAGTTTATATTTATTCACTTAAATTTACATGAAAATACAGTTCTGAGTTTAAATTCGCATAAAAAAATTGTGAAAATGGGTACTTTTTTATCCTTTTTCCTCAAGGAAAAATCATTATAGAATACCGAAAAAGAAATTTGTCCTAGCATCCTTTTTCCTCAAGGAAAAATCATTATAGAATACCGAAAAAGAAATTTGTCCTAGCATCGCTTCCAATTCGGTGATTGGTAATCGAAAAACAGAACTTGTTGCAAGGGCAAGGATATGTAAAACTAATTAGAAATTATCCAAATTTGCAATACTTCCAGATCGCGAATTCTACATTTTCATGACTTCTTTGGAGTATCTCTTTTTTGTTGGAAAAAGATTTAAAAAACAACGGCTTGAATTTGAATTCATGGTAAAATTAACAAAAAATAAATAATTTTTCTTACAAAATAACAGCATAAAATATTATTAATTTTTAAAATTGATATTAATAAGATTTAAAAAATAGCGAAGTGTATTTATCATGGTAAAATCGAACAAGAATAAATTATTTGTTAAAAAAAAAAACTCTGAAAAAATGTTTAAAAGTATCGTCGTATCGGCAGTAAAATATCGCCGATACCGATGTATCGGAAAATCTGAAGTATCGCCGATATATCGGTATCGGTATTCGTTACATCCCTAGTTTATTTCAATAAACATTTAGTGCACTACCCAGCTTAAAAATTCATAAAAATTAGCAAAGCGACCTCGATATCAGTTCTGATCCGTTCTGCTCGTCTGATGATTAGATATTCTAATATTCCTTTCTCAGTAAAAATTTTATTTATCTAAATTCAAGTCTTGAACTTAAGCCGAAAAAATAACTTTCTATTTAAACCTATTAACTATCCACTTAAGGAAATTGCGCATAAATATTACTTAATTGAAATTAAGAAAAAAATCAATTAATTTTATGAAACTATTCTACTCATACATGCAGACTAAATTTATTTAATTTAGACACAACTGGCATGCAGAGATTTTTCCATTTTATGGTGCATCTTAATATAAAATCTATTTATAGCATTGTCATAAAAGAAAATATAAGCCAATGGAAATAAACATTCATTCAATAAAAATATTAATTAGTAATAAAATTTTTTCTGAGTCAAAAATTGTACAATAATTTTTTCTGTGTATTCTTCATATATAATTTAAGAAAAAAGTTTTAAAGCATATCTTGTGTTGAATTTTTTTCGATCTCACTCCTTGTGCTGCATAATATCAACAGCTTTTTTGCTCAAGGTCGTGCATTACAAGTTGTTTATTAGCAAATAGCTTGCAATTTCAAAGAATTTTATTTAAGATTGTCATGAATTTAGTTTTATTTTTCATAATTTCCATAAATTAAATAAGTTGAAATTACTTTATGCATATTTAATAATCCGTTTCAGGCAATTTTACAAGTTAATTTTCTGAAGTATGCGTGCATTAAGCAAATTCAGTAAATATAAGAAATAAGTATTTTAAAGGGTTAATGATGAATTTCTAAGTAGTTGCACGCACGTTTTTTGTTATATATAATATGGTGGCTTTTCATCGAATGTTCAAATAATAGAAACTTAGAAAATGTGTAATAGAAAACCATAAGGCCACATTAAGGTATTTAACATAGTTGGGGTAGCGCACTAAATGGTGATTAAAATAAGAATTGCACTAGCACTAAATAAAATTTCAAACAAATTATACCGCCTTGTTTTTCGCCAGCTTGGTGATAAAAATCCATTTCACTAAAAAAAAATTGTGGTAGTGCCAATTTTTGTCCTAATACTAAAAACAGATTTAGTGCAAAAATCTTCACTACACTTAATAAGTGCAAAATGTTAACTATCACAAAAAAAACTGTATACTCACACTAAACTTTAAAGAACTTGAGCATAAATTTAAGTGCAAATCAAATTAAGGATGAAAAAAAGTTTCAACAGACGGAAGATTGCTCTTTTCAACTAAAGATAATTACTCAGTACAAATTTGTTCACACTAATGTTTAGTGAGGCTGCTAATTTTGAACTCACCACTAAACATAAAAAAAATTAGTGCAATAATTTTGCACTATCAGTAAGTAATAGTGGAAACTGCAAAATTAGTGCACTATCCCATGCCCATCTATGGTGTTTTACAAGTCTGTAGCTAAAAGGCTTTATGCTGCTATCATAAAGGATGTTCACAACAATGATAAAAAAATCACGGTAGAAACAAGCTCACGACAAAATAATGTGGTACCTCTAACAAAATATGGTTGTCCCAATCAAATTATAGTAATTTATAATTATTTCGTGTACTCTATTGCTCACCATTTACAAGTTCTTGTTCATTTTATTAAGAAGAAAGGGCCACTCGAATCGTATGTCCTTAAGAATTCATTGTTAATTTTATAATTAATTACTTTTTTTAATTTATGCTTCGGGATATTAGTGGGTTTAACTAAACCTAATTTAAGGGATTGCATATCTTACAAAATAGGCACAGGTAAACACAACACATACAGGCGCACAAAGAATAAATAAGAAATTTTCCTTTGAAAAACAAACATTTATATACAAAAGAACACATACATACATAAATATTGAAATAATCATACGCACATACGAGTATATTGCATATTAAGAAATGAAAGCACTTACATATATATTTATAGCCCAGCGGTAAGACTAAACAGGCCTTCTCAATTCATGTCATCTTGAAGGCCTACTTACACCTTCTCATATAAGGCCTCGACTCTCCTTAAGAAAAGAGATTCTATTAGAAGGAAAGAGGTAGGAGTATTCTGTTTTTAGATTTTTCATTTTGTTCATCAAAAAATGTACTTTAGAAATAACAAAAATTCCCGTACTCTTTTTTGGCAAGTAATTTGTATACAAAACCGAAATTTAGAAATAATAAGAATAATAAAGTTAATACTTTAACTTATTCCGACGAAACTATTCATGTCCAATTCTTTCCTAAACAAATTGTACATACATACAGAAACTTTAGCCTTATATGTATACATAAATAAATTCAGTAAAGCTCGACGTTGGCTCGCACACTAAGGGTTCCATACGAATACACATACATATATCCCTTTTCGTTTTTGCTCTTTTTTCATTATGGCAAGTGTTTCGTTTTGCTTTTTCGTTTAGTTTTAGTTTTTTCCCCGTTTTTTTTTTTTTTTTTTGGTAACTATTTCTAGTTTTGACGCTTTTTTCATTTTGGTGATTTTTTTGCAATTTTTCGTTTTTTGGTGATTTCTTTTTGTTTTTTCCCATTTTTTTTTAATTTTAGCGATTTTTTGGTTTTGCCGTTTTTTTATTTTAACGGTTTTTTCTCTTTTTGACGCTATTTTTAGTTTTAAAGATTTATTTCAGTTTTGGCGCTTTTTTCTGATTGGGGATTGATTTCCGCTTTTTGTGACTTTTTTACTTTTAGCGTTTTTTTTGCACTTTTTTTCGTTACAGCGATTTTTTAGGTTTGGCGCTTTTTTAATTTTGCCGCTTTTTTTGGCACTTTTTCATCGTGTTTTTTTAATTTTGCTAAATTTTTTTCGTTTTCTTACGATATTTTTAGTTTTAGCGACTTTTTTAAGTTTTGTTGTTTTTTTTACGATATTTTCAGTTTTTGACGGTATTTTTAGTTTTATTGCGATCTTTCCAGTTTCGGTGATTTTTCGTTTTAGGGTTTTTTTTCTTTTTTGTGCTTTTTTAGTCACCTTTTTATTATGGCGATTTTTCGTTTTGACATTTTTTTTTCTGGAATTTTTAAACTTTTTAGTTTTTGCGTTTTTTTTAATTTCAAGAGTTTGCCTCTTACGGTTTCCAAGATACAGCGAATTGTCTTAATTACATAGTAAAAATTACATTAACTCATAGAACACCCTTTAATTGTTATTGCCTACACCAATTAAAACTAACTTAGAAAATTTCAAGTGTCTGTATGTTACATGAGTATTTCAACATGTTTCGTTCCTCGCTTTAGAACACCCTTTAATTTTTAACTGTCATATATTTGATCCTGTAGCGGCCAAAGTTTTATATGTTCTGTTGAAATTGCAGGTCCGTAACTCTTACCGTTCTCGAGAATACAGCATGTGACAAACAGACAGACAGACAGACAGACGGACAGCATAGCGAAAACAATAGGATTCCTTAACACTTTTGGTGTACGGAGCACTAAAAATTACTTTAGATGAAAAGAAATAATTGGAAATAAAAAATTAATCAAAAATACAGAAGACGCTATAAAAATAACAAGATAAAAAAAATTTACCTCAATTTGCTTTTTGCGACCCTCCAAAATGGTATTTTTATAAGGTCTTTTGTCAGGCCTTCCAGAAGAAGCGATAGGAAGGCCTTCCCCGCAATGCCAATATGTATAAAAAAAGATACGAAGATGGAATGGAGCTTGAAGTATTTCTCTTTCCAAAAGAAGGTGTCCGAAAGATGCCTTCTATAAGGCCTCCATACTGCTTCATTTTACAACTGGGTAGTATTTGCACCCACAGCCGCACACACGCACACACATACTATAAACTTACATGAACCAATATATATGCAAGATAATTTAAAGGTATATTAATCTTACAAATGATGATAAATCATTGTTATATGATTATCATAAATCATTATGCTCATTTTATAGTTTTGGCTTATTGTTGGTATTTATGTCAGCACCAGATAGTTTATAACACAACATAATTACAACCGAATTACATGCAATTGAAATTCTGCTTAAGAAATTCATGTAATTTTCATGTTTGTATACGAAGATATTTCCAAATGTCTTTATGATTTGTAAGAATTTTCCTCTACATATGCACATACATACATACATACATACATACATACATACATACATACATACATACACACATAAATATCTGTAGGTGAGAGGTAAAACTTCAATTAATATTAAACTATATTTATTAAGAACGAAATTCTAAAGTATGTAACCATTGCAAAATACGAAGAAAATTTTGTCTGCAAGGAAGGTTGACCTGACATCATGCTGTTTCGAGATCAACTACGATCCCATCATTAGAACTCTAGTCCGTTTAGACTTCACTGCGAATCACGAAAGCTACTGTTCACTTGCTTTAATATAATTTTACTTTAATAAATTCGTCTACGGCACCCTGTAGTTTTTCAGCTTTCAATTTGGCTGAGGTACCATGTAACCTTTCACTTGATGGTTGGGAAATTCAATATTTTCTTGTCTTGTTCAATTGATCTTTTACTGTTTTCGAAATGCTGGTACTAACGTTAAACTTGAACACATCTGAAAGAGTTGTATATTTTACTCTCATCTCGTGCATGTCAAAGTTACACAGTTTTCGCAATGACAGTCATACAACCCAGCAGTACGAGTATTATAAAAAAATCTTTGTGCTGATTAAGAAGAATGTCTTAAATGTTTTCTAGAAACGAATAAAAAAAGATAGCAATAATAAAAAATTTTAAATATTGCTGGCCTCAACAAAAATTGCCAACTCGTGTAATAAATCCTTATTAAGGAAAAATAATAATTTAAAAACAACTCCATACTCTTATGTAAAAAGCAAACTTTAACGTGCTAAACTAAACGTGTGTTAAATTCAGTATTAACTGATTGAAGGACAAAACGTATAATAGAATTTAATGATGCTCTAGATTCTTGTCTAATATGAAATGAATTTGTTTTACTTTTTAACTCGTAACACGATTATAAAAGATTTGCCAGCAATTTTACTAGCAGCATTTTTAATATAATTTGCTGAATTTATGAATGAGCACGATACTTCAGTGCAATTAGAATTTTTAAAGATGTAAAAATGGGCAAAAAAAAACACGCAACATGAGAGTAGTCTCCTTAATCAAATGTAACTGGTGAATATGTAAGTGTGTGTGTTTTTATTCAAGCCAGCTTAACTTTTTATGTTTTCCTTTTGTTTTAGTTCTCTGAAATAATGATTTCTTAATATATAAAAATTTGTCAAATGTTAATTTCATAACGCCAATATTTATCAACTTTGTGTTTTAAATATGTAACTTGCCGTATTTTAAATTTTTACAACGTTATTTTTATTTGCTATTTTTGCGAATAAAAAGTTGAATACTCTAATAAATATCTGGATTATTTGATTTATTCTGCACATGCTTATTTTAAATAGTTTATTTCTTGTTTTTAAATCTGTGCAGAAATATTAATAAATCAATATTAAATTAAAATTGCGACTTTTGGAAAAACGCTTGTATTAACCGACTTATTGTGCTATTTGGCAAGAAACGGTCTTCCAAGTTTACTCTAAATTCTAAACTAGTAAATTTTAAATAATTTCGCAGTTATTATATAGCTCTACTTTATATCGATATTTTATGAGTATCGACAACATCAGATTACAAATTTAATTCAATTTACTGTTTTTTAAATTTTAATTTATTCAGAACTGTACTTAAAATTCGGTTTTGTTCGACAAGAAAAAAAATTGTTTTAACCTTTATTAAAACTTTTCAAATTGCCTGACACTTGCAATATATTTGTATTAAACTTTTATTATTCACTTTTTTAATTTACTAATTGACACTGGCAATTAAACATTTTATACGAGTAAAGCATTTAAATATTTTATGGATTTTGTATACAATTTATGGTTAGTGCATTAATCTAGCAAAATAAAGCAAAATATTATTAAAAACAGCTAATTAGCTTTAATTGGTATACACGCAGAAAAAGAACATGGTTACTACAACTTTATATCTATACAAAAGGGGGTCCGTTATTTTTTAAAGTGGAAATATTTATGGTCTCACCCGCCAAAAAGTTGAGTTTTGATTAGTGTTTTTCATTCTGGATTTCCCGGGAAAACATTCCCGGGATCCCGCTCATGTTTCGGGAAATAAATCCCGGGTAAAATCTGCGGGAATTTCCGGGATTTTTTAAATATTATTATGGCAACTTTTCATTGTAAGCACACATTCTTAGTGCTGCTATTATTTACAAAAATATGTCTCGTATTTATTTTTACATTTTTCTAAGAGCAGCACTTAAAATATCATATTTCGTGAACAAATGAAAATAACAGATTGCCACTAAATAGACATAACGAACATATATTTTCTGAGAAATACAGAATTTTATCCGCATCCCCAAATAGGTTTTTGGCCCCGTTTTATTTCACCCATATTTGCATAAAAGTTGCGCTTTTAAACGATTGAAAATAACAAAACGACACTAAGAGGGAATAAAGCAGTACTGGTCTATATTTTCTGAAAACATCAGATTCTTATTTTAAGCCACATATATGTTTTTTGAAGCTCAAAATAAATTTTCGCACTTTTTTTTGTAGAAGATATTATTTTAAGGTAATGAAAGCTATGTGATGGTATCAGAAGGCCTCCTTCTTAGCTCCAAAAATAAAAATTAAAAAAATCAGAGCTTTATGTACAATAGATTTTACACAGCGTTCAATTAAAACTCGATACAAACGAGAAAAACTGTAATTTTTAGGTGGTCACTTTTCCGTTCACTTAATTATTTCAGTTCAGTTTTACTTAGCAGTATGAAATGCTCATTACTGTCGTATAAAATAAAGCATAAATCATTCCAATCGGCCATGTCACAGAGCTTAATTCCGTTCGGAAACGGAATTCAATACACCCTAATATGTCAATCCCTAGCTGGAACATACCGCAGCATAGTAGCACCGCCAACAGTCTGGACACACCTGACAAATTTTCATATTTTAGTTTTCTTTCTTAGACACCAGCTGCTACAAAAATGGGGTGGGTTGAATTCCGAACGGAATTGAACTCTGTGACATGGTCGAATATATTTATACTTAAGAAAGTAGAGATATTATAAAAAAGTATGAAATTTTTAAAGTTTTTAAAAAGACCGTAATGAAAAGACCGAAATGAAAAAGATTAAAATAGTTGAACATGCTAAGAGAAGACAGTTAGTAAAGCTCCGAACATTTAGAAAAAGTTTATTAATAGGTGCGACTCGCCACAAGATGGCGACAGTCTGTTAATTGAGCTTACTAAAATTAGTAAGATTTTCGCTACAGTGTTCTTGCCACTGTCAGTGGTAGTGTAGGTAAACGACTCTGACGAGTAGACTTGGTAGTTACGAAACAGCTGTCAGTTCAACCCTCCGTACATCCAAAATGTTTCTTTGAATGTTCAATATTTACATGCTTTAGAATTTCTTTCTTAAATAAAAAAATAATTTGATCGAAAGATTAAATTAAAAATGAACTTAAGCCAAACAAATTAAATAGCTTTGGATAAAAACCATATAGATCGACTAAAAATTCATAGCTCAATTAATTTTCAAACATTTTTACTTCGGGCGGCTACTAATCAGAAGTTATACAATAAAAAAAATTAATTTTTTATTTAAGTTGAAAAGCATGCGGCACGGCTAAAGGCCTCAAATTTTATAACTTTTTTACTAACGTCTAATGCTTTCATAAACTCATTAAACAGATCTCATGAATTGCTATTTGTTTTTGTTCAAATAAATTAAATGAAATGATATTTTGTATCTTTTTATATTAAGCGAGAATTCCCGGGAAATTGAAAAATCAATTCCGATTTAGCGGGAAATCAGAAAGTCCGTGGGAAGAAAAACTCTAGTTTTGATGCAAAAATTACTCTCCAAAGATTTTACGCCTCTGGGACTACATCTTCCCGTGCCGACTTACGGTTGAAATTTTATTCAATTGCACCTATACGTCATTATGATCCACAAGTCGCAATATAGGAGAACATCGTGAAAATTTTTCTTTTATAGGGTTATTGTCTGTGAAGTTTCCAACAGTTTTCGCCTTACCGACTTTTATGTAAATCGTATATTTAAACAAAGAAACAGCAAAATATCGAAAAAGTCCATAAATATTAAAATAACAAAAAAAACACATCAATTTAAAAATTTCAGTAAACTCTTTCGTTCCTACGTAATTAATGTTGTTTCTTAAAATATTTGTGCCGCTAAAAAAGAATCTGCCCTCAATTTTTTTAAGTTCTATTTTTTGATACACACTCTAAACCATTACTTCAAATTTACGATCATAAATTGTCTAAATTGGTGTTGAAAATTTCTCCTTGTCTAAAATTACATCGATTTTGTAGTTATTTTGTTAAAGAAAAAACCTTTAAAATTAAACATATTTAGTCCAAGTGGAAAAAAATGTAACATAAAGTATAATACGGCTATGGCTGAATGGTAGATACGTTAGCCTATCAGTCAGGAGGTCGCGGTTCAAACCTGCACGCAGCCAATCGTTTGTTTTTTTTGTAGCAAAAACATTTTGTTCAAAAATAGTGCGTGTGTAATTTTAGGTCGATAATATTCTCTAAAGTGTTGCCGACTATTATCGACCTAATTTTCAACAAAAGTGTTTTAGAGTGTATACTGTTATTTCAAAAATGAAGGCACTTGCACGACATATACAAATGTATTAGCATAACTGGAGAAGGGCTTGCCTTATTCAGTACAACAGAAAAAGAAAAAAAAAATTTAAGAAACAACACAACCCGCGAAGCGATTGGCTTGTCTGCTGAAAACACCCAGGGTCTTTTGCGGGAATCGAACCCAAGGCCTCTGGACTGATAGACTAGCATCGCCACCGCTCAGCCATACGGGCACCCAAACAAAATTTTCTTTCAGCTGAGCCAGTCCTGTTTCTAAATCGAATAAGCTTGAGTATAAAAATTAAAAATTTCATAAAAGTTTTTGTTTTTAAAAATGCATAAAAAAATAAAAATACTCTAACGATCCCATTTTTTTTAATCTAATATCTTATAGGTTAATATATTCCAAAGGAAATGCGCACTTTTTCCTTGAAATTGGTGTAGTGCTTTTAGTTTTGTTCACAATTTAGTGAGAGAACTTTTAAATTTTTTTATAGAATTTGAAATTTTTAGGCTCAAACTCTTACGATATCTCTGAAATTAATTGTCAGTTTTAAAAACAATGTTCGAGCAACTTAAAGACAATTTTGTTGTCGAATTTGGTTTTTCTTTTTTACCGAATACGGCAAATCTTTCTTTAGTGATGCTAATATACATATGTATGTCGTGCAAGTATCTTCATTTTTGAAATAACAGTATATCTCGCAAGCTAGAACATAAAAATATTCAAGTGCAGATTTCGGGCTCAGCGGCCCAAATAACTTTGGAAATAACACTATATATTTCTAAAGAAATTTATTGGGTGGTTTTTTTTTTGTTATATTAATAGTTATGGGCTTTTTCGATATTTTGCTGTTTATTTTATTAATTATGCGATTTAGATAAAATTCGATAATGTAAAAGTTGTTGGAAAATTCACAGACAATAACTTTTTTGGAGCAAAGTTTTCATGATGTCATATTTTTCGCCCTGTAAGTGTATTGAATATAATATCAAACGTAAGTCGGCACTGGAATGCGTGGTCCCAGGGGCGTGACATTTGTGAAGAGTAATTTTCAAAGTTCAGAAAGAACACACATCGCACATAAATGTACTGTTCAAAAGCAACCAACATATATTTTTATTTTCATATCAATTATGTGTGTCTCTAAATTGTTTACGGTGGCGAACACAATCATGAATGTGTTTTGTTTTAATATTTGGTTGGATACACGAACATGAATAGTTGAGGTGTAGCAATACTTGAAGTTCGAGTACGGAAAAAAAAGTACATGCACGATAGACAGGTGCGAGTGTATCTGTACTTTAAATTCGTGTACGTTTAAGGCAAAAAGTACATGAACGACGATACACATGTTGAGTACGTGTACGGCAAAAAATTCGCCACCGTAAGAAATTAAGAGAGAATATCTGCTCCGGAACAACAGTTATTAATTTTGAACACTTAAAAGTGCCAAAAGTCACACTGTGTGAAGAAAAGGTTGAAAATTTGTAGGGACATGCAGTTCGCTGCAATACGGAATAGCTAATTAAAAAGCAATCCCATTTTGAATTTTTTGCTAGTTATGTGGTTTTGTATTTCAGCTAGCGCTATAAAAATTTCTATAATGGAAATATTTCATAATTCAATCATATTCAATCAGTTATTCATTCTATGATTCCATCTTCATTTAATGAATACACTTTTATATTCATTTTGCTATCACCCCAAAAATAAATTTCAATTTATATTATGCAAAAAATAAAATGCAATATAATTGCCTTGCTTTTAATCAAACTTATTATATAAAATATCTCTTTATTTCTTTTTATTTTTAATAAAAATTACACAATTAAATGTACACAGACACACTCACTCACACACGTCATATAAATAGTTCATAGAGAAAAATATTAATTTGTTCTTTTTATTCCCTTAATGAAGCGATACAACTGACAATCAATTAAAAGGATTTACAATTCAGACGGATGATGTGTCATAAAGAACTGAACGTCTGATATGTATGTCAAATACAACATATCGTCGGCTTAGAGTGCAAAGCTGCTAACTCCATTTCAGAAAATCTTAATGTCCTTGTTGAAAATTAACTTTAACTTCTGTTTGCTAGTTTAAAATGGCCCATTATATATTTTATTTATTTCAGAACACTTTTGTTTATTGAACCAACAAAATAATTTGTTACTTTTTAAACCGCCAATAAGAAATATACACAGTTTTCTTGTTTGAACTCTTAAATTTTTTGAATGGCGGTTAGCAGGTTTGCAGTCTAAGCCGACGATATGCTCAAAAATATATCTGCAAACTACTAACATGTACTCGCTTACACAGACTCTACCAAGCAAAATATAATATTTGGAAGCAGCACATAATTACTTAATCGAAAAAAGAGCTAAAGTAAAAATATTCTGACGCGTATATCGCACAATCGAAAAGAGCAGACTCTAGTGCGAAAAGAGTTGAGTTGGCAGCATTGCATGAAAAAAATTTATATTAAAGTAATTCGCTATTTTTTTTTACCGAAATATTAAATAAGTGACACAAATACTATTTAAGCTCTTTTTAAACTATTATACAAGCTGTTCAACTTTTGTACAAAATGCAACCCTGATATAATGTGTAAATTCATTAGATCAGGGTTGCATTTTCTGCAGAAGTCGAACGGGTTATGAAATAGTGTAAAACAGCTTTTGCGAGTACGTAGCGGCATAAAGAATTGTTTTCATTCTGCTCTACTTTTCTATGAGCCAAAATCTCTGCTTTAATTCCTTACAACAAAGTACGCAGTAATTGTTAACATATTGCTGATTTTTTTATTAGTCATAACTTTTTAATTTAATATCTTTTAAAATATTTAAATGGCTGTAGTATTAAATTAATTTTAAGAATTCTATACATTCAAACTTTACTTAATAAAATTGTAATATGATTTCATGTAAAAACTTTTACTACAATTCCCATACAGCAGCTTTGCAATAGGGATGACAAATAAAATTGTACAAATACTTACTTGAAAGTTGTGCTCAAATGAAATATACACATTTGAATTTACTCGTACCTAAATGTAATAGAATTATTCACATTTAGAAGGAGAAAAAAAAATGAGGAAAAACTTTTACATGATTTTCTTTGAATTTCAAAGTTTTCTTGCTTAATAAAATCTCCTTAAATTAAGTAAAGATCATGCGTATGAAGTGACTGTACTATAAGGTAGTTTTTTAATGTTGGGCTTTTTTACTATATTTTTAAGTGAAAAATCTTAGTCTGTAGATAAATGATTAATTTATGGCTCGATTATCGATGGCAACCGAACTTCAGTTGGGTTGCCAGTTGCTAAAAATCATATTACGGATGGCAACTGGCAACTGAAAGCTGTCAATTTCAGTTGCTTTTCTCGCAACCATAAATTTTCAGTTGCCGGCTGGCAACGTAACTGAAGTTCGGTTGCCGTCGATAATCGAGCCATTAGTTAAAAATTTTAATGCAAATACACTCTGTTTAGTTAGAATCTTCAGTAAAAATAAACACTGAAAGTTTTACACTAACTTGGCTCCCGCCTGGTGATCGAAGTGCGACCACTTGGCTCGTAACCGATTTTGTTTGTAACCAGTTTAGTAAACGGGGGTTTTTTAGACCAGACAATAATATAATGTGCATATCTAGAGAAAAATACTTTTTAAACCATATTTGTTTAGTGTTGTGTTTTTCTTCCGACGGGGTTTTTTTGAATTTGGAACGATTTTCCGTCATCCCACGTCAAATTTGGTTTGTTAACAGACCGGTTTCGGCTATGTGCCATCTTCAGTGTTCTATTGAATATTCATATTTGTTTCATCAATATTGGTGGACGATAAGATACTTCCAAGTGTACGACAAAAAAATGGTGTGTCGTATTTATATGGATGATTCTCATTTCAAATGCTTTTTCGTGTCCCTTGAAAGTATAATAAAATATTTCGTAAAATAAAAACATAAATTTGAAAATGAAAATGAAAACTGCTTTAACATGATTTAATATGTCTTTGACGTTAAGTATTATGGGGTTAAATCAAACATGTGCATTTTGAGTCTTTGATTGGGTTTAACTCAATTCGTCTTTCTCTTCTGTTTGGTATCAATAACTTCAATTTAGCACAATTTCTTCAAATCGTAACCATTTGCTCTTTATTGTTTATTGTTTAGTTTATTTATTTATTTGATAACTAGCACAACAAGAAAATATATCTTATAAGTGACAGTGCTAGTGATATGAGAGCATACTGATATATACTAAATACAAAAGTTTAAAATGATATACAAACATATTTGGAGTAATCAACAATTTTTGACATAGTAAATACAAGTTAATTTAAAAAACATTGAATCTATGATTAACTCAGCGTTTCCACCTGACAATGCTGTCTTGAATTTTAATATTTTGTCTTCTTTTTTTTATATTTTTATTTATTTATTTTTTTTAAGTTTTAGTAAAAATAACTCGCAAAAATTACGTATTTCTAGAACTCAAAAATAATTGTTATAATTATTGTCGGAACGCCTACGTCACGAAGGCTATTATTGGCGTTTTGACAACTAGAACGTATTTGTTATTGTCACGACAGCATTGCCAGTTGTAATCTTAGTTAAACTAGGTACATATGTATACATAATTGAAACTATTCACCCCTATCGCGAATATTTTTTACCTCGAAATATTTCCCTTTTCCTTAAAGTTGCAATCGTGAATTATTTCAACGTGAAAAAAGTCGCATGTTCAAAAAAAATATGGCATCGCCGATTTTTATTCCCGTGAGTTTTTTCTCAAAAAATATGTGACTTTTTTCACAAACATTTTGATTGGGAATAAAAAAGGAAGCACAAAGGAAGCTTTCTTTTCTTCTATATTCGGCCAACAAATCCACGTCAGACAAAGTTTATTTTCAAAAATATCTAAAACTTCTGTCAACACCTCACTAAAAGTAGATTGCGCTACACTAACATCCATTTGCCGCCCAACACCTTTTTGATAACTTCCTTCTGCAAAAAAGCGTAGACATGCTGCCAGCTTCACAACCGACGGAATCGCTGAAGACTTTCTACCTGGTAAGCAGTTCTGGATCAATATATCTAGAAGGTATTTAAAAGCTGCTTTGTTCACTCTGAAATGTTGTTGGAACCTGCAAAGAATTTATTTAAATATATACTGCCAACAATTCTTCATGTTTTCACTTACATTACTTCCGATAAACACAGTGGATTTGATGCATCTCTCAAATTTCGTCTTCTTATTTTCTCCAATAATTTATTTTCTTCTTCTAATAACATAAATCGGAGCGAAATACTATGCATTTTACTGAATAATAAAAATGTATGTAGAAAATTAAAAAAATACTCGTAAAAATAAAATTACATCAATTCACAATAGAATGTTCGACTTGCCACAGATGTTTACTTTATTCCCTAATAATTGGCGATGCCAATTTATTGTTCATGGGAATAAATAAATTATTCCCTAGAATTTATTCCCTTGAGATTCGCGATAAGGGTGATTATGTTACAGACCAAGTATGTAATAAAGTGATGTATTATAATAACAAAATATAAATTATAAAGATAATAATAAAATAGAAATTATAATGACAATAAAAAATAGTTATTACATAAATAATTTTTGTAACTCCCTTTTGAACACATTAGCGTTGCTTAATTTTTGCATGTAATTTGCCAATGAATTCCAAAGACTTATTGTGTGAATCAAAAATAGGCAATAAATCAGAAAAATACATATTAAATTGCAAATAAAATAATTTAAAATTTAACATTACATAAAACTACACACAGAAAAATTTCATAGTAAAATCGCCGAAAACCAGGTTAATTTAACATTTTTCGGTAGTGATTTTGCTTAATACGTGTTTCATGTTAATTCAACATGATTTAAAATAACCTTGAAACAACATTTTTTCTTTTGAAATAACTATATTTCATGTCGATATAAAATTCCAGTACAGCAGCTAAATGATCAAAAAGAAGTTGATACTGAAATAATACGAAGAATCATGCTGAATCAAAGTTATTTCAAGTTGAAACATTGTGAATTCCATTCTGAAACAACACGAAGAATCATGTTGAATCCAAGATATTTCAAGTAGAAACAATGTGAATTTGATATTGAAATAACACAAAAAACCATTATGAATCGAAGCTATTTTAAATTGAAACAACGTGAATTTGATGCTAAAACAACACGAAGAATCATGTTGAATCAAAGATATTTCATGTTTAAACAACGCACAGTGGTGTCAATAAGTATGGAGTTTCTATACAACGAAATAGATTTGCATAAAAATTTAACTGGTTACAGAGGAGCCAGGCTTTCAGAATCGTGTCTCTCTGAGCTTTTAGCTGCAGCAGGAGCTATAAGGGCTGAAATTCGGCTACGTCTGGTGTGAAAAACATTTTACGGCTTGTAACACTCGTAATTATGTACCGATTTGTAAAATTTTAAGCTCGTTGGATTTTGATATACAAAATAAAAAAAAATTTATTCACAATTACAGAAAAACAAGCCGTCTTAAAAAGTCAGCGGCTGGGACTTAGGAAAAAATAGTCGGCGGCGGCTCATAACCAGCTGACAGCGGCTGATTTTGTATTTCGCGATGTATATAATCAATTCCACTTTTTAATGTTGAACTTCTTTATTACGAAATTTTATTAAATTTTCTGTTTATAAGTTTTTTAAAAAAAATTTTATATAAAATTTTTCAAACACCTACCGACTTTCACATAATTTGTAATATGTAGTACAAATTTGCAACTAAGAAAACAATTAGCCGGCTGCAATTTTGAGCCGAGGCTAGCTGCATGGATCGGCGCCAGCTTGAAGTTACACTGAATGTCGGCGGCGGCTCTTAAGCTGGCTTTGAGTCGATCGGCTTGTTTCTCTGTTCAAGAGATATTTCACCTCGAAATTAAAATTTTAAATTTTTTGCCTCGACTTATTTTGGTTTTTTGGTTGTAGTTTTTTTACTAAGCCTCTGATTTCAACTTGCAGTACACCATTGAATTCCTGATAAAGTTCTAAGTAAACTCACGGTACAAAGCTTTGAAATATCTTGAACGGTTAGATCGTAACAAAGGTCTAAACCCAAAACTTTGAAATTTAACTAAAAATCTTCGATTTTTCCTAAAAAGAGTGACTTTATAATTTTGAAAGCCTGGCTCCTCCTCTGCAAACAATTCCATTTTTATGCAAATATATTCAGTAGTATAGAGGCTCCATACTTATTACCACTTTTTTCCAATTTACACCACTGTGCAACGTGAATTTGATATTAAAACAACACGAAGAATCATATTGAATTAAAGTAGTATCAAATTGAAACAAGACGATGTAAGACGATGTTTGTCGGCTATAAAAATGATCATTTTTGTTGAACCTAGACCTTTCCGAATTCGAGCTCTTTTACTTTTTGATTCTATGACATATTTTCTAAAATTACACAGCTTGGATTCAAACACAAATACCACTAGCAGAAACTCATATGTATAGCCAAAGCATTTTACAGGCCTTGGACCAAATGTGGTCTTTATAGGCAAGACCATAAAGGAATTAAATTGTTGAGATTTCTGGGAACTTTCTTAAGAACTCTGAGATTTTTGGAAACAAATTTTTGTTTTCTTTGCTTATGTGGTGTTAAGGACGTAAATTCCTACATACCTGCAACATTTCAATCGAAAATATCAATAATCAATAATGTCATAACATTAAGAAAAATTAAAATATGCTGAGAACACCACATAACACCATTCTTCCCCTTGTTTTGCAAAAACTTTTTCAAAATATTTTAAAATTTTAAAGTCTGTATACACTGTTGAAACTACATATAATTTTATGAACTTTGATATTTGATATGTCTACCATTCTCTTTTGAACGTGTAAAATTAAATTAGCATAAACTTGTACTGGGGCCCATTTCTCAAAACTACAAGTTAAAAATCTTCAAGTAAAATACACACAAAACAATAACACTTTTACAAATTTTATGGTTGTTTTGAGTGAGTGTATTTTACTTGTAGATTTGTAATTTGTACTTTTTGAGAAACGGGTCCCTGATCTGAGCGCCACCGAATGGAAATTCATTTGCCAATGTTTTCGCTAAACATGTTTTAACTCAATTTTGCGCTAAATACGTTTAGAAGAAAATTTTCTTGAAAACTTAATTTAAAAACAATTTTAGAAATCTTGTTTGTCTTAATGGAGTAACTGAAAATGGTGAATTTTGACAAATACGTAAAAAAATTTATTTTTTAAAATCTTATAGCCTGTAACTCCTTGAATTTTGATCCGATCATTACAGTTTATGTATTGAGTGAAAGAAGGCAGATCTATCTATACAACAGTACCAAATTTGTATAATTCAGATGAACAGTTCTCAAGATATTTAGAAATAGCTAAAAAAAACTAAAAAACACGTTTTTCGAGAATACCTAGAAATCAATTTTTAAGAAAATAAATTAGTGTCATATTCATGTTCAGCGATTACAAGTCCAAAATTTGTAAACTAGTGTTGCTATAATTTTTTCCATTTTCTTATTTTACGATTACTACATAAACTGTTTTTTTTCAACTCAACATGGTTATTGTTCAATGATTTGTTTTTGCGTACTTTAATTATTCACTTTTTGAAGTGCAAATTGTACCAAACAACAAATGTACTGTAGTTATCATCCTTGTTATGCAATAACCGAAACAAGTAAGAACAAAATCACACTATGTAAGGATAAACTGATTTTTAATAAAGAACAGAAATGAGAAAATATTACTGTGAAAGCAAACAACATATAGAGCTTCACTTATAATTGAGGAAATCAGAAGCAAAGCATGAACACAAGAATTGAAAATTGTCAAGTCACATTAAAGAAATAAAAAAACTTTTCTTTTTTGGAATATCATTGAAATAAGTAAAGCACATGCTGCAATAAATAAATGAGGGATGATGAAAGGTTAGCAGAGAACAGAAAGGAAAATATTTAAAAATTACTACTGTATATGGAATTAGAATTAAAGACTTTGTATAAAATGTTTTAAGAGAGACAAATATTTAATCTTCTGAATGAATATGTTTCAAATAATATATAAACAGCTTAAATTTAGCTAAATTTTCTATTGCTCATATAATTACTTTTATATCTATTAAATACATAAATCGTTCGTGTATGTTCCAAATAAATTATTGACCCTCACAAGGTTCACAGAAAAAACTAGCACTAAGAAATTTTCAAATAAAAGTTTGGCTAAAATAAAATTTCATATTCAGTAAATATTTTTTACTGCATCAGTAAATGTTTTTTTGACTTTAAATCTACAACATATACCAATTTTCTGCGTAGCCAAAAAACAACCCCCAAGACAAGACAAATTACACATAAATAGCAACAACAACAATGATAGCAAATAGAGTGCGATTTTAAAATTCATACAATTAATATTAAACGTAAATAGTAACAAGTTTGCTTACTAAAGATTTCTGAGTGAATCAATTCATTGCATCCTGTAGACATCAACATCCCATTGGATGTTGTTGCATTAATTATCATTGCGTTTTCTAAGAGTCTTCAGATAAACATACAGAGTTCAACACATTTAACAAAGTCAAATTTCATAAATGCTTAATAGATACTTGTAAAAAATTCGTTTAGATTAAAACGAAAAGTTTGTGTGATGTATTACAAAAAAAAAACAGCAAACGTTATTGTTAGCTTTAGTTTATGTTATTATTTAAAGCTTAAAAATATTTAAAAAGAAATTTACTGACTCAGACAAAAGTTTTGTTTGAGACTAGAAAAAGATCCAGTAAATATTCTTGTTTGATTCAGTAAACAATTTTGTTTAGAATTTGTAAGTATCTTTAGACCACTTGTTTTAGAAATGCAGGCAAAAATATTGTTTGATATATAACAGAAAATCCAGTAAATATTTTTGTTTGATTTAGTAAATTATTTGGTATCTTCAGTAAAGATTCTTTACAGATTAGATAATTTATACTTAAAATAAACGTTATAAATAAATAGAATACGCGTTAATTTAAAAAGATTTGCTATGCCGAGTCATCGTAACTGTGCAAAAGGGGCGTGGGGGACTTTAACTCCCGCTAAAATTAATCCCTAATATAAACGCCCATACACGTATATGGCTGATTCTCATTTCAAACGTACATTTTTTGTTCTTTTTACCAATATAACTAAATAATAAATATATGAGAATATAGGATTTTTATTACACTTTTCACTTCATTTAATGGTTCCCGAAATAAAATTATATATTTCGATTTTCTAACATTTTGCTAACATATGCTTTTGCGGTTGTTCCAGGAATGATTTTTGTGTAAAAAATTCACCACAAAAAGTGAGTATAGGTTTTGAATGCACTATACATCTACTCTCTAAAAACAAAAAAATTATGATAATCGCTAAACGAAATTAAAATTTATTAACACTTTTTTAATTTTTACTTGGGTTCTTCACATGAAAAAAAAAGTTTGTATGTTTTAAAAGAATTCTTTACAAACATTTATACATAAGTAAAAAGTAGTCTAACTCTTCTTTCAAATAAGACTTATTTTAATGAAATCGACCAACAATGTCGAAAGTTATATAAATTTTAAATAATTTGTTTTTTTTTTTTTTGTATCAAAGTACGACCTACCTAATAAATTCTTCGAAAATACATTAACCCTCAGTGCGAACGAAGCAAAATTTTTTTTAAAGAAAACCAGAAATTTGTAAACAGATACTGTTCTTTATATCGTGTCTACCCTTGAGCTGCTGTTAACCCTTTTTAATGTCCTAAAATTTATAGATACATTATATTTTGAAAAATGTTTTTCGTAACGCTCAAAACATTTTTATACACACTCAATATTTTTTTTTTTGAGAACACGCACTATATTTTAAATTTAAACAAAAATCAACGCTGTTATTTTTGTGTATATTGTTAATACAATTTTAATAATTAAAATTGTTAATAAAGCGTAGTAAAAAACGTAACACTCAATACACAATACTCCGGACAACGACAATTTAAAAAAATTATAATTTCTAAAAATTTTCAAAAATTAAGTTAAGAGTTTAGTCGAACTGTATGGGTTTATATCCAAAGAAATTGTAATTATTTTGGCTTGAGTTCGGTTTCAATTTAATTTTTCAATTAAATTATTTATTTTATTTAGAGATAAATGTGAATTTTTCGAAAATTTGAAGTGTGAAATAACAGAAGCGAATGCACACATTCTAAAACCGTTATAAATTTAATCTCGTTTTTGGAAAAATTCATAGTTTCCTTATGTGAAAAATCAACAGCATGCATTACGGACACACCATTTTGTTGGAGGAGAGGAAAACCAGTAATTTTGTTTTTCGTATTCATCACATAAACGACAGTCTTACACAAAAAAAACGTATGTACATTTATTTATAGTCCATTAAATCATACTAAAGCAGTTTTTATTTTAAAATTTATGCGTTTATTTTATGAAATACTTTACTATGCTTTCAACGGACATGAAAATATCATTTGAAATGATAATGAGCCATATATTTTGTGTGTCCTCTGCCATATTCACTTGTTAGAACCATGTTTTTGTTTAGTGTTGTGCAATATAATTTGTAGATTTGTAATCCCACATTGCTGGCAACTAAAGAAGAGACATTAAAATTACTTAAAAATTAAATAAGTAAAACAAATACTATCGCTATCAAAAGGGCTTAAAAATTAATTTATAAAAAAATTTAAAAAAACTTCCCAAACAATAGTTACTACATCAGCATACTGTGTAGTATATCTTTCCTCGACACGTATTTATAACTTCAAAATAACTTTTATTAAACTTATTTTCTTCAACTGAAAGATATTAATTCCAACATATTATCAAATATACTTATTGAGTCATTTACTTAGACACTCATGCTTTCATTCATTTGTGCATTCGTTCTTTCATTCACTAACTTGTACTTACTCAGTCATGCCTTTATTCAACATTCATCTTATAAAATGCTATTAAAAGCCATTGTGTATATAAAAGCTTTTGACTAAGGAAATTTTACTTAGTTTTAGTTAAGCTTCATAAACTATAGTCATAAATTCTATACATACATGCCTATCAACACACATGTGTAGGAATGCATTATTATACTTTTGTATAATAGTTAAAGAGCAAAATTAAAAGTACAGTGTCTGCCAAGATGTGGGCATTTTGAAAGATATATTACAGAAAATATTATGATCTGTAATATAATAAAAATAGCATTTATCAATTCCTTTTGTCATGTCAATTAACGTTTGGATAAATTTAAACTATTGACACACCTTAAAGATATGGGCCCATAATCATAGCCTAACAATAAAGTTGGTTTGTTTTAGAAACAACTTAAAATTTAAGACATTTTATTACTTATTTATCCATTATAGTCAAAAGCAAAGTCTGTTTTAAGTTGAACCAGCTTTAAATGGGTGACAAGTAAGATATGGAAAACGTTTGCATTCAAAATTTTGAAATGTAAGCCAAATGGCATCTCTGGTTAGCTAACTTTGTACCAACACGCACAATTTAGATAAACACATAACCAATACAGCTACACTTTATTTTAACCAACTTGTCAAACTTCATATACCCATAAATTTTTATTGCTCGTCGAGTTTGACAGACTTGATAATAACTGCTGATGATCATTTGCTCTAATGACTATACCTATTAGACCTGCCTTGTTGTGTACATGAAAGAAAGAGAAGAAGACAAACAAAAAATGGAATGAAAACTTTAAATCTTCAGAAATAACTTTTGTTAAACAGACATGTTTAGTCTTTAATATAAGAATAAAATATTTAGAAAGAAAAAGTTCATTTATTTAAACAACAATTACACTGCAAATTCTTCATAGAAGAAAAAAATATTATTTAATGTGGTGTTAAGCTAGTTAAAAACAACTTCAGCTATTTTTAAGTTTGAAACAGGCTTTTACAGGTAAAGTGTACTTTTTATTGTCTATAATAAACTAAAAGCATATATTTAATCATATATAGCTTTAGAACTCTTAAAGTATACTTTCTTTATGACTATTATTATGGGCCATGGTGTTTCAAACATAAACTCAAAAGAAAATTCAAAACTATCGTTGTACCTTTCCCAAAGCGGACCATTTCCAAAAATTACCTCATGTAAATATACGTTTTTCGAAAACTATCGTTGTTGAAAAGTTCATATTCCAAAAAGTACTTTTTCAAAATAATATTTTTTTCAAAAAAGTACTTTATTAAAAAGTGTCTGTTCCAACAAGTACATTTCCCTAAAAATACATAAACCAAAAAAGTACTTTTTTCCAAAAAAAATTCAAAAAGCACTTTTTCCAAATTGTAGTAGAGTAATTCCATTTAGCCGGGTGTGACCATTTTACATACATTTTTTGTTATAAATCAAGAATATAAAATTTTTTACTTAAAAAATCGTTGAGGCTCGCAAGGACATTAAGCTTAAAGTCGTTGAATAACTGGTAGACACTTATACAATACGATTTCTGCTCAGAATCGTCGTCAGAAAGCTCCGACGGGTGTGACCTTACACATCTTAGTTTTAAAGAATTAGGCCTTTCAGTATAAATTCTGTGAAATTTTGGCTATAAGGTACACAATAATTTTGGTATAGATATCTGTTCACAGTGTTTTTGATTGTATTGTGTATTTACTGTTGGACAAAAAATTATTTTTCTTAAAATGTGACGGGTGTGACCGACAGGTGAGCCCTAGTACGAAATTTTGAAAAATTGAAAAAAATAAAACTTTTTATTGATTTCATTAATATAAATAATATAGAGGTAAACTCATAACAAAATAATAAGACATTAAATTATTTGCTATCCGTTCTATTATAGACAGCAGAATGCTCTAGCTGAATATTTTTTTTAAATCCAATAAAAAGCAAAAAAGTATACTCTTTTCAGAGATAACGTTGCTTATTAATAATGAGAAAGGGAATAAAATAAAATCTGAAATAAATATTAAACACACAAAAAGGGAGAGCCAAATGTTTCTTGCATGTCCATTTAAAAGTGCCTCAAATTGATTAAAAAATATTAAACGGCCCTTGCATAGGGCCGTTTTACATGGAATCACTCAGTACCTATTCAAAAAAATAGTTTTTTCCAAAAATTATCTCTACTAGAATTTTTTTTAAGTACCACTGCCAAAAATATTGTAAAGACTTATTTTTAAAATATTATGTTTCAGTTAAAAGTTACCTTGTTTTATATCCCACTTTAACGTGCGATTCTATACCCATAATCCTTCTACATGGTTTTGTTTAACTTTCTTCAAATTATTTTGAAGATAAGTTAAAGTTTTTAGAAAGCTTTAAGCAAATTTATTAAACTTGATTTAAGATTGCCAAGATGCTGGTTAAAGCATTAAAGTCTTATAAAATCAACAAATTTAAAAACACACAAACGGAGGCATACTCAAATATCTTGGTCTTAACTTGTCCATCATTTATATTTAAGCAAAAATTCTTGTTTTTGTAAAAGTCTATAGCAGATGGTGGTATTACAACTCAGAACACCATCAAACTAACCAAAGTCCATTTTCTAAATGCCATGCGACGTGTCATTTTTTACCCTCCTTAATGTTGTGTGCATTTTCCTAGAAAAGCAAAATTTCAGTATGAAAAGGAATAAGAAAAATAAATGCGGAAAAATTTGATTAGATATAAAAATTATATCGGTCGTAGTAGTAAATTATGAAGATGAAGATGATGATGGTGACAACGATGCTGTGCTATTATAATATTCCTTTGAATTTTTTTGATTTTTTTTTATATCTTTATACTTACAAAAACAACTGGTTTATTATTAACTAACCCAACAGAAAATGTGGTTTGTATTTAAAGGCAAAATAATCGTTAAATTTATTTTATTGGCTGCAGGAAGTTAAATTGAAGAAGTCTTAAGTTGTCTTTTCTTATGACATATTTGTTGATTATTTCAAACTTATGTCAACTTGTATATCTGTATTAATCAAAATTTTGTGACCTTCACTAGATATTATTGCAAAAAAAAAGGCAGAGTTTGTCATAAAATAACACACATTCTAAGAAATTTGTTAGGACTTTATTAGATATTTTCTATTGAAACCAAGTAAAACTCTTGAGACTTGAAATTTATAATATACCCAGCAAAAAATTTTCATGTTTTTTGAAGCACTAAAGAAATAAAGCGCTTTATAATTCGTTTTAAAATATGAGCTTGTTCAGAAGCTGATTTCATAGCGTCACAACAATGCAGGTTTTGAAGCAAGAAAAGTATTTGCTTTTTATTTATACAAAAGCTTCGTACCCAAGCTATACAAAAAAGCTGATTTTACAGTGCTGATCCAAAGCAGGTTTTTAAGCGAGAATGAATAGTAAGTTTATTGAAGTTTCTTGGTGCCGTTTTGCAACAGTGCTTTTGGTCGAGTGATTGGTACGTTGGACTTCAAACCTGAAGGTTCTTAGTTCGATACTAGTTGAAGTTATAATAACAAACATTGAGTAAAAATATGAAATAAATAAAAAATAAATAAAGAAAAGAAATAAGAAAAATTCAAAATGGCGTTAACAACGCCAATCCACATCGAACCATTTTTTCTAGTGTTAAATTGTTGATGATTTTCAGCGCTTCAAAAGCGCTTTTGTGAGCAAAAATGTAGTACTCCAATCCGGGAACTCGCCATACAAAAATCAGCAGCGATATCAGCAGGTTTTTCAGCGCTACTTTTATTCCATAATAGTAGAAACCTGCTTTATTGGAAGCAACTTTTTTACTGGATAGGTTCGTTAAGGGTGTTCTTGTTCTTAAATGTCGGATTTTTATAAACCGCCAGGCAGATTCTTGTTCCTTTACGCTAAAAAAGTAATGTATCAAATTTAAAGTAAATCCGACAACTCTTAATGGAGCCGGAAACGACTTCAATATACCTCCATTAAGTAATTTTAAAAAAAAATGTCGACACTAAATCAAGAGTTTATATCTTTACCATCTACGATTTTAATAAAATTAAAAATTATTAAAAATTATTAAAATATTAAAAGTTATTATTATTCCACTGGCTATACGTTTACAGTTTTGTCTATTGTTCTATCTTGTTCTTAAGTTTCCAGCAAATATTATATATAAATAAAATCTTAACTAAATCGCTATTTATGAAGTTGTTCCAGGAACATTAAATAAGTTTTCTGTTGGGGTGCATTTTTAGTTTTCCCTTATTTTTATATTTTCTTATTAAGGCGTTTAGTCGTTTCAGTTATTTTTTGTTCTCTGTTTTTTTTCACTCTGACGCAACAGGTTGTGTGAATGCCGAACAGGCTGTTTGGTTGAATGATATTTAGTTTGGCTGACTGCTTGCCAGACAAATTAGTATGGTTGCGTTGGGAGTAGATGTCCGGAGATTTTGCAACAGCTGTTTCTTATTTTAGTTGCAAAAATCTCTTCTATTAATACGGTTGATAAAATAATTTTATACATAATTTTTTATGTTTTAGTGTAAAAACAATAAATAATAAGTTTCTTATTATTAAATAAAATAGTTATAAAATGAAGTTGTTAAAAAATAATTAATTATACTACTAGAAGTTGTAAAATTTGAGTTTGTCTATTTAACCCACTATATACGATAACAATTTCGCAACTGTGCGTATGAGTGTTTAATAAGAATATTTACAGTGAATATCGCGTATACGCCCTCCAATATTTTTGTATTATTAACTAATTTTTATTATGTTAGTTGTATGTTTTATGTTTTATTAAAAATAGTTTGGCTAGTTCATTCCAATTAAGTATTTTATTTAAAGCATATGCTTTCTTTTAATATGGTACCAAGGCTGATTAATAGGGTATATGCAAAAGCCCAGGTGATCGGTAAAATTTTGATATAGTTAACCAATACATTCACATAATTAATTCATTTTTGCCATCAAAAGTTGATTTTTTGTATCAATTCGGCGATAAGTACATCATATTGATATGAAATGCACGGCACTTTTGCTGAAAGTAGACATAAAAAGTACCTGATGCTGTAATTACAGTGAAACTTCGATATAACGAATCTGAAGGGGACCAAAAAATACTTCGTTATAGCTATTTATTCGTTGTATATATATATATATATATATATATATATATATATATATATATATATATATATATATATATATATATATATATATATATATATATATATATATATATATATATATATATATATATATATATATATATATATATATGTATAAGTAAACGCGGGTACAACGGGGTGGTGGAAACGGAATATTCCCCCTCCCCCACCTAAAACAAGTAAAATATACCCTAATTTCTATTGAGTTTCTAAAAAAGTTTTGCAAAATAGCATGTTTCAGTTAAAAGTGCCCCCCCCCCCCCTCCTTCCACTAAAAGCTCAAGCTGCATCCACGCGTATGTATAAGTAAAACCTTGGTATAACGTAATTTGAAGAAATACGAAAAAAATTCGGTATAACTATATTTTTTAACAACATTACTTTACCAATTTAGTTAAAATTTAATTTTTGCTTTATTCCGTCTTCGTCGTATAGAGACTTGTGAAAGAATATTTCGCTATATAGAGACTTTAAATATGCATTTGCAAACACTGAAATTTTGGGAGTGCTGTACGAGTATAAAAAATATAAAAATATTGAAAGTAAATTTTTGATGTTAAATAAATTAAAATTTTCTACTTCGAAATACTGTTTAAAAAAATTATGGGAACAAAGTTCCATATTGCAGTGATTGCAATTGGGAATAAAAAAATGTTGTCAATATGAAAAATACGTGTAGCGAATACTGAAGTGTTTTAACAAATGAGCTTGATGTCACGAATACTGGTAACAAATTTTGGTTTGCTTAGAGACTCTGCTGGCAAAGTGTCTCAAGTTGAAGATGAAACTCTGGTAGGAAGCTAAAATTCCGGCTAGTGATCAGTTTTTCGGGCTTTTCAGTGCTGCCGCAATTTTATGAGGAAGAGTCGGGGAGGTTTTGGAATTTTGGAGACTTATGGATTTATCAACCTGGTTCGTGTCCTTGCTAAGGGGTTTGTGTGCTAGCTAAAGTTGCCTCTGCTAACATTTGGCAAAAAGGTTGGTCTTAGTATCTTCCAAGTGACAGTTGATATAGCTACTGACGGCTTTTGATAATTTCTTCTCCTTATCATCTGGAAGCTCAAATTATTATCTTTATACTGATTGGTGCTGTTTTGATGGGTGGAAGTTTTTTAAAATAAGTTTCGTCATGGATGACGAGTCGGCGGCTACTGAAATTTCTGAGGCTATAGGGCCGTTCTGCCCTTCTTTAAGAAAGTGTGGAGTACCGACACTGTTGATAATAGTGAGAGAACGAGGCGTTGTAAGCCATCATCGCCTAAGACCAGGTGCGCTGCAACTACTGCCGAGCATGCTGAAAATCAATTAAAAGTATGGTGAAAATGTTGTTGCTGGTACTATTGGCGGTGTTGCTGCTTCAACTTTTGTTGCATTTTCTGGTCTTGCTGTATTTGCTTCTGCTCTTATTTCTGGCTCGGCTGGTACGTTGGATAGCGCTGCGTCGGTTGGTGTCTATGCAGCTGATAATGGTATGGCTGAAGAGGTGGATGTGTTCAATGGCACTGATACTACTAACAGTGCTGTGGCCTCTGGTAGGAAGAATAATCGGCTAAAGAAAAAGTGCCAGTGAGGTGAATGATGATGGTGAATATGTGATGGAGGTGAAAAGGGACACTGGTATACTGTTTGAGGTGATGTTAGCTAATGCAGTAGGTAAGGTGCCGGCCTGTAAGGTGACTACTATTTCGGTGGAGTATAAGGTTGTCTTGATGAAGCTCATAGCTGAGAATGTGCGTTTGACGGAAAGGGTGGAGACTGGCATTCCACCAGAAATTTTATTACGACTTCTATGGCTAATGTTGCTGTCTTAAGGTCAACAGGTCATGTCCTGTTCTGTATATTCCTGTCATGTCAAGTCTTGTCATGTCGTGCTGGGTATGTCATGTCTTGTCTTGTCATTTCATATCATGCCACATCATGTTATGTCATGCAATTTCATGTCAGGCTATGCCACCATATTTTGTCACGTTATATCATTTTATGTGTCATGTTCAAATATAGTTTTATTTTTTACTAGATCACTTTATGACTACAAGGTGGTTGTAGAATATAATAAAAAGTTCTTTAGATATGATTTGAATTTCTCTTAAGAAAACATAACGTTCAAAAAAATTTTATAATTTCCAGCAACATTTATGCTAGTAAAATTGCATCTTTTCGCTTTTTACAAGCTTTTAATTAACTTGCAATGTATGTTTGTTTGGGTGGAATCTTGCAACTCAATTTTGAAGCAGATATCTTCAACTGATTGAGCTAAAAATTTTGTATACACGTTCAGTTTGGATGACAAAGAATGGTTAACTGTGTGTCGTTATTCTAAATCCAAGATAGCGGCACACTCAAGATGAAGACACAACCAAGCTGGCGGACTAGTTATTTTTTAATACACTCCTGCAATATGGATATCAAATGAAAGTGCTTGCGAAGAATAGCTCGAAAAATAAAGTGACGTCGCTTCAAATCCAATGTGACATACTTCTAAAGCTTGAAGCTCAATTTCAAAGCAGATATCTTCAACCGATTGAGCTCAACTTTTGTATCCACATTCAGTTTGGATGATACTACATGGTTAGCTGTGTGACATAATTCTAAATTCAACATGGTGGAACTCTAAAGATGGCAAACTAGTTATTTTTAGTGTTCCAAATTCACCGGCAAACAACCTTGCAGCAATGATGAATGATATGAACAGACTGAGAAACGTGTCCAGCGATGACTAAAAAGTAAAAAAATAAATTAAAAGTAAAAAACTAAGTTATGAGTTTATTTTTTTCTTTTTAGCGCATTTAAATAAAAGCTTGGCTTTTAAAAATGTTTTCTAATTTTCCAAAGAAATTTTATTATTTTTGCTTGAATTCGGTTTAATTTAAGTTTTCGATCAAATTATATTTTTATTTAGAGATAAATGTGACGCATATAGGCAAAGAAAATTATTGACTGCACGCAAGGTTGAACTGACGTTTCGTAAGCTCCCGCTAATCTCTTCAGAACTTGTTTCCGCTTGCGGGAGCTATCGAAACGTATGTTCAACCCTCCGTGCAGTCAAAAATTTTCTTTGTCTATATGCGTCAGGTTTATCTCTAAATAAAAATATAATTTAATTGAAAAATTAAATTAAAACCGAACTCCAGCCAAAATAAAAAACATTTTTAAAAGCCAAGCTTCTATTTAAATGCGCTAAAAAGAAAAAAATTAACTTTTACTTTAAAACTTTTACTATCAACTTGTAACGTCATTACACAATATATATGATATCAAAGCTCGTCGCGAGATTAACTTGTGTAGATAAACAAGTAAATTAAACAACTTGATGTGATTGATTTTAGCTATTAAAATGTTTAAACTTTATCATATATATTGTCTATACTATATCGTATACATTGTGTAATGACCCTACGGTTAATGGAACTGACACAAAACAAGTCACGTGACCGATCCTCTAGTGGTAGGGACCATTCCGAGTTCTAACACTTCCTATGATGCGGACCAGCCACTTTTACATGGGGATGGCCTAGGATGGGGTTAATTGATACTTTCTCTGCGCCTTGTAAACTTGTCTTTGAACTATCTAATGGAGTCCTAATCGGTGTAGAATAATATAGATTATATATAAATATTATTCTAAAATTCAGCTGTAATTATTGTTACAAATCCAAGTAAAAATTGTATTTTGTTTTTAAGTGGTGTCTCTGATAGGATTCGAACCGACAACCTCCGGCATGACAGGATAGTACTCTACCCACTCCACCACAGGAGAGCTTATATTTCATTGTTATAAATACCAGTTAAGCTGGAGTTAATATCTGAATATAGTTACCGAACAGGTTCCTGAGCGGCATGTCAGTCTCATTGAAGGGAGACAATTAATATCATATAACTAGATACTATATGATAGGCACTGAACAAATTCTATGCACCTGGATCTAGGTGCATAGAATTTGTTCAGTGCTGTTTACTACAATACTAGCCGGGAGTACCAACTAAATTGACTGAAAATGGTTAATATGTGACCATTTACACAATATGTTTTTTTTTCACCATTCACTACTCCTTATTTTTGGTACCAGTCTCATTTTCTCAAGTCATAAGACGAGTACTTTTGGATCATTTGTCACCAAATTTTCCGCAGGGGACGTTACAAATTGATAGTAAAAGTTTTAAAGTAAAAGTTTATTTATGTTTTTCTTTTTAGCGTATTTAAATAAAAGCTTGGTTTTTAAAAAGATTTTTTACTTTTAGTTTATTTTTCTAATGTAACTTCGAAATGAGATATTTTGTCGCGGTAAAAAGTACCCTTAGTTTAACCCAGGACTCGAAAGCACCATCGTACCAAATTTCATGAAAATCCTCTCAGTGGTTTTTGCGTGATGCGTATTCGGACAGACAGATAAAAAGACTAAAATTCTAAAAGTTGGTGTTTTGTGTTAAACATCAATTACTGTTTACGCCACCATAAAAATTTTCAAAATATATATTTGATGTACAAATAGACACGCTTTTTTTACCGTTTTATTATGTGTGTAGATGTTTATAAAAGTAAAACGGTGTCCACCGACACCGTTCTTAATTTTTTTTTACACTGTCGAAAGTCTTTATTCTTCGTTATAGCTATTATGAGGCTTTCGCTCCAACAGTTTTACATTGCAGTGTTAATTTTTAAAAATTCTGGTGGGATGTTATCTGTTCCGGCTGATTTTTTTTCCTCTTAATTTTATTATTGCAGCTATTTCAACTCTTACCGGTAGAGGAATCGGATTGTGGCTGATATTTCCGAATCTTGCGATGGCAATAAAAAGTTGTGTTCTACATTATCAATTGCGCTGCTTTGGATAGCGAAATGCTCCTTCTATCTACGAAGTAAACGTAGAGTATTTTGTTGCGAATCGAGAAGAGACGGGTGTGTTTCTATTTGTTGATGCTACAGCTGTAATAGCTTTGGTGTTTTTTGAAGGCCGTTTCGTCGCGCCGCTGTTTGTGTTTCATTGAGATTCTTTATTAAAAATTATCTTCTTAATTTTCAAAACGCATTTAAATTAATTAATTTTCAAAATTTATTAAATTTATTCAAGATTTACTTTAATTTAATTTAATCTGCTTTAATTTGTAAATTGCCAACATCCTTCCCTCCTAACCTTTTTGCAGAGTTTTTTTTTTATCTGATCATTTTAAAAATGTTTTCTGCTTTTATTATCTAGTGTTCGCCTTGGCGATTTCAATGGTTTATATGACCTTTTCTATATTCATCCCTGATATATACAGAATATATTATTTTTATTGTTGATTTTTTCGCACTAACAATGCAACAAAAAAAAAGGAAGTAAATAACTGAAAAAAAGCATTAAAAAATTGTGTGTAGGCATTTTTCTCGCATTCAAATGGCAAAAGGTTTTTTCCATTCAGAATGAAAAATGAAAAGTATGAATTGTTGGCAATTTGTTGTGAACAAAAAATATATTTGTTAAAGATAAAAAAAAATAGAATAAAAGAAAGGATTTATGTTTTGAATATATGGATTATGACAAGTATATAAATAGAAAAATAAAAATATAAAACCATAAACGCAAATGTTAAATATTAATGTTGAAGCATTTGGTCTGAATATAAAAATCAATTGCTTTATTAAACCATAATAGTACTTTCAATTCAATTGAAGTTATAAAAAAAATATTGTATTTTCTGGATAATTGAATTCAGTTGGGCTTAGAAACATAGAAAACAAATTCAGTCATAATATTTATAAATATTTGAAAAAAAAATTCAATATCAAAATTTGTACAGGGTGCTGAATTGTTTGTTTAGACAAAAACTAAAAATTTATTTACAATTAAATTAGGTATGTGGTGATTTTTTCGAACTTAAGAATTTCTTATTTAGGTTCAAGTTCATTAATTTTATTTTTATTAAAATAAATTTTTTATTTCCAAAGAAAGAAATTACACTGGCCCGCAGAAAACATTTTTTCGCTGCTTTGAATAAAAATAGTTGGAATATACAAAGTTTATTGCGCTTAACTCAAATAAGTTTTCTATCACATACAGATTTGTTTAATGGGCATGACTAATATTTCCATTCGTACATCAGTATATTTCTCCATTACTCGAGAACAGTTTGTCCGATTGGAATAAATAAACCACTAAAAAACGCGGTTAAAATTACGTAAAAAATGCGGTTAAAATTACGTTTTAGCCATTCATACATAATTTTTTTATACTATAAACTGTTTGGAGTTATTCAGAATTTAGTGGCGAAAAAATTTTTTTTTGTCAAATTATTCATTTTTTCAATAATTTATAATAAATTTAAAACTTAAAAAATTTTACATTTTTATCGTTTACGGAGAGATAGATGTACTAGGAATAAAATAAGCCATAAATTATTAAAATCTATAGACAAATGTTGATTTTATTCACAATTATGTAATATTAATGGACTTAAGAGTAAAGACTTGTACTGAAATAGCTTTGGTTTGCCTTAAAAACTTAATATTCCTCCATACGTATACTTAATATTATTAAGTATATGCAATTTTTAAAAGACTTTTTGAAAAACAAGCGATAAATGGTTTTACGTGGCCTTTTGTGCATATTAAATTTTTATTTAATGCTATAAAATCATTGATTGTTGATATTTTTTAATGAAATTTTGCAGTTATATAGAAATTTACGCACTAAATACCGAGCAAACAAAGATAAGTTAGATTTTGGAACGATTTTCCGTCATTCCACGTCAAATTTGGTTTGTAAACAGACCGTTTTCGGCTATGTGCCATCTTCAGTGTTTTTTTTTAATATTCAATAGAACACTGAAAATGGCACATAGCCGAAACCGGTCTGTTTACAAACCAAATTTGACGTGGGATGACGGAAATTCGTTCCAAATTAAAAAAAAACCCCCCGTCGGAAGAAAAACACAAAACCCATAAGTTAGATTAGCTTCTGAGAACCTCGTCATTATTAAGAAAGTTCCAAAAATCTCAAATACGGAATTTTTTATTATTTTGCTCATAAAATCCACATTTGGTCCAACGCCCATAAAATACTTTGGCAAGTAAATAAGGACACAGAAGACTTTCTGCAAGAGTTCTTTCTTTTTCAATACACGCTTTAAAATATTAGAATATATGGGGCAAAGTCAAAACTTTGCTGCAAAATATACCGAAATCGGAAGGGTCCAGGACCAACAAAAATTATCATTTTTATTACTTTTTTTCTAAGATCATGGCTGTGAATAAACCTTTTAGACACATACATAATAATTATTTGTTTTGAAAAAAAATGTTTATAGGGAAAAGAATAATTATGCTTTTTAGGACAAAAATTCTGAAAAATTCAACTTTATTTAAATTTTCTAATTAAAAATTATATATTTTCCAACTAAAACGGAATATTTTCACCAATTTTTTTTTAACAATTTAAAAATTTCTTGTTTAACTAACAAAGAAAGAATTATGAGAATCGCTTGTTATGTTAATCCGATATCTTGAAAATGCTCCACTATGATTTTGAAACATTGAGGGACTTAAAATTTTAACTGGGTATGCTTCATTATCTGTAAAAGATAACTGCTTAAGAAGATCTATAAGGAAACAAAAAAAAATTGGAATCGAGCTAGAAACAAAAAAAAATTAAAAGCGTTGAAAAAATTTAAATGTCGGAAGTGCTCCACTTTGGTCACAGTTGCGCTCCTGAGTAATGTGGAGAGCTCAACTTCTTAGGTTAAATAGGAATGTTGCTCTACTATGTCCTTGTTTTTATTATGACGTTGTGAACATGACTTGTTGCAATGACAAGTCAATGTAAAAATCTTTAGAAATGATATTCAAATGAAATCAATTATTTAAAACATTGCTTTTAAAGTTTTTTGCTTGAAACACTTTTAAAACATAACACAACCTCACGATGGTTTCCCCCTTAAGAAATTAATAAGCAATTCGGATAGGTATTAGGTACTAAGCTTTAGAAAAAATATTACAAAAATTCCATCACGTCAGAATTTTGTCTATGAGCCTATCTAGTATTTTCACGAGGTATACCAGTTTAAGTCACCATAACTCGAAGGGAGTATGTCCGACGTCGATCAATAAAACACCATCTAGTAACTAACAAAATTTGCCTCATATCAATGGTTTCTTATTTATTCGTAAAATAAAATAGAAAAATGAATTTTTTTTTTTATAAAAAAAAATTCTAATTTTTATAAAAAAAAAATTATTTTATTTTACGAATAACTAAGAAACCATTGCATTTTAGCTTACCATATTAAAATGATTTGAAGCAAATTTCGTTAGTTACAGGATGGTGGCTTATTGGCTGATGTCGGACATACTGCCTTCGAGTTATGGTGAGTTATACAGATATACCTCGTGAAAATATTAGGTAGGCTCATTAAAAAAATTGTGACGTGATGGAAAAAATCCAATGATGTAGTTTGTTTTAATATACTTAGTTATATGAACAAATGGAATGAATTTTTGAAGGGGGAAAAAAGTTGTATTTCGTGGGGTTGTGTAATCTTTATACTAGATAAAAGTACTCATACATTAATATCATGCAACAAAAAATTTTTCATTGAAATTCTTTTAATTGGTCAAAAATACTTTAAGTGAAAAACAATGTATTGATCGTTATTATTAAACACAAATCTAATACTAACCTAGTTTTATACTTTCATAAATATTCCAAAACAAATTCATAATTCGTCACTTGTCATAATCACATCACATCAATGGTATCACATTCATTAAAAAAATTTCTTTACACACAAATGTTGCAAGATTCATTCAAATGTTTGCAAGATTCATTTTGAGGATTTTCTTTTTGTTTCACAGAACAATGACACAAAAAATATTTTATGTTAAATATATGAAAGTTTGCAATAGTGCAATCAAAAATAAAAATTTTCCAACCTAAATAAAAAATCTTTGCAATATAAAACTCTTTTTGTTGCTACCACACTCACAGAGAACATGCCACGGTTGCCGTAATAGATTTTGTGTATGATGCATTCAAGAAATATCAACTGAAAACGTGTATAAAATAGTGTTGGATAACATACGATAATACGTACTATTGTAGTTAGAAACTTACATAGACTCACACACTCATTTATCTGCCTATACAACACGGGTGATTCTCAGTCTACACGTACACTTTGCGTGTTTTTTTTTACCAATGTATCTAAATGAAATATGAGAAGATAGGCTTCTTCTTATAGCTTTCGCCTCATTCAATGGATTCTGAAATAAAATTATATTTTTCGCTTTTTTAACATTTTTGTGTATTGAGCCTTACATTTGCTTTTGCGGTTGTTCTGTGAAAGATTTTTGCGCAAAAATGCACTACAAAAAATGAGTATAGGGTATAAAAACAAAAAATTATAAAGTTTGATCACATAGAAGTAAAATCGGACGGACAAAGCAGTAGTTCGATATGTGTATTAATTATCGCATAACTCCGCCATTTCTTGGTCGATTTAAAAATATTATACTTGAATAGACATGAAAGGATTGGTACTATGAAAAATTGTGGACGGACAACCCGTTTGTAGACAAACATACCATTTGATTTATCGCTAAATTGCATCCGTCTTGTAATCTGTTCCATAAGATCTTTCCATTGAAGTCGGTTTTTTTTTGCAGAATTATTTGTAGGAAAATACGACTTAACTAATACATTCTGCGAAAATATTACAACCCACAGTGCGGTAGAAGCAAAAAATTTTTTTTTTCAAAGAAAACCAGAAATTTGTAACCGGATAATGTTTTTATTTCATTTCTACCCTTCAGCTGCTGTTAGAATTTTTTTAACGTCCTATAATTTTTAGATAAATTATATTAAAAAAAGTTTACATAACGCTCAATACATTTTTATACGAATTCAATATTTTTTTCAAAACACACACTAGATTTTGATTTCAATATTATTCAGATGTACAATCTTCGATGTAGTTTAACATAACCTCCTTGGGTATTCACAAAAAAATTTATATTATATAAAAAACAAAATATGTATAACACTCAATACTTTTTTTTTATACAAACGATGATTGATTGATGTAAAGTTTTGCAATATAATACAACAGTTGACAAAACTTTTAAATATTTAGAAGTACAAACGTACGCTGTTATTTTAGTGTATGTTGTTAATGCAATTTTAATAATTAAACTGAGTAATGAAGCGTACTAAAGAAGCGTAACGCTCAATACACAAGACTTATAACACAAGACACAAATTATAATTTTTTATATTATTTAAAAATTGTATGTGTAAATTAAAAGAAGCAGACGCAAATATTCTAAAACCTTTACAAATTTAATATCGCTTGTGAAAAATGTATAGTTTCCTAATGTGAAAAATCCACAGTATGCATTACACATACGCCGTTTTGTATGAAGAGAGTTATAGCAGGTTTTTCGTTCTTTGTTTTTAACACATAATGGACAGTCTTACACAAAGAAAAACTTATTTACACATATTTATAATAAGTATATTATGGGCCAGGCCACACGGGCGTTTTTAAAACGCGCGTTTCTGCTTTTTTGTATTAAATTTGAAGTTTTAAAAAATTAAGAAATTTCAAATTTAATATAAAAAGCAGAAACGCCGCGTTTTCAAAACGACCGTGTGGCCTGGCCCTAAATCACGCCAAAGCAGTTTTCATATTAAAATGTATGCGTTTATTTTATGAAATATTTTACTATACTTTCAACAGACACGAAAAAAGCATTTGAAATGAGAATCAGCCACATACATACATATAACCACTCACACCTACTCAGGCAAATAGATAGAGATGTGCAACACTAAACCAACTAGACCACAATATGACATTTAACACTATAATGTTGTTTTCGTTGTTGCTATTTTTATGCTTGTTTTTGCAAGCATCCAACCCACTACTGTAATCCGAAAATATGTGGCAAACATAAACAACAAGAGCGTCAACCAAAAAATGTCAAAATTATTTAAAACCCAAAAATAAAAATAAAACAACAACGATAGTGTTGAATATGAAAACTTTAGGACCAACTGCCACCCACAAAAATAATACAAAGAGAGGCAGAAAATATGTACTTGTATTGGTGTTTATGAAAAAACAATCACAATACAATTTAACACCCTCATAAATAGAAATATTTGAAATGCAGTATTGTGCGAGGGTTGAAGGATTTAATGGATTTTTATTTAAGATTTAAATGTGTCTTTCACAATATATCGAACATTTTGATTGAGATTTGCAATAGACTTTTATTGATTTTCATCTAATTTTAGTAGTTAAAAACCGATTGTTACCAGTTTCACACATTTCACTGTACCTTGCGCAATTTTAAATCTTTAGTTGTTGATTACACGGCACAACACAAAAAAATTATATCGTTTTACCGAGTTATTCTGGCAGAGGCCACCAAAAAAATGTATAATTGTATCGGCGTTTTACAAGTTTACATTTGGGATTCCTTTTAGAGGGAATTAAAGTTCCCCACCCTTTTTGCACATAGTTATAGTGGCTCAGCATAGGATATCTTGTAAGCCTTACTTGTAAGGTATAAGATGTTATTACGGTAAAAAGTTGTGTAGAGCATTTTAACCCTCTAACTCTTCGTTGTATTCCTCTTTTTGGTCTTTCTTTAAAAAAGGTGCAAAATCTCCCTTCGGCGGTGATATAGCGGGCTGAAATGTTCTAAAAAAAATATACGCCTTACAATTCTTAAAGACACGTAAGCTCCAGACTTAATTTAAAAACTGAAAATGTGCTTTAGGGTTAATTTCGTACTCGCCTCAGGAAATCTTTTAGGCCTTACGTATGATCTTCTTATTACTTTTATGCACAAGACTAAGGGAAAAAAATTTCAAAGCATTTTAACCCTTTAACTTTTCGTTGTAGGGTTCTTTTTGTCCTTTTTCTATAATGGGGTAAAAAATTCCCCTTCATCGGCGATATAGCGGGCTAAAATGTTCTACAAAAATATTTGCTTTAAAATTCTACAATAGGTCTTTGAAGATACGTAAGCTCCAGACTCAACTTGAACGCTCGGAATCGCTCAAAACTTAAACTGTGTTCAGGAGCGAATTTTGTACTTCACAATTCGTACTTGGCACAGGAAATCTTGTAAGCGTTACGTTTAAAGTATACGCTATGTTTAGCTTTTTTACGTAAAAACCCACGAGGAACATTTATGTAAAACATTTCAGCCTGCTATATTGCCGCTGGAATAGAGTTTTTCGCCCCTTATTTAAGAAAAGGACAAACAGACCCATACCACAAGGATTTGGCGGGTTACATTGCTCTCTAAAAATTTTCTTCGGCGTGTTTTACGTAAAAGCGCTAAACACGTCTTATGCCTTAAACGTACACAAAAAAAAATTTATTTCATTTTCAGTAAAGAAATTCAATGAACTAGTAAATATTTGTTTAGAAACGGACCTACAAATTGATTTTAAATACAGTCAAAAAAAGTCTGAAGAATTTCAGGTTTTTTCAATAAACAAATTGTCCAAATCTAGAAAACAATTTGTCTAAAAATAAAGGGTGGCAAGATTTGAATTTGTCGCCATTTGTGTAGTAAAGTGTTGGGAACCCTAAAAAAATTCAACAGATGACAGTTTAGGGGTAGTAAAAATGGTGTGTTACACGATAGAACAACGTGTCTTCATTATTAAACAATATTTTAAAAATAATTAAAGCTTGGCAGGGAGACTGGATCCGTTGGAGACGCCAAACAAACTGGTCGTCCAAAAACAAGGCGTTCAGATGTCAACATAGATGCAGTGCGTGAGAGTATCGGTGAATATCCAGGAACCTCAATTCGGCGTCGTAGGCAAGAATTGTAAATTTTAAGAAGCTCTCTACAGCGTATACTCTCTAAAGATCTGTGTCTTCATGCTTGTTCTATCATGTAATGCTCCATTTTTACTAACCCTAAACTCTCAGCTGTCGAGTTGTTTTTTTAGGGCTGCCAACAGTTTACTGCAAAAATGGCGACATATTCAAATATTGCGTTAATTTTAGGACACCCTATATTTACAATTTCTAAATGAATCAAACAAAATATTTACTGGATTTTTTTAATATATCAAAGAAACATTTTGTCTGTGTCAGTAAAGATTTATTTTTATATTTTTAATTTTTAAATAATAACATAATCAACCATTACGTATTTATTTATTCAATTTGTTAAATGTATTTAACTCTGTATGTTTATCTAAAGACTCTAAAAAAATTAATGAGAATTAGCGCAACAACATTAACGAATTGATTCACTCAGAAATCTTCACTAAACAAACTTCTTACAATCACATTCCTTTTGCTATCATTGTTGTTGTTGTTATTTATGTGTGTGTCGTAAATGAGGTGGTTTTTTACGACACAGAAATCTTTTGTTGTTGTTGTTAGTTTTGGTGTTTGCGACCTAAATAAACGTCAAACAAAAAATTCACTGATTCAGTAAAGAGCATTTACTGAAAATTAAATTTTGTTTTACTCAAACTTTTGTTTGAAATTTTTTTTTGGTGACAATTTTTTCTGTGTAAGATTTACAAGATTTCCCATGACGATTCATTATAACAATGTGCAAACGCGGCGGAAATTCAGCTCCCCTTCGAATGAGTCGCAAATGTAAACTTTCAGGATGACGCTATACATGTATATTTTTTGTGCCCTCTACCAGCATAAGTCATTTGAACCTTGTTATTTTAAAAATATATAGTTTCGTTTTACAGTGTAATTAGAGAAAAATTCCAAAACAATTTCTACCGAATAATTTCTACCTAAACAAACATGTTTTCCTACAAACCTCGAACCCCGTATCGTTGAAAATCATTACTATGTATAACTATTACAAGAACCACCAAGTATCTCACATTAACTATTGTAAGAGTATCTGTGAAGGATTTGTTGGAAACAAAAATAGCAAAAAGTAAAATAACAAACATTTTTGTACATATTTTGGGTTAACCCCGGTAATCAGCATTGGTTGGCATTTGCCAGTAACAGAACGGAACAAACGAGCACGCACCAACTAGCAGACACGCACACACTCATACACTTATGCAAACAAAATTTCAAACCCTTTTCAATACCTACACACACTATAATAAAATCATCAAAGTTTTTCTATTCTTTCAATTGTATGCATGTATTTGTAAAGTAAACGATTGCACATCTATGAAAAGTTCTATCTACTCGTATACACACACCAACATTTCGAGAGAAAAAAAGATGCAAGATCTTCTTCCAAACGGATTTGACAAAATGTTTGTTTTAAGTATTTGTAAGTTTGTTTGCTTTCATTGACTATGAGAGCGTGTATGTGGGTTTTTAATACCTTAAAATAATGTTATAAGTGCGTTTGTTAAAATTTCTATTTTAGCAAAAATGAAAAGAGAAAACAAACTGCATAATGTGGAAAAACATAAAATGAATGTAAAATAGTGCTGCAACTATTTCTGTTTGTTTCCTTCTCCCTGTGTCTACATGCACAAGTGCCACATTCAAAAAGTCAACTGCGCATTTTGTCATTGAAAATTTTCAAGAGTACTTGAATGTTTTTTCAACATTTTGTTCTTCCTTTAGCATACTGAATGTTGTTGCAGTTGCAAGTTTTGCTTTTTTCTTTCTTTTTTTTTCTTACTCGCACATCTATAAAAGCTTTAAGTGCATTTTTGTTCGTGTATATGTGAGTGAGTGTGTATTATAAAAAAAGTATATCTGTGCAAATAAAAACATATATTTTTGTACTCACAATCACATTCATAGTCAGCAATGCACCTACCGAATAATTTTTGTTGTTTTATTTTAAGGATATAATAAATTTTAAGTTTCTGTTTGTTTAATTTAAAGAATTATATTACTACCTAGTTGTACGGGTACTTTCAAGAAAAATTCTCTTCAATATTTAGTATTTGTATTTAATATTTGAAAGTACATATTTTTAAGATAAATTGTTTTATAAATTCAGAAAAAAATATTTATTGATATATTACAGAAAATCCTGTAAATATTTTGGTTTGATTCAGTAAATTATTTTGCTTAAAATTTTTGTAATATTTTTAGACAAATTGTTTTATTGATTTATACAATTTGCTTACTAAAAAAAATTTTTTTTTAATGAAATTGTTGAGATATTTTTGTCTATATTTACAAATTTGTTTATAGGTCCGTTTCTAGACAAAATATTTACTAAATCATTGAATTTCTTTACTGAAAAGGAAATTTATTTTTTTCTGTGTATACCTTAAACGTAAGGTTTGCTAGATGTCCTATCCCGAGTCACTAGACATATGTGCTAAATGGTGGAAAATTTAACGCCGATACACGTAGATATGTTTTTGGTACCAGAATCAGTCGTTAGAACCCTGTAATTTTTTTTTTTTGTGCTGTACAATTTTATGAATAAATACGAAATAAACCCTTAAATGCACTTTTAGTTTTATCTTATATCCGTCTTTCGAGTTTAAGTTTGAAGTTTTTAGGGTTCCGTACACGAAAAGTGTAAAGGAACCCTATTGTTTTCGCTATGCTGTCCGTCTGTCTGTACGTCTGTCTGTCTGTCCATCTGTCTGTCTGTCACAGGCTGTTTTCTCGGGAACCGTGAGAGCCACGGACCCGAAATTTTCACAGGATATGTAAAACTTGGGCCGCTACAACAAAAAATATATGACAGCTAAAAATTAAAGGGAGTTCTAAAGCGAGCAACGAAACATGTTGAAATGCTAATGTAATATACAGACACTTATACATAGACATATTAAATTTTCAAAGTTAATGGTAATTCGGTTAGTTTGTAGAGTGGACTACACCAATTAACACTGATACTTAAAACAATAAACTTTAAAAGGTGTTCTATCAGTTAATTTAATTTTACCATGTAATTTAGGTAACATGCTGTATCTTGGAAACCGTAAGAGGTAAACTTTTACAATCTTCAAAAACGCTGAAACTAAAAAATTTCAAAATTAAAAAAATTTCAAAACGAAAAATCAAAAATGAAAAAAGCGCTTACAGGAAAAAACCACTAAAGTTTAAAAAAAATCGGTAAAACGCAAAAAATCGCCAAAACTAAAATATCGCAAAAAACCAAATAAAACGCCAAAAACCGAAAAAAGACGTCAAAACGAGAAAAGCACTATAACATAAAAAAATCTCTCAAACTAAAAATATCGTAAAAAACAAAAAAAAATTGCAAAAAATGGAAAAAAAATCACCAAAACGAAAAAAAGAGCCAAAACAAAAAAACCCCAAAATAATAAAATCGCACAAAACTGAAAAAATCATCAAAAACAAAAAAAAAACGCAAGAGCTGACAAAGCGCCATAACTAAAATAAATCGCTAGCACTAAATATATCGTAAAAAAGCGAAAAAGAAAAAATGTTAAAACAAAAAAATGCGCCATAACCAAAAAAATCGCCTAAATTAAAAAAAGCCGGCAAAAAACAAAAAAAAATTGCACAAAACGAAAAATCGCAAAAAAAATTCAACAAAAAACGAAAAAAATTTAAAAAATAAAATCAAACGAAAAATCAAAACGAAACATTTTTCAAAATTAAAAAAGATCAAAAATGAAGAGGGATATACATAAGTGTATTCGTACGGAACACTTAGTGTGCGAGCTAAAGTCGTAATTTCCTTAATTTTTTTATTTTTTTTTGTATTTAGAGACAGTAGAATTTTATGGCAAATATATTTGTAGGACATTTTAACCCACTATATCGCTGTTTAAGAATACATTTCGCTTTCTTTCAAGAAATGTACAAAAAAGAACCATACAGTCAAGAGTTCCACTCAAAATAAAATATTGGTAAATCTAACCAATTTCATACGTTAGAATTGTGCCAACCCATAAAATGCATACAGTACAAATCAACCAACGAAATTGTAGATTAGTTGGTAGTGTGTAAAACTACTATCCGGGGGGTCGTAGGTTCGATGCCAGCCAAGGCTTAAGCAGTGTGTTTGTAAAAAACTAAATAAAATTTTTTTTTATGGTCTTGAACTTAGGCTTTCTCAAGCTTAGTCATGTTTATAAACCGGACGCCTTTACAATATTAGCTAGATCATCTTCTCAAATAACGATGGAACAAAGTATACATACACATGTATGTGGTGACTTGCTTGACTGTAATTTTTGTAAAATAACTATTTTCGTTGTTATTATTTTAGATTAAAAATTTTAAAGATAACAATTGGTATTTTTAACCAAAAAATCAAAGTAGTAGGTTTAACCACAAAAATTATTTTAATTTTCACACATCGATTTTCCCAAATTTGTATTTTACAATTCAGTAAAATGTAATATTTCGCTCTTGAAGTTAAGCTCTCATGTTTATGAAGCGGGCACCTTTAAAATCTCAGCTAATTTATCTTATTGAATAACGATAGTATAAAGTTACCATAGACATGATATGACTTACAATTTTAAAAATTTAATTTAACCAATGAAAATTGTTATTTCATAAAAATTACATCAACAATTTACATTAACAGTAGGTTAACTATTTAAATTGGTTAGATTTACATATACTTTTATTTTGACCGTGGAGGTTTGAAATATTTCAAAAAAAATATTACTTGTAGTCTTAAATCTGCTTAACACTCCCCAGCAAAAAAAATCGGAACTAGTTCCAAAGGTTTGCCATTTTCATTGCATACCGATCACTACAGGAACTGAATTTAATATTCTAAGGCTCTTGTTTATGTCAAAAATTGTTCTAGACAACCTTTTAAGAGCATACCATTCATCTCTTTGGATCACTTCCGTCCTATGACAACCACGTGTTAAATTCATTGATGTTTCACCAGAAATAGAAGTAATTTGAGCGAGGTCATCAATGCTGTAACTGATGATTTGTATGTTAATTTTTTGCTGGGTCACTATACCTAAAGTGTAAAAGTGTAAGATTGACATGGTTTTCTATGTCGATTCATAATAACAGTGTGCAAAGGGGAGCACTTTCACTCCTCCTAAAATAAATTTAGCCGTACACCTTTAAAGCGTTGATACACGCGTATTTTTTGGATCCCTTCGATCAGTCTTTAGAATCTTGTTATTTTCATCGTACATGTAGTGAACAAAAAAAGTAAATATTGGTTTAAGGAATTAGTGATAATATTGGAAACCCACTATTAAATAAGTTTCTTATATATATTTTCTAAAATATTTTTTAATTTTTGTACAGATATTGCTATTTAAAATGTGTCCACTGTAGAGTACAGTTGTAGCGCAAGGGTTGAAATAGAAAAAGCTGCTTCAACCAAATGATCTAAACAAAACCTGAGCATTTGCCGTTTTTATTTTCTTCTACAACTTGACTCTTTTGACAAACGTAACCTGTCTGAAAATCTCATTGCTCCTTTTATAATTTTGCAAAGACTTATAATATTCTCGCCGTGCATATTATATTTTATCTTAATAAAATTTTTAATAAAATAAATTGTATTACGAGATTTCGGTGTTGGAAGCATGCTGTCATGCCACCACGACCTCTTTCTTTTATATAAGATTTCTTTTATTTTTGCTTTCTTTTTATATAAAAACTTTATTTTATTTATTTTATTTTTACTTTTTTTCTAACTATTTGCAATTTGTCTCCAGCTCGTTTGTCATTTTTTGTCAGTATTTTTGTTGAAGTACTTTTCGTACAAGTCTCTTAATTTAGATTCACAAATGTCAACTTAACTGCTGTCATCATAATTGTTTAAAGTTGATTGAGTGCGCTTAAATAAATGAGTTTTGAATAAAAGTAAAAAAAAAACTCAAACAAGAACAAAAGAAAACTTTCACATTTTGATGTTTTACAAAATCAGAAGAGGACTGACTGACTGGCTTTTTTCGTAATGAACATACGAGTGCAATTTTAAATTAGATGTAATTAATTTATTGACCTACATAAAATATAAAGTGTAGGTGCTTGCTAGGATAATCAAAAGCTTATGCATTAAAAATTTAAAGCCTACCTTAAGGCTGATAAAATGAAATTTTATGATGTGGGTCTTTAGGGGCTTGAACAAATGTGATTATTACTTAAATAAAATAGCAAAGTGTAGCTTTGATAAGTTAGATTCAGTAATATTTAAACTGCTCTAGAATTTTAGTTAGACGGGTGGGGTTTTTGAATTCAGTCACAGTAATGACAAAGTAAATTTTTATTTTCACTAAAACTTCATAAAAATTTAAGATAATCCCATATTATTAAGTAGCTTATAACAATATCATTACAATACAAATTTTAATTTGATTGAAAACATTCTTTAATTAAACTTTATCTCAATATGTCAAACACCTTCTCAACAAATAATTATAGGAAAATTAAAATCTTTGTATGACTTCTTAAAAGAAACATAAAAGAAGAACTAAATAAATAAACAAGCAAACAAACTTCTTGTTAAAAACTTTTGCCTTTAAATATAAAGAAGAGAACAATTACAAAAAATCAAACTTGAAACTTTTTTTCTGCTTCAACTCCTTGTGGGAAAACTGCAAAGGTTGACTAAAGTAACACTTCAATACCAACTACTCGATATATTCCCAGCCTTCATGCTGCAGTGGTAACAACTCAATGTTATTAGTTGATCATAGTAGTATTTAACTAAAATCAAAAACTCTAAGAGGAATATTGAACATGAAATGCCAGGGGGTGAGGTGGAGCACAAAACATGTAGACAAAAAGTTTAATGAACCTCAACATAATTGACAAGTTGTGTACGAAGTAAGAGCAAAAATAAAAATAAAAATCTTGAACAGGAATAAAGAAAACGCATGAACTCTAGCGGCAGATGCATCTTTAACACGATTTCAGTTCGTACAACTTCAAAAACCAAAAAACGAAAGAAGTTTTTGAAACTCTTCTTATTATATTTTTGTTTACTAGACTACACGTTTGCGAAAACTTTTCAAGCAAAACCAATGGATTTTATTTTGTACTTCTTCCAACTTCGCAATTTTATTTTTATTTTCTGCCAAGTGACAGTCAGGGTCTTAAGTTTTATCACGAGAAATAAAACTTTTAGTTTTATTTTCTTTTTCTTCCTCTTCTAGGATTCTTGTTGCTGTGAAAAAACACAAATTATTAACATAAAAATATGTATTTTTAAGCACTTATTTACTTTATATTACAAGTGTAAAACTTCAGTGAAAATCTCTCTCGCCATCTTGTACAATTAATAGACGTTTACGCCATGCTGGCAGAATGACAAAGTTGCATTCTTGTGGTGTATAAGTTTATTAAAGTATGTATGAATATGTGCATGGGCTTTAGAAAGCTTTAAAAAAGTTTCACATCTTGTTAGAAATAAATTTCAAGAGGCTAAAAATACACACAAATATATAATGGATTTTCACAGCTTTAAGCATTCGAAGCCCCATTTGAAATTAGTATTGATAGGACGATTAAATTTAAAATTTAGTTAAAAAATATCTTCACCGATAAATCTCTGTGTGAATAAAAGCTTGAATTTTTCTAATGAAATCTTGCAACAGGTTCTTCTACAACTTCGACTAGCCGTTCTTATGAAACACATGCGTCTAATTCTTATTCACACAGAAAAATTTTAATATAAAATCGTCGAGAACCAGGTTAATTTAAAATTTTCGGTAGTGATTTTGCTTCATAGGTGTTTCATGTTAATTCAACATGATTTACAATAATCTGGATTTGCAATAATCTGGAAAGAACATTTAATATATTGAATTAACTATATTTCATGTTGATTTCATATTCCAGAACAGTTAAATTAAAATGAAGTTGAGACTGACATAATACGAAAAATCATGTTGAATCAAAGTTATTTCAACTTAAAACAACGTGAATTTAACATTTTACCAACACGAAGAATCATGTTGAATTAAAGTTACATCAAGATGAAACAACATAACTTTAATTTAGCTATTCTATTAATTATTTTACTTACGTGATGCCTATTAGCGTAGGCATCAGACAACTTTGTGGTGTAATTGGCTGGCCCAGCCAAGATGTGAACTAGTGCCACTTGCATGATAGTCAACGCGCTAACCCATGCAGCCACAACAGCTTGAAACTTTACTTTAGCTATACACTAAATAAATACCATCGTAGGTAAAATAAATTTAATTTTAATGCAACATGATGTAAATGATTATTTAACATGAAACTTATTTGAAATTAAAGTTATAGTCCTGTTGACTTAAAATTAAATGTAACGTTTATAACAATGTAGTTTTAACAGTGAAACATTTTAAATAAAAGAGATTTAAGGTTATATTAATAATTTTCCTTTTAAAATTAATATAAATCGATGCTTATTTTAAGCCAGCGGCAGTAAATTTTCGCTGGTAACTCTTTTTTTGTCGTCTACATAGCCGACACATGTAATAATAAACAAGTCAAAATTGAACATTTTCGTCCTACAATTGTTACAGTTTTTTGTTTTACATGCTTTCAAACCCTATACTAATTTTTTATTTATATTTTTTTTATTTTTATTTTATTTATTTTTTTTATCAATACAATACAACAAGAACAAGTCTTATATTACAGTATTGGGTAGTAATTTGACAACTAAGTTTAAATATAATCAATAGTGCAAAAAACAAGGAAAAAGAAAGAAAATAAAATTACAGGTACATTTTTGTGCACAGATATGAATATGAAAATAGAGTATAGTTTTAACTAAAGTACTCAAATATGGCAGATTTGAAATGACTTGTATTGCTCATTATTTGAATTTGAGTGGGTAGTTGGCTCCAGAGTCGAATCGAATTAATGAAAAAGTATTGCTCAGAGATTGCTTTGTTATATCTGATGCTGTTAATCTTGTTATCTCTATTCGACCTAGAAAATGTTATTCTATTATATAAGTAGGAAGGTTGTTGACTATATATAATCTTATGCAAAAGCAATAGCGTTCGGCAAATTAAGAAATTACCAAACGTAACGTTATATGTTTGTTTTGCACATTTTGAGATGCTCCTGTTCCTTTTTATACCAAATACATATCTAGCAATATTATTGTACGTTACGTTGAGCCTTCGCCTACTAACAGCATCGCAATTGTAAAATAGCTCACAACCATACATTAGCGTAGGCAATAAATAGATTTTGGCTAGTAGCATTCGGATATCTATCGGTGTATAATGTTGTGACATCCATAGATTTCTTAACATAGAAAAGGTTTTCCCACAGTTTATTTTGACATGATCTGACCAATTAATTTGTTTATTAAAAACTACACCAAGATTTTTTGCAGTATCAACATAATTAATAGCCATATTATTAATCTTTATTGGTGGAAGACACCCGAGTATATCTTTTGATGGACCAATAATCATAGCAACTGATTTTTTTGGCTTTAAGCTTAGGCCGTTTGCAGATGCCCAAAGATTAATATGATGCATATCTTCGTTTATCAATTGTATACAATTTGCGGCATCTGATATCTTACAGCTTATGTAGAGTTGCACGTCGTCAGCATACATTTGAATTTTGCAATGTTTCACTTGTAAAGGCAGGTCATTGGCGTATATAGAATGCAATAGTGGCCCAAGTATGGAACCCTGTGGTACACCTCTAGGCATTAAGGAGCATGCAGAGACATTTGTTTCATGGGTAACGCTTTGACTTCTGGCACTTAAATATGATGTTAACAGTTTCAATGCAGTTGGAGAGAAATTACACATATGTTTTAATTTAAGGCAGAGAATGGAATGATGCACTGTGTCAAAGGCTTTGGAATGATCCAGCAGCATTAAGAATGATATCATTTGACGTTTATCAATTTGACATCTGATTTCCTCCGTGACATCAATCAGAGTAGTAGTACAGCTGTGCTTTGCTCTAAAACCAGATTGTCTATCATTTAGCAAGGAGTTTGTATGTAAGTAGTGGCTTATTTGTGAATGAATTAATTTTTCAAAGACTTTCGAAAGATAGGGCAATATTTGTGTAGTGTATTTTCTCGCAAAAATCATTACCGGAACAACCGCAAAGGCAAATGGAACGCTGGAAACACAAAAATGTTTAAAAAAAACAGAAAAATATAGTGTTATTTCAGGATCCATTGAATGAGGCGAAAACGATAAGATGAATCCTCCGTTCCAACATTTCATTCAGTTACATAGGTAAACAAAAAAAAAAAACAAGTAAAGTGCGACTTTAGCTCACACTCGAAGGGTTCTGTACGAATACACATATGTATATCCCTTTTCGTTTTTGCCCTTCTTTCATTTTTGGCAATTTTTTTCATTTTGCTTTTTTGTTTGATTTCAGTTTCTTATTTTTAAGTTTTTTTGTTGATTTAGCAATTTGTTTAGTTTTGGTGATTTTTTCGTTTTGGCGTATTTTTTCTTTTAATGTTTTTTTTTCGCTTTTTGACGATATATTTAGTTTTTGCGATTTATTTTAGTTTTGACGCTTTTTGTCAGTTTTGGCGGGTTTTTAGGTTTATGGTGATTTTTTTTTAGTTTTAGTGATTTTTTTGGGTTTTGACACTTTTTTCGTTTTGGCGATTTTTTCGGGGTTTGCGATTTTTTTAGTTTTGGTGCTTTTTTCTTCTGGCGCTTTTTTCGTTTTTGTGTTTTTCCCATTTTTGGCAATTGTTTTCGTTTTTTGACAATATTTTTAGTTTTAGCGATTTTTTTTAGGTCTGAGTGCTTTTTTCGTTTTGACGACTTTTTTCGTTTCTTGCGTTTTCTTTGGTTTTTTGCGATCTTTTTTAGTTTTGGTGATTTTTTGCATCTTAACGTTTTTTTATTTTGGTGCTTTTTTTCTTTAAGCGTTTTTTCATTTTGGCGATTTTTCGTTTTGATATATTTTTAATTTTGGAACTTTTTAGTTTAAGCGTTTTTGATAATTTAAAGAGTTTATTTCTTACGGTTTACAGCATATTGTCAAAATTATACAGTTAAATTGCATTAACTGATAGAACTCCCTTTAATTTTTATTGCTTTCAAAATCAGTGTTAATTGGTGTAGTCTATTCTACCGACTAGACCAACTAATACTAACTTTGAAAATTTAAAGTGTCTGTATATTACATAAGTATTACAATAGTATTTCACATGTTTCGTTGCTCGCTTTAGAGCACCCTTTAATTTTTAGCTGTCTAATATTTGTTATAGCGGCAATAGTTTTACATATTCTGTGAAAATTTCAGGTCCGTAGCTCTTACGGTTCCCGAGAAAACATTACATTAGTATTTAAACATTTTTCGTTGCTCGCTTTAGAACACCCTTTAATTGTTAACTGTCATATATTAGTTATTGTACCGGCCAAAGCTCTACATATCCTGTGAAAATTTCAGGTCCGTAGCTCTTACGGTTCCCAAGAAAACAGCCTGTGACAGACAGACGGACAGACAGACAGACAAACGGACAGACAGATGGACAGCGTAGCGAAAACAATAGGGTTCCTTTACACTTTTGGTGTAACGGAACCCTAAAAAAGATTAAAGCTGAAACAATCCAAAATTTTAAAATAGCCAAAAAAAAAACAAAATCGACGAAATGAAAAAAAGCGCTGAAACGGAAAAAGCACTAAAACGAAAAGATTGTCAAAAAACGAAAAAGTTGCCAAAGGGAAAAAATCGCCTTAGGAATTGTGAGATTCCTATAAGCAAATTTTAGTTTTCTTTTATTGCTAGGTAATTAGTACTTAAACTTACATATAACTGCAAAATCTCATTCAGACATATAAATAATCAAGAATTTATAGCATTAAGGAAAAGTTTTAATGTTTATTTCACGGATACATAACAGTTTTTTTTATATTTACGAAAGGTCATTTCTATCCTCCGTTTTATTTTAGTAATTATCATTAGCTTTGGCCACATCATATTTTCTTAGATTACATTTTGCAAACTTAAATTTTATTAGTTAAAACTTTATTTCTTTGTCTGATTTTATTTTAAATAGGAATTTAGAAGTAAAACTAAAAAATCTCCAGAGTTTTAAGAAAACTAAAGTTTCAACCGAGAAATTTTATTTTCCACTCAAAAGTTGGGACCACATAAAAGTAATGAACACAACAACAGTACTTAACAAATACTAACACACCCAGTTACACACACATACAATAGAGCATCACAATGAATAATGCATCCGCGTTGAGACATTCGTAAACGGAAATGACAGCAAGCTGAAGTCAGCATGGTCATCATGTTCTGCTGTATCTCTGTCTCACTGTCTGTCATCTTTCCTCTTATAATTCGCATCAACAGAGTTTTCTTTTTAATTAAATTAAAATTTAATCACAAGATGTTTAATACTATTTTATTTCATCATAACTAATACTTATGTAAAAAGCAAGAGAGAGTGGGAGGGAGACGGAGAGAGTATAGTCGGTTATAACGAATTTTATGTACCCTTTGCTTATGTATGAATTAGTAAATATCCGCACTAAAGCATAGATGTGTTAATAAGGCCAAGCTCCTGTCACAAACCGTTGGCCGTTAAAAATACTGATTTCATAATAATGATCAATTTTATAATCTCTATGCAACCTATTGACTTGGCAATATTTAAATAAAAGGTACTTTTCATAATATAAAAGACATTTTTATGAAAAGTAGTTTAAGTAAAAGGTACTTTATATAAAGGACATTTGTTATAAAAGGTACTTTTTATAAAAAGTACTTATTCTAAAAGGTAGTTTTTATAAAAGATAATTTTTATAAAATGTGCGTTTTTATGAAAGGTGACTTTTTATGCAAGGTCCTTTTTTAACAAACAACGCACACATACTGAGTAAGCCTTTTTTTTGTTTTTCTCCAGAGTCAGGAATCGAACCCGTGCCCTCCCAGTTAATAACCTAGTCAACAACACTACGGGAGTACTATTATTAACGTTACTTTTTTATGGTTCCGTTCACCAAAAGCATAAAGGATCACTATTGTGTTCGCTACGCTGTCCGTCTGTCCGTCTTTCTATCTGTCTGTCTTTCTGTCTGTCTGTCTGTCTGTCTGTCTGTCACAGGCTATTTTCTCGGGAACCGTAAGAGCTACGGACCAGAAATTTTCACAGAATATGTCAAACTTTGGCCGCTACAACAACAAATATATGACAGCCAAAAATTAAAGGGTGTTCTAAAGCGAGCAACGAAACATGTTGAAATACTAATGTAATATAAAGACACATACATAGACACTTTAAATTTTCAAAGTTAGTGTTAGTTGGTGTATTCTGTAGAATAGACTATACCAATTAACACTGATGTTTAAAACAATAAAAATTAAAGGGTGTTCTATCAGTTAATGTAATTTTACTATGTAATTTAGACAACATGCTGTATCTTGGAAACCGTAAGAGGTAAACTCTTGAAATTTTCAAAAACACTAAAACTAAAAGATTCCAAAACTAACAAAATTTCATAACGAAAAATCGCCAAAATATAAAAGCGCTTATAGGAAAAAAGCACCATAATTAAAAAATCGCTAAAACGCAAAAAGTATCCAAAACTAAAAAGATCGTCAAAAAACCAAAAAAAAAAACGCCAAAAACAGAAAGAAGTCGTTAAAACGAAAAAAAGCTATAAAACATAAAAAAGTCGCTAAAACTAAAAATATCGTAAAAAACGAAAAAATTGCCAAAAAAAAGATGAAAAAAATCACCAAAACGAAAAAAACCAAAAAAATCGCCAAAAACCGAAAAAATCGTCAAAACGAAAAAAAAGTGTCAAAACCAAAAAAAAAAATCGCTTAAAAGTAATAAAAAAAGTGCCAAAACTTAAATAAATCGATAAAGCTAAAAATATCGTCAAAAAGCGAAAAAACGTAAAAACAAAAAAAAAAACTTAAAAAATCGGCAAAAAACGAAAAACTCAGCAAAATTAAAAAAGCTCCAAAACCAAAAAAAATCGCCAAAACAATGAAAAAATTAAAAAAAAACTACAATTAAACATAAAAGCTAAACGGAAGAACTACCAAAATGAAAAAAGAGCAAAACGAAAAGGGATGTATGTATATTCGTACGGAACCCTTCACGTGCGAACCAAAGTCGCACTTTAGTTAAATTATTTTATAAAACGTACATTTTACAAAATGTACTTTTAATGAAAGGTAATTTTTATAATAGGTACTTTTTGCAAATGGTACTTTGTATAAAAGGTACTTTTATAAAAGGTACTTTTATAAAAGGTACTTTTATAAAAGGTACTTTTATAAAAAGTACTTTTTTTTAAAGCCACTATTTTATACAGGATCTTTTTATAAAATGTATATTTTTCAAAGAAACTTGTTATGAAAGAAAAACTTACAAACGGGAAGATGAATTTATATGCAGACATACTTTGATGAAGGGTTTAAGAGATTCTTTCTGCTGGAGTACAAAATGTTAAATGAAAAATTCCATTTAAGGAGGGAGAGAGACTTATTGTATTATTATTATATTTTAATCTTTTGCTTAAAATCCTTTTTCCTTTGGTTTTAAGCAGTTGTTGTCCTTTTATTTCTTATTACTTTGAGAGTTTCTAATAATTAATTAAAACTATTTTTATATTTTCATCTTCCCTCTTATTTAAAAAAAAACAAAATCTTCTTTTCTATTTTCAGGTAAGTCATAAAACTGCGTAGTTACAATTTAACATTGTTGCGGTACTTTATCCTCAATGAATTATTAACTCTGACAAACAAAAGAAGTGAGTAGAAGCAGTACATCCATGATATTTTGTATATCTTTATTTGAATAATATGTGGGTGGTTTGTTATTATTATACGAGTGAGTGCTAAAGTTAAATATACTATTTTATTTTCTTGTATAAATATTATAATCAAAACAAAGGAATATACAACAAAGAAGGGATATTATGCTTTTTGTACTTTGAATAAAGAATAATATGCACAAATTGCAAATACTTGTACTATTACAAGGCCGATTCGTAACATATAAAAGCCATCTTAATCTTGTAAGACAGGTTTAGCGGCAAATAAGGGAATTGATTTAACAAAATTTTAGAGTTTTAATATTTTTATTTACTAGATAACTTAATTTTTAGTAAAATATTAAAATTTGCATACTATAAAAAATCTTACGAAAAGTTTGCTGTTTTAAAATAAATAACTTTTGTAAAAGTACCTTTTACAAAAAGTTCCTTTTATAACAAGTTTCTTTTATTACTGATCTGTGGACCGACCAATGAATGAAAATTCAAATTGGGATGTTTTTACTAAATATGTTGTAACTTTTTAATTTTTTGTCCGATGCTAACAATTCTACGCTTACTATCTTTGGAACAAAAGTTTAGCATTTTGGTTGCCTTAAAATGGTGAAATTTGAAAAAACGTAAAAAAATTTTAACTTTTTCAAATCTTAAGGTGTATGACTCAATGAACTTTTAACTGATCAACACAGTTTATATATCGGCTGATAGAAGAAAGACATAGCTATGCAACAGTGAAAACTTTGTATAATTCAGATAAACAGTTCTCAAGATTTTTGGAAATAGCTAAAAAAAAACTGCAAAAAATAAGTTTTTCGCGAATATTTCAAAAATGCTTCTTAAGAAAAGTAAATGAATGTCACGTCATATTTGTGTTCAGCAACCTCAAATTAGCACAGAAAACATATATTTTATGAAGTTATGGCAAAAATTTGAGTTTTATAAAAATTATCTGGATCAATCTGCCTTAGAAATTTGGAGGCTTCGTGATGATCATTTAGAACTTTATGTACAGACATTTGTTCGCAAGAGGTATTGCCACAAAGCAATTTTTTTTATTACTTTGCTGCATTAGTTGGTGGTTTGGTTAATAATTTTTACTTAAATTTTTTGTAAAGAAAATTCTGTGAAAATGACAACTTAAATTTCTGCTTATATAAGAGTAAAAAGTTTTTGGACTTTTTCCATTAAATGTAATTTATTTAAATTCCAATCGCCTTTTGATGGTGCCTTTTTATCATTTTAAACCAGATCATATATTTCGTTACATTCGCTGTCACTTAAATGCGGTTTGACAGATAATTATGCGTCTGTCGTACGCAATCAACCATTTCGAATTGTTGAAAAAGGCTATAAATACAGTCATAACAGATATATACGAACACTTGCATATATTTTTGTTTGTTTTAATTTTGTCGATTTGTCGTTAATAAATACGATGCAGCAAACGTACTTTTCAGACAAGTCAGCAGGATCTTAATTTATTGTGACCACATCAGGAATTATTGTTAATTTTTCTGTCAACAGGCAGGCAACAAAAACACATTAACTTTGAATTAAAGTTTAATTAGAAAAAATGAATAAATTTACTTATGGCATGACACAAAAAGCGAGAGGTAAGAAGGAGCTTAAACTTCCAGTAAAGAATTTATTTTTGTTGTATGTCTGTGTATAGGTAAAAAATTGAAATTATGAATATTAAATATGTATGTAAGTGAATTAAAGGAATATATAATTTTTCTATGGATTTTGAATTCTTTATTACTTCATTTTTAAACATCCCAGTGAAAAACGAGTTTCCAAAGAAGTCAATAAGGTTTTGCACTTGTGATGGCTATTCCTTGGATTTGAAGTCATGTTTATAATGTTAAGATAAAATGATTTTTTGGAGGTGCATTAAATATTATTTGCCCAAGAATATACTTCTACTTTTATTGTAAATGGTAAACATTCTTAACTACTTTTTATTTAAATAATTTAATTTGTTATTCATATTAGCATGACTACACAGAAAAAAGACTAAATTTCATTTTCAGCAAAGAAATTCAATGAATTAATAAATATTTTGTCTAGAAACAGATCTACAAACAAATTTTTAAATACAGACAAAAATATCTCAAGAATTTCATTGAAAAAGAACCTTTTTTTAGTAAACAAATTGTTTAAATCTATAAAAGAATTTGTCTAAAAATATTTACAAATTCTAAACAAAATAATTTACTGAATCAAACAAAAATAGTTGCTGGATTTTCTGTAATATATCAATCAATATTTTTGTCTGAATTTATAAAACAGCTTGTCTAAAAATACTTACAAATACTAAACAAAATAGTTTACTGAATCAAACAAAAGTAAATCCTGAGGGGAAATTGCGGCATTCGATATCGATCGAAATTTACGAAATTTACAATTGTATTGAAATTTCGATCGATATCGAATACCGTAATTTGTCCCCATTAAGCATTTATGAAATTTCACTTTGTTAAATGTGTTCAACTCTGAATGTTTATCTAAAACTCTAAAAGAAATGAATGAGCATCAACGCAACAACATTAACGAATTCATTCACTCAAAAATCTTCAGTAAACAAAATTGGTACAATCGCATTCCTTTTGCTATCATTGTTGCTATTGTTGTTGTTGTTGTTGTTGCTATGTATGGGTTTGTCGTCATTAGGGTAGTTTTTGTTGCTTTTTTTTTTGGATGTTCATCCTAAATAAAAGTCAAACAAAAAATTCACTGATTCAGTAAAGAACATTTACTGAAAATTAAATTTTTTTTAAATAAACTATTGTTTGGAAATTTTTCGTGATAATTTTTTCTGTGTATGATTCGAACTAATGCTTAAGGTCCATCTAAAAAGTTGACGGCAGGAGATTTCCGCAGGAAAGCCCACTTTTTGGTCGCGTACGACATCAAGCAATTAAGCTTGTATTTCAGAACTATGTAGTTTATTTCCCTTAAGCTTTTAGTTATTGTATAGCTAGTTACGGGTACTGTTGGCTGAGTAGTTAGCGCGTTTGACTACAAACCCCGAGGTTTTGAGTTCAAGACTAATTTCAGGCAAGTCAACAACATCATGCATTTTTTCTCATGTGGATTGGTTGTTGTTGGACTATTAAAGTGATGAAGGCATAGCACTGATCACGTTGGCAATACCGGCAGCGATTAATACTAACAAATCCTGATGCACTTTACATCACAATCCTTCGTCGGTATTGTAACAGAACCGTCGGCGAAGTAAAAGAACTTATAAAATGGATATACAGCTTAAAAAAACACTCAATGCCTCTACTTGATACCACACAGAAAAAACTAATTTTTCACTTCAAATAGACAAATTCCCTGAATCAAATGTAAATTTGTTCGATTTAGGTCCTATAAAGAAATTTGTAAATTCAAATGCAAAAATTTGTAATAATTTGTTTGAAAAAAAATTCCGATTTTTTCAATAAACAAATTGTTTTAATCAAAAAATGTTTTAGACAAATTTAAAAAATAAATCAAAGAATTTCATAATTTTATTAGGTTTCCAACATTGGCGGTAGGTAAATGAAATGAAATAATAAGTCAAACAAAATTAGTTATCAAACTAAATAGAGACAATAATAAAGATTTAAAATCAGTTTCAAAAACATGTTTGTTTAAAAAAAAAACTATCGTAATTTTTTCTGTGCAGAAGGGCTTGTAAATTACTTGAGCTTTCTATCTCTTTCCTACTTCACCATCTGTTCTCTCTACACCAGGAACCGGCAAACACTTACTAATACATTTTGCTTGTATGGGTTTTATTTGGAACTATCGCTCTTACAAAGTTTTTGTTAGTGTATATCAAGCAATAGCAAGAAACAAGCGATAACACAACCTGCTTCTTTGAATGTTCATGTCACAATGATTGATTTTATTTACTTTTAGTTAATACGTGTGAGTGCATAAGTGTGAGAGTAAAAGAGTAAAAAACCCCATGTGATATGCTTTGCCGGTTCCTGCTCTACACTATCCCTTTCCTAAAGAAGGTAACACATTAATTAATTAACTGGTAGGCATTAATTGCCTAATTGTGTTACTTCTCTTAAAAAAAATCAACTTACGTATCAGTTAAAGAATTTTTTAATCGGCATGACGACCAAGATATGGAAGACAAAATTACCTTCAAAACTTTTTTAATAAAGTTTTTCATTTGATCAACACTTTCGGAACTAGTTGCAAATTATTATGAAAAAAGAGGTTTTTCATGCAAAGTTAAAAATGTTTTTCTTTCCAAAACCGCCTTAAAAATTTTAAACTGCAAAAACTTTACATTTCAGCATGCTGTTCTTAAGGACAGGTGTGTTACGAACAAAATAAGCCACATATATATATCATGAAAATTGATGTATAAATGTTGATTTTATTAGCAATTAAGTGAATACATCCAGATACTTAAAACCCACTTTTGGTAATAAATATATTTTCGGCTTAATAAAAATTTATAACGAAAGTAGATTTTAAGCGTCTGGACGTATTCATTTAATTGCTAATAACATCAAAAGTTGTCCATCGATTTGCATGATATGTGGCTCATTTTGATCGTAAGACAGCTGTCCTTCTCAAGAAGCCGAAAATTCGCACTAGCTTATACCATGGCAACAATGAATAAGTGATTCTTTCAAAACAGCATCCATTTTTTTCACTGGGATATTAAAAATTTAGTTCAGATTCCTTTGTGATGCTTTTCGTAAAAATGTCAAAGAGTGTTTTTTTTTTAATATTTGGTCCCTTTTTTTAATTCATAAACATTTGTAATATTTGAAACTTTAATAAGAATTAAAGAATATAGAAACCGAAGTTGAAGTGAAAAAAAATTTTTGTGAAAAGCAAAAAAAAAAACTGACATGATACGATGACGTCCTTTGTAATATTAACATAATGTGCCAAAAGAATTTTCTTATTAAATTTGTACCAAAATTCAAAAAAAAAATATCTTTTAAATTGTATGACTGAGTGAGTGGGTGCATGATTACGTTGCTAGTACAATCCTGTTTACTTCCGTTTAGAGCTCTATGTGTGGATACAGTTTTTTTTTTTTCATTATATTCAAGTGTTAGTGATGAGTTTGGTAATGGCTTTGTAAACAAGTTAACGTATTAACAAAGTGAAGAGAGTGGTATCGCGCTATCGACATCAACATCATCATGGCTTTAAGGCATTCCAGTTCAACACAATGCTGTGCTACTCTATACACAATCTAGTCACATGCTTACATATTAAATGTGTTGTATGATGTTTGTAAAAGATAACAGAAACGTTGAAAATGATAATATAGGAATGGTTTACAAATTTTATTTCATATATAGTTCCTCATACTTTATTGGAGAATGAAAATTTTAAGACTACAATCCTGCTAACTTTGCAAAAAAGAACGCATCCCATTAACGATGATATTTTGCGAGGAATGATAATTTCTTCCTTTTTTTAATTATATAAAATTTTCTGTTTAACAGCATGCCATGCCCACAATTACAAATATTTTGACCTAAGTTTTTGTCTAACTTAGTCTAGACATGTTCACTTTTAAATGACGTTTAAATTTTGAAACACTATGACAACAACAAAAATTTAGGTTGTGGCCAAGGAATTCAATTCCTGAGCCACTATGCGACGTACATAGCTTTTTAAGGTTAAGAGCTGAGTGAATTTCAGATTCAGTTGGCCAGACTGCCCTGCACGACATTGTCATCTACGAATCTTGTACGAATTGTCCTCTGTCGATTGGTTTTCTAATCGACAATTTGAAGGAAATCGTGGTTCAGGACCATCTGAGCAACAAATTTCCGCAAGTTGTCCTCTAGTAAATACTTTTGACGACAATATGAGCGACAATGTCTTTCATTTTGTCCTCAATCCAGCTTTGTTGAGGAAAATGTGAGCGACAATGTCCTACATGTGATCCCCATTAACACTGTGGAAGACAAGATGAGCGATAATGTATTTACTGAACTTTGTTCAGGACAATATGAGCGACAATGTCTTACAGTTTGTCTTCAGTAATATTGTGGAGGACAAGATGAGAAACAGTGTCTTAATTGCTGTCCTCAATCCAACTTTGTTGAGAAAGCGAGACTGTCTTGCATTTTGTCTTCAATAAAGCAAATGAATATGTTGGCCTCTTGTTGTCGATGTTTTAGGTGGTGCAGCAGAAGGGTTGTAATAGCGAAAACTTACATATAAACATGCAGCCTGAGTTCGAATCTCAGCTAAGACAGTCAATAATTTAAATGAAATGGGAAAAAAGTAATAAAAAATATTAAATAATTAAGTAGGTGACATTGTCGCCATGTAATCATTGGTTACAAGATAAACGACATTGTAGCCTATGTAATCATTGACGACATAATAAACGACATTTTTGCATGTATAATCATGGATACAAAATAGGCGACATTGTCACTTATATAGTCATTGCCGGCAAAATAGGCGGTAATGTCGCTTATTTAATCATTGAGAGAAGACAAACGTCACTGTCACTTATACCTATATAATCATTGCCGACAAAATAGGCAATAATGTCGCCCACGTAATCACCTTGTGTTATATAAACGACAATCTGAGCGAAATTGTCGCTCATTAAATCGTACACGATTTTCGCGACACTTGTTCGAAAACTTCCTCGATGATTTTTCCGGCTGTCCGACATTTGTCGTCGTGGACTTAACATTGTCGTAAACCATCATTGATGATGTCTTAAAGACGTGACCAACTGGGTAATTGCATACACATACACACGCACATACATACAGCAATACGGACATCATCGTAAAAATAGTGTGAATAGCTTCGTAATACCTCAAACCTTCAAGATCCAATGAAAAGTTTATTTTCACAAATCAGGATGAAATCAGAAAGTTCCCCTTTTTTATTGCTGTTCATCATCGTAAAAATAGTGTGAATAGCTTCGTAATACCTCAAAGCTTCAAGATCCAATGAAAAGTTTATTTTCACAAATCAGGATGAAATCAGAAAGTTCCCCTTTTTTTATTGCTGTTCATTATCCGATAGTGTATGGAGACTCGAACTCAATGTTAAATAAACATGTTCATTGGCATTTCTAAATGTCAGTTCATAAATTAAATTTATGTAAAAGAATTAAGAGCATTTATATAAAACCAGTTCCAGTATGAATTATATATTTCCATATATTATCCGACACAGCTATAATTTTGTCCATTAATGTTCGTTCCTTCTAAAATGTGTACATGGCATATTAAATATCCTTTAAATAGCTAGAATACACAAACAAAAACTTAATTCTTACAATATTAAAACAAAACATGTCATGGTGTAGAATTCAAATTGATAAATTTAATGTTTTCGAAAACTTTGGTGTGAAAGAATAAAATATGTATAAGCACAACAGCTACCAAAGTTTATTAATACATACATTAGGGAAACTCAACAATTTTTTGTCTTTTTTGTTTTTACATTTTCTACACTGATAGAAAAATCTATCTTCGAATTGCCTTGTCAATAAATTGAGAGTGCTGTTGGCTGAGTAGTTAGCGCGTTTGACTACAAACACTGAGGTCTTGAGTTCACGACTAGTTCGAGGCAAGCCAACAACATCATGCATTTTTGTCATGTGCATTGGTGTGTTATTGTGTTGGTTGTTGTTGGACTGATCACTTTGGCAGTACAGGCAGCCATTAATGCTAACATGTCCTAATACACTTCACTGCACCCTCCTTCGTCGGTATTGTAGAACCGTCGGCGAAGTAAAAGAACTAATAAAATGGCTACACAGCTTAAACAACTCAATGGCTCGCTCTACTTGACACCAGAGGGGCTTGCAACACTGCTCTACAAAAAAAAACGTGCAATAGCAGCGTTGCAAATGAATTAAGCTATCTATCTCTCTCCCACTTCACCATCGGTTCTCTCTACGCTATCCTTTTCCCAAAGAAGGTAACACATTAATTAATTAACTGGTAGGAATTAATTGCCTGATTGTGTTACTTCTCTTTAAAAAAAAGCTAGATGTTGTACAACAGAAAAAAATAGCAAGGTTCAAACGACTGATTCCGCTACTGGGAACCAAAAAAATATATAAGTGTATCCGCGTCTTGAAAGTTTACATCTGTGAGTCATTTGAAAGTGTAGTGGAAATTTTAAGCTCATAGAAGCTATAAAAACTTGACACTACTTAAATTTATTATAAGTCGACGCAATTATTGAAACCCTGAAGGAGATGTTTTAAGATAAATAAAATAAATAATCAAAGATATTTAGATAGACTGTGGCTCAGGATATGTAAAATTCAGCTCAGCTGAGTATAGTACTGTAACACTGGCTTATACTTAACGATAAGAATCGTCCTGGAAAAGTTTCAAGCAAAATAAGAAACATTACGGCAAGTTCTTTACAAAATGATTTGAAGGGCTTAAAATAAAATGTTTAGCTAATTGCGATATAGTCGTCAATTAGTCTTTATAGATTAAAAAAAAACTAAATAGTATTTTTATAAGCGTGACACCGCCCATTTTTTAACGCTAAACTGTATTGCCATGAAAGGTAAAATCGTTTACCAAATTTTAAATCAATTGGCCAAGAGAAAGAGGATAAAAGTCAATATTACTTTTTATGGGCATGGCGAAACCCGCTCGTCCATCCTTAAAATTGTGTAGTAATCAAAAGTAAGGGCGTGTATCAAATTTTGGATCAATTGGTTAACAGGAAGGCGTTAAAACTAAGTATAACTTTTTATAGGCATAGCGCCGCCCACTTTTGTAATTACGAAATTGTATAGTCATCGTAATTAAAGGTATCCACCAAATCTCAGATCAATCGGTTGACAGGAAGGGGCTAAAATTTAATTTTACTTTCTATAGGCGTGGTGCCGCCCATGTTTGTAATTACAAAATTGTATAGTCATAAGTCATAAGTAAAGATGTCCACCAAATCTCAGATCAATTGGTTAACAGGAAGGGCCTAAAACTAAATATTACTTTTTATGGGCGTGGCGCAGCCCACTTTTCTAATCACAATATTAAATTGTCCCAAAAATTAAAGGCGCTTACAAAATTTCGGATCACTCGGTCAACAGGCAGGGTGTAAGTTTTCAATTATTAGATTTGAGCTAAACTCCACCTACACTCTAAAACATTACTTCAAATTTACAATCTTATATTGTCTAAATTTGTGTTGAAAATGTCTCCTTGTCTAAAATTACATCGATTTTGTAGTTATTTTATTAAAGCAAAATCCTTTCAAATTAAATATATTTAGTCCAAGTGGAAAAATGCAACACAAAGTATAGTACGGCTATGGCTGAATGGTAGATACGTCAGACTATCTGTCAGTAGGTCGCGGATCAAAGCTGCACGCAGCCAATCGCTTTTTTTTCAGTAAAGACATTTTGCTCCAAAATAATGTGTGTGTAATTTTAGGTCGATAATAATCTGTAAAGTGTTGCCGACTATTATCGACCTAATTTTCAGCAAAAGTGTTTTAGAGTGAAGTGTGTGTTCTGAAAAAAATATTGAGCGCCACTTAAGAAAAAATTTTCAATATAATTTATCTATAAATTTTAGGATGTTAAAAAAATTTAACAACAGCTTAAGGTTAGAAACGATATAAAGAACATTATCTGTTTACAAATTTCTAGTTTTCTGTGAAAAAATTATGATGGGCTGTCATATTTTCGCAGAATGCATTAGTTAGGTCGTATTTTGCTACGAAAAATTATTTGAAATTGACATCACTTTTGACATCGTTGGTCGATTTTATTAAAATTAGTCTTATTTGAAAGAAGAGTTAGCCTTCTTTTCGCTTATGTTTGTAAAGAATTATTTTAAAAGAGAAACATTTTTTTATTTTCTCATGTGAACCCAATTCAAAATTGAAAAACTGTTCATAACTTTTACATTCGTCCTGCGATTATTATAATTTTTTGTTTTTAGAGAGTAGTAGTTATAGTACTTTCAAACCCTGTACTCATTTTTTGTAGTGTATTTTTTCGCAAAAATTATTCCCAGAACAACCGCGAAAGTGTAATGTAACGCTCAATACACAACTTTGTTAAAAAATCGAAAAATATAATTTTATTTCAGGATCCATTAAATGAGATGAAAACTATAATATGAATCCTATCTTCTCATAGTTAGTTCTATTAGTTACTCGTACATTGGTAAACAAAGAAAAACGCACACACAAAATGTACGTTTAGAATGCGAATCGCCCATATTATATATTAATGCAATATTTTTTTAAATATTTTTAATTCAGTTATTCATTTGCATAGTTTTAAATTAATTACTTTTTTTCTATTTAACATGTGAAAAAAAGAAAATATAAAAATGATTAAAATGTCACCAACACAATGTGTTTTTCTTTTAATATACACTGGCAATTTTTCTATTTAAACTTATTTCATATTCCAACATTTTTCCACAATATTTTTGCAGTATTTTTATTTTCAAAAAAAATAAAATAAAAGCACGTAAAAAAGCCATAAATCTTGTTCACGGAACGTTGTATTAAGCACTTTATTTTTAAGCGTCTTAATATGAATGTGTAAAAGTATTTTTTTTTTAACAAGTTGTAAATTTATTTATTTTTAGTTTAGTTTATTTTATTTAATCTTTTCTTACAAAGGCTTTAATAACAAAAGAGGAAAAAAATATATAAATTAATTTGAAAATATGTTTAAGCAAAAGTGTGCTGTATTTTTAATACTCGTCGTACTTGTATCTGGATGTAGTTATAAATTTTTATTTTGCTTTTGTAAAAAATTCGTTGACCCATTTTTTTCCTTTTTTTTTGCTCTTACAACAAGTTTAAGTTGATGATAAATCGACATTGTTTCTTTGGCATAAAAGAATAAGAATTTTCTTTTAATTTATTTTTGTTTAACATTCTGCCATTAAGCCACTATTGTACTGCGAGCCTTTTGGAATTAATCTAGAAATGTTTAATGTTAAATATGTTAAAAATGTTTTAGCATTTCAATTAAGTTATACAAAGTTAATGCTATTTAATCTCCATCTCCTTCGGTACGGGTTTCTTTAATAATATTATTAAAAAGGTCAAAATGTTGTTGTTAAGTAATACAAGCACTTTTAAATAACCTTATTTAGCCATTATATGTATTTAAGTGTGTGCATACAATTTTTAGGTTTTTTTTACTTCTCTGCATATTCTGCTTGAAAAAGATTTCTCTGTTTTAAAACTTCTTAATTATATTTAAAGTGTTATAGGTGAATATTCATTTACCTGTTAGAAAAATACTTTTAGTCTGTATTAAACTTTCCCTCTTTGCTATTAAAGAAAGCGTGAAATTATCGAAAATATATTCTCAAAATGAAGATTATACAAACTTTGTGTTAATGAAAAGATTTCTGGGATGTTGTAAGGTCCACAGTAGGGCAGAATCAAAGTAGTTTGGAAATACATCACTTATTTCTAAACGGATAGTCCGAGTATAAAATTTTTCATATACACGGCGAAAGAGTATTCTTAATTAACTAAAGAAGACAAACTTCCCATTTTTCTTAGAAGTGAAGCTATGAAATCCCAAAGTAAGGCACTTTGCAAGAAACAAAAAAAATATAAGCGTTGAACAATTTTACATGCCTTAAGTTCCGTATTTTGGACTTCATAGCTCAGCTCCTGAGCAATATGGGTAGCTCGCCTTCCTAAATTAAATAGAAATGTTTCTCTGCTATATCGTTGCGAAATTTTATACTGATTGGATTATCTGTTTTGAAATGGCTGGACTATTCTCAAAATATTACGGCACTGCCCCACAGTGCAGTGTTATATTGATTTAAGAAGATTTCCTTTGATTTTTTTTCTATTTTTTATTACTTTATTAAGTATTTTTGTTCATTCCTTTCCACTAAAATATAAAAAATTTTTAATTATATCCCCAAATATCCTAAAATTATATCATAAAATTAAATAGTTAATTTTAATCAGCCCCCCTCCCCCCACCATTTAATCAAACTGTTTCGCTAATATAAATTTGATGAAAATTCTATATTAAAAGTCACACAAAATTTACTTCACTATAACAAGATACGAAAAGTCATATCGTTACTTTTTATTGCGAAAAAAAAGAAAAGAAATTATTTCTTTCTAAGCTTTCCCCTTTATTAAACGTTTTATGTATCGGAGATAAACTCATTTTAGATTTTACAATATATTTTTATTTTTTTTTATACATTTTGCATTGTTTTTCTTTTCTATTGATGTCATAAATAAATTAAATGCTCATTATTAGCTTTGTCTACGATCTGATATCAGTGTTTGGTACTCGTGCATTTATGCTATTTTTTTATTGAAATTTATTTGCTTTTGTTTGGCTATTTTCTGAAAATAAGTAACATCCAAACAATTTTACAGAAACATGTGTATACTAATGTTGGTAAAAATAAATATATATCCAGGGCTTATATTCAAATAGTGCTATCTGCAATTTTCTCGAAAAAGAGTTTATTATAGCAACGTGTTCTCTGACTGAATTGTCATCTGTCATTTTAATTTAAAAAAATTGTATTTCTTAAAAGTTTTTTTCATAAATTTTTTCGTGTGCTATCTAACAATCACGTTGTTTTGCCAGTAAAAAAAAGGTGGTATCTGCACTAAATATGGCCACTGTAGAGCCCAGGATGCCGCTAAAAGGCTCAAATATATGACTGGCCCCACTTGATTTTTCTTTCCCAACATTTTTGTCTAACATACCTAACCAATATATCCATTCCTTAAGGGGGCTCCCATACAAAATGTAAATTTTTTGCATGGGAGTCCGCTAAAGAATGGTGATAAGTAGCAAATATGTTTTGAGAAAATGTTCTAAACAAAAAAGCAATGGAGGTCAGTCATAAATTTGACAATTTATTTTGTATGGGGGCACCCTTAAGTTATGGAGATACGGGGTAGGTGTGTTTAAAAAAATATTTGACGTTGGAAAACTAATGGGAGTTCGTCATACATTTGACTCGTCTAGGTGAATCCTAGGTGCTGCTGGAACCAAATTCAATAATTTCAATAAACCACATTAATTGTATAGGAGTACCACTAAGGGTTGGGGAAAATGCTGGGAACAGAAAATGAACCTCAGTCATACATATCGTCGCTGTTTTTACTAACTGATCTAACTGACATTTTTTTGAAAAATGAGTTAAGTACACAAGTAGACGTCATTAGTCATACCGCACCTTGTGTAAAAATTTTATGAACGTAAGTATTACCGTAATCTCTATAAAAGCAAAAATATTTTTGACGTATCTGTAAGAATGCAAAAAAAATTTTTCACGAAGTGTCGTAAGTGTAAAGCTTTATGGATGTAACACCAAATACTGGTAGATTTAGGTCATACATTTTTAGTGTATTATATTTGTTTCCATATAGCGGTAATTATATTACAATATATTAACTATATTTTTTTTCTAATTCCATTAACAAAATTTAATAAAATTATATAAAAGCAATGAAAGAATATATCAGTAGTTAAAAAAAAACTTTGATAGTAATGCGTTTAAAACAAAAAAAATGCAATTATATTTAACGAAGAAACTAAAAGGAATAACCAAGTTAAAAGAAACAAATATAAGACGCAAAAGGGCTTAACAACACATTTTTTCCAAGTTTAATTTTTTTATTGACTAGGATGTAGTTAACACCATAACATTCACCATCGGTATTTTTCTTGAAAACCGATTACCAATATTTCAAAACTCATCAACATCGGTCCTCCAAAAATATTTTAAAGTAAACATAATGATTGGATTTCCTTAACGACTAGTGATAATTCGTTCCTCAAACTCTCAGAACATGTATTCTGTTATAACTCACTATCTAATTAAGTAATTACTCTAAATATTCTTTAACTTGCATTTTTATTTTTAGTTTTTATTAAGCAACACTGAAATAAAGTCAAAGAATTAATCAAAAATAAATAAAATTTTTTTTTTGTACTATAAAAGTATACTTCAGGCGTATCTGAATAAATTAAAAAAAAAATTTCACTAAATGTCTTATCTGCTTCAAAGTCACAAAAAAGTATTTTAAATAAATATTTTTAAATTTTTCTTTATTTAAGACTGAAAAAGAGATGCATACTACATATCAGAAAATGCAGAATACCAATTTTATACGTATTTTGGCTTGGAAGTGATTACATTTAGGACAAAAAACATTAAAAGTGCTCTCCTGTAAAATTTGCAAAATGCTAGTTAGGTCAGTCAGTTAAAACGTCGCCGATATAACACCCTATTGGGACTCCTAGGCAGTTAATGAACTTTTTCGTCTATACATTTCTAGTCTCCACTGTAAATTTTGTATAGGAGCCCATTTACACAAAAAAAAGATTAGTAAATACAATTAATTTTTTTTTGTTATATCAATTAAATAATTAATTGATTTTGAACCTACAACGATATTTGTAAATACAATTACGAAATTGTAATTTAAAGGAAAATCAGAAAAAATTTCCAATTAAATATATCAACAAATAATTTGTTGATAAAAATTTTGGTTTTTACAAATTTTTCTGTTAGATTTTAAAGTTATTTCAATTAAAGTTATCGTTATATTAACAATATGAAATGTTGAATTTTCAGGCAAATTTATATTATCAATATTTTTATATTCACAATTTTTTTTTTATACGCAATCACAACCCTCGAAACGACTTTTTGCTTGTCTGCAAGAAACACTAAATGTCTTTTGGAGAAATCAAACCGGCGACCTCTGGTCTAATAGACTAATGTTCTTGCACCTCAGCTACAGAGCTATTCATTATTAAATACGCAAATATTGAATACACACAAAACTTGATTTGGTTTGTTTCATTTACGTGTGTGCATTCCGTTATGATATAATTTAACAAATACATAACTTTGTTGGGTAATTTAATGGACTAGAAAATTTTAAATTTGTTATATCAACAATGATGATTGTTAATTTTTTCACAAGTTCTGCCAAAAACTTTAGTTGGCATTTTTAATCAAAAAAATATTAAAAAATTTTTTAATTTTTGCGCCATACTTAACAAAAAATTTGGTTAGTTCAGTTTGTTGAAGAAAATTTCTGTCTTTGTCGTATCAACAACTTAATTTGTTATATTAACTAAATATATTTTTGAATTTAAATTACATATTAACAATTCGAATTGTTAGTTGCAGTTTGATGATAGAGTGCCGCCGTGGCTGAATGGTAGCGATGCTAGCCTGTCAGTCCAGAGGTCATGGGTTCGATTCCCGCCGTACACCTTGTATGTTTTCCGCAGACAAGCTAATCGCTTCGCGGGTTGTGTTTGTTAAGAAAATATTTTTTCTGTGTAAGGAAAGGAGATAGGGGGTAGGTATGTTCAGATAAAATGTTGGGAAGGAAAAATTATTGGGGGCCGGTCTTAGATTGTATCCCTCTAGGAGTAACTACTCGTATATGGAGGTTATGAAGTTTCTTATCCTATTCAAATGGTGGTATCTGCTTATATCAATGTTCGAATTGATAAAAATTTTATTTGTAAAAAGTGCTAACGAACATATATAATCGCGAATATCAGGAATTGAAAAAAATTAATATACATAGGACTTAGACGTCATTTTCAAATAACATTGTAAAATAAAGTTTTGTTATTACTCTAAGAGTAAATGAAAAAACTGTTGTTTCTGTCTCCTGTAAAGTTGTGATTTTGCAGATAGCACTATTTGAATATAAACCCTCGATATGTAGATAGTTAAAAGTTTACACACATATAGTATATACAAGCAATTGGAGGGAGCACAGTGGTTTGTGCACTTTGTTTTGTTCCCATGTAACGACAGACATAGCTAATATCTTAAGGGAAAATATTGATTTTCGCTTATGTGTTCTAAAATCCCAAAGCTTGGAGTCAAAAATAAAAGTCAGTTTTAGACACCCTTATGTGTATTCATATACATATATCTGAAAGTGTTTAATGGGCCTTGGACCAAAGGTGGACTTTATAGGCAAAATTGCAAGAAATGTAAATTTCGGGTCTTTGTTCAACTTTGGGAATTAAATGACTTCTTTTATGCAAACTAACATATTGTTCTCTTTATTTATTTTTTTTAATGATCAAGATGCATATTTCATTTCTTTTTAAAATCTTAACTAATAAAGATGAGTTTCTTACTAAAATTTTATGCAGTCTTCAGATACATACCTGCTAGAACTGGCCTAATGTAGGACTTCAAAGCTCCGCTCCTAAACAACGCCTGGAGTTTCTATTCAAATTATAAACGGGAATACTCCTCTGCTATGTAGATGTGCAAATTTATCTTTACTGGAATATGCTAATAGTTAGTATTATTAGTTGCTTCTATAAAATCTGCAATTTAATGAAATTCTTGAAGTGGAAATAATTTCCATTTAATTTCCTTTACGCTGATATGTCAGTGTAATATGTGTGTGACTTTTTTAGGGCTAAAAATTAAGCCGCATCTTACCCACTGTGCTAAACAAATGGGAAAATAACAGAAATTAAGGGCCTTAATATCCAAAACCAAAGCGGCAAATTAAAACAAACAAAAAATTACCGTAAACGTTGTCATTCTTGTTGTTTTTGTTTAATTGTTTCAGTTCTTTGTTTAACGTGACGTAAATTCCATACTGCGTGCGTAACTGCATGAGATATGAAACCACTCAAAGGGATTTTTTTATTTGACTATTGCGGTGGCCATCGTTGTAAATGTTCCCTATACATACATAAGTACATCTATATGTATATGAATAGATACATATATATTTTCATGTACTGTTTATGTATTATTATTCATGTTTTGTATGAAATCAGCTAAAATAACTTTGAAAAAAAATGTTACCATTAATAATTATCCAAACGCCAACACATTAGTCAGGCATATGTGAAAGTAATTTGTATACACACATACATACATATGTATATATACGTACATCAGGGAGACCTTGTAAACAAAGTCTTAAAATACCAGATCTTACACCCTAGAAATATTCGCAATAGTAATACACTGATATAAAAACTGTTATAATGCTGATGTAATTTGACATCAATGGTATGTTAAATGTCTTCGTTTTTGACCCCATGACACTTTTCAGTGATGTTAACTTTAACATCAGCTGGTTATCAATGCCAATGATGATAAATCTATCATGAATGCAATAACCCAGCGACAACAGGGAAATGCCTAATTGACACCAATTTAATGACAAAATGTCAGCAATTGATGTAATTCGACATCAATGCTATGTGAAGAGTTATCTTCGCTTTTGACACAATGACACTTTATATCTTTGTGATGTCTACCTTTACATAAGCTGTCATAAATGGAATGATTGAAACTGTTATACTTATTTATATTTTCTTAATTTTAATTGTTTCTACACAGAAAAAAATATCATGAAACTGCAACTAACAATTTCAATTGTTAATATGTAATTTAAATTCAAACATATGTTTGGTTAATACAACAAATTTAGTTGTTGATACGACAAACACAGAAATTTTTTTCAACAAACTGAAGTAACCAAATTTTTTGTTAAGTATTGTGAAAGAATTAACAATCACCATTGTTGATATAACAAATGAGTGCACACATATAAATGAAACAAAGCAAATCAAGAATTTTTTTTTTTCAACAAACTGAACTAACCAAATTTTTTGTTATGTATTGTGAAAGAATTAACAATCACCATTGCTGATATAACAAATGAATACACACACGTAGATGAAACAAAGCAAATCACGTTTTGTGTGTATTCATTATTTGCGCACTTAATAACGAATTGCTCTGTAGCTGAGACGTAGGAACGTTAGTCTATTAGTCCAGAGGTCTCCGGTTCGATTCCGCCCAAAGACATTTAGTGTTTTTCGCAGACAAGCAAAAAGTCACTTCGAGGATTGTGATTGTATAAAAAAATATTGTTAATACAACAATTATGATAGTTAAAATTTGTTCGGAAAATCAACAATTCACATTGTTGATATAACAATAGTCTTAATTGAAATAAATTTGAAATCAACAAAAAAAATTGTTAAAAAAAATTTTCTGATATTCCTTTAACTTACAATTTGTATTTACAAAAATCGTTGTAGGTTCAAAATCAATTAATTATTGAATTGATATAACAAAAAAATTAATTGTATTTACAAATTTTTTTCTGTGTATTTTAGTTTTACTTTTTGTTGATTTATTTCTTCTTCTATTTTTGGTCTTGATCCCATGCTCCTCAGCTTACAGGTTACCAGTTGCCTAGAAATGAGATGGTATTGTAGTTATTAAGAACTTGGTCCTTTTTTGATCTCAGTACTTTTTACGGCCGAAATCTTTGGATAGGAACTTTGCCTTATTTTCACATTTATGTTTTTCTGCGGATGATAATTTAATTGAAATGTAGAGAAATATCTAAACAAAAAGTTACATTTGTGTGTTAAAGATATTAATTACAGTTCATTGGCGACATAATAGGCGACATTGTCGCTTTTTTAATCATTGACGACAAGACAGACGACATTTTCACTTACATAATCATAGACGAGAAAATATGCAGAAATGTTGCCCACGTATTTACACTAGTATTAGTGACTCGTACACGATTTTCGCGACACTTATTCGAAAACTTCCATGATAATTTGTTCCGGCTGTCCGATATTTTTCCTCGAGGATATAACATTGTCATCCACCTGTCATTGATGATGTCTTAAAGACGTGGGCAACTGGGATGTTATTACATGCGCATATTGATGATTAAACATATGTACATAATAAATACATTACAATACAATTTAAATAAACAAATATAGAATACATACATAGTATACTCTTATGTATAGGGGACTGAAAGGCAAATAATCCAAGGATCTTTATCGTATTTTGAAGCTTAATGTTGCTGCAAGGATAAGAATTTGTTTCTGGAATTGTAAAATTTCATAAATATGATAATTAAGAAAATGTATCATTAATTCAATGAATAATTTTATTGGCATTCAAGTTTGTTTTTTTCAATTCTTTATTAAGAATTATTAAAGTTATTTATCGAACTATAACACCAGTTTACAAGTCAACTTTTGGACTGAAGCAACTGAAAGTTATTTCTTACGTAATTTGTGGTAATGAATTTGGTTCTAGTTTTCGAGATATGTACATATTTATTTTAAAAATAAAGCAGTTGCACGATAGATGTCAACATAACTGGAGAAAAAATCAATCAGATTCAAAAATAATATTATTGCTTTTTAATCTACTCACAAGTTTCAGAGATATCGTGAAACTTGCGCCAGCAATATTTTTTTATAACAACTTTCGTTTTTAAAAAGTTAGAAATTAAAAACAAATCGATTATTTTTCAGTACCATTTTGGTAAACATATTCCAAACAATATAAGCCATATTACACTAAAATTGATGCACAACTTTTGATATTATTCTTAATAATTGGGATATTAGTCCCCGCCAATTCTGTAACTCGCTAAAGCTAAATCTATATCGCTAAAAATCTATAAAGTCGATTTATCAATTTTTTGCTACAAATACAATTTCGCATCGTGTATTGCTAAATTATGGAATATCTTAAAAATTGAATCTACCGAAATTTTAGTGTTTTATGTCATCACCAAAAATGTTTAATTTTTTATTTGTTCAGCATTTTAACGATCGAGATTTAGCTTTAGCTTTAGCGAATACGGAATAAGGCGGCAGATCAAGAGTGAATTGTAGAGGAAATCCCCATGACAGTTGCAAATATCTTCAGGAAGAGCTACTGTCCCAAACAACATGTTTTGTCCTCCATTTGCAGATATATTCCCTTTACTGGGACCCCGGCTTCCAGCAGTTCCAATTTAAGTTTATCTGCTTTCTTTAAAAAATGCCTCATTTCTTTAAAAATTAAAATATTTTTATTCTTTATAAAGGAAACGAAATTAAAACTGTTTAAAATTGTGTAAAGTTTCTAAAATTTTTTGTCTCAAGAGTTTGTTAAACTAAAAAGTATCGAATAAAATTCATGATTATGAAAACTTAATTTTTTGTCGTTTACTTTTTTTCTATCAGTATTTACCAAATTAATGCATGCAAATATGAAAAAATATGAACAAAGCCAAAGCCTATCTATCCATTTGCATTTTTCTTTTCATTGATATTCTTGTTTTTCTTACTTTTATCACAATGATATTAAAAACGGTATTTTGAACAGTAAAAAAAACTGAAATAAGAAATAATTTCTTTGTGCTTCTAATTATCTAATATTTCTAGAAACAGCAACTTGAAAAAAAATTAAACAAACACAAAGAAATTAATTTCATAACAAAAGTTGATAAAAGAAAAATTCAAACAAGATTTAATGAATTGCATTAAAACAAACTCATTATATGGGGCGGACACATGTTTTATCAGGGATTAAAGTTGTTTGTAACTAAAATTAAAAAATTAAAATATTAGGGACTTTAACCCTAAAAGATGAAAGTACAAAATAGCAGGTATCTTATGAGTAGGGTGGCGGGAAAGAAATTTTACTCCCTCCAAAATGAATCGCAGATGTAAACTTTCAAAACGCCTACGCACGTACATACATATTTCTTTGGTGGCCTCTACCAGAATCAGTCGTTAGAACCTTGTAATTAAAAAAATTTATTTTGTTGTACGGTGTAATTGTAATTAAATGTAAATTGCTGTGAATCATTTTCTATCATTTTTACAATTTCAGAAAATTATCTTAAAAAAATACAACTGAAATCATTATACAATTCATCTACATATGTTTGATTTCATTAACTTGTATTTATCTTAACAAAAAGGAATTCTATATCATTCCTCTCTTTTGCAAACTTTTAATTTATTTGTTTGTCATTTAATCAATCAATGGCAGAATAGAAGAGAGCTCTCTAGTTAATCAAACTTAATACGAAACTAAATCAATGATTTATTTCTTTTACGAGAAAATAAATAAAATCTTTTTTTTTTGTTTTGTTTTGATTGTCTCCAATTTAAATTTCTCCAATATATTTTATCTGTCTAGTTAAATGGGATTTTTAAAGCTTTCAGGCTTTATTTCCTCAAAATATACAACATACAATCCAAGGATAAATTTAACCCTTTTTTACACTTAACACCTTCATACCCTGGCACTAGCATTAACAAAAGAAAATAATCGAAAGGAAACCCAACACTCCCATAAACAAATTTGGGAAATTTTCTTTAAGAAAACCACACTTATACACATACGCATATATTCGTATCAATTCATGCTCCTAAAAAATGTATCTTCCCTGGGGTAAAACTAAGGGTAGGCCTTCTTAATTCATTTCATCTTAAAGGCCTACTTGCACCTTCTTTTAGAAGACATCGACTCTCCCCAAGAAAAAACGTTCTATAAGAATGGAGGAGAAAGAAGTATTCTATTTTTAGATTTTCGTTTTGTTTGTCAAAAAAATGTACTTTAATAACAGAAATTCTCGTATTCTTTTTTCGCAAGTAATTTGTATATAAAACTGAAATTTACGTACAAGAGAGAGGGAGAGAGACATCATACATGCTGCTATTATGCCGTTTATGTTGGAGCTGATTCACTTATACTTATCACGAAGAAAGTATTCCTCTTAATTTCCTTTCTAATAATAAGCCTGATTCTCGTTTAGAATGCTTTTTTCCTGTCCGTTGAAAGTAGAGTAAAATATTTCATAAAATAAACGCATAAACTTTAAAATAAAAATTTCTTTAGCATGATTTAATAGATTTTAAATAAATATACATAAATTTTTTTTCTGTAAGATTGTCCATTATGACGAACGAAAATACAGTTTTAGCTCTCTTCATACAAAATGGCGTGCCCGTAATGCATGCTGTTGATTTTTCTGAATTATTCCAAAAATAAGATTAAATTTATAATGGTTTTAGAATATTTGCATTTGCTTCTGAGTGATTCCACGTAAAACGGCCCTATGCAAGAAAAAAATTATTTTCTAATTTTTAATAAAAATATCTCAATTGATGTTTTTTAGAGAATGATAATTATACAAAAGATAAAAGAATACACTATTTAATATATTTTAATCAATTTGAGGCACTTTTAAATGATCATGCAAGAAACATTTTGCTCTCCCTTTTTGTAGGTTTAAGATTTATTTCAGATTTTCTTTTATTCCCTTTCTCCATATTAATCAAAACTGTTTTAAAACTGAATTTAATTTTAATTTAATTTTTATTGAATTTAATAGAGTGGATAGCAAATAATTTAATGTCTTATTATTTCCTTATGAGTTTATCTTTATATTATTTATATTAATTAAATCAATAGAAAGTTTTATTTCTTAAAATTTTTTAAATTTTCGTACTAGGTCACACCAGTCGGTCACATCCGTCTCATTTTAAAAATGATTTTTTTATGAGAAAAATATTTTATGGTCAAACAGTAAATACATAATACAATTAAAAACACTTTGAACAGATATCTATGCCAAAATTATTGTGAACCTTCTAGTCAAAATTTTACAGAATTTATACTGAAAGTCATAATTCCTTAGAACTAACATTTGTAAGGTCACAACCGTCGCAGCTTTCTGACGACCATTCTGAGCAGAAATCGTGTTCTATCAGTGTCTACCCGTTATTCAACGACTTTAATTTTAATGTCCTAGCGAGCCGCAACTTTTTTTTAAGTAAAAAATTATATATTTTTGATTTATAACAAAAAATGTGTGTAAAATAGTCACACCCGGCTAAATGGAATTAATCTTCTGTTATTTTACATATAAAATTTTTTTAAAACATTAGAAATTATATTTTTTGTTAATTGCTGTTGTCCGCAGTCTTGTGTGTTGAGCGTTACGACGTTTTAGTACGCTTCATTACTGAGTTTAATTATTCATTAACGACATACACTAAAATAACATAGAAAGTTTGTACTTCTAAATATATAAAAGTTTTCTGAACTTTGTTAGACAGTATTATATTGCAAAACGTTTCATCAATCAATAATCGTTTATATACAAAAAAAATGTATTGAGTGTTATCTATATTTTATTTAATATAATTGAAATTTTTCAGTAAATACCTAAGCAGGTTATGATAAAATACATTGAAGATTATACATCTGAATTGTATTGAATTCAAAATAAAGTGTGTGTTCTGAAAAAAATATTGAATTCGTATGAAAATGTATTGAGCGTTACGTAAATTTTTGTTTAAATATAATTTATGTATAAATTTTCGAACCTTGAAAAAAGTTAACAGCAGCTAAAACGTAAAAACGATATAAAGAACATTATTATATGTTTAGAAATTTCTGGTTTTCTTTGAAAAAATTTTGCTTCTTTCGCACTGTGGGTTGTTATATTTTCGAAGAATGTATTAGGTAGGACATATTTTGATACAAAAAAATTATTTGAAATTGCCATAACTTTTGATTTTTAGTTTTTCCATGTGAACCCAAATCAATACTGAAAAAGTGGTCATTTGCGATTATTATAATTTTTTTTTGTTTTTAGAGAGTAGATGTATAGTGCTTTCATAACCTATACTCATTATATGTGGTAATTTTTTTGCAAAAATCACTCCCGGAACAACCGTGAGAGCGAATATAGACAAAAATGTTAAAAAATCAAAATATTTAATTTTATTTCATGATCGATTGAATGAAGCGAAAACTATTAGATAAATCCTATCTTCTCTTATTTCATTTACTTATATTGGTAAACAATAAAAAACACAAAATATACCTTTAGAATGAGAATCACCCATACCAAATTACTTTAGATGAAAGGTAATAATTCGAAATAAAAATTAGTTAAAAATACAGAAGCTGCTATGAAAATACCAAGATTAGAAAAAGATGTACCTCTATTTGCTTTTTGAAACCATTCAAAATGGCATTTTTAGAAGGCCTTTTGTCAGTCCTTCCATAAGAAGTGCAAGAGAGTCCTTCCCCGCAAAGACAAAGTGTGTAAAAATGATATAAAAGAAGGAACGGAGCGTCAAGTAATTTTCCTTCCAAAAGAAGATATAAGAGGCTTTCTATAGGGCCTCCATACTGCTTCCTTTTACCACTTGGCTTTTGTTTGTTTGTGTGTGTTTGACATACTCCTATTTGTAAAGAAACAAATTATAGAATTTGCTCTAAAAAACTAAGAAAGAAAATCGAAAAAAAACCTAGAATTTACAACAACAACAATAACAATGATTTTTTTTTTTAGTGAAGCACAAACACTCAAGAATTTCTTAATGACTGTTGCTCAAAGCTGGGCGAGGGCTGAGGGGGAGGGCTGGTGAAGGATTTGGGTTAAAAGGTTTAAAAAAGGCAACGAATTGAAACAAACTATTCACAGTTTCCCTTGGCTCGTTATGGAAAATTTGTTTTTAGCAACTTGATATGGGTTAAAAGTATTTTAAGATAATCTTAAATTAAAGCAGAGTGTTAAATCATTCAAGTCGAGTATAACTTGCCGCTAAATTAATGAAAAGAAAATTAGTTAATTGAGGATTATAATAAAATAATATGCAATTGAAAACACAATGCGGCTGATTAAGAAATGAGGAATTTTTAAATGACTTTCGGCTTTGCAAACTTTTGCGCTCTAAAAATTTAAATTCAAAAATAAAGAAAACTTTGCTTAAATATGTAAATATCTTTTCACAATGTACTTAACAAAGTTCTCAATTGTAAAATACCAACTACGAATATTTCCCATTAAATTGCCAAAAACTTTACTCAAAAATACATAACTTAAATACTTTGTATCGTAATCATAACATTTTGTAGTTAGAGTTTAAAGAGGAAATGGGGCTAGTAGAGCGGAAGAAGAAGGTGATTGTGTTAAATGATATTGCAATTTGAACCCACACGTCAATTTGAACATTTGATAATAGTAATGACAGCGGCAACAAACCATTAACACCATCATAACCAACCAAAAAAGCACCAAACAACCAACAAACCCACCAAGTGTCAATGAGTGTTTTGTATTTTATATGCAACATCATTCATGTCTTCTCACTACTCGTTTGTAGAGGGGGGAAAAATTATTAAATATACAGACATACATATACATTAGACTGTCCCTTATTTTTTTGAGTTTTAAATGTGTTCGTAATTTATTGGCTATCACTCCGTAGTTCCAGAACTATGATTTAAGAAACAAATTACATCGTCTTAATAACAAATAAAACCATACAAAAGTTACAAATAAAACATGTTTTATCATGTCGTATCGCAGTACCAGCGTAATTTGTATGAACTTGATGTAAGAGCAAGTCGGCACGGGTTAGCGTTCCTAAAAATGGTCAATATTTTTTTCCGGAGGACATTTCATCGTTACAAATGTATTTGGGGGGTATGCGTAAAAAATAAAAAACGAAGCCGAGAAATAAGGGCAACTTCGTGAATATATACGTATCATATATTCACATATGAGCCTGTCTCTTATGCTTCGAAATCGATTTTTTTACGCATATCCTTTAAATACCTTCGTAATGACACAATGTACTTCAGGAAAAAAATTTGGTCCTTTTTATTAACATTAACCCGTGCCAACTAGCGTTTAAATCAAGTTCATATAATTTGCGCTAGTACTGCGATATGACATGTTCTATTTGTTACTTTTGTATGGTTTTCTTTGTTATTAAGACGATGTAATTTGTTTCTTAAATCCTAGTTCTAGAACTACGGATTTATTAGCAATTAATCACGAACCATTTAAAACTCTAAAAATAAGGGACAGTCTAATATACATACACATTTACATATATAGTGAATAATATATGAATGTTAGTAAAATCCATTACAGAAATGTAAACTAAATAAAAATACATTTATTGACTTCTTATTTAGGCCGACTTAAGAGTTTCCTTAAAAATTGTTTTTACAGACTTTGAATAGTGTGATTGAAAATATAATGACACAAAAAAGTTACCATAGCGGAAAATATCGCTAAAACAAAATAAAAACCTTAAGATAACTGAAACAAATCGCAAGAATGGAAAAGCCGATTGAACGGTCAAAAAGTGGCAATATTTGAAATAACGGAAAAATCGGCATAACGGGAAAAATCGCTAAAAACTTAAAAAAATATCTAAAAATGAAAATCGCTAAAATGAAAAATTAATCGGCAAAACGGAAAACAATCAACAGGACAGAAAAAGGACTAACCAGAAAAATCACTTAGCAAAAACGTGGCATAAAAGAGTAAAAATCGCGAAAACAAAAAAATCACCAAAATGAAATAAAACTGCAAATTGGAAAAAGAACCTATAAAACGAAAGAAAGTCGCCAAAACGGAGAAGAAAATTATCAAAGGATCCCGCTATGCAACAAAATGAAACTTTTGTCATGACCTTTGATGAACACTAAATTTGTTTGATGTGTTATTGTCAGCTAACTACAAAAAAAGTTGAAATTTTAAATTGTATTTATATGATTTTTTTATTTTTTATTATCTAATACCACGAGAAATATTTATGTAGAACATTTCAGACCGCTACATCGCCAGTGAAGAGGAGTTTGTTTGTCCCTTATGTAAGAAAGGGTCAAAAATGCCCATACCGAGAAGAGTTAGATGAAATCGGTAGAGCAGCCTATTCTAAAAATCCGAGATTGGGTATCTGAGGATGCTGATCCCCAGGATTTTCATTTATGTGGGTATCACCTCCTTTCGCTTCGGGCCTTGCATTGTACATACGCGATGAAGTTGTGTTCCAGTGTCAGCAATCATTAGGCATGGATGATCCTGAATTTAGCTGCCTTTGGGTTAAATTCCGAATCAGGGCACATTAGTTGCACTTCCCCTGAGTGCTTGTGTCACATAAAAAAATAAAACAAAGTAACTAAAAAAAATAAAATAAAAGAGTTTATTCATACAATTTTAGATTTCGACTGTGGTACTCCTTTGGCATTTTGCTTGTTGGATGGTATAATTAGGCCAATGGTCGTAACATTTTTAGCCAGAAAGACCGATATCTTTCTAGGTAAAACGTGAAACAAAAAGTGAATAAAAAAACATTGCTCAAACGGGAAAATTCGTTAAAACGCGGAAAATTTTTTCAAAATGGGAAAAAGTCAGCGAAATGCATGAAAAACGCCAAAACGAAAAAAATCATCAAGCCTGAACGAATTTTCGGAACGGGAAATAATCGCCACAACTGGAAAAAGTCACCAAAAGAGCCGCAAAAAAGAAAAAAACGTAGAGAAGAGCCAGAAAGGAAATAAATAAATCGCTAAATCAAAAAAAAAAAAAAACTAGCCAAAACTTGAGAAACTTCCAAAAGGAAAAATAATCACCTGAAACAGAAAAAATCGCTAAACCAAAAAAACAATATCCAAATCGAAAAAATCGCAAAAAGGGAAAAAAGAAAATCTGAAAAAGTCGAAAAACAAAAAACTGCCCTCAAAAACGAAAACAAATCATCAGAACGCTAAAAAGCTTCATAGGTAAAAAATTGCTAAAGAATTTGCCATAACGGTGAACAGTCGATATCGCAAAGACGGATACAAATCGCCAAAACAAAAACAAATATATATATATATATATATATATATATATATATATATATATATATATATATATATATATATATATATATATATATATATATATATATATATATATATATATATATATATATATATATATATATATATATATATATATATATATATATATATATATATATATATATATATATATATATATATATATATATATATATATATATATATATAAAGAGTGATTTTTTGCTATTATCTTTTTGGCAACACTAGTTTTGACAGCTCACGCACGTTTTGTATCTTGTGTCACTGTCAAACATCTTCAGTTTGGTCTATAATTTAATCATGAATCGTCTTACAAACGAACAACGCTTGCAAATTATTGAATTTTATTACCAAAATGCGTGCTCTGTTAAGAAAGTTCATCGCACTTTTTTATCGAAGAATTGTGTTCAGCGACGAGGCTCATTTCTGGTTGAATGGATACGTGAACAAGCAAAACTGCCGTATTTGGAGTGAAGAGCAGCCAGAAGCATTGCAAGAGCTACCAATGCATCCACAAAAAACAACCGTTTGGTGCGGATTATGGGCTGGCGGCATCATTGGGCCGTATTTCTTCAAAGATGATGCGAATCACAACGTTACTGTGAATGGTGAGCGCTACCGTGCGATGATAACAAACTTTTTTCTGCCCAAAATGGAAGAGCTTAACTTGCATGACATGTGGTTTCAACAAGACGGTGCCACATGCCACACAGCACGCGAAACAATGGACCAATTGAGAGGCGAGTTCGGTGAACAGTTTATTTCACGCTTGGGACCAGTCAATTGGCCGCCCAGATCGTGCGATTTAACGCCTCTAGACTATTTTTTATGGGGCTATGTTAAGGCTAATGTCTATAGCGACAAGCCCGCTTCGATTGACGCACTGGAAGCCAACATTGCCAACATTATTCGTGAGATACCGGCCGAAATGTTGGAAAGAGTATGCCAAAATTGGACTAAGCGGATGGACCATTTGAGGCGCAGCCGCGGCCAACATTTGCATGAAATAATCTTCAAACATTAAATTATATCGACCCAACTATCGATCCAAATAAATATTTCATGCATTTTTCTGAATTTTATGTGTTTTTTTTTTTACTTTCCGATAGTTCTTATAAAATCACCCATTATATATATATATATATATATATATATATATATATATATATATATATATATATATATATATATATATATATATATATATATATATATATATATATATATATATATATATATATATATATATATATATATATATATATATATATATATATATATATATATATATATATATATATATATATATATATATATATATATATATATATATATATATATATATATATATATATATATATTAAGGCTGTTCACGACATAGTGGGAAAAAAAATTTTTATCGGATCTAAACGCATAGTAGCTTATTTTGTGCCACTTGGAGTACAAATAAGACCTGCAAAAAATATATTCAATCGAACAACGTTTAGAGGTTGCTCAACGCTCCCAAAGATTTGCTATAGAATAGCTTTTGTATACCTATTTCTTTAGAAAATTTACTATTTTGTACCGGTGTCGATTTGTGAATTGGAAATTGATCATGATTGTAATATTTGTTGATTCTTTGAGAGTGGTTAACGATGCAGCAGAACGCTCTGTTGCTCTAATGTCTGCCTTCAACGAATCTATTACGAAGAATGAGACAGAAATGCAGAAATTAATTCAGGTGGTAGAGGATCACCGAAAGAGAGTTCCCGATGCTCGAAAAGTTACACCTAAAGCGTATAATCCGCGATAACAAGATCATAATGCATTTTAGATTGTGTTAAGTGGTTTTTATGTAATGCTGATTAGCACATTTTGCTTAGATTATATGTATTAAAGTTCAATAAAAAGAAGTCCTTTGAGCAACCCCTAAATATTTTTCGATTTGTTTGAGTTTTTGCACAAAGCAATGTTTATAAAAAAGGAACAAAATAAGCTACTATGCATAATTAAATTCAAAAAAAATTTTTTTTGAACAGCCCTAATATATATATATATATATATATATATATAGATATATATATATATATATATATATATATATATATATATATATATATATATATATATATATATATATATATATATATATATATATATATATATATATATATATATATATATATATATATATATATATATATATATATATATATATATATATATATATATATATATATATATATATATATATATATATATATAGATACATATATATGTATGTATATATTAAAACGGGCAAAGGAGCTCTTTCCTGTCCTTTATCCCGTGATAAGATCGTTGGTACGAAATATATTTTCTCATTTATAATCCCTGATGTATGCTCTATATTAGTTTTCGATCCATAGAATTCAGCTTTCATCCTCCACCATAGATTTGTTTCGTACGATCTAACTATGATCTAACTTATTTTATAAAAATGTTATATTCAATCAAATAAACAAAAATAGTTTAATTATACGAAACAATGCATTAAACTGAGCTGATCTTATTAACGTTTAGTTACATGATATATTTTCTTTCTTTTCGTTTTCGATTGAATTTTTCATTTAATTTTTTCCGTTTTTCGTAGAATCTATATATCAACCGCTTAATACTGATTTTATCATACGACTTGAAAAAAAAATCCTCTATAACGAAAATTGTGTTGTATTTATGTTTGTTCTGTTGTCTTTAACTTCCATTGTCATTGTCATCAACATCGGTCGTAGTGTCAGCATCATTCTCGATATCCCCTCCTATACCTCAACTACCACACCACCAACCTTTTTTAAATGATGATAATAATGAGAAGATAAAAACAATAAGGTTGACGTTGAACGCTAATAGTGCCGCTGCCGTCACAGCTGATATGGATGATTACAAAAAGAAGGAGGTGGACATGAGAAAAAAAAATGTGTGATACGAGCAATGAATGTGTCACTGCTATTAATTTAAGGCAATGGATTTGTTTTTGGGATTTTTTTTTATTCAACTTTTTTCATTTATATAATTGTTTAACAGCATGTGTACGTACGACAAGAGTGATATCTATACAATACATATTTTTATTGATAGTTAGATATTATAAACAACTATTAGTACAACTCATGTTTAGTATATATTTAATGAAGCCATCACGTCCACTATCGTTGTCGTTTCTGTTGCCATCTTCATCATTACCATCAGCCATCCTTTCCATGTTTAATTTGTATATCTATCTATCTGCTTCGATAATTGCTTGTGTGCGTTTTAGTTGTCTATGGCTTTTGCAAAATTTTTGTGCAAAAACTAGAAATCTAAATTTTCTAAATATTTTATTCGGAAATAATTGGACATGACATCTTTTCGGAAACTGCAAGTCTGAATCGTGAATAAAAGACGAACATTTTTTCACGTGAAATATTTCCCATGAACGAAAAAAAATTGTGGAAAATGTTTACAAACACACAACAACAACTATTCAAAGTTGGCAATTGGGATTTTAGGGAAAGGGGACATATTTCACGTGAACTTTTATTCCCGATAAGGGTGAATATATAATTCCTTTATTTTATCTTCATTAAAAACCCGGCAAATCAATATAATAAATCTAGTAATATTTTGTATAAAATCACATTTATTTGTATATTTAATATAAAAGTGCAAATTCTTATGTGAGACACTGTATCGATATGTTATTGCATGCTGCATAATCTGGGGACTTTTCTGGTTTAAATAATGTTTTCTATTGCTTTACAACACGTCTTCGCGATATTTTAACGCCGCGTCTTCACGAGACATTAAGTTTGAGGTAACATGAGAGAGAACGTCGGCAGAATAATAAAAACAAAAGGGCGATTTTTCTCATCATCTCGTACTCTCATCCAGTGCTGTCACGACCAAAAAATTTTTGTAATCAAAATTTAACAAAAAAGTAAACAAAATTTTTATGAATTTAAAATACTGTTTTACATAAATGAATTATTAAAATATAAAATTTTTTTTAATACTAAAACATATCTTTTGCAGACCAAACTTACGATGATTCCCATTAAGTTTGGTTTGGCCATAGATATGTTTTCATCATTCAAAAGATAAAAGAGGCCTGACCACTGACAAGGTAGTTGTCAGCAACCTAAGTCTGTTGTCAAAAGAAATCTAGCAGGGCGTCTTGACGAGCAAATTTTTTGTTATAGCATTTGTCAAACTTCATGTATAAAAAAATTAGAAAAATTTTAGTGCTATTTTTTGTATTGGTTTTGAGTTTTGTCAAGACACATAATTCGGAATACGAACCTATGAACGTTAAGATTCGATGACAAGTACTTTACGTACTCAGCTATTGTTGGCTTATAAGTTTAAGCGACAAAAATTCGTTTTCATTTACAAGCACATGTAGACTTAAAAATTGGTTGTATACTTATTTTATTACTACATATCAGCAAATTGTAAATACTTTCAGATAATGGGAAAAATACGTACTAATTTTATTAAAAACTAAGTAGTAGTTACAATTAGAAGCATAGTAATAAGATAAATAAGTACCACTCATTACTTTGTAACCCGTTAATAAAGTACTACTGATTACAAAAATGACAAAAGTTTTTGCTGGGTAGCTTCATGCACAAGTAGAGTAGTGATTTTCTTTAACTTTCCTAATGCACATTATGCTTAAACACGACGAGTTAGAACTAGAAAAAAAATTTTCGAACAAAATAATTTTAATAAACACTTTCGTAAAAAAAAATTTTGAAAAAAATTATTCATATAAAATTATTCGAATACAATAAATTCGCAGAAAAATTAATTCAAAAACATTTTTCGAAAAAAAGTTACTTGGAAGAAATTATTTGAATAAACATAACTCGAATAAAATTAATCGAATAAAAATGTTTAAATAAAATTATTCGAATAATTTATATTCAAAGAAAATTGTTCGAATAGAAATTGTTCACAGAAAATTAATGAAAAAATTTTATTTCGATTCGAATAATAGTATAATCTTATACATATAGTGTCATGTACTCGTATAGTGACTTATAATTAAATTTTATGTAAGACATATTTTTAACGCAAGCTAAAATCGGTTTTTGCAGAATATTTTAGCACTAATTGTGAATAGCTACGAAATTTACCCTGAAGCATATATGAAATTTTGAGCTATTCCTGTCGTTTAAATTGAGTTTTGAGCTTTGTTGTCTTTAAAGACTTGTCGTAGAATTTAATGACAAATACTTTTTATGGAATATTTCAGTCTCCTATATCTCTTTTTAAAGTAAGTTTTTTGCTGTTTTTCCTAGAAAGGAGCAAAACATACTTATACAGTAAAGACTTACAGAGTTAAAATACATCACAAAAATTTTCCTCGTAGTATTTTACATAAAAGTACTTACAGACATTTCCCTAAAGGTTTTTTTTTGTTTTTTCTTGCTAGAACCGATAGTTTACTGCTATCCCTCGTATGTAAATAAATTTAAAATATACTGGTAGGGGATTAAGTTTTATTGTTTTTCATCTATTGTTGACATGAGTTTGTGATTACAATTTGTGTTAAAGTTTATGGTGGTTTCAGAAAGAAAAACCACACTCTGCACTATAGGCATTTTCTCAATTTGATAGCAAATTATCCTCAGACTGAACAACAAGAACGAAACTGAGAGTTCTGATATTGCTTATCACAGAATGTGTTTGTTATGTTGTACTTTATTAAAAACTACATGTCGGGCTTAGTTACACAAGTTTACAAGAATTTCGACTTTTGCTTGAAGTTTAGTCCCATAGAAGTGGAAATGCTCGGAAAAAGTGGTAGATCGATATATTGATGGACATACCATTTGAATTAACGCAAAATCGCATCCGTTTTGTTTAATGGGAAGTCGATTTTTTTTGCAGAATTAATTTTTATTTCTTATGAATGTTTTAAAAACAAATTCGACGATATATATGAGACTACCTACGTTGCAGATGAAAAAACAATAATGGTACGTATCAAAAGTAATATTATTGTGAAGCTTTAATTTTTTGTTTTAATTGATTACAACAAATCGTTCTTCATTAAGTTCAGTTGCTACAGTCCAACAGTTGACCTGAATTTGTAAACTTGTGTTATTATTAAGTAATTAAAGAAATTAAAAATAAACATTATAATTGAATTGACTAAAAATACACAGTTTAAGATTCAAAGAAAAATTAGAAATTCCACTTCTTTTATATTATTTGTTTCTATATTTGATAACAACGCACAGTGGGGGAGAAACTGAATATAAAACAGCCATTTCTAAACGGGTACTCTGATCAGTATAAAATCACAAGTACATATCCGAAGAGTATTTCTATTTAATTTTGCAAGATGAGCTTCCCATATTGCTCAGGAGTGGACCTATGAAGTCCTACAGTAGTTCACTTCGAGCATATAAAATTTTTCCACACATGTATTTTTTTAGGATCCAATTGTTACAATTAATCTTTTGTTGGCGAAACAACAAAATTTAAAGTTGTTTAAAAAAAAATTGTTTTAAATATTTCTTTTGAATTGGAAAATATACGATTTTTAATTTGAAAATTGAAAAATAAAAACAATTTTTCAATTTGACAATTTTTGCTATAATAAAAATCATCATCATCAAAAAAATTCTTCGGGGACATATAATTATTAATTATGTGTCTAAAAGGAATCTTCACTCACTTTATTTTAGAAAAAATTTCAGTAAAATTTACTATTTTTTTGCCCTTTCGAATTCGACCTATTTTGTAGCAAATTTTGAATTCAAAAGCAAATAGCTTTTGTAGAAACTCTTATGTACATTCTTAATAGACAAAACATTTTTATGGGCCTTGGACCAAACGAAGCAAACTGCAAAAAATTACATTTTTGGAATATCTTGAAAATGTTTTAGGAATTCTGAGATTCTCCGAAATAAATCTTAGTTTTCTTTGCTTGCTTGGTTATTTGGTATGTAAATTGATATATAACTGCAAAATTTCATTAAAAACTACCAATAGCCAACGATTTTATAACACTAAAAAAAAAATTTAATATCCACAAAACACCACATGATACCATTTTTCCTATTGTTTTGCAAAAAGTCGTTTAAAAAAATTTCAATTGCTAAAATCTGAATACACTGTTGAAAACTACGCTTAATTTTGTGAATTCTAATATCTGGTATGTATATCTGCCTTTCTCTTTTGAACGTGTAAAATTAATGGACTTATAATTAAAAACTTGTAATGAAAAAGATTTACACGAAATTGTAGAAAAAACATTAGGTATACGTATGAAGCAAAATAGCAAATATATAACAGGTATACACTCTAAAGCATTACTTAAAATTTAATGTCATATAATGTCTAAGTTTGTGTTGAAAATTTCTCATTGTCTAAAATAGCGTCGATTTTGTAGGTATTTGCAAGAAAAAAAAACATAATTTGTCTAATTTTTATATTTAGTTCAAGTGGATAAAATGGCAAAAAATAAGTATTATATGCCTATGGCTGATAGGTAAATACGCCAGACTATCAGCCAAGAGGTCCCGGTTCGATGCTGCAGGCAGCCAACCTCTTCGCCGCTATTTTTTTATTTGTTTAAGTAAACATATTTTGTTCAGAAATCAACAAAAAGAATGCGTGTCTAATTTTAGGTCTATAAAAATTAGTAAAGTGTTGCCTATTATTATCGACCTAATTTTCAACAGAAGTGTTTTAGAGTGTATGCTATGCCCGAGTGAAACTTTAGACTGATTATATTTTCGTTTTAGAAATGGCTGATTTGGTAATATATTTTCAAATAATTTTGGTTTTGCCCCACTGTGAAATGTCAGAGAATGAATTGAGAATAAATTCCTCAATATGAGACAGGCTTCTTTCTTTGGTAAACAGCTATTATTCTCTTATTAAATTTGATGTTTGAGAACTAATTTGATTTCTAATCATTAAATTCTCCAAAGTAATTTGTACTAAAAAGTAAAAGATTCGTCAGCAAATCTTACAACGCCACAAAAGAGTCTTTATAATACCAATAAATTGTTTATGCATATGTACATACATAAATAAATATATACAATGCATGTACATATACATATGTATACACATGATATGTATGTACATTGATTGTACATAGATATCATGTATGTATATAATATGTACTCACATAAGTGCATATATACATGCATACTTTAAAGTCTAGAATTATATAGTATTTGAATTTGATACATGTGAGTACATACATACATATCTAGATTCTTATGCATTTTTTTAAATTATTTTGATACGTTCTTATTGTAAATAAGTATTTATTTAAGTCTACATACATATGTACATATGTACACTGAAAAAATTTCGCTTCTCAACTACAATGAAAGAGTTTCGTTAGACTTTTTTCACAATTCTAATGAAATATTTCACAATTCTAATGAAATTTCATGAATATTGTGAAAGAATTTCATTGAAATTGCTTCGTTAGTTTTCATAGTTTCATTAGAAAATTTTATTGGATTTATGAGAACAACATTTTGTCATTTTATATGTTTGTTGTTGTTGTACTCTTTCTTATTATTATACTCTCATAAGACACATTGTCTTGACTGTGCTGTTGGCTGAAGTGATTAAAGGCAGAATTAGTTTGTACGTGCTGTTCTGTTCTGAATCAGCTGTTTCGTTTCTGTTCAACTGAAAATCTGTATGAGTGGTTTGTTGTTCCTTTTTCGTTCTGTTCTGTTGCGGACAAAACTGTAGAAAATAGAATTCAACGTTAAGTGACAGCCAACAGTGCGTATGTATTAGTTTTTGTGGTGTTTTTTGGTATTTGTGGTTTGTGGTTTGTGGTTTTGTGTTTATTTCACAATTTTTCACAAAACTATTTATTTTCACAATTTCAATTTATTTGTTTTGATTACCTTTTGCTTTTAAAAACAGCTGATTCCATTCACAGAACAAGTAATTACAAAATATTTTCTACAGAACGTCACAGCACAGAACAGCAACAGAAAGTCAAGACTTATGAAGCCTTAAGACGTTGTCTACAAAGCGAATGATGCGAATCGTTAAGGCTTCATTAGTCTTGACTTTCTGTTGCTGTTCTGTGCTGTGACGTTCTGTAGAAAATATTTTGTAATTACTTGTTCTGTGAATAGAATCAGCTGTTTTTAAAAGCAAAAGGTAATAAAAACAAATAAATTGAAATTGTGAAAATAAATAGTTTTGTGAAAAATTGTGAAATAAACACAAAACCACAAAACCACAAACCACAAACACCAAAAAACACCACAAAAACTAATACATACGCACTGTTGGCTGTCACTTAACGTTGAATTCTATTTTCTACAGTTTTGTCCGCAACAGAACAGAACGAAAAAGGAACAACAAACCACTCATACAGATTTTCAATTGAACAGAAACGAAACAGCTGATTCAGAACAGAACAGCACGTACAAACAAATTCTGCCTTTAGTCTAAGTTCGATACTGTGAGCGGTCATTAATTTTAAAAATTTTTCTGGTGTGATTTGGCGTCTATCGTAAGTATTTGTAGCATGGGACTATTTATAAATTAAAATAATCAATAAAAGAGATAAGCTAATGAGGCTTACTAGGTAATGTAATAATTGCATTAAAACAATGAAATACCTTCATTACAATAATGACACAATATCATTAAATTAATGACACAATTTCATTAAAATGATGAAATATTTTCATTAAAACAATGAAACAATTTCATTAAAACGATAAAATAATTTCATTAAAATAATGTTCATTAGCTTAGCGAAATTATAACAATGGATCAATGAAATTATTGCATATATGTAATCAAACTTTCATTAAAATAATTTTAACGAAACTTGTTTCATTAATCCAACGAAGCGTGACGTTGGCTAAGTTTTAATGAAGTTTTTCATTGAATTAAATTCGAAATTGACACAATTTATGAACAAAATTATTTCAGTGTACATGCATAAATAAATAACTTCACATTTGTTGAATAATTTTTAAAGGGGATTTTTGGTTCTACTATATTTTGCTTGCTTCTACATACATATTTGTTTTCATTTCTTTCATTTTCTATTTTTGGGCAAATTGTTTATTTTATTAATTTAATTTTTTATTTGTTTTTTGTTAATTTTTGTGCCAGCCAGTGATAGTGCATGTTTTCTTTTTTTTTATATATTTCAATTCTATTTCATTTTATTTTCTGTAAACATTTTAGTTAAATTTTGCTGATTTGCATTCATTCGTTTTATTCCGAGAATTTGAAATTGAAATTTTATGCGTTTGAATATGTGTGTGTTTCCTTCTTGGAGAGTGTCCAGTATTTTATTTATTTATTTTGTTTTGGTTTCCAGTTTTTATTTTATTTTACTGATATTTTTGTGCTCAATTCGATAACACATTGATGACATTTATTTTCAATATTTTTACTCACATTAACGGCATGTGTGAGTGTTTATTAAATGATGTGGGCACTGTGGGATGGAGTGTTATATATTGCTATTGATGAATTATTGATTTGCCAAAATAATTTATTATGTGTATTTTTCAAATGGTTGGATATCTATGGCTTAAATAATTGATTTTCGAATTAAAGCTTGTTAATCCAATCGAGTTTTCATCAGATCCCGACGTTGAGATGGCGGATGAGAGGGTTGAAATTGGAGAAAATGGCGTTATGTTATACCTACATTGGCATAGGGTATATAGAGGCTAAAGCGAAACCTTAAAAAACCTAAGTCTCCTTTCAGAAACCTAAGTCTAAGAATGTATTAGTAGAAGTCTAAGAATGTATTGGTTTGAAATAAAAAATTCTCCACAGCACTAAAAACGAACTTGGTGGTAATAAAAACTATTCTAAAACATTTATATATTTTATACATGAAAGTTTATACAATTATTGTTGTAATCATTAATGAAAATATGATGTAAGAATAGTTTTCAATACATTCGAGCTCAAAAAATATTGATTTGTTAAAATTTTTTTTGCAATTTTTGTATTTGGTTGTAAAAATTTGTATCCCAAATTAAAACAAAAATACGATACTGTTCAATGAAAAAATAATTCAACACATCAAAATATTTTAACAAACAAATGTCAAAAAAATCCAACAAGTATTTTAAAAATACGATGAATAGAAACAGAAAATTTGTATCACATAGTGCCAAAAAATTAATTATAACTAAAAATTTATTGTACGTGTAAGAAAATTGCTAATTAATGGATATTCAAGTGTAAAATGTATGCCCTCTCAAGTGTGTTGAAATAAATAAAACATTCTTGCTCATGTAAGTTGAATTCACAGTATCTGTTAAGAGAGTTGTCGTTATTGTATTGACAGTAAGAGACTTTTCTATCTATGTTATCAATAATAATAATATTAACAATGCACTTATTTCTCGTTGTCTTCTCGCGGTTATGGCTTGATATGATCTCTTTAATATATATTCCACCTATATCCGACCGAAAATGGAATACAACTCTCCTGTATGGCCCCATTCCTCAAAGTATATTTTGAAGTCACTCCATCGCGTACAAGAGAGGGCGAAGAAGCTCGTCGGTAACAGTAGGCTAGCCATGACTCGATGGATCATCGACTCCATGAAAGCCGTGTATCGTTACCACGGCTCCCACTTTGATCCGATCAGACCAAAACTGGTAGACTTATTTTATTTTTAGGTAAATTGGTAGCTTGGTCGGTGTGTTGCTTTCCTTTACATTTTTTGGTAAAAAGAAATATTTAAATATAACTCGAATTTAATTATTTTCAGTAAAAATTTTACTAACATAATAAACTTCAAATAACACACTAAAATATTTGAAGATCCTAGATTTAAGTGTTCTTTGAGGGCCTACATAAACGGATTTCATTCAGAATCTCATATGTCTCTCAGTATTATTTAAGTTTTGAATATTCCGTCGCAATTCTATATGGCGATTTCCTCAGAAACTTGACTTTTTGTCACGTAACGTCACCACGAATTTAAACTTGTATTTCAGAACCATTTGATCTAATTTTTCCTTATTTTTTACTAAATGTAGAGCTACTTATGTTCTACACAAACACATATCTAAAGCAGTAAAGAAAACTTATGTAAAAGCAAATTTAATTGCTTTGTGACGTACTCATATTAAAAATTCTAAATCTAAAAAAATTTAAATTCTCCAGATCGCAGAAAAATATTTAGATGATTTTTGGAATAATGCTCGCGATTTTTAGAAAACATTACGTCTTTCGTTTGATATTTGATTATTTTTGTAGTAAAAATGTATTTTCTAAACAAATCTTCTTTAAATAAATGCAATATAATGAGCGCTAGCATTATGTTCGGTTTTGATAGATTTTGGTCGGCTTTGACGAAAATTTTGGTCGAAAATTTGGTTTTCCTTGCGGCACCCCTGATCGTTACTCCAATGCAATGTGTTTTAATAAAATTGTTCCCGACTCTCTCTCTCTCTCTCTTTTTCGCGAACAACACGTTCTTCATTAAGGGCACATCTACGCATTACAGTTACAATTCGTTTTTGGGCGAATATTTCGTATGTGGAATAAACTTTCTGCAAAGCAGTGATGCCATTTTTGGGGATTTTTTACGATATAACAAAAAACGATGTGACATACTGTGTTGTCATATCGTAAGTTTTTTTACGATATGACAACATTGCGATATGACAACACCGTATATGACTATCTTAGTGTTGTCATATCGTAAAAAACTTACGACATGAAAACACAGTATGCCATATCGTTTTTTGTTATATCGTAAAAAATCCCAAAAAAGGCATCGCTGCTGCAAAGGTCTTTTCTGTCACTTTTAATGTTGGAAGGTTCAAATAAAATTTCCATAAATAATACTTCATCTATCCTCCTTCCCAAAAGCAATGTTTGCTTATGTAGGGACCATTCTCTGAGTGTAGGTTTTGTACTATGTATTAAAAAAATAATTCTTTCTTAACCAGCATTTCACGCTTCAGAATTCCAGTTAGCATTAAATAAATATGAAGACTTTTGCTTGCATTTTGAAGGTAACACTAAACCACTGTAACAAGTAGTTAAAGTTGGGTGGTTCTGGGCTGACTCAGCTTTTACAATACACTTGTTTATAATATGAAGAGCAAGACATAAGGCAAATAAAATATCAAAACACTCTCACTAAATTCTCAATGCAAAACTGTTTTATATACTTTGCTCTTTATCTATATAAGAGATAGTAATAGATATTAACAAAATAGTGCTGCCAGAATAATATAGAAAAATTCTGTTAAATAAAGCCAAAAAATATTTTATTGCCTTAGGTTAAAAAAAAACGCAAAAAGAAAACCTTAGCAATTAAAATTTTTCTGGAGAAAGTGCAACAGCCAAAGAAGTGTATATCAGCCAGAATTTTAAATAAATGGCAACACTAAATTTATTAAAAGAGAAGGAACGCTCAAAATTAATGGAAAAATACACAAATCAAATTAACAAGCATATGGATTAATAAATTAGTTTATAAATAAATTAAATTATTTCAAGTAAAAAATGTTATTAAATTTTTTAGACAGACATCTTTTGAAACATATCAAAATGTTTTTCTTCATATTTTGGTTGAAAATAAATGAAAATTTTATTGTGTAAAAGAGTTTGCTTAAGGCTTGTTGCTTTTCACTAGTGTGTGAGTGTGCTTGCTTGCATATACATACCCAGCACACATTTTTTGCCGATTTCGTTTCGAAGTCGTTCAGAAGATCTGCACAAGATGCCAAATTCGTAACCGATTTAGGTCAGAAAATGTACCGAAAGTCACATATGTAAGTGGTTGACAAGAAATCGGACCTCTTTGTCTGGGGAAATTCTAAAAGTTTTGCCGAAGTATCTAAGGGAATTCTGTGCTAATTCTGAATAACTTTCTAAACAATGTCGGAAAAAATGTCTGACCAAACATCAGAAAATTTTCGGATTTATCTGATTTTTTTACGTTCTGTCGTCCTAATGTCAGAGAAAAGTTAAAGCTAAAATTTGAAATTCATCAGAAATGTCGTATAAAATTCTCACAGACATACATACATATATATGTACAGCTGTGTGCAAAATAATAGTAGAACCATATAAAATCATTTTGCTTTCAGTAAAATAACATTTTTTCACAATAGTGAAAAAATATAGACCTATTTTATTATTTTCACATCGAGTTTTGTGAGAAAAAATTAAAATTTTACGCCAAATATTGTACTTGAAAGTATGTGAGTCCTAAGAGATAAATGAGAACTACATATTACGAAAACTATGTATATTTAATGTACAAGTGACTGCTGAAAAAGGCCGAAGATATATCAGAAAACGTTCAAATTATACTTTTAAATGGCATTCGCTGGATTGTCTAGTAAAGTTTTACATTTTTTTCTGACGTCAGATATGTCGACAAAAAATGTGCACTGGGTATGAACCCACTGTACATATGCATGTGTGCATATGTGTGAATCTGTGTGTATGATTAGCGATAACAGTTTTGTTACTGTAAAATATGCCGGTATTTTATTTTATTTTTTTCATTGAATATTATTTTTTTTTGTTGCTTTTGTTATTGTTTAATTTAATAAATATTGTATATAAAAAAAGAGAATTTGATTGATACTATAGCAATGAATGGAGAATGCGCATTGGCAAGCAGAGTAAAAGAGAATGTTTGAATGAGTGAATGAATGGGCAAATATGAGTCTTATGGTATGTGTATTTTACTGTAGTGGAGCAAAGATAACAACCGGCTGCTTTTGTTTGAGTTTTAAGGGGACTATTGCAAAAATATTTTCAGTCTTTACTGGATTGAACTGCAAGTAGGGTTGTTGTTTAAGAACAAAAAACAAAAAAGTGTTGCTCGAAAGTTTCAATAAAAAAAATTAATACCAAATTTCAAAGGTCGTTGTTTACGTCTCATAAAGTGGTTTACTAAAAAACCAAAAAAGTCAGTTAAACGTCATAATCTTTATATATAAAGTTTAGTTTGATATAAAATAGTAAAAAATTAAATTTAACAAAAGTAAGATAAATTAAAAAAGTGGTTTTTATAATAAATAGTGATCAAAAAAAATATATACAGCCATAATAAGAAATAATAATTGAAAAAGTAATTGTGAAATCTTAAAGTAATTGAGAAATATTAAATATATAAGAAAATATATTAAAAAAAATTTTTAAAAAATTGCTTACAAAAAGAAAGTATAGGTACCTATTTATGTGTTAATAATTTGTGTTGACGTGTTTATTTAAACAACAAAAAATCGCAATTTGTTTTTTGCTATTTAAACCTCATTGCCGTAAAATAACGAAGTATAGTTAGTTGTATGTGTTTTTTTATTATTGTATATATTTATGGTGCGGTTTTGTACAAATTAAAAAATCTTTAAATAGCAAACAAAAAGCAAAGAAAAGTAAATAAATTAAATACGAACAAACACAATCTACAAAAACCGATGACGTTGCCAGATGTTTGTTTTGTTATGTTATCTGTCATTCAAAATTAAAATTTTTTTCTAACGAATTTGTTCTTTTTATCGACGAAGCAGAGTTTATATAGTTTGGTCTCAGGACTACCAATGATAAATTGATGCCATCTGAGACCACAGTGTCCGGTAAACCACCACGTTAGTAATCTGAAGTAATTTTTGTCTAAGAGCAGTAATATTTTGGGATAACGCAATGAACCGTTTTGCTTGTCTTAGACCATGAAGAGCTTCCCGATGGCGAGAAAACTCCATCTGAAACGAAGAACTATTCTTCTCTTGTGAGATTTCAAAAAAAAGTTCCGGTTTTCTAAACCTTAGGTCCTTTCTTACATCGACAGTCAGTCCATTCGTTTTCATTAAGGGACGTAACACAATTTTTGACAACATCTGCCCTTATCTCATACTGATTAAGGTCTTGAGTGCTGCCTGTCTATCTGACATCAAGTAGACTCCAATACCTTTATATTGTTTCTGCAAGCATTCTCTAGCACAAATAAGGATGTGGTAGACTTCCGCCTGGAAAATCGTAAGGTACTTACCCATCGGAATAGCCCTTTGGAAGTTAGGGAAGTATATACCTGCCTCCGTATCTCCATTTTCTTCTTTGAAGCCGTCAGTGAACCAACTCTGGTCAGGGTGCTGTTGGCTGAGTAGTTACCACGTTTGACTACAAACCCTGAGGGCTTGAGTTCAAGACTAGTTTCAGGCAAGCCAACAACATCACGAATTTTTCTCATGTGCATTGGTGTGTTATTGTGTTGGTTGTTGTTGGACTGTTAAAGTGATGAATGCTTATCACTAATCACTTTGGCAGTACCGGCAGCGACTAATACTAACATATCCTAATGCACTTCACAGCACCATTCTCGTCGGTATTGTAGCGGAACAGCTTAAAGAACTCAATTCCTCTAGTTGACACCAGAGGGCTTGCACCACTGCTCTTCAAAAAAACGCGCAATAGTAACATGTTAATTAATTAACTGGTAGGCATTAATTGCTTGATTCTGTTACTTCTCATTAAAAAAAGCATGTTCGTATCATGAAGTGTGGTTCAACCATTGGCTCCCTTCAGTAATTATATCATCAAAGTTTTTATTCCAGGCTAATGTCGATTCCAGGCTAATGTCGATTAATTATTGCGCACCGAAGCCTTACTTTGGTGGGCTATTCGTGTCACTTGTTCCCAGCAGGGAACAGTACCTCTCATCCCTCAACCCTGATGGAGCGATCAAAGTTTTTACGGATGGTTCCAAAAGGGGCAACAGAACTGGCGGAGGTTTCTATGTGGAAAACTTCAACGTAAGAGTCCCATTTAGGCTGCAGGACGGTTGTAGCGTCTTGCAAGCTGAAATCTCCGCTATCACTAGGGCGGCAAGATGGCTTAGGTACTATAGGATATCGGAAGATATCTATATATTTACCGACAGCAAAGCGGCCATCGCCGCTATAAATAATGTATACACCACTTCCTTGGCGGTTGTCGAATGCTGGGTATCTCTAAACAAGATAGCGAGACATTCGAGAGTAACACTGTGTTGGATTCCGGTACACTCAGATTGTCCCGGGAACAATATTGCGGACGGAATTGCCAAACAAGGCGTGACATTGAGCAACTCGATGATATGCTACTTCGTTGGCATCCCTCTATCACATTGTAAATCAGTGATACAGCTTGAATCATTCAGGCTGGCACAATATAGGTGGGAACGCGAAGGCACCTGTCGCGTGGCTAGGTCCACGTGGCCCCACTACGACCTCAGCAGGACACGAGATCTGCTCAGGCTCGGTAAAGGTCGAACGAAACTATTAGTAACAGTGCTCACAGGACACTGTAATATTGGGATCCAAAAGTTGTAGCGATGAAGAAGAGGAGGAGACTGTTCTCCATCTTCTATGTCAGTGTCCGGCTCTAGACAGCTTAAGGACGAGAATCTTGGGTGCTAGCATATTTCCAGACTTAGAGAGTCTGGCTAATGTAGGGCTAGTCAGGCTATCCTCATACTTAGTTCAATCGGGATGGTTTGACACGGCGGCAGGGCAGTCGTAATTTCTATGCCCTGTCTGCTCTAGGGAACACAAAGGTACCGAATCAACGGACCCAAGTGAGTCACTTCTACAGTCGTGACTGCCCTCCTTACCTAACCTAACCTAATGCCGATTGTGTTTGACCATTCATCCTGATATATGGCTCATTCACAAACTACCCTAGTATTCTCATGTGCCACACCGGATCTCCAGTTTTTTTAATACAGATGTCTATTAGCGGAAATGTCCTTTTCCAGGCCTCTTTCTTCTCTATAATGTGCAAAGGTGGAATATGCAGAATGCTTTTTCCTGGTGATCGAAATATATATTATGTTGTATACCTTATTGAGTAGTGCCCTAACTTTAACTTGTCCTGTTTTGAGCAAACACACTAGGGCATCATATTTCAGTATTGGTTATATTATAGTGGTAAATGACCAAAATGTAAATTTTGGTTTGAGCTCCCATGTTTTGCTAAATGGTCGTTGGCAGGCGGAAAGTGCCATGACAGCTTTGTACGAAACGTGTTGATTCCGAGACCAAGAATGACCCCAAGGGATTTAACTTCGGTGGAGAGCCCGATAATTCAATCATTTAAGGTAAACTCCATGAGTCTTAAGTTTTCTTCGTCTGATAAAATGTACAATGATTGATTTCCTTGGCTAATGAACAAATCCCTATCTTTTCACTATTTGTCAGATAGATTTACATTTTGTTGCAGCTGTTCCGATATGGTTCCATCCACTCATCCTACCACAGATATGAAAAGGTTGTCGGCGTGTCTGCTCTTATGATCATCGATGTCCCACATATGGTTTACTCAACAACCCTGGATCACATCATTTCTAAAGTAAAATTTTTTTAATATTCACTCGTTTTCTATTATGAGCCTTCCCGATCGCCTCGTACGATTTATTCACGAAAGCTTCTTGAATGTCTGTACAAGCGCATAAGGCTATTTGGTTAGTTCCTAGAGCCTTCTGTATAACAAAGGCTAAAAACATATTAAGTTCGATAATAAAGTGATTTGATTGAAACTATGTAATACAATGCCTGAACTATGTTTTTTCTTTGCGTGTGCAAGCAGGCTTGTAGGTAAAAGTTTCCCCGTAACTGCTTTCGAAAATTTATAAAATTTTTCCATTTTTCCAATATATTTTCTCTTCTTCTCTTTCCGCTTTTACGCCAGTTCTTGTTTCTCTATGTATATTGTGAGTTAAAAAAAAACAAATAAAAGAGTAAATAGTGTTCGAATAAAATTTTAGTAAAATGTGCACAAAATGTTGATTTTATATTTGACAATGTTATTTAACTTTTTAGTTTTCTTAATATTATACCTTTTAGAAATTTATTCATGACTTCGCATAAATTATTCTAATTCCTTTTTAAGTATTTGGATATTCTTTAATTCTAGTTTTTGTTTGCATATTTGATTAAATTAATTACATATGTATGCATTTATTTGAAGTAGCCAGATTTTTTGAATAATTCGACACGTGTTCGAATAAATCTATTGAAAGACATATATTATTTCTTTTCAAACTTTAATATCAAATACCTCTATTCATATTTTTCATACGTACCTTGTAAATAAAGTTTATTGAAATTCTCTCAAAGCATTTAAATCTTTTTGAACACTAGTGACGTGTGAACTATTAAATAGACTGTTGTTGGGATTTTTTTGTTTTCTTCTAACTTTAAAGTTTTTATAATGCTAAAAATCATTTTTTTCAATATTCAAATTACATAGAAAAGAGTAAAACCAAGATTCAATTAAGAAAAATTCCGTAAAATGCGACTTTGACTCGCAGAAAAAGGGTTCCGTATGAATACCATATATATATGCATATCGATTTTTCTGTTTTGGCTGTTTTTGTTTTGTTTTTGGAACTTTTTAATTTTAGCCCGTTTTTTCGTTTTAAAGTTTTTTTTTGTCCTAACGAATTTTTTGGTTTTTGGCGATTTTTTTTAGTTTTAGTTATTTTTTTAATGCTTTTTTCGTTTCAGCGCTTTTTTATTTTAGAGTTTTTTTTATTTGGCGATTTTTTCGTTTTGGAAATTATTTCGTTTTTTGACGATCTTTTTGCTTTGCTGCTTTTTTCGTTTATGCGCTTTTTGCATTTCGACGATTTTGTTCCGTTTTGGCTGTTTTTTAATTTTGAAGCTTCTCAGCTTTAGCGTTTTTTTAGCAAATTTTTCAATTTGGTGCTTTTTTGTTTTAGTGCTTTTTTTAGTTTAGCATTTATTCTTGCAATCTTTTCGTTTTGCGATTTTTGGCGTTTCATGACGAGTTTTTAGTGTTGCCGGTTTTTTTCGTTTCAGTGTTTTTTTTCATTTTGGCAATTTTTTCGTTTTTGTTTTTTTTTATTTTTGTATTTTTTTATTTTTTGCGATTTTTTTTTTGTTTCAACGTTTCTGTTTTTTCTTAATATGATTATTTCGAACGTATTTGCTTTGTGAATCGAAATTGATTATTAGGCTAAGGTTCGTAACGTTATATTCAGAAAGAATTGGGCATGATTAATATTCCAAGGAACAAGGGAAAAATTAACATCAACTTAATTTTTCAACGTACACAGCAGAACAGAGTAGCGCCACTTTTTTTTTCATATTTATATATTTTTAGTTTTGGCGATTTTTTCGTTTCAAAGTTTTTTTAATATGTTAATTAATTTTTTCGACCTTGGAATTTTTAACTATTTATTATTTTCTTCAGGACCTTGAGCGTGAAGAAAATAATAAATAGATTTTTTTAATTTTAACGATTTATTTCAATTTGGCGGTACACTTGTTCGTTGCATTACTTTGAAGGATACCCTTTAATTATTAGTTTTGTTTGTTTCAAGTGTTTTTGAAAATTACATTATCTGATAGAACACCCGTCAATTTTAAGTCTGTTTTTTAGCACTAGCTGTGAAAGTTTCAACGGTTTACCTCTTACGGCTTAAAATGTACAGCTATTTACCAAAATTACACTAACTGATAGAATGCCCTTTAATTTTATTTTTTTTTATATAATTTTTTTATTTGAGTATTTATTGGTGCAGCCTGTATAATAACAATACACTAACTTTAAAAATGTCAAGTGCCCTTTTATCAAGTGTCTGTATATTGCATTAGGATTTTACTATATTTCGTTGCTCGCTTTATAACACCCTTTAATTTTTAACTTTTATACATTTTTATTATTTGTTGTTGTAGCGGCTAAAGTTTCACATGTCTATGAAAATTGCAAGTCTGTAGCTCTTACGGTTCTCGAAATAGAAGCCTGTGACAGACAGCGTTGCGAAAACAATAGGCTTCCTTTTCACCTTTAGTGTACGAAACCCTAAAAGCAAAGATTCAATTAAAAAATTCATTGAAAACTAATGAATTTTTAATTGAAAATCGTACTACTGTACTCAACAGAATTACTTAAGAATAAAAACAGTTTTTTTATATTTTCGTGCAGGGTATATGTACTAATTGAATATGTCTGTAATTCGGAATAGAGGACGATTAAGGCCTTTAGTATACTGTCTATTATAGCCACTTAACTTACATCTCAATTTTCGTGCTTCGTAATTTTCAGAGATAAAGCCAGATTTTTATTAATTTTTTAATTTTGCTTAGAAATAAAAATATGTTTACCTTTTCTGCGAAGCAACTTTGCCCTAAAAACCATAAGTCTAACATGGATTTTGATCTTGTGGAAATTCTAAAATATGTTTTATAAAGCCTTAACTCGTTCTTAGGGAAAATTACAAAAAGTGTTGGAAGCAAATTGGCGTATGCTTAATATTTTATTAATGCAATAAATAATTACACTCATACGCTATCATGTAGCGAGACAGACTGCTTGAAGTACCTTTTGTAATTTTGTCCTACAATGAAGGCGACATGGTTTGGGAACCACTGGCGATAGTCCTCAGATATTTTTGTCAAATTTTAGTTGTACAAGACTAAACTGCCATACTAATTTTTATGCAATTCGGAGTGGGTCAGACCCGATCAATGGGTGTTTTTGTACGAACTAAGTCACTTAGAACATACTTTGGAATTTCCGTAATCTCGAAATCCATTTTATACTCATGGTTTCTCCGGCAAAGGTGCTGAGAACTCTTCATAGAATTATTTCCCCACCTAATATATTTATTCAAATTAACCCAACCTATTGTGTATCTATCTTAAATTTGTAAAGCATTCTCTAATACAAAAAAAAACTGCGAAGCCTATCATTTCCTAAGTCTTCCCACTTTTCTCTGCCCCAATACAGTTCACAATATTCTGGCAACCCCAAACCAATTAACAGAAACAATAAACACAACCAATAAATAACACAATAGAAAGCAGCAAGCAACAGAAGCAACAAAAGTGACGTTTTCTTTTACGGCTAAAAACAAATAACAAAAGCAACAAGAAGACAATAATTACACATAATTACATTTTTTTTGTTTGCAATTTCTTTCTTGTGCCTTTGTCGTTTAACTATCACTCGTGTGTATTGTTTTTTATATTGACTTTTTGTTTGTTCAAAAGTCGTGTCGTTTTTCACTCGTTAATTCTTCTTCATCTTCTGCAAACAGCTACTAGTGTTTATTTCATCGTTTCTGTTTGAATAAATTAACAAACACACAAGCAAATTGTACTTGTTTTATAAAAATAAAAAAAAATATATAAAAAAAACCGAAACAATCCAAAATATAAAACAAACCATAAAACAACAACTACAACAAAGCCAAAGGCAATAAAAAAAGCTTCATCACGAACCAGCACTATTCTCTCCTTCTTACCTCTTTTAATGTGCCAACAACTTGTATTTTAGTTATTTTTGTTAATAAAATTCAATAAAAACAACTACAACGACAACAACAAAAGTATCTGGTTTTCTTAGACGTGCAGAAATATAAACATTCAACATAAATTTTATACAGTTTATTATTGCAAAATTGTTGTTTGAATTGAAATCGTGGCAAAAAAGAAACTCACTAACAACAAACACTTTCATAAGAGCATCCAAACAAGAATCTAACAAACTCTCTTTAAAAGTAAAATAGTGGATTTGACAACAATAACCACAACAACAGTTAAGGAAACGGTTTTTTCTACTCCAGCTACTTAAGAGAATTCTTGGCAAGAGAGATACTGGCGAAATAAGTAACAACTACTAGGAAAAACAGAGGTAAGCAAATTAAACTTTTTAAGTAGTAAATATATACATATGTATGTAAGTATGTAAATATGTATGTAAGTATGCACAGGCCGATTTCGGCCTGAAGTCGGTGACAAAGTCTGCACAAGATGCCGAATTCGTAACCGAAGTCGGTCAGAAACCCTACCGAAAATCATATGAGTCGTTGACCAGAAAGCTGAGGAAATTCTTAAAACTTTGCCGAAATGTTTAAGAGACTTCTGTACGAATTCTAAAGAGAAATGATCTTTCTGATCAAACATACATAAATAAATCACCTTTGTTCTAAAATTATATAAAATATTTTTGTTTAACAGCATGCCATACCCACAAAAAATTTAGGTTTTGGCCAACGAATTCAATTCCTGAGCCACTATGCAACGTTTCTGCACAGTTTCTGAAATATTATGCAATCAAGGCAATTTAATTCCCTTTAAGAGATTTGAAAGAATAGTCTGCACATTTTCTTACTTATTAACTTACGACTTTTATCTGTGACTTCTGTACATTTTCTGATTTTGGTTTTCCTAATAATTTCCATTTATCTTTTGATAGTTTCTGCATCAGTACTATTGTACTATTTTTAGTACTTTTTCATTGTCAAAATACCTCAGTACCCCCACGACATAAAAAGTACTTTTTCCAATCTGTAACGTTAAAAAATTAAATTTTTTCCCGGTTTATTAGTATTCAACCAATTATATTCAAAAACTTGTTCGAAAACTCTTGAATCTTTATTTGAAGAAATAAAATCTGTTCAAACAGAAGTTATTAGAGAACTATTTATAACTAGGGATGTAACGATACGCCGTTTTGCCGATCCGATACCGATACCGATATTTAAAAATAAATATCGCCGATACCGATACCGATACGAATATTGAAATTGAGTTCAATATTCGATCAACATATTTAGATCAACAAAACTCAAGTGCAATTTTTTTATTATACAAAATTATATTGTAAGAGAGAATATTTAAAATTGATTTGAATCCAGTATAAAAAATTGGAAGTAATTTTTAAGGAGCTACATTTTCTTTGCTTCCAAAAAATCTATATTAAAAATATGCAGATAAATCGATTTTTAAAGGACATTTATCAACTAATATTCTTCTAAATAACTTAATAGCTTAATTATTAAAAGTCTTCTAAGTTTATATGTATTCACCTAAATTTACATGAAAATAAAGTTTTGAGTTTAAATTCGCATAAAAAAAGTTGTGAAATGGGTAACTTTTATCCTTTTTCCTTGAGGAAAAATCATTATAGAACACCGAAAAAGAAATTTGTCCTAGCATCGCTTACGATTCGGTGATTGGTAATCGAAAAACAGAACTTCTTGCAATGGCAAGGATATGTAAAACTAATTAGAAATTATCCAAATTTGCAATACTTCCGGATCGCGAATTCTACATTTTCATGACTTCTTTGGAGTGTCTTTTTTTGCTGGAATACGATTTAAAAAACAACGACTTGAATTTGAATTCATGGTAAAATTAACAAAAAATAAAAATTTTTTTTTTCAAAATAACAGCATAAAATATTATTAGTTTTTAAAATTGATATTAATAAGATTTAAAAAATAACGAAGTGAATTTAATTCATGATAAAATTGAACAAAAATAAATTATTTGTTAAGAAAAACTCTGAAAAAATTTTAAAAGTATCGTCGTATCGGAAAATCTGAAGTATCGCCGATATATCGGTATCAGTATCGGTATTCGTTACATCCCTATTTATAACTGTTATAAAGTTCATTGTTACATGTAGTAGACTATATAAGTTGCACTTTGAGATTATAATCAAATCATATTGTAAGTCCTCAGTATTTTCATTTCGAGTGAAATAAGATATATTTTCATCGTAGATTGAGCTTCAAAAGCTGAATGAATCAGCCGTTTTACCTCCATATTCATACAAATTTATTGAAGTTAATGTTGGTTTACTGTACGAATTTTGTATGGGAAAATCGGTTTTACTCCACACATTAACTTTACTAATCATTTATGAATATGGGCGTTAGCAATTGAAATCGTATTTTAGCTTTTTCTGTGCATGAAACTAAATTTTTCTCTAGCCACTGGCTGAACTTTATTTAATATTTTCTGCCTTAAGATATGAATAGTTGTTGCTAGTTCAAGATACCTAAATTTTCAAAATTTAATAACCAACAATACTCCGGAAGTTCCATATTTACAGTGAACATTAATCCGAATATCTTCAAGAGCTCCAATTACATACATCTAGAAAAAACAACGGAAATAGTAAAAAAAATATATTAATATGGCAAAAATGGTTCCTTTGTGTGATAATTAAGAATACCTGTAGTAATACATTTTCAATTCTTGAAAAAGTACCATTAAGGTGAAAAAAGTACTTATTAAGTTAAGATTCAGTACCATTTCAAAATCTGTATTTTCCATCACTGTTCTGCATAAATGTTTTAGTTTTTAAACTTATAAAATATGTGTAAATTTTTTCTTATTAGCTGTCTTAAGCAGCATAAGATGTGCTTGACACATGAATGTGCAAATTTTATACGTTATTTCTTATAAATTTATCGTTTTAGCTACGACTTTTCTACGTCACTAATACGGTCGTAAAAAGTATCAGTAAAGTCAGAAAGTTTTTTCTGATGTATTGTCAGACATTTTCCCGACATTATTCAGGCATGTTGAAAATTTCTTTAGAATTACACTAGAACATTTTTCAGAGCTCGTACAGAACGCTGCCAGATATTTCGGCGAATTTTTAAGGGTTTCCTCTGACAAAGATATCCAATTTCTTGACAACCACTCCTATGATTTTCGGTCCGTTTGCTGACCGACTTCAGATACGAATATCCCATCTTATGCAGACTTTCTGACCGATTTGGGACGGAATTCCTCATATAATGTTATCCGGGTATGTATATACTTATGTTTGTACATGTGCGCTACATACATACATAACATAATTAATAATAATAAAGTTGTATTAAAGAAAATCCATCAAAATATACATATGTATATGTGTGTATGTGTGTATCGATTTGTTTATATTTTATGGAAGTACAAGTGATTTATTTAACGTACACAAATTTAATATATTATATACATAATATACTTTATATGTACATATGTACTTGCATGTGTACTTACACCCATATGTGTTTACGTACATACATACATACATACATATATATTTACATTAGCGCGACTCATGGGAAAAATGTTTGTCACACACTGCAAATTCTCAACACAATTTTCGAGTTCTAGCAAAGGCCGTTCCATAGCTAAGCATGGAATAAAAATTTTATATATTTGTAGCTTTTTGCATATTGTCGTATTTTTTCCCAGCTCAACATAAAGAAATTCTGAGTCATATGAAAAGACTTTTACAGCCGCATTCAATGGCGATCCATAGAAAAAAATATCATATCATCAAATAATGAGAAGGTGAAATTTCGTCTCACCATATTGATAAAAGGCATAAGATACTCATATTCTATTTCCTCATAAAAATTTGGTTAAATAGCTAATGTTTCATTAATACTAGTATCCACGATCAAACGTGGTAAAAGCGAACAAAGGACGTTGATGATGACAGCGTAGCGGCTGTTGAAATTAGTAGTACTAATCTGTTCTGCTAGTGTGATTAGATATTCTAATATAAAAATAATTTGAATTTACATTAATTTAATTATTGAACTTAAGCCGAATAATACTAACTTCCGACTTAATTGTAAAATTTTGTACTAATTGTCAGTATATTTTTCATTTAAACAAGTTTTATGTTTCTCCTGTGCAACTTTTAAAATGTTAGATAGGGCTTTTTGCATTTTCTGTGACGATATGTATGTTTATGCAAAAACAACGACAATAGACAATTTTTAAACATTGTCCAGGTCGCGAATAGTCAACGCTAGACCTCGATAATTTCTTAGGAAGCCTCATAAAATTAACCATGTTTTTCATCCTTCATACAAGCTGAGTCGCTCTAATGTACATTTGTTGCTTTTGCAAAAAACAAAAATACTTTATTTTATTTTTTTATAACATGAATACATTCATATGTACATACATAAGTATTTATTGAGTCATCAATGACTTGTGTTAACAAAAATTAATATTTTTCTTTTAGTTTGAATTGTTTTTATTTTTTATTTTTTGTAGCTGATTATTAAAAAAATTATCAAGTGATAAGTCTGTTATTTAGGGCGTTTTTATTTATGCTTGGATAGAGATATTTTTATTTCTTTCATTACTTTAAAGATAAAAAATTTTGTTTTATTTAAAAAAAAAATGCATAAATACAAAAAATAGCACCGGAGTAAAAACTTTTGGAACTTATGTAGAAGAAAGAAATAATAGAAATGTGCAAAGCTCAAGGGATCGAGTGATTTTCTATCAATTAAGTGAGATATTTATATCATTTTTAAACTTCAAATTCAGCCTTTCCAAATCAAATTCAGGTTTAAGAAAACAAATTTAGAATTTTCCAAATCAAATTTAGTATTTTACAAATCTAGTTCAGAATTTTTCAAACCCCATTCAGAATTTTAAAAATCAAAATCAGCCTTTTTCAAATGAATTTGGTTTAAAAAAAAACTGATTTTGATTTTGAAAACGCCTAATTTGATTTGAAAAATATTGAATTTGATTTGTAGAATACTGAATTTTATTTGGAAAGCTCTAAATTTGTTTTTAAAAAACCTAATTTGATTTGGAAGAGACCGAAACTGAAGTTAAAAATCGATATCATTTGCGAAAGCTTTCATGGACGTTTAAATTTTTGTGGCACAGTTTGCAATTGGCAAATGATGCATTTTTAACTACGGTCCGAGATTTTGTACTTGTTTTATTTAATTTACATGTAAATTAGAGGACTGCACGAATATACCCGAAAGTACTCGTATGCATGTACGTTTTTTGTATATATGTGTATATATATATATATATATATATATATATATATATATATATATATATATATATATATATATATATATATATATATATATATATATATATATATATATATATATATATATATATATATATATATATATATATATATATATATATATATATATATATATATATATATATATATATATATATATTTATATATGTAAATTTGGTCGTGGCTATGTATGTACACACATATATATGCATGTATAGATAAGTATATACATAAGAACATACATCTATGCACCCACGAAATTCAAACGAGTACATTCTACGAATACATTTGAGTACACTTTGCAGCCCTCTAATTTAAATGCTCTGTTTTGTGAACTTCTTTCAATTTAACATTCTCTAGCATGACACTTCAAATAATATTTTATTTAAAAACTGACATCAAAAAATGTGTTATTTGTAAAAAAAATGGGATTTAGAAATCCCGAAAACCCCGGTATTCGAAATTTAAAAATCCCGGGATTCGGGATTCTGAAAATCCCGAAATTTTCGGTTTCGGGACTCCCCGTTTGGCATCTCTAATACCAATATATCGCTATATACAACAACAAGTTCGAGATTTAAAGTGTTCCACAAAAATCGTGGTGTTTTACACGTCTTATGCCTTAAACGTTAGGCTTACAAGATTTCCTATGCCGAGAATTAATTTTGAATTAGTACGAAATTACCCCTTTAAAAACATTTTGAGTTTTCAATGATTTCTGATTTCTGGTGTTGCAGTTTAAGTGTGGAGCTTGGATAGATTTTTAGGCTAAATATTTTTTTTAAAACATTTCAGCCCGCTATATCGCCACTGAAAGGGAGTTTGTTTAAGAAAGGGACAAAAAGACCCGTACAACGAAGAGCTATAGGGTTAAAATGTTTCACAAAAATGCTACTCGTGGTGTTGTACAAAAAAGTGCTGAGCATATATTATACCTTCAACGTAAGGCTTACAAGATTTTCCATGCCGAGTACTAATTATGAATAAGTACGAAATTAACCCTTAAACAGATTTTGAAATTTGAATGATTTCTGACGTTCAAGTTGAATCTGGAGCTTGAGTGTCTTTGAAGATCTAAAGTAGAATGGTATAACAAATATTTTTGTAAAACATGTCAGGTCGCTATAACACCTCAGAAGGTTAGTTTTTTGCCCCTTTTTTAATGAAGGGACAAAAAGACTCTTACAGCGAAGAGTTAGAGGATTAAAATGTTCCACAAAAATTTTACTCGCGATGTTTTACATAAAAATACTGAGCACATCTTATACCTTAAAGGTAAGGCTTAAAAGATTTCCTATGTCGAGTCACATAACTATGTATGTGCAAAGGCCGGGAACTTTAACTCCCCCTAAAATTAATCTTAGGTGTAAAATTTTAAAACGGCGATAAACGTGTTTTTTATTTTGCTACCTACTGCCAGAATCAGTCGTTAGAACTATGTTATTTTTGATGTGCAGTGTTATTGCTTGATTTAGTTAAATAACAAAAGGTTTTTTCTTACATATTTTGGTTTTTAAATATTATTGCAAATATTGGCAATATTTGGAACATATGCTTTCCTAAACAAACCGAGCGAAAGAAAAATAATCGCTTGTTTATAATATGCCACGAATGAATGATGTCATATTCAGTGTCGTTCTGGGCACGTATGAGTAATTTAAATTTAAATTGTTTCAAATATTGTTATCGTCTTTGTGGATTTTTAGTTACGTTGTTTATTGAGGCAGACTCTTATTTTAATCGTGAAATGAGAATTTATTTACTTTTTCTTATATATTTACTTTTTTATATAAACGTTATTTTTCGTTGCAATAAATTGTGAATAGTTAAAAAGTTAAAAACTCAATTGTTCTACCTCAAATAAATAATTTAGAAATTGTTTTCTTTTCGTCTTACTCCACTTAAAAATGCCTTAAAAAAGCTGTCTAAACATTCTCGAAAAACCTTTCGTTACTGCAGCAACAAAAGAAACTTTCCAAAAGTGCATGACATTATGCGAATATGATTTGTTTAAAGTCTAGACTGCCTGTTGTTTTTTCTTTATTTTTTGTTTTATAGTTTTCATATCTTTATTCAGTATAATATATTTTTGTGTGTGCAGTTTTCTTTATTTTTCTGTTTGTTTTGATTTTAACTTTCATCCCCCTTTTAAGGGTTTCTCTTTATATTTTCCTCGTCTATATAGCTCCTCTTTGTTTGGCTATTTACTAGTTCTTTTGTCAAAAGAAAGTTTTAGTTTCTTTTTGTTTCGTTTTCAAGTACATTTTTCTTATTCTATTTCTCAAGTAGTCGCTGTTGTTTTTCTTTGTTTCTCATTATAACTTGTATCTTAATCATATTTAACATTTGCCAAACACACTGTTGTAAGTTTCCTTTCCTTCCACCACCTGATTAAGATTTCCTTTTCCAGTTTTATTGGAATGCCCCCTTCTCCTGCGGTCTTACTTTTTTCATTTAACTTTGCGGGCTGTTTCTTTCATATTTGTTACAGTGGGTTTTTTGGTTGGTTGGTTGGTTGTTCATTCCTGTTAACCTTGCCTTGCAGTCATTGCACCCTTGTGTATATTTTTTCGTTTAGTATCTTGAAATTCCGTTATATTTAGATGTTTGGCAAATTGGGTGTGTGTGTGTGTGTGAAAGTGTGTGTATGTTTGTGTGTTTCAGTTTATGCCCAGTCGGAAAAATGGTCATTGATTACTTATATAATGAACAGGGCTCGGACTTTCATGTAACTAAAAATTGATTTTAAGCGCTTAATAAATGCACATAAAAATTAAAAAATATGCACAGAAATATGCATTTACCCACAAAGGAAGTTACAAAACTAAAATAATATGAAAAAATTTTTTATTATTATTATTATTATTATTATTATTAGAGAAGAAAACAAAACAAACATAATTGGGTCTATTATTTAATGCAGCCGAACTTTAGTAGGCACTAAATAGCACTAAATAGTACTAAATAGGCACTAAATAGCAACTGAAATTGACAGCTCTCAGTTGCCAGTTGCTATCAACAGTATCATTTTCAGCAACTGGTAAAACCCAACTGATGCTCAGTTGCCATCCATAATCGGCCTATTAATATTTTTTTCAAAAATTGAGAAATATGCATTAAAAAATGTTTTAATACTCCGAAATATGCATTTATTGCCAAAATATGCAAAAATAAGCACTTACCACTAAAATATCCAAAATATGCAACTACAAATCGATGTCAAACAACTTAAAATTTGATGAAACGCATAGATAATTAGTTAAAACCTCTTTACCTATCACCACAAAAAACATGAATTTGCATGAAAGTCCGAGCCCTGATAATGAATCATTTAATATATTATTTTGGAATCGAGTATTATTTACTTTTTCATGAATTAAGAGCATATCTCTTAATTTAAAATTTCCTTCTTAAAAATACACATTTTGGGAGATTGGGACTAAAAATAATAAATTATAGAATTCATTCGCCGGGCACATTAAATTAATTCTTTACTTTCCTATGACATATTCTGTGCTAACAATAATGAATTCTCCAATGAAATATCATACATGCTGTTCGTTACCTTCTCATGTCTTATTCGATAACTTTTCCAGCTGGGTGTTTCTTGTCGTTCTCTTTTAAATGATTTTCTGGAATTTGTTTTACTGTTGCTATTTTTTTTTTGTTGTTTTAATTTTTAATAAAATTCTTTGTCTTTAAAAGAGCAGACCTTTAAAAATTGATTTTATTAATGAAATGTTATTAAAACCAGAAATAGAGCGCCTGCTGTTCATGTTGTTGTGTTAATAAATTTGATTGTAATGTTTAGATAGAAAGCCTCTTACATTAAAATTAGTTTATTAAAAACTCTAGACATATTTCTGCAAAATTACTCCTTGAAATAAACATTTCCTAGAGAACTTTTTCTTCTTGGTGTTTGTAAAAACAGCCACGAATTATTGTAAAAAATTTGTTTTGTTATTTGAGGACTGTGATTAGTATAATAGTGTTGTAACGCTTAACAGCTTTCTTATCCTTAGATTAGGGTGCGTCGATTGTTTTTTATAAAAAAATTTAAAAGTAGAAGAGACTTTTTAGCAACTTTTCTCTAGAAACCATGGGCGTAAAATTGATTTCGAGCTTGAGGAAATTCCTTTTCGTAAAAACGATTTTATTATTTTACACAGGATTCGTTGAATTGCAATAAAAATAAAACATGGATATTTATTTTTACAAATAATTTCTCGGTAACACTGTTTATTTATCACTTAACTTTGACAAATACACGTACAACTACTAAACGTGATGTAACCACTCATTATTCGATGCGATATTTGCTCGTCTAAGCTCAATAATACACTGTCGTCCGGCTGCCTGCCTTATATAGTAAACTATAAAACCTTCTGGTAACTTCGCCGACTTTCTGGATTATAGTTGTCTCTTTTTATCTTTAACTATACTGTAATGCAGGTCTCTTTTTATATTTAAGTATACTGCATGATAATTGGACCTTGCTATGGTGTTTAGATGTTTTTAGAGTTCAGATTTTTGACTAGGCAGAAAATCTTCACTCTACGAAGCCATTATTCGACATATCCATGGACATTGTTTTCTTTTTGAAGTGGAAATAATGTACATAGACGTTATTTTCTTGGAAATTATTGCATGCCACCAAGACATGTACATATATAACTCGTGATGCCAGAAATTAATATTATACAAATTATAAACAAAATTATAAAGTTTTAAGAGCATATTTTTCTAAATTTTGGTAGCATATTTTTTAGTTTTTAGTGCATATTTAATGCTCATAAAACACATTTTTAGGTCATATTTCCGGTTTCTCTGGTCATGACCGTTAAAAAATCTGTATAAAAAAACTGGAAGCGGATGTGAACTTAGCGCATTTAAACTCTGTATATTCCAAATGTAATTCAAGAAAAGAAGTTTAAAGTAAAAGTTCTCTCTTTAATATTATTTTTGATGTGTAAACATCTATACGCTAGGGGCTAAAATTCTTTTTCACAATACAATCACAAATTTTGAGTGAGATTAATCTTACTAATAACGCGGTGTGAGCTGTGTATGAGTGTATTAGTGTAATCATACGGACAACAAGAAGTACAGAGAAACTTAACAGCTGCATAGAAATACACTAACACTGGCAAAGGGAGTCTCAAGGTCAAACTCCTGCAGTAAGGTCGTACGTTTGTTGGTTGGTGCTGTGTTGCCGTGTTTTTGAATTGAGTGAGTATTTCGGCGATGCCGTTTTTGATTTTTACCGGGAACTTCTGGGATTTAGGGGATTTTGTGTCCAGTTTTTCGGGATTCAGACCCGGCACGTCTCGGTTTCTTAACCCGGGTTTTTCAAAAAAAAAATACGGTTTTTCTGTTTTACCGAATTTGTTGCTGAGCTTGGTGCGATATTTGGCTGACGGTTTATTGACTGTGTTTGTCTTTGACTGTTGGTTATTTTGCTGTTTAACTGCGGTAATTCCAACTATTTTGTACGGGTATATTATTTTTTTCTGGTAGATAAATAATACTATTATTTATGTCTGCGGGGAAGCGGAAGGGTGATATGCCTGGTGGGAGTGAGTCAGAGGAGTCTTATGCGAAGCTTATCGGTTTGAGCGACTTGTCGGGTGTGGAGGAAGGTACGAGGGTGAAAAAGAAGCGGATGAATCCCGGTTCGCCGAAGTTGAAACGGGTGAATGATGAGAAGAATGTTTCGGAAGAAGGTGAAATGTTTCATTACTAAATGTTTACACATCTCCCCTGTGATCGGGCTCACATTATTTTTTTTAGCCAAGAGTTCTATTTTAAATATACATCGATCGTAGTCCTATTTAAATACCAATTCAAATACAAATTTTTCCATTAAACTATTTTTTTCGCGATTACATAATTTACGTCCTGTGTTTCTATAGTAAATTCATGTGGCATTTTTTCTCTTGCAATTTTCTCTTTATTCAGTATTTTACGTGTTTTTATAACAATTTCAAAAAAAAAATAGATAAGATTTGTTTCATTTAAACAGTTTATGTTTTGTATATATTTTTTTGTCGCTTTGTTTCGTATTCCCTTTAGACCTATTAACCAGTGTGTGTGTCCTTTTTTCGATGTTAGCAGCAAGTCTATTTCGTTAAACTTTTTTTATATTTTTTCGTTATCCTTGAAATCCTTTAAAGCTAAAACGAAAAATATTTACAAAGCAGTGTATTCACTGGGGTAGCAATTTCAGCTATAACCTTGTTCTTTTTTTATATTTTGTGCAGTTTGTTACAATTTCAGTAAGTTTGCAGTTTAGTATTTTTTTTTTTTGTTCTTTATTTGCGGGGTATTATCATATTGATAACTTTTTTCGGTTTCTATTTTTTTTCTATTTCTCTCTTGTTTAATACCATAATGCATATTTTTATGTATAGTTTTTTTTGTCCTTACATTCCTTTGTGCAATTTGAATAGTTATTTAGGTGTGTCCGTATGCCTGTCTTTCAGTTTTAATCTGTGATCAAAAAACTTAAAGCTATAACTTTAAAACTAGAAAAACAAATTATCAAAGAATTTGCAAATATGTGTGCGAGTGTATGTGTTTTATCCATACATTTTTGTTAGAAAAGTCGCTTTCATTTTTATTTTGTTGTTTATCAATTTAGTGGGTGGCTTAAATTTTTTTCTCTTTTAATTAATTTTCTATTTATATTTTTTTGTTGCTATGTTGTATTGTTTCGTTTGCTGGTAAATAAAATTCTCTACATTTTTATAGACAGCATAATAATGTTTGCCAAATATGTACATTGCCATAAATTGGAGAAAAATATTTTAAGCGAAATTAATATTAGTTTTATTTAACAAAGGCAAGAACGCAACGTTAGATATAATTAGTTTGTTTCGAATTGTAAAAAATATTTTCATTGTAGCAATATTAAAAATATGTATACAAATGAACAGCCATGCATAATTTTGAAGGTTTTTTCTTTAACAGAACTTCATTTCATTTACATATACCCACACGATGTCGAACGTTAACGCTGGAATTCGAAACGAAAAAAATAAACTAAATTTGTGTTTCACTAGCAATTTCTTTGATTTATTCATTTCTTTAGTAAGTGCTAAACACAGCGTTGACAAATATTTGTAACCAAAACGCGCTATTTTCAAACGCGCTAAATTAAATTTGGATAAATCCAGATGTATATATTGGAAAAAATCCAAGATTTATTAAATAAAAGAAAATACTTATCTTCATATTTGTTTTTAAATTTCATTTAGGGACAAAAATTAAATGCTTACAACTACACTGGAAAGAAAATCAGTCATTAAGGCATTGATTCGGTTTCATTAAATGTTCTGCATTATATTAATGAAACTTTTCATTAATACAATGAGCAAATACATTGCATACATGAAATCTTTCAATCTCAGCTCTTCACAAGTTTTTCATTGTTCATTGTATTAATGAAAATCGTTACATTATTTAAAAGAATTTTCTTTTTAGCGAATTTAAGGAAAACATAAATTTTTATCAAGTTATTGTATACGATTTTCAAACATTAGTAAATCAACATTTATTTATATCAAAAATGTTGCATATTTCTTATTTCTTTAATCTTTTTAAATTTCAAAGGAATATGGTATTCATAAATGCAAAGAAAATATTTCATTTATACAATGTAATATTCTTCATTGTATAAAACACTTATTAGCTATGCGTCTCTCTTTTTTTTTCTAACCATCACGTAGACTCCCCTTCTAAACATCCTCACTTCATTTTTGTACTTAAAAGAATGAGAAACAAGAAAGTGTTATTGGCTGAAGTGGTTAGCGTGTTGACTACAAATCTTAAGGTCTTGTGTTCGAGACTAGTTTCAGGCCAGCCAGCAACATCATGAATATACATTGGCGTGTCATTGTTTTAATTGTTGTTGGTCTGTTAAAGTGATGAAATCATAGTAGTAGTTACTAAACAGTACCGGCATCAACTGATACTGACATATACGCATGCCCATCACAGCACATTAATTGCCTCTATGTATTACTTTTCTTTTATAAAAAACTTTATGACAGAACTACATTTAATTCATGAAACTGTTTCTTTGCACTAATGAAATAGTTTCATTCCAGTTCATAAATACAATGAAACATTCTGCATTAATCCAATGAAGGGCTTCATTGGCTGACTTTCAATGACAAATTGCATTAATACAATGAAGAAACTCATTGTCTAAATGAAGGGTTTCCTTTCAGTGTATTAACAAAATGTAAGAAGCTTAGAACGATAAAAATAAACTTAAAATATTCTTTTAGTATATCAATATTCACTTTACTAAAAACTCGACATTTTAAAAATCAAAATAAGAATTTTTCGAATGGATTCGATTCATTCATATATACTTAAGTATAATATCAAACCAAAAAAGTTTGTCTTGACTAGAACAAAAATCAGAAAAATGGGAATGAAGAAAAATAAACCGATGGCAACGCTGGGAAAGTGCACTTTAATATCAGCTTGAGAGTGATTTAATTCTCGTATTCAATTTTCACGAAAAAAGTTGTATATATAAGAATTAAAATCACATTCAACAGAGCCACCTGACAAGTGGTGATAGCAAATACACGTGAGCACTGACGATCCATGCTCACTGACGATGGAAGTGTAGCGGCTTCCGAAAGTGGCGCTACTCTGTTCTGCTGTGTACGTTGAAAAATTAAGTTGATGTTAATTTTTCACTTGTTCCTTGGAATATTAATCATGCCCAATTCTTTCTGAATATAACGTTACGAACCTTAGCCTAATAATCAATTTGGATACTGATTTTGATTTTTAAAATGCCTAATTTGGTTTGAATCATGCTGAATTTAATTTGTAAAATACTTAATTTGACTTGGAAATTTCAGAATTTGTTTTTTAAAAACATGAAGTTGAATTGCAAAAGGCCGAATTTGAAGTTAAAAACCAATATTGATATTGAACTATTATACCGCAGGTTTTTGTTGATTTGGATTAAAACCGATATTTTTATTTCGACTATGGCATTTTTAGAACTGCTTAATACTTTAGTTCGTTGCCTTAATCCTACATTTGGTACGAAATGCTTAATTGCAAAATAATGAATTGTTAATAAAGGATTGAAAATTCGATAAGAAAACTATTAAAACTTGCATTTTTAGAGATACGCTGTTTTTGAGTTTACAATTGAAGAGTTTTTGTGCTCTCCTGAATGGTATCGATTTTCACATTCGATAGTTGGATACGATAAATAAAATTGGATTCTCAAAATGTCCATTGCTGTCGTTATGTCCTTATAAAATGCTTTCTTGTGTATAATGCGGCTACAATAATAATTTTATTCTACAATTTTTCTTAGCATAAAATCATATTTTCTTCAGCTTACTGCTACTTGGAGCCATTCTTTTATATTCTTTGAACTTTAGTAAAACGTGCTAATAAACTAAGGTATTATTTTCGTGGTTATTTGCACAATTTTCCAAAGTATTTTCAATTAAAATTGTTTCAAAATAAATCGTTATTTTTTATGGACTTTGTCATTAATTTAATGGTTTTTAAATATATATTTGAATAAAACCCTGTAGCTCTGATACATATTAAAGCTAGTGACTTTATTAAACATTAGCTTGTGTGTTAAATAATTACAATTAACCAAAGAAGCCGCAAGTAAATTAAAAAACAAGATGTCAGAACTGTTGGATAGCCCCAATATTATCTGGGGTTTTGTATGAGAGCGCGTTGTGTGTGTGAAAGATGCGTGATGATTGCAAAATTTAATGCGGGGCTGGCTTATGACGCACACACTTTCTCGTATTTTTTAATTTCTTGTATAAGATACCAGTTTTTGTTGTTAGATTATTGTCATATTTTTTCGCTTTTCAATGCAGTTTAAAAAATAATTTAAAATGAATAAATAGAGTTTGCTTTCATGCAGACATTGTATTATTATTATGATTATTGAAAAATTAATAATTATTCCGTGTGAATATATTGTACAAGTGCTACTTCCGTTTGGATTATGCGATACAGTTACACACAGACAGCCATTTTTTTTTGAACACTTGCTAAATCTATCACTCCGCTTACGGCCCTTTGTCATTTTGAGAGTTAAGTAAACAAAAGAGTTAAATTGATTTGTTGTGGTTAGCTACTGATCAGTAGATCTTTAAATAAAATTCAGTTCATTTGTTTAAAGATCTACTGATGAATTGGCAATAGCACCCAACAAAATGTCGGCATATAGATTAGCTAACCATGCACAGAAAAAATTATCACCAAAAAATTTTCAAACAAAAGTTTGTCTAAAAATAAATTTCATTTTCAGTAAATGCTCTGTACATAATCAATGAATTGTTTGTTTGATTCTTATTTAGGACGCAAACATCAAAAACAAAAGAAAAACTGTGCCGTAAAAAAACAACCCCGGTGACTACATTCACGTAAATAACAACAACAACAACAACAACAACAACAATGATAGTAAAAGGAATGCGATTGTTCCAAGTTTGTTTACTGAAGATTTTTGAGTGAATCAATTCGTTAATGTCGTTGCATTCATTCTCATTCATTTTGTTAGAGTCTTTAGATAAACATTCAGACTTGAATACATTTAACAAAGTGAAATTTCATAAATTCTTACTGGAGGATGATGATAAGCCAAACAAAAATTTTTTTTGATATACAGTCGAACTTCCCTATAATGAATTTGCATGGGACCAGAAAATCGTTTCATTATATAGAAACTTCATTATACAGAAATTACATGTTTTTGTACTTTTCTTTAAAATAATAAGGTATTTTAGTATTGATAACACTATTTAATTTTTGTATTCTTAAACAAAAGCTTATAAACCATTGAGAGATTTAAATACATTCGTCAGCACCTTTGTCTTCGTGAACACGGACAACTGCTGTCTAAATTGTTATTGATAGGACCTTGTTCCTTTTCATTCTTATGTTTTCGCATCTTTTGGGAATAAATATTACTTCAGTCTCGCCACACAATGTTTTTAGTATGCGCAACATTAATTTTTCTGAAATTATTAATTATATAGAGACAAAAGCGAAAGAAACTCAAATTTACATCTGCAAAATTGTTTCATTGCAAAGAAAAATTCATTGTATAGAAATGCACTATAAGGAGATGAAAATACACTAACATTGAAACGAAAAAGCTGTATTTTTGAAATGAATTCATAATAGGGAGAGCTTCATTGCATAGAAGTTCACTATAGAGAAGTTCGACTGTATTACAAAAATTTCCGTAAATATTTTTGTTTGATTAAGTAAACTATTTTCTTTAATATTTGTTAGTACTTTTAGACTAATTGTTTTTTAAATTCAGACAAAAATATTGTTTGATACTTTGCAGAAAATCCAGTAAATCTTTTTGTTTGATTTAGTAAATTGTTTTGTTTACAATTTGCAAATATTTTTAGACAAATTGTTTTATAGATTTAAACAATTTGATCACTGAAAAAAACAGGTTTTTTTACAAATTAGTTTGTAGGTCCATTCCTAGATAAAATATTTACTATTTCATTGAATTCCTTTACAGAAATTGAAATTTAGTTGTTTCTGTGTAAATTCTTGAGAATATCTCGAATAAATACATTTGGTTAAGTAAACAAATCAATAAGAAGAATTTTGTAATTATCTAGGACTTCCCAGTTTTAGGAAAATCACTAAGTTTTAAAAAGGTTTTTGCATTTCCAACCAAACAAATATTACACCTACATATAAATGGTTTGCAATTTTTAAGTTTATTTTTTAACAAGCACAACCCGCGAAGCTATTAGCTTGTCTGCTGAAAGCACCTAGGGTTTATGGCGGGAATCGAACCCACGACCTCGGGACTGACATGCTAGCATCGCTACCACTCAGCCACAGGGGCACCTGTGAAACTCGTTCTATGAATTAACTATTGTTTTTATTTTGAAAGCTAAACTGAAACTGATTAATGACCCTAGAAGGGAGAGAACCTGTCACAAAACAAGTCACATGAATGGTTCTCAAGGACTAGCAACCGGTTCTAGCTCTGGAACTTTATGTGAGAGGGACTTGTCACTTTTACATGGCGTTGTCATATGATGCGATCAATTGATATAATTAAGATACTCTATAATACTTCTAGTTACAAACTTAAAGTACTTGTCAATTGGTGGGTTTTTCAATACTAGTCAAATAACTGTACTTTAAACAAATATATTTGATTTGGAATAGATCAGCTTGTATAGATGTGAGGGTATTTTTTCACATTTTTGTTCTAGCTAAGCGATGTTTTCTCTTTTCACCTCTCACGACTTGGGAACAGAATTTAACACCCCGATTTTCACCAGTCATATTTCAAGTACGTTGAAGACAATTGGTACAAAATTTCCAGTAGGGTACTTTTGAGCACATTATAGGGTTTTTAATTTCGGCAAATATGTTTTATATGTATTTTTTTTCTCAAAGTATTTATTTACACAATATTTTATTTGCTTTTTAATATTCAGTTATCTTTTGTTCCTCAACTTTATTTTTCAAATTTATATTTTATATTTCATTAAGTCTATATTTAACTTACAACTGTACACTATTTTAAAAGAAGTGCTAATAAATAAAAACTTTTATCTTAATTGGAAATTTCTTTTTGATACCTTATAGTGGGCGAAGCTGCTCTAAATTATCGAAGAATGGCATATTACCCACAGTTTATTGTAAGTATTTGTTTAAATTTGTTTAACAGTTTGTGCTGATAAGTTTAATGTGCACGTTTATATGTTTAATACAAAATATAACTTAATAAAATGGTATGGTTTAAAAAACTGTCTACTAAGGAAGGCACTCTTTAAAATATCCTTTTTGTAAAGTATCTTTAAAAAATACCTTTATGTACATTTTTAAAAGTTACTTTTAATACTTTTAAAGACAATTCTTTTTAAGAGCATACCCTAGTAGGGTATTCATTTAATCGAGCTTTCGCTTTAATCGGTTAATCGCTCGATTAATTAATCGAAGTTTTGGTTTAATCGATTAATTTCGTTATTAATCGGTTAACCCATTAATAAAGTTTTTTCATAAATTAAGTAATTTCAATAAAATAATAAAAAATCATCAATATGTATTAATTAAAAAATAAACAAGTTTGTGAGATCATTTTATTAGTTATTTTAATAGTTTAAGGAGGTAATCTAAAATATTCTTTTAGAAAATTAGTTTTGCTTAAGTGTTTAGGATTTAAGCGATTCTTTTCAATAATTTTGATAAAACTTGAATTGGAAAAATCCTTTCACTTATCGTAGATGTTGGAGAAATGGAAAACAATCCGTAATGCTGAATATCTAATTTCTCAGTACTCCTTCTGGATTTCTCTAAACATATAAAATCTTCCCTTAAATCTTCCTGTGACGGTTGTGCTAGAATCGTATGCAATTCTGTAAAATGTAACAGCCTATCTTAATCCACATTTCAGTTTCGATTCCACATAATTTTCTGTTAAAATGGTTAAAGCCCGAATTATGTATATTGTTTTCTCCCTTGGCATGAATTGTTCTCTGACCTTTCGAAGGGTATTTTTTGCCATCTCTCAATTCGTTTCAATTGTTCACATTTATCAGCAAAAAAAAAACGTATCCGTTATTGAATATATAGTTTATTGTTATCATTTACACTTTAAGAACTTCATCGTCACCTATTTTTGTTGAAGGAATTCATTGATTTAGAAACACTCAGAATGACTACAAGTATACGGTGGAAAAAGTTATATATATAAAAAAAAGAGATTTCCGAAATAAAATTAAAGTTTTTTCTAAGTGATTAAACATCTTACTAGCCAGGACTACATTTATTTCCACGCATTACTTACTATTGCTTTTCATCGAAGGTATGTGTGTATCCCAAATAAAAGGGGCGAAATCTATTAGAATTAAAAGTAAAAACAAGACAACGATTTGAAAATGTTATACTTGGTAGGACTGATGTCATGTTTATTTTAGGACATTTGAAGAAATTTTCCAAAATACCTCATCTTACCATTGAAAGTTTTGTGTTAAAGAAAATCTGGAATATTATTGTCTTATCAACCCGAGTGACTCTGAAGGGAAACAATTGAACGAACATTAATTGGTATTGAGACTACATTATCCACGTGGACTTACGTTAGTCACCTATCCACGTGGAAAAACCCGTAATTCCTCGGTAAAATTTTGATAAAATTTAATGCACGCAACAGGTAATACCATTAGCACATTCGATAGTTGAAAGTGGTACGGACGATAAATACCTTTTCAAAAAAGTACCATTCCAGAAAAAGTACATGATTATCTTTTATGGAAAGCCCTTTTTAAAAAAGTAACTTTTTTAAAGAAAAAAAAACTAACTATTTATTAAAGAACGTGTCTTACGAACAAACTAAGATATATATTGAGAAAATCGATGGATAAAGGAAAAGCTTCTTTCGTTATAAAATTTGTTTAAACTAGGGATGTAACGAATACCGATACCGATACCGATATATCGGCGATACTTCAGATTTTCCGATACATCGGTATCGGCGATATTTTACTGTCGATACGACGATACTTTTAAAAAAAATTCTGAGTTTTTTTCTGACAAATTATTTATCTTTTGTTAATTTTACCATGAACTAAATTCATTTCGTTATTTTTTAAATCTTATTAATATCAATTTTAAAAATTAATAATATTTTATGCTGTTATTTTGTAAAAAAAATATTTATTTTTGTTAATTTTACCACGAATTTAAACTCAATTCGTTGTTTTTTAAATCTTATTCCAACAAAAAAAGACACTCCAAAGAAGTCATGAAAATGTAGAATTCGCGATCCGGAAATTATTTATTTTTCGTTAATTTTACCATGAATTCAAATTCAATTCGTTGTTTTTTAAATGTTATTCCAGCAAAAAAAAGACACTCCAAAGAAGTCATGAAAATGTAGAATTCGCGATCCGAAAGTTTTGCGAATTTGGACAATTTCTAATTAGTTTTACATATCCTTGCCATTGCAAGAAGTTCTGTTTTTCGATTACCAATCACCCAATTGGAAGCGATGTTAGGACAAATTTCTTTTTCCGTGTTCTATAATGATTTTTCCTAAAGGAAAAAGGATAAAAAATTACCCATTTTCACAATTTTTTTTTAATGCGAATTCAAATTGAAAACTGTATTTTCATGTAAATTTAAGTGAATAAATATAAACTTTTAGAACACTTTTAATAATTAAGCTATTAAGTTATTTAGAAGAATATTAGTTGATAAATGTCCTTTAAAAATCAAATTTTTAAAAAGCATGGAGATTATTTTTTAAAATTATAAAGGAATTAAAAATTTTTTCTTGCTTTTTTACTAATTATCTGCATATTTTTAATACAGATTTTTTGGAAGCAAAGAAAATGTAACTCCTTAAAAATTACTTCCAATTTTAAATATTAATAATCTCTTACACTGTAATTTTGTATAATAAAAAAAAATTGCACTTGAGTTTTGTTAATCTAAACTTGAACTCAATTGCAATATTCGTATCGGTATCGGAATCGGTATCGGCGATATTTATTTTTAAATATCGGTATCGGTATCGGATCGGCAAAACGGCGTATCGTTACATCCCTAGTTTAAACAAAAAAATATACTAATTACCGAAAGTGCATTAAAAATTAACACCGCGAAAATACATCGTAAGATACCTGTCCTTAAGAACAATATTTTAAAGGTAAAAAATTTTCCATTTTCAAATAATTTATGAGTTTTTAGAAAGAAAAAAGAGCATTTTTCGATACTAATTTGTGAATAGCTTGGAAAGTTGATCAAATCAAAAACTCAGTTAAGAAAGTTTGAAGGTAATTTTCTCATGCCTATTTTGGCGGTTTCTTGATTGCTATCGGGCATACTCTTCTCGAGTTGGGGTAAAATATATTGATGTACCAGTGGAAAAATTAGTCAATCCCATTAAAAAAGATCTGTTTCTGATAGAAAAAAACTGAAAACGTATTTTGATTTAGCGCATTAAGCTCTTTATATTCCACATAATTTTATTTAAGGGACATATTTTTGTATTTGAAAAATTGCGACGAACTCCTCAAACTCCATATGAATTGGTTAATTGATGCGAAAGATATCGTTGCCGATAATTTTTTAAATTCTTAAGAAGATCTATTGATTTTCGAACGCAAGAAATACTTAAATTTTTGGTTTTTTAAAAAGCAACTGAAACCCCTTTTTTCCGTTAGTTGGGTATCGAGTGTATTCAGTTCGCTCAATTATATCAATAGCACATTCAATCTAAATGCATACAACAAATGCCTACTATTGTTATGCTGCCAAAAATTAATTTTTTCTTGCTTCATTTCCATGCTTCATAATGGTAGATATATACATTTTTTTTTTGTAGTTTGTTACGATTGTATGTCCGATTTTCCTGTATTTGATTGGTTCTTTCCCTCTTGCTGTTTTTTTATGTTATGAGTTTTGTTATATTTGAATACACACACACACAAACACACAAACATACAAACATAGTCAGACACACCACTGTGCATAAATTATAGATGTGTTTGGCTCTGTTTTTATAATTACTAATGTTTATTTGATATATAATATATGTACACAGCACACATTTTTTGCCGATTTCTGTCCAAAGTCGGTCAGAAAATCTGCACAAGATGCCGAACTCCGAAGACGATCAGAAAACGTACCAAACATCACATATGAGAATGGTGGATAAGAAATATGACCTTTTTGTCCAAGGAAGTTCTGCAATCTTTTCCGAAATGTCAGAGAATTCTGTACGAATTCTGAAGGAGTTTTCTGAGGAAGGAGTTTTCTGAGGAAATTAAAGTCGGAGCTAAAATGAGAAATTCATCAGAAATGTCGTATAAAAATGGCACATACGGCCATGTCACAGAGTTCAATTCCGTTCGGAAACGGAATTCAATCCACCCTAATATGTCAAGCCCTAGCTGGAGCATACCGAAGCATAGTAGCGCCGCCAACAGTTTGGACACACCTGAAAAAATTTTCGTATTTTAGTTTTCTTTTTTAGATACCAGCTGCTATAAAAATGGGGTAGGTTAAATTCCGTTTCCGAACTAAATTGAACTCTGTAACATGGCTGATAGAATCAAACAATTTTAAGACTTCTCCATACGCTAAATGAAATCGACTGGTTCGAGTTCTAACACTTTCTATGAAGTGGACCTATGAAGTGGAGGTTAAGTGATACTTTGCATGCACCTTGTCACTTGTCACTGAACTTTCTTATAGAGACATAATCGGTGGAGAATAATAAATATTACTAGTATTGCCTACGGACGGCACAATTATCCGTATTTTAAAAATGATTTCATTAAGGTTCGCAAAAAAATTATGCAACGTCATAAAAATGTCTTAAAAAACAGCCACACAATATATAATGCATCCCGGTGTATATGTAATTAATTAGTGATACATAGTAACTTTCCTATAATAAAATTTAAAACTAATAGCAAAATACAAAAACAAAATTCTTTCAAATATGCTTATTCTCCATTTATTGAAGTCTCTTCCCTTTTAGTCTTATACCATACCAATAACAACCTGAAGAACAGAAGAAATTTTGTGTTGTTATTATATTTGCAAAAGCAAAACCAACAAACACACGTATATGCTTTGTTTGTTTTTAACTATAAGCTAACATATGCATGTGTACAATGTGCGTATGTATTAGTAGCGACTTTAAACGCTTATAGCTCCCAAAATACTGAACCGATTTTAAAAAAATATTAATTGTACAACTCTCTGAAAAAATATGTTTAAAATGGTATAACTTTTGCCAAAATCGGGTCAGTATTACGAGCGTAAAAGGGATATAAAAAAAACGTGTTTGCATTTTAATTATGTAGATATAGATAGAAGATATATAAATATTATTCCGACATTTAACTGTGCTAATTGCAAGTTTATCTATTTTTATTATTACAAATGCAAGTAGAAATTGTATTTTATTTTTAAGCAGAGCCTTTAATGGGAATCGAACTAACAACCGCCGGAATGACAAGCTAGCACACTACCCACTCAATCACAGGACCACTCGTTCTTCTAATATATAAATTGCAGTTAAACTAAAGTTAATATCTGAGTAAAATGGCGGTCCCATTGGAGGGAACAATTAACATTATTTATATACTATACTATAGGTCTTCGATCGAGCCACATCGAACTTGTTTAGTGTCGTTTACTATAATACTAGACCGAGTTCCAACTAAATTGCCTAAAGATTAAGACGACATATTACGAAAATGGGTAATATATAACCATTTATATGATATATATTTTGTCACAATCCCTACTCCTTAATTTTGGTAACACGGTCATTTTCTTAAGTCATAGGACGAGTACGTTTGGATCATTCGTCACCAAATTTTCCGCAGGGCTGGAGCTCTTCTTGTGCCATGACTTTTTTATTTTTTATTTTTTTATTTTGTAAGTTTAAAAATGTTGACATTTATGCACAAACTCTCAAGAAATAAATGAAAATTATTACAAAATCAGGCATCGTGCAAAAGTGACGGATAAAAGTCGTACGACGTAGTCCACAAAATGTGCAGACTATTATGTTAAATGCCTTAAAGGAAATTAAATTACCTTCGGATAATGTTCGGACTAGTCTGATATTAAGCGGATAGTATTTTAGAAAATGTACAGAAACGTTGTACTACCGAAAACTACCGAATATTTTGATAAATATCTCAAGGAATTTTAAGCAACTCGGTTGATTGTCTGTTGAAGTCTAAAATGGCGGTAAAAAATGTTTACTGGGTAGTACGTAAGTACGTTAGTATAAGTGATTTTGTGTCTTGGTATTGTCAGGGGGTTTTGTGTGTACTCAGTACACTGTACTGTCATAATCTATTGTATTCATATTCATGAAACAAAACATTTTTACATGCCTGTATCTATCTGGTATATGGGTTTGTCTGTACTAAATGTGAGCACAAAACTTCAATTTATGAAGTGTTCATAATGTACATTATTGAATTGTTGTATTCTGTTATTGCTTTTGATTTTATGGGAAAACTAAAATTGTTATTCCCTTTTATGAAAGCAAACAACAACAATTCCAACCAACGGCAATGTTTATTGTTGTGTCGAAGCAAATTGCAATTGTATCGAAGCAAATTTCAACTGTGACAATTGCGTCAGCAGAAATGAAATATTGTTATATGTGACCACAGAAACGAGAAACTTTTTTATTTTTTTTTTTTACTTTTTTCATAATTACAATCACTCCTGTTCTAAAAAATATAATATGTATGTGTGGATGTTTGTATGTTTGTAATTTGTATTTTATTATGCAGAAAAGCCAAAATAGATTTAAGAAGTATTTGTCTTTGTTTACAGTCTTGTAAAATGATGTCCATATTGAATTGTACAGGATTTTTATTGTACAGTTGACACAAGTGTCGATTCCACTTTTGTACAATGAATTTATGCATTATTGTTTCATTGTTCTCTATATTTGCTTTACACTCAATTATAATTACAACTACAAGCAATTGTTCAATTCACAGGTGCAGTCGTATGTCTTATCATTTAAAAAAAGACGATATTTGTTTAAGTGCTTGTGAACTGACAAATTTGTTGTATCGTTATTTTGTCGTATTACAAATGTCAATTTAATTAATACCAAGGCAGGGCGAATTAATACCATCTGGCCTCAAGACATCAGGTGACTAAGAAAATGTTTCCGTATATGAACTGTCAACTGTGTTGATATATAATTCCCCGTGCAGAATTCATATTTAGCCTGTGAAAATAGCTTTAACGCAGTTGGCAGTTCAAATATGTTACACAATTCGTGTTCACCTGATCTCTCGAGGCCACCTGGTATTAATTCATTTTGATTTGATACCATGAAATGACACCAGGTATGGGAACTTTAATTTGACGCGAAATAGCATAACTTTTCTCGCGACAAGCAATTTTGATTTAAATAGTTTGAAAATTAAATTGAAATGAATCAAGTATATATTTATCATTAAGAAGAATGTATTTTCTGGTGTTACTTATCACATATATAAAAAATTGTTTAAATTAATCTAACAAATTGAATATTCCCAGACCTGGCCTCAATACAGCTATTTAAAGAACATATACAATTCAATCGTATAATTATAACGCACTTTTGTATGAAAATTACCAACAACAGAAATACAATATTGTATAATTAGACGATTACACAACACATACGAGTTTTTTTTTATAAACAAACACAACCCACGAAGCGATTAGCTTATCTGCGGAAAACACCCAGGGTCTACGGCGGGAATCGAACCCACGACCTCTGGACTGACAGGCTAGCATCGCTACCACTCAGCCATAGAGTCCCCCTGTTAATACGAGCTTGTGAATTGAACAAATATTTGCGCTTAAAAAAATACAATAATGTAAATTTTTAATGGCAGTGCGCACACGTTTAATATGTACATATGTTTATATGTACATATGTGTGTATGTTGTACTTGCTATCATTTTTATATATCATTTATATGTCTTCACTGCAAAGGTCTCATTGTGTTGTTGATGCCGATAATGATCATGATGATGATGATGATGATGATGATGATGGTATTTTGTTGACAATTTTTATTTTTTATTTTTTTTTTACATTGCAATTTTATGAAGTGTAGATTTTTAATGTTTTATTCATAGTTCTTTCTATAATTTTCAATTTATTTTAAATACCACACTCTAAAACACTTTTGTTGAAAATTAGGTCGATAATAGTGGGCAATACTTTACAGATTATTATCCACCTAAAATTACACACGCACTATTTTTGAACAAAATGTTTTTATTAAAAAAAGCGATTGGCTGCGTGCAGTTTTGAGCCGCGACCTCCCGACTGATAGTCTGACGTATCTACTATTCAGCCATAGCCGTATTATACTTTATGTTAAACATTTTTCCACTTGGACTAAATATGTTTAATTTGAAAGGTTTTATCTTTAATAAAATAACTACAAAATCGATGTAATTTTAGACAAGGAGAAAATTTCAACACAAATTAAGACAATATATGATTGTAAATTTTAAGTAATGTTTTAGAGTGCAGAGAGGAAACACAGCCAACAGTTTGTCTCCAAGCAGAGTGACTAATTGTAGTTATTTTGTATTCTAATATGTAACAAGTTACCGGTTCAAAGTAATTGATTTTCAATTATACATACATGGTTTATTATATAATAGTTTCAGTTTTTGTTTTCCATGGCCAAGTGTAATTAAATATTTTCTATACTTTCTGTATTTTAATAAATGTTAAACGATTTTGTAATTAAAAAACTATAGAGTGCAGCATAAATTACAATAAAAATTTATTTTAGATATTCTCCCAATTAATTTTACAACAATTAAGCTACGTTCACACTTGGCAAATATTTGACGAAAAGACGTGGTCAAGAGACACACTAAAATTTTATTTCCTTTAATTCTAATAGTTTTTTATATATGGGTTCGCATTTATTAAAAATTGCATAAAAATAGCTTTTTGGAGCATAATTAATTTTATTTTGTTATATAAACCAAAGTTAAATCACACGAACCCTGAGCAAAAGTAGTGGTTACGCTTTTTTCGTCAAATATTTGCCAAGTGTGAATCTATCTTTATACTATGCAACAAAATAAAATGATTTATAGGCTGCTTTTTTACTTAATAGGTTATACTTTAGTAACTCTCATTTGTTCTCTGAGTGTTTTTATATAAACATGCATATAGACAGTATCCACAAAAAATTAAAATTTTTTTAAATAAAAATATTAATGATATATATATTTATATATATATATATATATATATATATATATATATATATATATATATATATATATATATATATATATATATATATATATATATATATATATATATATATATATATATATATATATATATATATATATATATATATATATATATATATATATATATATATATATATATATATATATATATATATATATATATATATATATATATATATATATATATATATATATATATATATATATATATATATATATATATATATATATATATATATGCATGTGTAAAGAAATTGTTTAATATCTTTTATCATTCCTATTTAAATGCTCAAATGATTATATTCTTATCGAAATTTAGCATTTAACAGTAGTATTTTTTTTCATTTTAACTTCGTGTTGTGCGAGAAATTTCTCAGATATTTTTGCTATTATCATTTTGCTGACATTTCTAAACATTTGTAGTTTTTTTCCGAGAAAAAGAAAACATTATTGCAAATGTATAAATGCTTTGTCATTAAAATTTTAATAAATTTTTGCTATTGAAATCAATATTTATTAATATAATCTGACATTAATTTATACAGTTATGACATACGATATACATATATATACATGCAGATACATTTCGATTTTAATGTTATATTAAAAGATAAAAATACACACCAAAATAAATAATAAATAAATATGTACATTAAGCAGATAACTTTTTAAAATTTCTGCAAATAGGAAAAAAGGTATAGAATAGTCAAATAGAGCATAAAAAATAAGCAGATCCATGGTAATTTTTATTTCGCAATTGCAAAAAAGTTTACGCACCAAACAATTTTACTAAATTTGAAAAGAGTGTGGCTCATGCCCTTTTCGCAATGACTGGCTCAATTGGATATCACCAGAGGCACTTTGCGCAACATTTTACATAAAGATGTTCATCTTCACGCTTATAACGTTCAACTCATCGTAGAATTTAAGGGGCCTGATTACGAGGAAAAGCTGCTCGAAAATTACGAAGCAATAAATTAAAATTTCACAATTTTGATAGTAAATTTTCACAATTAAATTCGTTGTTCAAGAGTGTAGCCTTCCTTCAATGGTTTAAATTTCCCAAGTTTTCTCTAAATAAATGCCAAAGGATGACAGCTCAATTCTTGACATTTGATCATTTGACAGCCTACTTACTTCCTAACCTCAAATTTGCCCACCCTTTATATATGAAAAGAAAAAAGGGGTTTTCTATTGGGGCGTGGCATAAGAATGGGTATATTAAGAACTAGATATTCGAAGTTTTATAATGGCTTTCTTGCCACGTGCAAAAAAGCGGTTATAAGAGGGGAAGGATACGAGATAGCATAATTGGCGCCCAGAATTTGATGTCGGATTAAAAAGTGACCACAGGCAAAAATGAAGCCATAGTCAAGCCATGAATAACGGTATGCAATATGTTGTGATCGGCGAATAAATGGCAACGCAGTGTACAAAAAATTAAAAGGGTGGTATCCAGGGGCGTGGCGAAAAATTTAAAAAAAAATATTTCTGAAATGTTTTCAACTAATCTTTGATCATAGGCGGTGACTGTCTCAACTTTTTTATTTTGTATGGAGGCCGAACCACTTTACTGCTCAGTCATATTTTCCCCACTTTAAAAATGGAATTGTCCCTATATTGGCCACCGAAATTACTCAAAAAAAGAGATTTTTTTCCAACCTAACCTGATTTTTATACTTAAGTGCATACACTCTAAAACACTTTTGTTGAAAATTAGGTCGATAATAGTCGGCAACACTTTACCGATTATTATCGACCTAAAATTACACACGCAATATTTTTGAACAAAATGTTTTTACACCGACCTCCTGACTGATAGTGTGACGTATCTACCATTCAGCCATAGCCGTATTATACTCGTACTTTATGTTAAATTTTTTCCACTTGGACTAAATATGTTTAATTTGAAAGGTTTTTTCTTTAATAAAATAACTAAAAAATCGATGTAATTTTAGACTAGAAGAAATTTTAAATACAAATTTTGAAGTAATATTTTAGAGTGTAGCTTTTCTTACTTCATGTTTGTTGTCATCAGTTTTTGTGATTGGCTGACTTTGTAACAATATAAATTTTTGTCATATTGATGCATCTTACAAGGAAAACATATAATGTACATATTTTGTTACTTTCAGCTTCAGTTGCTTGTTATTTTATTTGATTTTTTTTTCTATTGTTGTAATTTCGTTTTATATTTCCATTTCATGTTTAGTTGTAATCGAAATTGTGGGTATACAACGAATGTGTACTTGTCGTATTAAATAATTTTTTATTTATCATAAATTTATTAATTTGGTTCATATATTTATCATTTTATTTTATTAATTTGTAATTTTTTATGCAAGGGAGATTCATTTGGAGGTAGATACTTTTTGCAAAAATAAAAAGTAATTAAAACTACCTGATTCATTTATTAAGTGTTGAGTAGAAAAACGATACATCCCAGCAAAGCCCAGCAAAAACTACTGCTTCGCGATAAGCAGGTTTGTAAAGGAGAGTTTTGTAGGTGTATCTTACAAACATGCTTACATATTGCATGATATTTGTTCGCGATGTCCCACTTTGGAGCATTTCTTGTTAAACGCTTATTTCAGCGCATTGATTATATAATAAATCATACTATTGTTTACGTCATTTTATTTTTCTTAAGACAGTGTTTTCTAAACACGCAACAAGATACATAAAAAAATTGAGTTGCACCCAAATCCCCTAGCCCGAAACATCATTAACTTTAGAGGCCACACTCGGCTGAGAAGGAGGGACATTCTTGCTCTCAGCCGAACACGAGAGACGTAAACAACCAAAGAACCAACCGCTGAAACAAATATTTTTGTGTGGCATTTTTGATTACTTGTGGCAAGATTTGATTACTTAATGTTAGTTCAATTTTATTGAAGATACAATAAATAAATATAACCGAAAAAAAAATTTTATTTTTTGAACTGAATAAGTCTGAAATTTATTATTTCGGCTTTTAAATCAATATTGGAATTAATACAAATTCAATTTATTTTTATTAAGATTAGAGTGTTGGAATATTCAAATCAGATCAGCAGAACGGATCAGTACCACTGATTTCGACAGGCCGCTACACCATCTCATCAGAATATTAACTTTTGCGCTGGCCGATCGCTTGTTTTGTCATTTTAAGATCGTAACTCATCGTCATTCTTCGTAAAATGTACATAATCTCTGCGTATTATAATCTCTGTATTAGGGCAGCGCTTCCTTGAATGTACCACTTTAAGTGAATGTGCAAACATTTGTTTTTTAAGTGGACGAAAAAGAAAATATAAGAACCTTAATTAAGCATTTCTTGCTCTACATTGTTGCTTATATTCCGGGTATACGTGTGTCGCTACTATCAAGCGCATTTGTATAACAGGAAAAGTTAGTACTGCTTCCAAAATCTCGATTATTTTTTGCTGGGATATTGACAAAAGTGCTTTCAAAACAATACAATTATCTATGCATGCACAAGTTCAATGTAATAATTTATACGACAATTTTTGTGGTTTTTAATTTATCATGATTTTCAATCATTACATTCGTTGTGCAAACGTTTATTTTTCATAAAAACTATTTAGCTTCATATTTAGTATAAAAATTTTTAAATATTGTTTGCGGTGTAGTAACGAAAATATATCATCAATTTATTTTAGCACACAGAAAAAAGTAAAAACAAGATTCAAATTACCAAAAGCATCGATGCAATTAAAAAATCAATTAGTTTTCAACGAATCACGAAATTTGTGCGAACTCAACAGTTTGAATTGAAAATGTTTTATTATTGAAAAAAAAAAATATTCTCAAACAAGTTGCAATCAGTAATTGCAATTGTTGTGTCTGTTTGGCGATACCAAAGCAGAGTTTGTGGACTATAAGTCTACACCAGCAGAATGGAATACTTATTTTCTGTGGAATACGTATTCTCAGCTGTCTTGGGCTTCGTTGATGCCTTCTTCTTTTATTTGCATATCCGTTATTCGGATGTTAGCGATCATACAATTACATGTTTTCTTACAATTTTTTATATTATTATTCAGAGAGTACCAGGTCTCTATTTTTGACAGCTATTAAAATGCTTCTTTCATTCCTGTGTTGAAGCCTCAACAATTATATTACCTAAAAAATTAATTGATTTAGTTTAAGTTTTTTTTTTGTAACAAACACAACCCGCGAAGCGATTAGCTTGTCTGCGGAAAACACCCAGGGTCTATGGCGAGAATCGAGTCCACGACCTCTGGAATGATAGGCTAGCATCGATACAACTCATAATGAATTTCTTTAAATAATTATGAATACTCTGACAAATTATACGATTTTCGCATATCGGCTGCATAAAAATAAAATTGATCTGCCCTCGTATTCCGTAATTCGCTAAAGCTAAAGCTAAATCTCGATCGCTAAAATGCTGAACAAATACAAAATTAAAAATTTTTGGCGATGACATAAAACACTAAAATTTCGGCGGATTAAATTTTTAAGACTTTACCTAATTTAGCAATACACGTTGCAAAATTGTATTCGTAGCCAAAAATTGATAAATCAACTTTATAGATTTTTAGCGATAGAGAATCGGGGCGCAGGAAACGAATATAACGTGGTTTTTATAAAAGCGTTATTATTTCAATGAGGATTAAGCAATTATTGTATGAAAAAAAGTTCATTTTCCTGAAATATACATCTAATCATGTGCACAAGACCCTACACGCCCTAAAAGTTCGATTTAAAAAAATTTCTCACTTACTGTGTTTTGAACTTGTGCGGACGACATGCAAATTAAACTTATTTTCTTTATACACGACTGGTAGAATTTTTTTCTTTTTGTGGTATTTTGATTTCAGATCTAATGATCATTGCATTGAATTAAAAGTTAATTGAAACCAATTAAAATAAACGTTGATTTATTTAAAATAACAATTTTAAAAAATATACATATTTACTGAGTAAATGGGTCAATTTCAATCAAAAAGTACAAGAGGCCCCATAAATAAAATTTAATTGAATAAAATAAAATTGAATTTTCAGTAAATTTTCTTTACTGAATCAGTGAATATTTGTTTGACTTCTATTTAGCACACAAACACCAAAAACAACGACAAAAGCCAGGTTATTGTGTCTTAAAAATAAACAACCCCCATGACGACATGCACAAAAAAAATCATTGCGATGTCCGAATTCATGCAATTATGTAGTATCAAACGTAAATTGTAAGAAGTTTGTTTACTGAATATTTCTGAGAGAATCAATTCGTTAATGTTGTTGCGGTAATTCACATTAATTTTTTGAATCTTTAGATAAACATAGGGAGTTGAACACATCTAACAAAGTGAAATTTCATAAATGCTTAATGGATGATGATATTATTATTTAGAACTTACAAATATTTTCAAAAGATTTTTTATTGACTCAGACAATAAGTTTTTTGATATATTACAAAAAAAAATACAGTAAATATTTTTGTTTGGTTCAGAAAACTATTTTGCTTAGAATTTGTAAGTATTTTTAGACAAATTGTTTTATAAATTCAGACAAAAATATTGTTTGATATATTACAGAAAATCCAGTAAATATTCTTGATTCAGTAAATTATTTTGCTTAGAATTTGTCAAAATTTTTAGACAAATTGTTTCATAGATTTGGAAAATCCAGTTCTTCTTCAATGAAATTGTTGAGATAGTTTTTGTCTGCATTTACAGATTTGTTTGTAGGTCCGCTTCTAGACAAAATATTTACTAATTCATTGAATTTCTTTACTGGAAATGAAATTTAGATTTTTTGTGTAGATACTGTTCTCAATCATTATGGAAAAAGTATTACTCTCCTAGTTTTTTTTTTGCTTTTTTCTATCTCTTTTTTTACTTTAAAAGAGAGTACAAACCGCGGGGACAAAACAATAGCATTAACTTTGCAATTGACCCAAATAGATAATATGTTTCTCTGTGCATAGAAATGGTTAATGGCCAAATTTTCTTATTAAATACAAGTAACCTTTAAGAAATTTATTATTTGGCATATTGTCATAATTTTATTTTAAATGAAATTGATTTGCTAGTACGAGAATTTAAACATTGTCTATATGCATTTCATTGGTTTAATTTGAATTTTACTTTTCATTTTGCCTTATAAATACTTTTATTGTTATTCAATGGATTTCTAATTGTATGAAGATGTAGAAAACAAATTTATTCATATCTAATAAAAATTATGTAAATGATTTTCAAAAATAAGCGTAGTAGGCTTTGAAAAATTACACAAAACCCAGCAAGTTTTGTATAATTTTTCAAAGCCTACTACGCTTATTTTTGAAAATCATTTACATATCAAATGGTTTTTGAAAGTCTCTACATAAGATAAGGAATTTGTAACGGTTCAAAATTGTGTTTGAAGTCCACTGACGATTTGGTAAAGCACCAATGAAATGCATATAGACAATGCTTAAACACTAGCAAATAAATTTCATTTCAAATACAAGTAACCGTAAGGGAAACTAAGAATTAAGCTCAATTACATTTATATGTAATAGTAATAGTTGCAAAGTCTCAATTGTAATTAATTGCAATGCTAATTGAAAAATTTTAATTGTAATTGAATTTAATTATAACTGAAGATGTTCAATCTTCGATTAAAGCATTACATGTACAATTTGTTTCCTGTAATTTTAAATATTTTCCGCAGCAATTTTTGTTTAACAATTTAATCTTTTCTCTTCTCTTTTTAGGTAAGAAACTTGGATGATTGTTACCAACATATACCACAGGTTTTTATCAAAATTTTAGAACTACATACATATTTAATTATCTATTTTATGATAAACTAACACTGTTAGCTTTGTAAAAATACAGTTTTGAGTAAATGTGCTTTAAAGTTTGACAATGTTGTGAAAGATATATCGCCAGAGGTTGGGAAAAATCTCTTTTTAAGCCATTTCTGAGGTGAATATATGGATGATCCCTCGTTGTTTATTCTTTGATTGTTGTTTATATAAAATTTCTAATGTGTAAAAATGGGACAAAATTTTAAGCGCTTTTAGAAGTTTTTAAAAAGTTGCAAAGCTTTTTGGTAAAAAAAAAGCTCTAATAAAACAAAAACGCCGTAGTGAATACACAATTAAAAACTATAAAACATGAATTTCACTAATTGTAGCTGTCTTTTCCTATATAGAAACAAACAAACAAAAAAAAACATTTAATTACTTTCTATCGAAAAATATTTGATGAAATGCATTATTAGATTTATTTATACTTTCCGGCCACAATAAAAATCAATCATCTTTGTAAGCAGTTTTATTCTCAATTTGCAAAAGTGATGTTGCAACAAAGTCTTTAAATGAACTTTAAAAAAAAATCATATAATTTTCTTTGAAAGTCTACACTAGATAAATAAATACTTTTTATAGAGAAAAAAAGTTTATTTGAAATTCCTTTAAGTAAATAAAACACACGCACACAAAACACATAAAATCTATATTTAATAAAATTCTTTATAAACAATATTGTTTGCGCGTGTATTTGTGTGAGTGTGTTATACATATTTAAATTTTTTTTATTACTTTTGCTATTGTACTTATACACATTGTGTTATTAGCAACAAATAATTTGAAATGATAAGCTATTTTTTATTTGCTAATAAAGTATGAGCATAAAAATATAAAAGAAAATTTATTTAGCAAAATAAAAAAATTACTCATTATGAGGTTAACGAACATCAAGAACATGTTATAAAAAAAGCCGGCCCAGATACTTGAGAATGACTACATAATATGTATGTGTATAACTGAATAGAATACAATATGTGCATTAGAGTGGTAGTATAAAATTGAATTTAGATTTCTTCAAGTCTCATACCCCAATTCGATGGGTATTTATAAAAAAAATTTCCAAAAATAAAAAATTCAGTTTAGTGGGACTTTGGCTTGAACACGAAGGGTTCCGTAAGAATACACATACATATATCTATTTTCGGCTTTTGCCCTTTTTTCAATTTAAAAATTTTTTTTTCGTTGTTTTTGGCGATCTTTTTTACACTTTTTTAGATTTAGTGATTTTTTTTCGTTATTTTTTTTAGCGATTTTTCGTTTTTTGCAGTTTTCTTTTCCTTGTTTTGCCGATTTTTTTAGTTTTCACGATTTTTGGTTTTCGCGTTTTTTTTTATTTTTTTTTTTTGTTTAACGTTATTTCGGTTTTTAGTTTTATCGCTTTATTTAAGTTTTGGCGCTTTTTTCAGTTTAGTTTTAACGATTTTTTTTACACTTTTTCCCTTTTTTGACAATTTTTTCGGTTTTTTGGGGATTTTTTTAGTTTTGGCGCTTTTTTTTTGTTTTTTGTTTTTACGCTTTTTTCGTTTGGGAGATTTTTTTTCTTTTTTGGCGGTTTTTTTTATGATATTTTTAGTTTTAGCGATTTTTTAAGTTTTAGTGTTTTTTCGATTTGACGATTTTTTCCGGTTTTTGGCGTATTTTTAGTTTTTGCCGATCTTCTTAGTTTTGGTGATTTTTTGCGTTTTAGCGATTTTTTTAATTTTGTTGTTTTTTCCTTGAAGTGCTTTTGTCACTTTGGCGATTTTTCGTTCTGATATTTTTTTATTTTTGGAATTTTTGGGTTGTAGCGTTTTTTTAATTTCAAGAGATTGCCTCCTACGGTTTTCAAGATATATTTCAACATGTTTCGTTGTTCGCTTTAGAACACCCTTTAGTTTTTAAATGTCATATATTTGCTGTTGTAGCGGCCAGAGTTTTACATATTCTGTTAAAATTTCAGATCCGTAGTTCTTGCGGTTCCCGAGAAAACATCCTGTGGCAGACGGACAGCATAGCGAAAACAATAGCGTTCTTTTACACTTTTGGTGTACGGAACCCTAAAAATTGCATGTTAAGACTAAGGCGTGTCGCACTTCCAATATTGAAAGTACCATAATTTTTATTAATAAAAAGACATTTCTCACAATTAGGAGTATTTTAAATAGGGATGTAACGAATACCGATACCGATATATCGGCGATACTTCAGATTTTCCAATACATCGGTATCGACGATAATTTACTGTCGATACGACGATAATTTAAAAAAATTTTCAGAGTTTTTTTTAACAAATAATTTATTTTTGTTCGATTTTACCATGAATTAAATTCACTTCGTTATTTTTTAAATCTTATTAATATCAATTTTAAAAATTAATAATATTTGATGCTGTTATTTCGTAAAAAAAATCATTTATTTTTTGTTAATTTGACCATGAATTCAAATTCAAGTATTTTTTTTTTTTTAATCTTATTCCAGCAAAAAAAGATACTCCAAAGAAGTCATGAAAATGTAGAATTCGCGATCTGAAAGTATTGCAAATTTGGATAATTTCTAATTAGTTTTACATATCCTTGCCATTGCAAGAAGTTCTGTTTTTCGATTACCAATCACCGAATTGGAAGCGATGCTAGGACAAATTTCTTTTTCGGTATTCTATAATGATTTTTTCTCAAGGAAAAATGATAAAAAAAATTACCCATTTTCACCATTTTTTATGCGAATTTAAACTCAGAACTGTATTTTCATGTAAATTTAAGTGAATAAATATAAACTTAGAAGTCTTTTAATAATTAAGCTATTAAGTTATTTGGAAGAATATTAGTTGATAAATGTCCTTTAAAAAAATCGATTTTTTAAAAAGCATGGCGAGTATTTTTTTAAAATAAAGGAATTAAAAATTTTTACTTGCTTTTCTACTAATTATATGCATATTTTTAATATATATTTTTTGGAAGCATAGAAAATGTAGCTCCTTAAAAATTACTTCCAATGTTTTTATCAATTTTAAATATTCTCTCTTATAATGTAATTTTGTATAATAAAAAAATTGCACTTGAGTTTTGTTAATCTAAACTTGAACTCAATTTCAATATTCGTATCGGAATCGGTATCGGCGATATTTATTTTTAAATATCGGTATCGGTATCGGATCGGCAAAACGGCGTATCGTTACCTCCCTAATTTGAAATTAGTGTCACCTTGTTCAATTTCAGTTAACGATATGCATAATACAAAAACACAATGAATTTATGACACTATTGACTTATTGACTGGGAAAACTGTCCATTTGTTGGGGTTTTTTTTTTTTTTTTTTTCTTAATGTGTTGTTGCTGTTGTTATCTGTCTATAAAACTGTCAGAATTACTGTTTGCTGCTGCATTCAGAAGAAAAATGTTTTTTTAAGAATTTCATAGAGAACTTCAAAAGCATTTGGAATGTGTGATTTACTTAATTTAAAGTATAAAAGACAACAAACATGTGTGATTTAATATTTACAATGAAAATTTCCAATCAGTAATAATAATTCTTTGAAATGTAAAATTAATTTATATGTATTTAGATTTTTGTAGGCAAATAGAAATACTTAGGGAAATACTTAGAAATAGTAGTTACGGTCTGGATCCTTGGAACTTTCCGCTAGTTTAGAGCTCAAAGCCCTAGAAAATACTCGTACATAGATTTTAGGATTTTTTTATGAAATAAGTTTGTAGTGTGTGTTTGTGTATCTGTGTGTCTGTCTGCGCCATCATAAAGCTAAGACGTCTAAATCAACTTTTACAAATATTATCCGATTTTGATCAATTTAAACTTAGTATAAAGTTTATTAATAGACGAAGAAAAGACTTAAAATTCCAATTGCAGTCATTTTTAAAGTCTATTCTCTTGAAATATTGAAAATAAAAAATTTTTTTGAGAAAAATGGCGAACAATTAAGTTCTACTTTTGTAAAAATTGCGCCATTTTTAGGGTTCCGTAAACCAAAAGTGTAAAAAAACCTTATTGTTTTCGCTACGCTGTCCGTCCGTCTGTCTGTCAGTCTGTCCCAGGCTGTTTTCTCGAGAACCGTAAGATCTACGGACCTGAAATTTTCACAGAATATGTAAAACCTTGGCCGCTACAACAACAAATATGTGACACTTAAAAATTAAAGGGTGTTCTAAACAGAGCAACGAATTATGTTGAAATACTAATGTAATATACAGACACTTGCATTGTTCAAAGTTAGTGTATTTATTATACAGACTACACCAATTAACACTGATATTTAAAACAATAAAAATTAAAGGGTATTCTATCAGTTAATGTAATTTGAATATGTAATTTGGACAATTTGCTGCACCGTAAGAGGCAAACTAAAAACTCTAAAACTAAAAAATTGCAAAATTATAAAAATGCCAAAACGAAAAATCTTAAAGTAAAAAAGCACCAAAAGTAAAAAAAAATTCAAGAAATCATATAAACTGGAAAGATCGCCAAAAAAACCGAAAAAATCGCAAAAAACCGAAAAATCGACACAAAGAAAAATAGCTCCAAAACTAAAAAATCACTTAAACTAAAAATATCGTCAAAAAACGAAATAGAAAAATAAAATGGAAAAAATCACCAAAACGAAAAAAAGCGCCAAAACTAAAAACAACCGCCAAAAACCGAAAAAATCGCCAAAACGAAAAAAACGTCAAAACTAAAAAAAATCGCTAAAACTAAAAAACTCCAAAAACCAAATAATATCGCCTAAAAACGAAAAACATCGCCAAAAATATAAAAAAAATTGCTAAAAACGAAAAAACGCTAAAACAAAAAAATTGTCAACACTAAAATAATCGCCAAAACGAAAAAGCACCAAAACTAAAAAAATCTACGGAACTGAAAACTTCGGAACAAACCGCAAAAAATCTCCAAAACGAAAAAGGTCGTAAGCACTAAAAAAAATCGCCAAAAAAATCGCCAAACCTAACAAAAATCGCAAAAAATAAAGTACGCCAAAACACAACAATCACGCTAAAATTAAAGTCCGAAAAAAATGAAAATCGTCAAAATGAAAAAAGGGATATACGTATGTATCTGGTATTCATACAGAACCCTTCGTGTGCGAGTCAAAGTCGCACTTTACTGATTTTTTTACTCTCATTTCAAAGTTTTGACTGTGATTCCTTTTCGCGATTACATGAACTGAGATAACTAAAAAAGTTTTTCTACACATTATCAGGAATTGTGCTAAAAATTATAAAATATTTTTTTTTTTACATATTGCTATGCTATTATCGGAGATATTGGCGAAATAGAGAAAAAATCGAGGCCAAAACCAAAAATTTTTAAAGTTCAAAGCAAATATCTTTGGAAATATTAACTATTAAATTATAATGCCGACAAAGTTGTTCATGCCCGACGTAGTCAATTTTGACACCCTGTAGCTCAGCGTGTGTTTCAGCAGTGTGTGTCCAAATTTCAACATTCTTAAAGCTCAGGTCCTACTCTATGATTTTCATTTCATATGCATCGTTTTGTAATCGGATCGCAAGTTTCAAACATACAGATTTATTACCCCTTTTTTTCTATTGGAACCATTGTCAGAATTGATAAACTTTTCCCGTATTCCTTTTAAAATAATGAAAATTTTATAAACTCACTTACTCACATTATTTTTCAATCTTCTATTGTGTTTAAATAATATAATACAAATTGTATTATACAGATAACTTAAAATGATCTTAATTTTGCTTGAGAAATAAAAAACTGTGTGTTTTAAATTTTTTGAATAAAAGAAATTGTTGCCTTCATTCTTCACAAGCTAAAAATAAAAATTTTAAACTGTTTATTTTAGGAAAGCATAAAATTGTATAAAAAAGTTTTGCAGAAATAGGATTAATTAAATTATATAAAATTTTTTCAAAAAAATTTAACATTTTCACAAAACTGACGGACACTTTATCATCATCCTCATCATTTACGCTGATAAATGCGCTTTAGACGATGACACTCGTCAAAATAAATCTAGTTGTAAATTATATTTTAAAAATATTTAAACAAATAAACCTGCAAATACAACAAACAAATTCAAATTCAAGCAACAATTTAATAAATTATTTTAATTTGCATTTAAATTATAATAATATGTTATATTTCTCTTTTATGTTTTGATACAAATTGACTGTTCTATGTCTACGATTATGGCAGTTTGTTTTATTTGTCTACGGCAATTGTTGTGACAATAGTCTGTCGGTCCTCACAACAAGTGGCATCGAAAGTAACAATTCACATTTAAACATCTTGTGTTTCTCTTTTTTTTTCTAAAAAAAATTTTTTTTTTATGAAAACTTTTCCTATTAAATTTAATAGAAAATATTTTTGCAGTCTAAATATAATTCAACAAGTGCGACCAGTAAAATAATATAGAATTCATAGAATTTATAACTAAATACTCTCGTACAGTTGATTCCTTTGAATATAAAGACAATGTGCAAGTTTTATTATACATATATATTTCTGAGTTTAAAACAAATAAAGACATTTTATTCTACAGTATTTAAGTGGTTGAATAATTTTACACTGGTCGACATAACAAATGAAAAACAAAATCAATTACTCATGACGCTTTGACTATAAGTTTGAAAAATGTCTTGATATCTGTCTAGTAACCGGTTACTTAATGTCATTTACTGTCAATTGAGCGAAATTTGTCATCAACAACTTAAAGTGTGTATTAAACGTGTGCGCATTGCCATTAAAAATGTACATTATTTTATTTTTTTCAAGCGCAACTATTGTTTGTAGTTTTAATTCTAATTGAGTGTAAAGCAAATATAGAGAACAATGGAACAACAATGCATAAATTCATTGTACGAAAGTCGAAACGACACTTGTGTCAACTGTATAATAAAATTATGTACAATTCAATATGGACATCATTTCATAAGACTGTTAACAAAGACACATACTTCTTAAGCCTATTTTGGCTTTTCTGCATTATAAAATACAAATTACAAACATACATACATACATCCATACATACATACATACAAACATCCATACATACATATTATATTTTTTTAGAATGAGCAGAAAACTATAAAAATGGGTGATTGTAATTATGAAAAAAACCACAAAAAAGGTTCTGGGGTTTTTTTTATCTTCTTTCACGCATACATATGTGAGCACACTATAACAATATTGCATGTCTGCTGACACAATTGTTATAGTTGAAATTTGCTTCAACACAATTGAAATTTGCTTTGACACAACAGTAAATTGCGCCGTTGGTCGACATTGTTATTGTGTGATATCATAAAAGGGAATCAAGGCAAATTCATAACAGGTAGACTCGTCTCAATTCGCTTTGAAAAATACCTGGTTTCGTTGTCAAACAATGTACTGAAAAATATGTCAACAAAACATTTGACAATATAACCAGATAAAAATAAAGCAGAAAAAATTAGCAGAAAATAAACAGCTGATCTGTAGATTCCACCTGTAATTAATTCGCCTTTAAAGGGAATACAAATTTTGGGTTTCTCATAAAATCAAAAGCAATAAAAGAAGTGAACATTTCAATAAATTAAATTATGAACATTTCACAAACTGACTTTTGTGCTCACATTTAATGTGTTTTACTCTTGAAACACAGTCATGCTCAAGTAATTAGCACATTTTATGGTACAAGGCTTTTATTAAAGATTTCTTTTTGTTTCAAAGCCTATACGTTTTTTTACAAATGATGTTCTTTGTATTGAAATTTAACAATATGAAATTTGTTTTGAGAATTTTTATTAATGACTAAAAATCTTCTGAAAAATATTGCTTTTTTCGTGTTAGTAAATCTCTTTATTTATGAATAGCGAACTTATGATTTTCTTTGAACTTTAGTACAGATTTAAAATATTTTAATCTAAATTAATTTTTATTAGCCTACGGCTTGTAACATTTTATTCGAAAAAGCAATTGAACCAAGTTGTAATGCTCTAAGCGCGAAATTAACGTTAATTAATTCCAACCTACAAGACAGAAAATCTTCTGTAAATAAAATCAAAACTCGTTTATATATTTTAATTAAAAAAGGCTTTATTATTTCTAATTTCCATGCGGGAAATTTTGTACCAATTGTCTCCAACGTACTTGTCATATGACTGGCGAAATGTTCCCGAGTTGTGAGCGTCGAAAAGAGAAGATATCATTTAACTAGAACTAAAATTTTATCAAAACACCCTCACTGTGCAACAGGCGTGGATACAAGAGGGGAAAAGGGGATATTCCCCCCCAAAACGAGTAAATTTTTATAGAGTTTCTAAAAGAAGTTTGGAAAAATAGAATGTTTTACTTAGAAGTTCCCCCCGCCCCCAAAAGTTCAAGCGGGATCCGCACCTGCTGTGCAAAAAGATTTTTTTCAAGTATGTAAAAAATGTCTCTATAAAGTACAGTAACACTGTACGACACAGAAAAATTGCACTTCGCTCGAACTACTCATTCTTGCAGAGGACGTAAAAAATACACACAGAAAAAAAAAGGTATGTAAAATCACCATGACGCAATTTTGATTGGAAATCATATAAATTTTACAAAAAAGTGTTGAACACACCTTAGGGCCCATTCACTTATTACGTAACGCTATTTCCGGTGTCTTGTAGTAAAGATATGTTTCTGACAATTCTTAAATTGATTAGATCGACGATCGCATGTTTTTGTCATAACTAAGTAACGAATATGATGACTACTACCGAATAAAATATTATGAATTGAATTTTAGTACCAATTATTGGTATTTGCAACTAAAAAAATCATCTTTCTAAAATTACTTTACTTTTTATCGGTTACAAAAACAATTTTTTATGGGAAATAAAATCGACTTTTTTCACTAAATCTCTTAAAACTTTCTTGTTTTTTGTCCAATCTCCTCGGTTTTAAGTTTATTTTATTCGGCACAAAATTGTTCTGGACGTGTACATTAATAAAGCAACTTAAAATAAAATTCCTAAAATTACTTTAACTTCCAAGCACGGTAGAGGGCTAAAAGATATATCGAAAAAGTTTTTAAAAATTGGTCTGTATATAATTTAGCTAGATGCACCCTTCTGGAGGTATTCGAAATCGATTGGATGACTTTTTCCCCGTTCATACACCGACGCTCACCCTACTCTACAAGAAATTTGATTTTGTTGTACAGTGTAATTTGACTAGTATTAAAGAAATCACAACTCGAATAGGCTGCTGGTTCTTGGGAACCAGTCATGTGACTTGGCTTGTGGCATGTTCTCTTCTCTCTAGGGAAGTGTTTTATTATTTTATTTACTAAGATTTCTCAAAACTTTTAAAACTGTTATTTATATTCTCCACGACATATACTCGTATTATGCGACAAAATACAAAAAAGCTATTTTCAAAAATGTTGCACATATAACCGATATTACAGTTAGCACACCCTTGTGAATTCCTTAATTGCTAAAGAGGAATCTTCGACGAAAATCGCATATTCAATTAATCAATTTTTAATTTGCAAAATTTTGTTTTGATTAAATTAGTTATTAATTTAAATACGAAATTGATTGGAAGCAGTTTTAGTTTTTGGATAAATATTGATTGAAAATATTTTAGGAATGAAATTATAATTTTGTGCATTCATTAGGAAGTCATGCCGGAAAACTCTAGCAAGAAAAATATTGAAAAACTACACTGAGAAAATTAAAATTCGTATTCTATTACTGAAATCATAATTCCAAATATTTTTTTTACGAAAATAGGATCTACCATAAATTCATAAAATTAGAAATTGAAATTCGTAAACAAATTTATTTCTATTCAAATATTTTACTGGAATATTTGAAAATCAAACAAAAAATAATAAAACTTAAAAACAAATTCAAACTTATGGTGTGTTAAAATAAAAAGCTGTGTGGTTTCTTTTCGTTTTGTTGAAACCAATGTAATTAAGTTTTTACTTCGCAATTCTATTCAAAATAATTGTGGTACCTCAAAGGCAAATAAATAAAACAATTTCGTTGTGCAGTGTTTTTGTAATAATGAAGACTACTTTTTCGTCGTTTTTATTGGAATTTCTATAATTTGTATTTATATTTAGACATCTGTATTGATTGTAATTAATATGAGCTGTTTTTTTTTAACATTAATTCTCTGAATTTTTCAAGTGGGAAATGCCAATATAATAACATTTATTCATTATACAGTTTTTAGCTGTTTTCAATGAATTTTTATTTTTAATTTTATTTGAATCTTCAAGTAAAATAAAATTGAGAAATGGGAATCATCGCTGACGAACCAATGACCATCAGAAGATCGTTCGAGTGCATAAAAACGTTTTTTACGAAGTATATAATAGACGTCTGCAACAAGCCATATGAAACGTTTTTTAAATCCCACTACGTTTTAACAAATCATGCATTGATTTGACTTGACAGTTACATGCTGAGTCATCACATCATACAAAAACAAGAATGATTTACAAATCACAGGCTTGTTAGTAATAAAAAGCCAAATAAACTACGCAACCGGCTTGCCAAATTGAAAATTTACACCCTTCCTGTTGACCGATTTATCTGAAATTTACTGATTGTTGCCGTTTTGGTATTTTCGCGGCTTTCAGTGCTGCCGTTGTTTTCCGGGATGCTTCTGGGATTTTGGGGGGATTTTTGTCTCAGTTTTTGGAATCCGGGAATCTTAGGGAGATTTTTGGAAACGCTCTTGGGAATCCAGGGAGCTTCTGGGATTTTGGGGAGATTTTTTTCTTAGTTTTTTGGAATCCGGGAACCTTTGGGAATATTTGAGACATTTTTTTAAAAGTTTTTAGGAATCCAAGGAACTTCTGGGCTTGGGCAGAGATTTTTGTAAAAGTTTTTGGGAAACCGGGGAACTTTTGGGATTTTGGGGAGATTTTTGTTCCAGTTTTTGGGAATCCGGGGAACTTGAAATTTCGGCGAGATTTTTGTTCCAGTTTTGGGGAAGTCTTACACCGGTTTTGTGTCTAAGGGTAGTGCCCTTGCTCAGTGAAGGTGTCTCGGCTAAACACGAGGTGTCTCGGCTAAATTCTTGAAAAAGGAAATATATAAAAAAGTATTAATTTTTGTAAAAAATATGTCTGCTATGAAATAATAACCGTTTCTTAAGATTATTTCTTAAATATATTTTCTTCATATTAATCTTCCATACAATCTAAACAAATGACAAGTGTGATTTATTTGTTTAAAATCATTCTGATGACTTCTTGGTTTTTGTAGGTGCGCTCTTTTCATTTGAGAGAAACAATTCATGTAATAACTTGATTGTCACGCAAAAAGAGATGATTTGATTCTCTAAAAGCTGTTTGTTGTTTTCATTTGTTTTGCTTTGCTTTGAGTTTTAGCAATAGTGAGAGTGAGTTTAGTGTAATGAATTACTGCGAATTGAAATTCAAATGGCTTGTTGCATATGACTAGTATATAATTTGATAATGGCGTTCATTAAACTTATATTTACAATTATGTTTGCTGAATTGGCATTTTTCTATTGTTCATATTTGACTTTGTGCATAGAGAAGAAAAAAGCTTTAGCTTAAACAAACTTGATTTCAATTTGACTTATTTCTAAAAGACTTTTTACCGATACATCCATCACTCACTTACAGTAAGTAAACATACTAATTATGAAATAAGTTATAACAACCAAAAAACCGCAGATTTTTATTAACGAAATATTCATAAATTTGTTAAGCAACATTTTATTAATATCGGAGGAAGTTATCCCTATATTTATACAAAAGTGCTACAAAATTTTGCACAAATTCAATGTTTGGGAAAATCCAGTTCTGCCTTTCTACAAATATAAAGACATCTCTGAAACAAACTTTACTTTTCAATTACAAACCATTCGCTAAAATGCGTACATGATTTAAAACTCAAGTGGGCTTTTAATCTCATACGCTCTAAGCAAAAAACCCTTGAGGACACTTTCTCAAAAATGGGGCAAAAATCTTCCCTTCGACGGCGATATAGCGGGTTGATATATCCTACAAAAGAGTTTCTCATAAAATTTTGTAATAAATCTTTGAAGACAAATAAAGCCTCTGAACTCAACTAAAATGCCAGAAATCATTAAAAACTAATTGTTAATAAGTACGAAATTATCCCTCAAGCACATTTTAAGATTTTACTGATTTCTGACGTTCGAGTTGAGCGTAGAGCTTTTTTTGTCTTCAAAGAAAGAGCCAAAAATATCCATATAGTGAAGCGTTAGAGACTTAAAATGTTCCATGAATATATTTGCCGTGGAGTTTTACATAAAAGTGCTGTACATACCTAATACCGTAAACGTAAGGTTTACACGATATCTTATGCCGATTCTCTATAACAATGAGCAAAAGGTTGGGCATGTAAAGAAATTTGCATAACTTTTAAATTTATAAAGATCCCAATATGAAACTTTTATAGTATAATGAGTAGACCCTAGACTAATTTTGGTAAAAAAAAACATAAAACATGTCGCAGTTAGATAAATTTTGATTTTACTTGGTAATTTCCGGCTTTGCAGATGAAAAAAAATGTTTAATTAATATTTTTTTTTTCTAAAGATCGGACGGTTTCCTATAAGAATCACTTGTTTTAATTTGTGTTGCTTTATTTTTTTCTAGCTCGAAACGATAATTGAAAAAAAATAAATAAATAAAAAACGGCAACATTTTCGCACCTCAAAACTCGACAACTAAACGTCATACAAAAATCAAAGAATTTCGGAAAAAAAATATTTGTGTTGTGTATACGCTTCAAAAATAATGCCTCATATACATATTTCTTGACAAATAATTTCAGTGCAGCAAGTTCTAGTACTATAGCGATTGTAACCAGCGATTCCAAATTAGTGCTTTTGTCACTATTTTTAGTGCTTTTTGTTGCCTTAAAACTCCAAATGTTTAGCTTTTTTTAATGCTTTATTGCTTTTTTGAGCTCCTTTTACCTGGAAAATATGCTCTTTAGTGCCTTTTTTAGTTTATTGTGCCTTTTTCTCCAAAAAAGTTGGCATCACTGATTGTAAGTCAAATATGAGCAAACCTGAATTGCAATAATTCTCAATATTAAATTGGAGCAATATGAGTTGTAATTATTGTCGTCTTTACGGTTTCTGGCACATCATTATGGCATTACAATTTGGTTGCTGTGTTATTGTGATTGTGTTGAGGTAATTTGGGATACTTTCCTTGTCAGCTCCGTTAGTTGCTGTGCACCGTAACAAACGTACAACCTGTCTAGAATAATAAACTTCTCACACCTCTTGCAGGTTTAGATTTTCGTCGTTGATGTTGCATTGTGTGTCTTTACTTCTTTGTGGTTACAACAAAACAAGCCCATTGTGGCAAAAGCGCTTTTTTGTTTGTTTACTTGGTTGGTTGGTTGGTTGATGATGTCACATACTTCATATTTAGTTGTGTGTTTTGTGTGTTAGTTTGAATGTTTCGTTAGTTGGATAAAAGTTTTACGACAGCTTTTACACTCTCGCATTTATACATGAGGCTTAAAGTTTAATTACCACATATAGACAGACAGGGACACATAGACATGTCTATAACCCAGCAAACATTTTGGAGGCGGGATGTTCCCTCCACCATTTATAAACCGATTTCGGATTTATTTTTTCTGTATATAAAAGGATGTACTTCCAGATTGGTTCTGTTTAAAAGTGGGCGGGGTCACGCCTATACGAAGTAAATATATACGCCTTTTCATCTACTTCTCCCCAACAGATTCCTATGAAACGTTGCACACACATTAAGATTCTGTTTAAATACTAACATATCATGATTTAAAAAGTAGGCAGTGCCACGCCCATGTAAAGAAAATATTCATTTTCAACAACTTCTACTTAATCGATTCTTGTGAAACTTTGCATACACATATAGTTATTGTTACAATACCACATTATGGTTAGAAAAGTGGGCAGTGCCACACCCATTAAAAGTGAATATGCATTTGAACTACTTCTACCTAACCGATTCTTATGAAACTTCGCACACAATTAGTTATCGTGAAAGTACAGCATTATGATAAAAGTTATGGGCAGTGACACTCCTATTTTGTTGTCGGATTCTTTTTTTTTTTTTTTTTGCTAGAACTATTATTGCAAATATTCTTACACTCTTACTTTCACCTCAAGTTATTTGAAATAAACAAGGGAAATTCCCTGTCGTGGTGAGTATTTCGTTCCGCACGATTTGCAGTGCTGCCAACTGTGTATTTAATTTAAAATCCTCCAAATCCGGTATAAGAACACATTTTTCTGATTAAAAAAAATAAAATCAATTCGCATAAAAACAGAATGAAATATTATTTCTGAAATCGCGTTAAATCAAATTCGCGTAAAAAAAAACTGGCGTAAAAACAGAATTTGGTATAATTGATTTGTTCCAGGAGGAAAAGTAAACAACGTACTTACTCGAATGTTTGCTGGTGTTTAAAATCAAAGCCTAGACATTTGCTATGTGTCGTGTCGATTAGTTGACATTTACAGTTTTATTTTCTGTTGTAGTTGTTGTAAATATTTTTTTTTTTTGCAATTAGTATCAGCGTGTTCACGTAGAAGACAATGAAAACAAAACTCTTTATACTTAATTTTGTTGTACTTGCACAGTAGTTTTTTTTACTGAATTAGCAGTTTTTGCTGTTATTTTTCTGTTATTTTGTATTTATTAATAAAACTAGCACTTTAAAAGTTAAACTCCTGAGTGAGTTAAGGGTCAGAAAAGGCGTGACTTTGAGGTGATTTTTTTTTCTTACTAAATAAAAAAAAACACAAAAACTTATGTATGTAAAAAGAAGTCACTCAAATCATGGCTGAGTTACCTTTTGCGAAAAAAAGGCATCCTTACTCGACTTTTCCTTAAGAAATTAAAATTAGAAATTTATCATTTTCATTGAATTATGTAGGCCAGGTTAAAAAGGCCGTAATTCTTAATATATGTATTTTCTTCTAATGGTATTATTTTAAGACAATAAAATAAAATTATACAAGGGAAGTTTAAAATTAATAAAATCCAACAACTAATCAATTAATCAAGTGTTTTTTTTTTGGTAACAAAAAAGAGCCACAAAAATATTTTTATTTTCCTTGACCCAAAAAAGTAATGCTTGCCATTAATAAAGTAGCAGGCAGGGTCACTGCCAGTCTACAGTAAAAGTGTGCAAAATTGTTACATTTTAAGAAAGGTTTTTGTATTTAATCTTTTTGTAAAATAAAATAAATACTTTTATGTGAAAACAAGAGTCTATCAACTTCCTTCGTTTTCCTTTCTCCATCCAAAAATTAATGCTGATAAATAACTTTTAGTTAGAATTAACTTTTTTATTTCCAAAGAACACGTAACAATACACGTTCATAAATTGTACAATACATATGGCAAAATATCGCTTTTTTTAATCACAAATTTAAATCCTTAAAGAATTCAACATGAAAAACATCTAAATCGATAAATAACATTTGAGAGCTCAAAGCGTATTCGCCATTTAAACAACTCTTGTGTACATTTTAAGTTCATTATTTATAAAATGATTTTTTAAACTTTCCATTTTTATTCGTGCGTTTTTATAGCCACTACAAAATTATTGTAGGGAATGTTAAGTTTGTCATTTAATATGTCTGGAATCGAAATATTGGCCTAACATTGTGAAAAATGCTATCAATTCGTAGTTAATTACACTATGCAACAAAATGAAACTTTTGTCATGACCTTTGATCACCAGTATATGTATGTATTTTTTGTGTGTCACAGTCGAAATTTTAAATTTCTATAGATAAGTTTTTTTTTTTTTTGGTTAACTTTGTACAAAAATTTTGGATTTTTCAAAAGGCTGCCACATCTATCTCATCATAACATAGGAATTGGTAGTTTAATTTAATACAATAAACACCAAAAAACTTGGAATAAAATTACCTTCAAACATTACTTTTTTATATACACAATGGTTTCGGATTTATTCAGACCGCAATGATGAAATATATATATTTTTTTATGCAAAATTGGAAAATGTTTATTAAAAAATTTATTAAAAATCGAAAATGGGTAAAACCATGTTTATTAACTGCTCATAAAGAGCGTGGAGCAGTACCGCACAGGTCTTCTAGAAGTGTCTCTTTTATCGGATTTATTATTTTAAATGGCTCATTTTCTATGTATTTGTCAGATTCCACGCTATAGCTAGACCACGCTAGACCTACTAACTCCAGTTCATTAAATTACTGCCCATAAGCTCTCCATTAGTGTACCACGCAGGTTCTTTAGAAATGCGCTATATCCTACCCTGAAAGAAGCTGTATGGAACTTGCTAGAATTCTCAATATTTTTCGCTTTTAAGTACAAAATTAAAGTGTTTTCCTTAAAAATGTATTAAAATAAATAATTACTAGTATGGCCAACGGACAACATAATCGTCTGTATTCTAGATATAAATTCCATTAAAATTCACAGAAAAATTATTCAACGTCATAAGAATCTTTTTAAAAATTTTCACACAATATATAATGCAACTGTATATAATTAGTTAATGATACACAGTAACTTTAATACACTGGAATTAAATAAATTTAGTAAAGCGCGATTTTGATTCCCACACGAAGACTGCCGTTCGAATAGCTTATTCATAATTCCTTCTTTTCGTTTTGGCAATTTTTGTTTGTTTTGGGGACTTTTTTCGTTTTGAGTTTTTTATTTTCTTTTTTGCGATTTATATAGTTTTGGTGATCTTTTTGTGTGACGATTTTTTCTTATTTGGTGTTTTTTTTTTAATTTTACTGATTTTTAGTTTTAGTGGTTTTTTCGTTTTGGTGCTTTTTTCATTTAAGCGCTTTTTTTTAACAATTTCTTAGTTTTGGCTTTTTTTTCAATTTGGTGATTTTTGTGCTTTTTTGAGTTTAGCAGCTTCTTCATTTTGGACTTTTTTTGGTTTGGCGATTTTTTTTTTTGGCGTTTTTTTACTTATGGTGGTTTTTTCGTTTTTGAGACTCTTTTATTTTGCTGTTTTCTTTTGTTATGATAGTTTTTCGTTTTGGTGCTTTTTTGTTTTAGCGCTTTTTTTCATTCTGGCGATTTAATTAATGTTGTCTACTTTTTTAGTTTTGGTGTTTTTTTTTCGTTGAGGTGCTGTTTTGTTTTAGAGATCCTTTTAATTTTTGGCTATTTTTTATCTTTCTTTTATTTTAGCGCTTTTTTCATTCTGGCGAATTTTTTAATGTTGTCTTCTTTCTTAGTTTTAGTGTTGTTTCGTTTCGGTGCTTTTTTGTTTTGACAATCTTTTTAATTTTGGAAATTTTTTTAGTTTTGGCGGTTTTTTTCATTTTGGTGCTTTTTTTGTTTTAACGCTTATTTCATCATTCTGGCGATTTTTTACTGTTGACTACTTGTTTAGCGAATTTTTTAAGTTTTTGCGTTTTTTTTTTCTTTTAGATTTTTTCAGTTTACGCGTTTTTTTTTGGCTTTTTTTGGTTTTTTTTTTTCGTTATAGGGATTTTTTTGCGATTTACTTTTCGGCTTGTTCGTTTCATTACTTGAAGGGATATCCTTTAATTATTGATTTTATTTGTTTCAATTGTTGTAGCGGCCAAAGTTACACATATTCTGTGAAAATTTCAGGTCTGTACCTTTTATGGTTCTCCAGAAAGAAGCCCATGACACACAAACAGACGGAGAGCGTAGCGAAAACAATAGGGTTCCTTTTTACCTTTGGTGTACGGAACCCTAAAAAGAGCGGAGCCGATACCTTGAAAATGCTGGACCAAGGTTTTGAAAAATTGAGACATTTAAATTTTCAAACAAGTATACGTCACTAACTATAGAAGATAAGTGCTTAACCAAACGTGATGTTTTAGAACCCTTTCACAATAAAAAATACAAGCTTTGACAAATTTTGCATGCACAAAGTGTCCTGCCCTATTTTCGGACTTTACAGCTCCGTTCCTTATCAATATGGGAAGCTCACCTTCTCAGGTTAAATAGGACTACTCCTCTGCTGTGAGTATGTGAAATTTTATACTGATCAGATAATCCGTTTGGTAATGGCTGATTTATTTTCAAAATATTTTGATTTCGCCCCACTGTACTCTGAGCTTCACAGAATGGCAAAAAAATGTTCAGTTGATAAGTTCTCATATTAGTTACGGAATAGTTTCTGAATTAAGTACAATTTTAAAATTTAAAGCAGTGCTTTTCAAATTCTTCTTAAATGAACAGAAAATTCTGCCAATTTCCTGCGTTTGAGTTTTATATATTTTTTGTTTTCATTGAAACACGCACGATAATATCAAATTGATGTTCATTCACATCACACTTGAAAACTTATTTTCACGTAATTTTTGAATGTTTTGTTGCTGCAGTGCAGAGCTGAGTAGATGGTTGGTTTGGCTTATCTGCTGGATGCCCTTCAATATCGTTCTATAGTAACTCATACATACTCGCAAATAATAATCATTGAACACCACGAGCATTAGCTTCAATAAAGGAATAATATAAGGGAGGATTGTTTGTTGTCTTCCATATTAATTCTAACACATTATTTTCTTTTAACCTAAATTTAATATTATCGAACATGTTTCAAATGTTCAATATTGATAAGAAACGAAAAGAAATAAATTAATTCCGTTAAAAAACGAAGTAAAATTCTCACGTGACTACAGCATACAAAAAAAACAAAATTATTAATGCATAGAAAGGTCGACCCTTCCTCTACTCTACTTTGCTTTTAAAGAAAGACATTTATAAGATTATTTGTGCAAAATTTTTGTGGGTCTAATTTTGTTATTTTCTGTGTTTAGCGCAAAATTATTCTTAAATTACGTGACAAAATGTCAAAATTTTATTTAATGTAGGGAAATTATAATAAATAAAATGGATGTTTATTGTTGAAAATTTTGTTTAAATTATATTCAGTTAAAGGGGAGGAGGATTCTTCCTCTTAAAAAGTACTTGAATGTAGAATGGGTTTCTTTTGTATTTAAGTATGAGTGGGTATGTGTGCCTTAACTGCTAAATATTATTTATGTTAGTATAGAAATTATTTAGAATTGATGTTGACAGGTAATAAAGTTTGAAATGATACGAGTATGAAGAGTACTCCACGTGAAGTAGATAAGTCAAAAATATATTTCATTGCCCTAGATCCAGATATGAAATATTTTTACAATGCCATTTATAGGCGATTTGGAAAATTTTTATAACATATAAAATTGTATACTTTCAATTTTGACCCATTTTTAACCCCCGACCAAAAAAGAGGAGTGTTATAAGTATGCAGTGTGTATCTGTGTATATGTGCGTTTGTCTGTTCCCTCGTAGAGCGTAAACGGCTGGACCGATTTTGATTTAGTTTTCTTTGTTTGAAAGGTCACTTGATCGAAAGTGCTCTTAGCTATGTTTGAAGAAAATCGGTATAGCCGCTTAGAAGTTATCACCTCTTTTCTAACTGCATTCCCTTGAATCTGTTTGGCCGTGGCACCGTAGCTCTCAAACGGCTGGATTTTTGTAGAACATTTTATCCCCGCACTCCCCTCTTTTAGGAATGTTTTTTATGATTTATTAGAAAAGAGCGAAAAATTACCGTTATGTGGGGGAGCTAGAGCGTTAATATGTTCCACAAAAATATTTATCTTCATATTTTCTGCAAATTTCCGGAACATATCCCACACCTCAAATGTAAAGAACATATAGTTTTATCTACCGAAATGCTGCACGAACAGGCCAAAAGTGGGAAATTTTAACCCCCTCTAAAATAAAATTCCGATGTGATCGTGCACACGTAGGTATACACGTATGTAATTATATATAATTTTTTTTTCTCCTCTACCAGAATCCGTTGTCAGAACGGCGTAATTATTTCATGTTGTACAGTGTAATTTAATTGAAATAGCATCATAGATTTCTTTCAATATTTTCATTCATTGTAATAAATACAAAATAAATAAAACTGGTTTCATAGACAAGCGTTAAAAACAACTTTCCAAACAGGTTTATAATATTTTAAGCACAAGTCGAGTAATAAATTTTGCAAAGAGAAGAAAAAACTTGTTCAATAAAAATAATTTGTTGCTTCATCAAAAACAATCTACAAACTTAACGACAAAATCCAAGTACTAATTAGAGATGGGATCGTGCGTAAGTCTCCAATAAAGAAAAACAAGTTTTCTTAACCACCGTTATGTACACTCTAAAACATTATTTCAAATTTACGATCTTATATTGTCTAAATTTGTGTTGAAAATTTCTCCTTGTCCAAAATTACATTGATTTTGTAGTTATTTTATTAAAGAAAAAACCTTTCAAATTAAACTTGGCTGAATGGTAGATACGTCAGACTATCAGTCAGGAGGTCGCGGTTCAAACCTCAATCGTTTTTTTTTTAGTAAAAACATTTTGTTAAAAAATAATGCGTGTGTAATTTTAGGTCGATAATAATCAGTAAAGTGTTGCCGACTATTATCGACCTAATTTTCAACAAAAGTGTTTTAGAGTGTCTGAGCTTGTTTTGTTGTGAAGCATTCTAACATGAGTCGAAAAAAGATATTCTAGATAAATAAATATGAACTTTTTAGGTGTTATTTTTATCTCCACAAGCCTGCCTCATGGACTTAAAATTTTATAAAATATCAAAACTAATAAAAATGAATAAATTCAATTAATTAAAAAGTTTATTGCAGTAATTAACAATTTAATTGAATTAAATAAAAATTTAATTAAGTAAATTCAAAAGATATTTAAGTCCTGCAATCGAAAATGAGTTTTTCAATACAGTGTGCCATATTTTAAAAACTGTACAATTTATACACACACTAACAAATGCTATGTACAGTTCGGTTATAACGAACTTCAGGGCACCGGGAAAGTGCGTTTTGTTCATTTGTTTCTAAATAGTTTTACTACACATATTTAATGAAAAACATAAATGTATGTATAAACAATTCTTTTAATGTTTCCAAAAAAAGCCAGACAAAAGCTAGCCATATTTTGTTCGTTGTAAACCTATAAATTTAAATGCATTTTACTTTATATGACTTAAAAAACAGTTCGTTATAAGCGAAAATTCTCTATAACCGTACTAATTTGTCTGAAATATTAATGCAAAACTGTTGGGACCGAAGAAGTTGCTCGTTGTACGCCATAATTCGCTACAAACGGACTCCGCTGTAACAACAGGTTTAACATTTTATAGTAATTTGACTTAAAATCCTATGATAGCACTGTTTTAAAGAAAGTATTGATGTAATTCAAATATTAATTAAAATTAATTTTTTACAGTTAATCAAAAAAATTTAGACGATAGATAGTTTCTGTGCAGCGAAAGACCAAATAGCCGTTATATTGGAACATATCTTTTATTAAACAAAAATTATACACATGCATGTTTTACGCTTTCCCGCTAATAGTTTTCTGGCACTCATGTTTAAGCATGGGACCTGGTTAAAGGACAATGTTATAGTCTTGATCATGTGCCGCCATGAGTGATTTTCGCCAATCACTTTAGCGATGCTCAACTCTAGTAATAACTAGTGACTAGGCATGTTATTTCATTTGTAGCCGTAGTTGGCACAAAATAAAATCAAACGTCAATGATATAATTTCATTATCAGCAGTTCATTGGCATGACAATACATATGTCTCTATACATTCGTATGTGTTGCTTATATATACATATCGTCACCTAAAACGCAAAACGCCCTAGCTAATATTTTCATCATTTTACAAGAAAAGCAATGAATATGCTAAATTATTTAATTGACCAGCTCTTTTGCCTTTTAGATTTTCTTAATATTTACGGGTTTTTTTGTTCGGGTAAGTGTGATTTTTATATTGATGAAATACATTGGAATTTACTAAAAATCCAACTACAACTTTTTTTTAAATAGGGCTTTTTGCATTTTATTTAACGATATATACATGAATGCATACATATTTAATAAGATATATATAGCATATGTTTATATATTATACATGCCTTTAGACATTTCCACAAATGTGAGCTGTACTCGTATTTCGTATCTATATAAGGCATACAGATATTTGTGTACACTGGTGTTATATACTTATGGCACATTTCGCTAAAGTACAATAAAAACTAAGGCTTGAAAGAATTGTTTAGCTGTTGGATGTTAAACAAATTATGAAATTTATTGCACTACTTGCCGGACGTTATATACTACATAGTATGTATGTATGTATGTACATACGTAGACTAACAGACAGCTCAATTTTTATAGGGTTTCTTTAAAAGAAGAACAAAATTTTTTTTTGCAAATGTTTTCCTCCAAATTAGTCATCAATCTATGACAAATGTAGAATACACTCTAATTTATTATAACACATTTTTGTATTTGTAAATTTCATTCGTCATTCCAAGAGCTAAACTGCTTGATAATGAAAACACTGCCATATTTTCCATTTCAATAGTCTTTTTTTCATATTTTATTTATGGTGCGATTTAATGATTTTAGGCTTTAAAAAACGATTTTTTTTAGGAAATAAGAAAACACCGATTCTTATTAATCATTGCACAAATTATACTTTCTAGGATAATTTAATTTGGTGATAAGAAAAGGTGACAGTGGCACGGCTATGTTCAGTAAATATGTACATTTGTATTTGTTTGAAATTTTACACACAAGTTGAGGTCTCTAAATATACAATGTTTTTACACCAATGTTTTTAGACCAGTTCTACTAATCCGATTCTTTTGATATTATGTATGCATTTTAAAGCTCTCTAAAAATTAATTATTCATTGAAATATTAAGCAAATATTTACTATTTTTACTCTTATAAAATTTTGCACACATACTGATCAGCACTGTCAAGATACAATTTATTGTTTAAGACAGTGGTCAGCTTGGCAATTAATTTTAAACTGCTTCTACTAATTCGGTTCTTATGAAATTTAGTCTTTTTGAAAATTAATTTTTTTAACAGAAACATGGACAATGCCACGGCTATAATAAGCAAATTTTGCTTTTAAACTAATTCTACTAGTCCGAGACTATACTAATTAAATATTTTTAAGTTATGAGTTTAATCGAACTGTATGGGCTTATATCCAAAGACATTTAATTATTGTTGGCTTGAGCTCGGTTTTAATTTAATTTTTCAATTGAATTATATTTTTATTTAGAGATAAAAATTTTGACTGCGCGAAGGGTTGAACTGAAGTTTCGATAGCTTCCGCTAATCTCATCAGAGTTCTTTAGCGCTTAGACCACCCGACCAAATTCGACCAAAAGAGTTAAATATCATCTACTTTTAATCAATTCATACTGTCAGTCTTACAGGTGTATTTCATTTCATAGTTATTAATATTCACTTTTTTCTTTTGACTTGTGTTAAGCTTGTTTTTACCCGACTGCGCGACGCAAGGAAGGGTATTGTGTTTATTAGTCTATGTATGTATGTATGGTATGTATGTATATATGTATGTTCCTTTGCGGCACTATATAAACAGAACGTAGGCCGATTTTGATAATTCTTACGTCAATCGATGTGTCTGAATCCCGGGCCTGTCACTAAAGATATGACAGTAGTCAAAATTTAATATGACGGCCAACAGGCGCCATTTTGTAAATACGAAAAAATAAAAAGTCGGCGAACAATATCAAAATGAGTATCATTCGACAGGTATTTGAAAATCATCTTTAGGTTTCTCTTATGATTTTTAATTTCGAATGACCATTTAGGATCTGTGACGGGTCAAATTTGTTTTCTTTTATTTTTTACGCAGTCTGGTTTTTTTGATTTTTTAAATTTTTTTGGAGATAAATGTAAAGCATGTAGACAAAGAAAATTTTGAACTGACGTTTCGATAGCTCCCGATAATCTTATCAGAGCTCTTTACCGCTTAGACCACTCGACCCAAGTCGGTGGTTTGCAGTCAAACAAAAATTGATAATTAGGCTAAGGTTCGTAACGTTATATTCAGAAAGAATTGGGCATGATTAATATTCCAAGGAACAAGAGAAAAATTATCAGCAAATACGTTCGAAATAATCATATTAATATACATATTTATATTTTTTTTTCACCCCCCAATTCATAGCACATTTATTAACTAACCTCTCTACCATTTTAGTTATGTTACCATACAAAACATCGGTAGCACAAAGTCAACATGATGACTAAGTGTCATCAGTATGATGAAAATGTGCTTTTCAACATAAAAATAAAAAATAAAACAATAAGATTTGTAATAAAATACAACTTACAAACATTATAACATTGTATACTTATTTCTTTTATACTTTAATAATATATAATAGGTAGTGTCGTGTTGATGTCATTCCAGTCATAGCATTGATGACACTTAAGGTAGAAGTACATAGCACGCTTTGCGCGGGGCAGCGTGTTACAGACTTCTGCCAAAAAAAAGTTGAAATAATATGTTTACATAAAACAAGTTACACAAATAAGTTTGCAACGCGTGTGCCGCAAAAAGCTCAGCAACTTTCAACTTGTTCTCCCATTAAGTTCGTTCTGACATTAAATTAAAAATGTTAAAAACCCCCGAAGAAAATAGATGATAACTTTAAAACGGCTGGACCAATTTTCTTTAAACATAGGTTGGAAGATTTTGTATCAAGTCACCTTTCAAACAAAATTTACTAAATTAATATCGAGCTAGTCGTTTGGGAGCTACGATGTCAAAGACACACAGATTCAACAGGATACATCTAGAAAAGATGTGATATCTTCTAAACGTCTGGATCAATTTTTTTTCCACCATAGCTAAGAACACTCTCGATCAAGTCACCTTTTAAACAGAAAAAACTAAATCAAAATCGGTCCAGCCGTTTGGTCTAGGGTTCGTACATCCACACAGATACACAGACACACACACCACAAACTTATAACACCCCTCTTTTTTGTCGGGGGTTAAAAACAAACATAAAATGTAAAAAAAAAACAGAAAACCAATGAGCACAAATTTGAAACTTTATAATTAAAATGCGTCTAACGAGTGATATATAACTTCCCGCTTTTAAAGTGTCTAAAGTTGGAAAAGCACCAAACGCATTGCTGCGTTAATGCTTGTTATGTGCCACCAGTTTTAAACTATGACAAAATTCTCTGATGACGTTTGTCATAAGATTGATGTATGTTTTCGTTTTATTAATGAAATTTGTCATAGCATTGATGTCAGAGTTCTGATGATAGGGCGTCGTCAATGCGATGATACATTTTTCCATGAGTGTATAGTGCTTCTTTAAAAAAACTGTGTTTTATTTGTGTCCTGAACTGTTTTATTTTTTGCTGTTACTGTGGGTTGAAATTGTGCAGCCAAGCTGAGATTTTCACTTAAAAGTACCTGTTGCACCACAACCTCTCACATTTGCTAAAACATTACAAAACGAAAGCTTCTTAAAAAATTGGTAAAGTATAATTGTCTTGTAGATCTCGGTTTAGTTTTTTTTAGAAAAAATGTACGTGTTAGATTTTGTGAAATTTGTTAATAAATCTATGACAAATCTTCGTATTATACGCAAATTATAACCTCAAACATGTACATATGTGTAGTACAACACGTACATAGTTGTTAAATGAAATAGAATTTCATTTACATAATTCTTCTAAGGCCTCGTCTTAATTAAAGTATTTTGTACACAGAAAAAAATAGACAAGAATTATATTCAATAAAACCATGTTATTAAAAATAAATATGAATTTCAATAACATTTATCTTTAACATAATAAAATATTTCGTTGAAAGTATTTCTTTTCCATGCCGGTTATTTCTTTTCTTTTTATACATAAGTACTTAAAACAAGTTGTATCCCATAAAAAAATAAATGGGATATGGCTCAGCTAGAGAGTGTATGCTTTACGTCCGGAAAGCCCGGGTTCGTATTCCAGCTATGTCAACATTTTTTTTAATTTATATATATATTTATTTTGAAATAATTTTGTAATCAATATAGGGGAATTCTTTATCACAGGAAATTTGAAAAAAAATTATTGAATACCGGGATTTTTGTTATCAAAAACGAAACTTATTTTTTTCTGTGTAGTTAATATTCCAGTAAAATTTTATCATCTCTTGTCTTATTTTTATTTACTTTATTCTTTCTCTTTAAATTCTTCAATTCCATAGTAATTTTTGTGCCAATTTTTATGATTTTTCTTTTTCTTACAATTAGTATTCAAGAAGGTTTCCTAAGATGCGTAAAAATGTGTGAACTTTAAATAAAATTAACTCATCTTAAAATGGAAGTAAATTCATTTGTTTCTAATGACACCAGAGCTCAGAAAATGGATGAAGATAAAAGAAAGACTCGTCATTATAATTAAATGTATCGTGTGGGTATTTTACTCTTAAGCATTTATGCATTTTTATTTAGTTGTTTCGTTGGCTCATAACTTTAAATGAATTAATAAGTCTTGTGAAAAGTTTAAACCGCTCCCTAATGACACTAGTCTGCATAGAAAATGTGCTTTAAATGAAAAATATGGGGAATATAAAGAGTTCAGTGCATGAAATCAAAATCCGTTTTTAGTTCTTTTTCTATCAAATACAGATTTTTTAAATGGGCAAGATAAACCAACAAAAAATGTATTGCCGTCCTTTTCAGTATGTACCTTTTAATTGTCTGGGTAAAATCAACATTTGTCCATTAATTTTCATAATATATGTATGTCTTATTTTGTTCACATGAAAGCTGGTCTTAAAAAGAAAAGATAAAAGATAAAGTTTTTACAGTTTTAACTTTTTTATGAGCTTTTAGAAAAATAAAATTTAATTTTTCATTGTGTATTTCACCCTAACTCGAGAACGATTTCAGCAAAACATAAAAAAATGCACGTTAAAATTACTTTCACATTTGTTTTATTATAGCGTTTTTATTTAATCAACCCTTTCGGAGTTATTCACAAATTAGTATCGAAAAAGTGTTTTTTGGCGCAAAATTAAAAGAACAAAAATTTTTTAAAAGCTTACACAAAATATAAAACTGCAAAAACTTTACCTTTTAATTGTTTATATTAAGCACAGATGTTTACGAACAAAATAAGTCATATAGCAGGAAAATCGAAAGATAAATGTTGATTTTATTAGTATTTAAGTGAATATACCCTGGCATTTACCTAAAAGGTATTTTCGTTAAAAATTTATTTTTGGTTTGAAAAAATTTAGGAATTTAAATTTTTGCGGAGCAACTTTGATATTTTAGATTTCTGTATTGAAATATACGCTAATAAAGATCGAATTTTTAGAGAATTTATGTTTTTTTCGGAGTAATTTACTCTTTTGCGAGTTTTCGAATAATTTAGTCAAATTATGTCATTCAGATGCATTTATGGTACTTTTAGTGCATTTTCTAATATATTTTACATAACAAAGTTTCGGAGAATTTCCGACTTTTTCGGAGTAAAAATTTTACAAAATTTTAATTGCTCCAGCGTAATGATGCCTTTCTGATTCATTTAGAAAACTTAGGGGTGTCTTGTGAATTTAAGTCACTCTATGCCAATTTATGTTAGTTGTCGAATTTTCAGATGATATTAAATTTCTTCGAAGTTACTTTGTTATTTCACTTTCTGGTGGACTTAGAGCACTTTTGGGCAACATTCAAATATGTGGTAAATTTTCGATTTCTTCAATGAAATTATGGCTTTCTGGTTAATTTAACATATTTATTTAATATTTTCTAGTCTGCGTTAAATGTCGAGTTTTCGGAGTAATTTAGATTTATTACTAGTTTTCTCTGTGTAATTTAGATGTATTTCTAGATTTCAATTTGTTTAGTAAAATTATGTTATTCTGGTGAATTTAAGATGATTTAATAAGTACAACATTTTAAAGTTGTGTTAAATTTAAAAATTTTAATTTTTTCGGTATAATTTTTATTCCTTGTTTCTTATTTCTTTAGTAAAATTATGGACTTCGGTTGAATTTAAGATACTTTTAGTACACTTTCCAGCGTATGTTACATAAAGAACTTTCGGAGAATTTTAAATTTTTTCGGAGAAGCTTATATTTTTGTGAGTGCAAGATTTTTTTAATGAAATAATTGGTTTCTGGTGAATTTAGCCAGTTTTTAGTACTTTCGAAGGGAGACACATAAAATTTTTCGGAGTAACTTGGATATTTTTGAGTTTTCAATTTAATGAAAAACTTAGTTGCTGGTAAATATAAGACGCTTTTAGTGTATTTTTGATGTGTTTATATATTGCATTTTATGTGTTTCGAGTGAACTTAGGGAACTTTTGGATTATTTTCAAATATGTGTTAAATATAGAATTTTCGTCAAATTGTCCATGTTTTCATAATAACTTCGATTTACACATAAAAACTACAAAAATTCACACAGCAAGAAATCAAAATTTTTAACTTCTGATTTGTATTTGTGTGTCATTTCGTTACGTATATGTATGAGTGTAATTTCGTATGATTATTTCTGTGGCTGAATGTTTGTGTTCAATTACAAATACGGCGGTTTTTCTATAAGCAAAAAACATAAAATTTCCCATTGCTTTTGTTAGTCTCAAGTGAATATATTGCACAAAAAAATTTAAGTATTAAAATATTTTAACTTAAAATGTAAGACTATTTAAGTGTTTTCCATTTTCTATATTTTTGTTTGCATGTGTGAGCAAAAAAACATAAAAGTACAATGTGCGTTTGCATATGACATGTTTTGAATTTTTAAATTACCAACATGAAGCAGCAGCATCATCATTTTGAATTCCTTGCTTTAAAATTGGGCTTTGAAAATATGCATGCATATCCCCTGCAGATAACACGACCAGCCAATACACGCATGGTCATCTACGGTCGTCCATTAAGGACTAGCACGGTGGTTTAGAATCAATTTACATTGGCCAAAACTATATTTTTTCTTGACATAGATTCTTAAAATGCTTACGCCATCAGAAAGGAAAAGATGAAAGTGTCTTCTTTTAGCCTATATATACTTTTGCACCCGCCACCACTCTCCTGTAGAACACTTTTTTTATTTTAATGAAAATGCTCAAAAATTATAAAAAAAAATTGTACCAAAATTGCTAGTAATTGCTAGTATTTTTTTACTTCCTTATGTTTGTACACGCATAACTGTCACTTGTAAGCCGATTTTCAAAACTATATTTTTGTCTGAAAGGGTTTGCCTGCAGTTTAGTCCCATAATTTTTTTTTTTTGAAAATTGGAGGGGAAAATTTGCTCCCAATGCATAGCTCTGTCACTTGTGAACCGATTTTCAAAAAAAAAATTTTTTTGTTTGAAAGGGTTTGCCTGCAGTTTGGATCTATAATATTTTTTTTAGAAAGTGTGAGGGGGAAATATCCTCCCCCCCCCCATTGCATAACTCTGTCATTTGTTAACCGATTTTCAAAACTCTTTTTTTATTTGGAAGGTTTTGCTTGCAGTTGGATCCTAAATTGTGTTCGAAAATCGATGGGGGAACTTCTCCCCCCAAGCATAACTCTTTCATTTGCAAACCGATTTTCAAAATTTATTTATTTTTTTAGTTTTGAAGAGGTTTGCCTGCAGTTTTGTAGCATAATTTGCTCCACCCTCCCCCTCTCCACACAAGAACATAAGTCTGTCATATGTGAACCAATTTTCAAAATTTTTTGTTGTTTGAAAGGGTTTACTAGGAGTATATATAAATAACCAAAAAAAATCTAGAATCTATTTATGACTGAAAAAGTAGGCTTATGTATTAAGTTTTCAAAAACCTACTTTGTTGTTTTTATAAAGATGATTTAATTTTTATTATAAGGCCTTTTTCCAACAAAAAATAAATAAGAAAAGTGCGCATTTCTATGCAAAATTAAAAAAAATCTAAAGTTCAACTTTAACCTTAAATTCCTCAACAGCCACTGTACTGATTTTAATGAAACTTTTTATGAACTTTAATGAGCTAAAACTAAATAAAAGCCTTTACAACTACAATTTAGAGTTGGAAAAAAACCAACCTGTTGTAGTAGGCAAGTAAAGAAAATAGAAAAACATGACTGATTATGGAGCTCATGTTTCAACTTTGATATCATAAACTTATTGTTCTTATGATTAGGAGTTTAATATAATATCTTTAGTTTTTCTATGAGATTTTTGGGTAAAGGTTCCCTGACGATTTGCATTAGACCCAATGAAATGCGCATAGGAACTAGCTAATACCACTACATAATCAATTTCAATGTATTTTAATAAAAAATTTAATATTTTACTGAAAAAGTAAAATATTAATTTGGGAAAAAGCACGTTAAAAAATTTAAAAAGCTTAAGATGTTATCTATCCACTAAAAAAAGAATTACAAAAAAATATTCGTTAGTTCAAAAGTTACAGAGTTTTGGCCAATGAAAAGCGATTCTGAACCACTGTGGGCCGTACTACAGCTTTTGGCAACACTATATGCAATCGTGAAAACCCGAACACTTGTCGCTTAACTACTCTTATATGAAAATGACATGGTCCATGACTGCATTACATAGGACCATGTTGTAACTAGTCCATTTCAGCTATAATGAACCACGTAGTCCAATATTATTTGCAGGGCTGGCACAGATGCATGTAAACCTTTAAAAAATGTGTACATATGTATATATGAAACATATGCAAATATTTTGTAATGTCCAATACAATGAATGTATTTATGAAGAATTCATGATTTATTTAAAAGGAGGGCAATATGAGAAATCAGGTTGAAATTACTTAGTACCCAGCAGTTCGCAGGAAGTTGTGTACAACTTCTAATTCCTAGTATACTTATATTGTTTCGGATTCTTAGGACATTATGTTACATATAGAAAAATCTTTTATAGTAGGGCTAAAAGTTGTGCGCTGAGCCGATGACCCCCCATACCAGAAAAGCTTTCAACACTTTCCTAGTGGGACATCACAAAAAGGCTTATATGATTGTCCAAGGCCGAACCAATGGCGAGAATCATCTCTTTAACCCTCTAGTAGGCCGGTTATCTGTGGCTCCACCCGCTCATCGTTAGGTCGAGCCTCTAAAGAAAACCTCTAGAAGCTAACTTTGTACCGACTTTGGCCTTGGGCGAGTCCTTACAAGCCTGTCCACCTTCTATCAGAGCATGGATCAACCTACTTCCTTTGGATACTATATAAAAACAGGATCAATGTGTAGTTACTCACCAAGCTGCAGAGCAGTGTCCCCCGGGGGTTGTATATAAGGTCATATCTTCCTTAAAAAATATCATATTCATTTAATAATTTATCCTTATTAGAGAATTAAAAAAATGTAATTAACCCAGACTAAAATTATTTATTGCGCTGAAAATAACTTTTGAAGTCCAGCCTCGTAGCGCATACAAATATTTTTAAATATGATGTAAAGTCATCTAAACGCAGACACACTCCTAAATATTTTCCTTTGTATGCTTGACACAATAGTCCATTTTGGAAATTCATTGACACAATAAGAGCGTATACAAACACTTAATTTTGGTATGTAATTTTTATAGTGGCTCGTTGTTCTATTCCATTTAAATTCTATTATAATGATTTTTCTAAGTTACTTCACTCTTCTTCTTTTTTTTTGTTTGCTTTCATCTACAAATTGCCTAAATGTTATTTGTTGATGATGACGATGTGTTGGGAATTGAGTGACATGTTTTCAACATTAAACGCACATTGCGGAAATAATTTGAATATTTTCGTAAAATATCTCACAAAAAAAGCCAATAAGTTGGTGTGTCTCCCCCCCAATTATGCATATACGAGAAAAGAATTTAAAACTAGAAATTGTATGAAATATTAGTTTTGTATAACAAATGATGCTTGGAATTTGTAATTTGCTTAGAGAGTTCTTCTAATTTATCTATGGTTGAATTATGTTACTAAAATCAATGTTTTGTTTTTCGGCAATAAACAAAATTCTATTATCAAAATCATTATTTAGCATTAGGCTATGTTGTAATATTCGGTAAAATTACAATTACTGTATGTTCATAGCAAATTACTAAAATTAAGAAGGAATAGATATGAAAAGGTGCGAGCTCGCATGCTCAATAGGGCGGTCCTCTGTAATATGAAGTAAATAGTATTCGAATTCGTGTTCTCATTATTAGGAATAACTGGGAAACATGTCATCTGCAAATGTAGTTGTACTCAACCTTCCCCACTGGGCAGATCAAATTACACAGAAAAAAACTTAATTTCATTTTCGGTAAAGGAACTCAATCAAATAGTAAATATTTTGTCTAGGAACGAACCTACAAACAAATTTGTAAATATATACAAAAATATCTCAACAATTTCATTGAAAAAAATGTGTTTGTTTTAGTGAAAAAATTTGTTTAATCTATAAAACAATTTGGCTAAAAATATTTACAAATTGTAAACAAAACAATTTACTAACTCAAACAAAAAGATTTACTGGATTTTCTGAAAAATGTCAAACAATATTTTTGTCTGAATTTATAAAATAATTAGTCTAAAAGTGCTGACATATATAAAACAAAATAGTTAACTTAATCAAAATTATTTTTAACATTTTTACATATGTACATACACAGTGTTTTATGATGACATTTGTTAATTTGTGTTATTAAGCTTAATGTTTTTAGATCCCCTGAAGATGATCAACGAAGTTGATCGAAATATTGGGTGTTTGGAAAAATAAAATAAAATTAAATGCCGATACCATAATGAAAAATATTGTTTTAATGACCTTAAGCCGAAATAAGACCACTTTATAATTACCAAATACAGGTCAACTAACATTTACGATTATTAATAAGTTATGTAAATCTTAAATAATAATCTAAGTTTTCTTTACTTAATTTTAAAAGATTATACATTTTTCTTCTTACATATTATCTTTATCAAATCGTCATTTTTTCTATTTCTTTTTTTTTTATCAGTAAATTTAATCTACTTGATACATTTTATCTGCAAATGTAGTCTCATCTTCAGCCATACAAAAATACAAAGAGAAAAACCAGAAGAAATAAATATTAAATTAAGTATAAGCATAAGTATGGCAAAAAAAGTCTGCAACTGAAAACACATGATATTTAAAAGTTCATAATGTGCAGCAGCTTCTTGCACTTTCAGTGTCAGCCTTCGTGCCACAATTCATCTGCAACTATTATACATTCATTTTGTAGCATTTTGTAGCACTTTCAAAGTACACTCTGGAACGTAGTCATGCCTTGTATCTGCTTAATTTAACATTATTATTTTTTTTTTGTATTTTTCGCATATAAAACATTATGAAAGACCTAAAGCGATAAGTAAATTATAAAAGTACCTGTTTCTGAATATGTGTGTGTGTGTGTGTGTGTTGCCCTGATTATAAAAATTCGATAAAGAAAAACTTAATAAAAAGATTTATATTTTGCATTACATATTTTCTAACTTTAGCCAGGTGGTGCTTAGATAAAACATTAAAACAATTTAATTCTAGCATAAATTGGTGAATTTTTTTATTGAAGAATTTTTAAGGCATATATATTTTTTTCTGTGCATAAAACTCAATTCCACTGTAAAATGAAAATTTCTACAAATTCTTTTGTTTTTCTTTATATTTTCAGTACGGTCAACGTGTTCCAACTGCAACGTCACCAAGTAATACAAACTCAAGCAGCTCATCAAATACTGGATCCCAAAGTGGAACATTAAGTACTAGTCTTAGTAATACCAATACAAATATAACAATGGGTCCTAATAATTGTACAACACAAAATCAACAAGGCGAACAATTGTCAAAAACAAATTTATACATTAGAGGTTTACAGCAAGGCACAACCGATAAGGATTTAGTTACTATGTGTGCACAGTAAGTTCATTTTTCATGTTTTTTTCTTTCAAAAAGCAATAAATATTGTTGCTTTTAAATATTTATTATTTTTATTTATATTTTTTTAATTTATTGCAATTTACTTGAAAACTCACTTTAAATTTATTCATCATAAACATTTTTACTAATTGTATTATAAAACAGTGTTTTTCTAACTTAATATTTGTTCTCAATTTTAAACCCTTACGGTGACTATACAATTTTGTTATTAGAAAAGTGGGCTGCGCCATGCCCATAAAAAGTAATAATTACTTTTACCCCCTTCCTGTTGACCGATTGATCGGAAATTTGGTAAACTTCTTTAGTTTTGATGACAATACAATTTCGTGATTAGAAAAGTGGGCAGCGCCACGCCCATTAAAACTAATATTTAGTTAATTTATTTTATTATGTTTTTTGATTGAAAAATAAAAGATATTAAAAATCAGTAACTTAAAATTTATTGAAAGGCATAATAATACTACTCTGCGGGAAATTTTGTACCAATTATTTTCAACGTACTTGTCCTATGCCTAGTGAAAATGTGAGTCAAACAATATGTTCGCGAGTCGTGAGCGGTGAAAAGAGAACTCTCCACTTAACTAGGACAAATATTTTTATTCGACTAAAACTGCGATTAAAACTTTTTTAACTTAGCGGTGTTTTTCTTGTTACAGATTCTTTCCTAATTCAGAAATATATTTTTAAATTTAAAAATAAGAACTTCACAAATTTTTTCCAACAATTATTTGAAAGTACAATAGCTAAATAAATGTGTTCTGAACAACATGGTCGCATATTCTAGGACATTTTAATTCCCGGGACTCCCGTCTAAAATTCCCGGAAATCGGGAAATGAAAAATTGCTCTATTTTCTGGGAATTTTTTCCCGACGCTTCCCGTTAACGAAACCCTAATTTTAACCCTCTAACTCTTAGTTGTGACGTCCTTTTTTATCTTTCCTTCAAAAAAAAAAGGGAAAACTCCCTTCAGCGGTAACATAGTGAGCTGAAATGTTCTACAAAAATTTTCCTTGTGGTGTTTTGCATAAAAGTGCTGAACACGTATTTTACCTTAACCGCATAATCACAAGTTTTTTATGCCAAGTACTAACTGTGAGTAAGAACGAAATTAACCCTTCCACACATTTTAAGTTTTGAATGATTTCTGGCGTTCGAGTTGACTCTGGAGTTGGGTGTCTTTTTAAAGAACTGAAGTGACATTTTATGGCAAATATTTTTTTTTTGAACATTTCAACGCTTAGTTAGTTAGTTTTTAGTAGTATTCTTTATTAATTTTTTTTCTAAATTCGCTATAAAATAAATCTTTAGAACTAAAATTAGTTAAGACTCTTTGACACTTGTCGTTAGACGGAAAGATCTGACTTTTAGGGCCTTTCCCACGATGTCGACAAGTCGATGTATTGAAAACAAAAGCAAATTAAAATTTTTTATTATTGCTTTCAATATAAATAAGAGAACGACATCGACTTGTCGACATCGTGGGACAGTTCCTTAATATTTATTTTAAAATTTTTAATTTTTAATTATTGGTTATATTCGGCAATTAAAAGCTTGCGATATTGTAAAGTGTTTATAATATTGGGTGTTTTTTATTGAGGTATAGAACTTTAAGTTGGCATCACTTTTTTAACTGGCGGCCATTTTGTCAGCTGTCAAGTGATTAATATTTAGTTTGGTTTGCCATTTCATCATGAACAGGTTGACAAAAGAACAACGCTTGCAAATCGTGCAAATTTATTTCGAAAATAATGGTTCAGTTCGCGAAGTTTACCGCAAGCTCCGTCCATTTTATGGTCGACATAATCGTCCATCAGAGCAATTAATTCGGTTGACCATGGATCGTTTTCGCACTACGTTTACTCTATGTGATAATACGCATCCGCAGAGACGTCGAACAGTGCGCACCGAAGAAACAATTGCCGCTGTAGAGCAAACTGTTGAAGAGGACCCGAATGAATCGATTCGCCATCGTGCACAGCAATTGGAGCTTTGGAGACCGGTATAGAGCCATGATAACCGACTATTTTGTTCCCGAATTGGATGGCATGAATGTGGATGAGTTGTGGTTCCAACAAGACGGCGCTACATGCCACACAGCGCACGTCACAATCGATTTATTGAAGGAAACATTCGATGAGCGCATAATTTCGCGGAATGGACCTGTCAATTGGCCACCAAGATCGTGTGATTTGACACCATTGGATTATTTTCTTTGGGGATATGTGAAGTCGCTCGTCTACGCCAACAAACCAGAAACGTTAGGGGACTTGGAAGCCAACATTCGTGGCGTTATTGCCAACATACGGCCCCATATGCTCGAAAAAGTGGTTGAAAATTGGACCTGTAGAATTGGCTTTATTCGAGCCAGCCGCGGCGGCCACATGCCCGAAATCATATTTAAACATTAATGGCATAAAATTATCCTTCCAATAAAGCCAAATTGATGGACATTAAAACGATTTTCTTGTGTTTTATTTCAATTCGAAGTTCTATACCTCTAAAAAAAACACTAGCTTTTCCCAATTACAAAATGAAGGTAATATTTTCATTAATTGTTCTTTGGATACTCTTATGCATCCAAAGTATTGCAACAGGAAATCATTAAAGGTAGGACATCTGCAAGAAAATGTTGGATTGACTCAATCTCTCTTCTATTACATAACGCACATTTTTGTATGCTCCTCTTTGAAAAACGTGATCCACATAGTTTTATTAAATCTGCGCGAGCTTTAAAAATCCATGCAAGGTGTTTTTGATCTGTCAACGCTCTATATCGTCTATATCGACGGTGAAGGGGAGGTTTCTGTCCTTATTTCAAGAAAGGGACAAAAAGACCTTTACATCGAAGAGAAAGAGGGCTAAAATATTTCACTAAAATTTTTGTGGAGTACTAATTGTTTATAAGTATGAAATTAACCCTTATACACATTTTAAGTTTTGAATTATTTCTTTCGTTTCAGTTGATTCTAGAACTGGGAGGCTTTTACCTTCTTTTTAATGAAGGGACAAAACGACCGATACAACGAAGAGTTAGAGGGTTAAAATGTTTCAGAAAAATGTTTATGGTGATATTTTAGATAAAAATGCTGAACACATCTTCTACCTTACACGATTTTGTATGCCAAATAGCAATTGTAAATAAGTACAAATTTAACCCTTAAGCACATTTTAAGTTTTGAATGATTTATGGCGTACAATTTGAGTCGGGAGCTTGGATAACTTTGAAGACCTACAATAAAATTTTATGGCAAATAATTTTGTAGAACATTTCAGCCCGCTGTATTGTTGATGAAGGGGAGTTTTTTGTCCCTTTTTCAAGAAATGAACAAAACTACCAATACAGCGAGGAGTTAGAGGGTTAAAATGATCCACAAAAATATTTCTCGTGATATTTTACATAAAAGTGCTTAACACATCTTGTACTTTAAACGTAAGGCTTACAAGATTTCCTATAACGAGTCACTATAACCATTGCAAAACGGGGAAACTATAACTCCCCCTAATATGAGTCCCAGGTGTACACTTTCAAAACACCAATACACATATACACTCTAAAACACCTTTGTTGAAAATTAGGTCGATAATAGTCGGCTACACTTTACAGAATATTATCGACCTAAAATTACACACGCATTATTTTTGAAAAAATGTTTTTATTAAAAAAAGTGATTGGCTGCGTGCAGGTTTGAACCGCGACCTCCTGACTGAAAGTCTGGCGTTTCTACAATTCAGCCATAGCCGTATTGTACTTTATGTTACATTTTTTCCACTTGGACTAAATATGTTTAATTTGAAAGATTTTTTCTTTAATAAAATAACTACAAATTCGATGTAATTTTAGACAAGGAGAAATTTTCAACACAAATTTAGACAATATATGATCGTAAATTTTAAGTAATATTTTAGAGTGTACATATACATATTTTATTGGTGGCAGAATCAGTCGTCAGAACAATGTAATTTTTTGTGTTTTAAAATATTATCTGGAATAGATCCATTCTTGTGTTCTTTGTACACTCTAAAACATTATTTCAAATTTGCGATCTTATATTGTCTAAATTTGTGTTGAAATTTCTCCTTGTCTAAAATTACATTGATTTTGTAGTTATTTTATTAAAGAAAAAAAAACTTGAAATTAAACATATTTAGTCCAAGTGGAAAAAATTAAACATAAAGTATAATACGGCTATGGCTGAATAGTAGATACGTTAGACTATCAGTCAGGATGTCGCGGTTCAAACCTGCACTCAGCCAATCGCTTTTTTTAGTAAAAACATTTTGTTCAAAAATAATGCGTGTGTAATTTTAGGTCGATAATAATCGGTAAATTGTTGCCGACTATTATCGACCTAATTTTCAACAAAAGTGTTTTAGAGTGTAGGTTAGCTTACTATAAGTAGTTTCAGAAATAATTTTGACATCTTACACTCTAAAATACTTTTGTTGAAAATTAGGTCGATGATAGTCTGCAACACTTTACCGATTATTAATTATCGACCTAAAATTACACACGCATTATTTTTCAACAAAATGTTTCTACTAAAAAAAGCGATTGGCTGCGTGCAGGTTTGAACCGCGCCCTCCAGACTGACAGTCTGACGTATCTACCGTTCAACCATAGCCGCATTATACTTCATGTTTAATTTTTTCCACTTGGACTAAATATGTTTAATTTCAAGTTTGTTTTCTTTAATAAAATAATTACAAAATCGATGTAATGTAGACAAGGAGAAATTTTCAACACAAATTTAGAGTTCTAGGCGTAAAACAGCATTAAATAATATTTTTAAAACCAGGAAATCTGTGTAAGTATTTTTTGAACTTCACTGTTTTATAATACAATAACAACAAAAAATGTAATTTGTGTGCAATTAAATGTTACAAGCATTTTAAACAATAAAAAAACAACTGCATTACAACATTGAATATTATATTTTACAATAATCACTTTGTTTTTTTTTTTTTAATATTAAACAAACAAAAAATTGTTTTTCATTCTCTTTCTATTTGCCTTTTTCTCGTTTTTTTCCTAATTTATTTTCCATTTTTTCTCTCTAACACACAGATATGGAACTATTATATCCACCAAGGCTATTTTAGATAAAACAACAAATAAATGTAAAGGTATTTTTTGCTTTTCACCATTTTTTCATCAATTTTAGTTTTATATTTTTTCCTTTTATTGTGTATTTTTATACTAATTTATATTTCTGTATATGTTTGTATGTGTATCTCTGTGTAATTGTGCGCGAGTGTGTATTGGTGTACTCTTAATTATTTTATTTGTATCTATGTGTTTTTTGTTTCGTTGTTGTACAAAAAAAATCTAAACGAAATTTAACTAATTAATTATTTTGTTTAATATGTGTAATTAATTTAATTTAATTTAATTTCGCTGTCACTATTGGCGAGCGATTGGTTGTTTTATATAAATTTTTAATTAGATGTTTGTTTTTAGTTAAATCAAAGTAAAATTTGTATGTATAGTTTTTGTATATTATTAGTTATTTATTATTTCATTTTATTGTGAATCTATTAAGTTTATTTTTTTGGATTTGATTTAATCATACATAAATCATGAATTGCATTTGGTATTTTGAAATATTAAGCCCGTTTAAAATAGTATTTATTCTATATAATCAAAAGTTATGATCACACTAGGCTCATATGTCTGTACATCTGAATTATACTCTAAAATGTTGGTTTTAATTGAAAAGAAAAATTTTTAAAGCACAAAAAAGATGTGTGTCGAAATCAATTTTTGTATGTCCAACAAAGGCAAGTTTTAAGCGCATCAAATATGCAACAAAGTTTAAAAAAATTCTCCTAAGAGTATGCTATTAAGTTCGAAGCTCTATATAAATACAGCAGTTATATGTAAATTACAGATCCGTCTGTCGACAAACAAAGTTTTATTAAAGACAAAGCGTAGGACATTGTCGCTCTAATTGTCCCCAACAAACTTTTATTAAAGACAAAACGTGGGACATTGTCGGACATATTGTCTCCAACAAATCTTTATTAAGGACAAAACGTGACACATTGTCACTCAGATTGTTCTCCCAACAAAGTTTTTTAAAAGACAAAATATGAAACACTTCGCTCAGATTGTCCGCAACAAAGTTTTATTAAAGACAAAACGTGGGACATTGTCGCTCAGATTATCCCCAACAAAGTTTTATTTAAGACTAACTCAACCCGGTGTGCTTTGCTAACCCAATCTTGTGAAGATATAAGAAAATTAATACATGATTATTTTGTACTGCCGTATCCTACCTCCTATACCACCAGGATTTTGTTTAAAGTTCAATGTAAATCAAGTTTGGAGAGTCTCTATTTATAGGAAACTACAAATTACATTGTATGGTGGGTGCAAGGCTCTCCGTTCTACTATACCACCAGGTTTTTTTTGCAAAGTGCAATTTGTTCTAAGTTTAACGTACAACAAATTTAGAGAGTCTCGCTTTGGTGGCTCTTCAGATATAGGAAAATTAATAATTACTTTGTATGGGGGGTACCTCTCTCCCCCACCTATTCCTCCAAAGTTTTTTAGTATTTTTACTTTATGGTAAGGGTGGCTCTGAGCTGGCAAGATTAGGGTCAGCGTTAGATGTGGAATTGTGTGATAGATCGGTTAAAGTACCAATCGGTCATTACTATAGGGAGCTCAGTGACTGGGTGTCGAATAGGGCCAACCGTTCATGGGGGAGCAGGGAGAATTGTAGTGTCTCGAGGGCCATGTAGCCAAAGCTTGACTTAGGCAGATCCGAACTGTTACTAAGTATGAATAGGAATGTGATAGGGGTCTTAATAGGCGCATTGACTGGTAACCGCTCGGTCAGGGCGAGGACCAGCATTTGGGAGATTGGCACTCCAGATTTTTGTAGGATGTGCGATGATGAGGAGGAACCAGAAACTATTGAGCATGTTATCTGCCATTGCCCGAGGCTGCAACGACACAGGCTTAGGTGGCTTGGCAGACGTTTTCATGAGAGCATTAGTGATATCGCGAAGTGTGAACTTGAGGATAACAGGGGCTTCATTATGGGAATAAGGTGGTTGAATGGCGGATCACAGGATGCTCCTTTTCTGGGTTTTCATAGCGGGTATGAATAGAACGGAATCACAATGGATCCAACTGGGTCTCCGAGTGGTTGTGCGGCATAGCACTACCCTTCCTAACCTAACCTAACCTAACCTAAGGGTGGCTCACGTCAATTTTGGAGCGATTCACTAATATAGCTGTCCAGATATAGGGAAATTATTTGTATGGGGGGTCCCCTTGAAAAAGGTCAATTAGTATATTTTAATTTCTCGATCGTCAATAAGACTGTTCCAAAATTTCAGCACGATCGGTCCTACCTTTTGGCTTCCTATAAGGAACAAACAAACAAACAAATATACAAACACAGATTCATTTTTATATATATATATATATATATATAGATAAAAGGTGGGACATTGTCTCTCAGATCGTCCCCAAAAAAGTTTTATTGAAGAGAAAACGTGGGACATTGTCGCTCAGATTATCCCTAATAAAGTTTTATTAAAGAAAAAAAGTGGGACATAGTCGCTCATATTATCCCCAACAAAGTATTATTAAAGACAAAACGAACGACGATTTCCTTTAAATTGTCGATTAGAAAACCTAAATGACAGACGACATGCGGTACATTAATCTTGGCAGACGATGTCGTGTATGATGATTTTGCCAACTAGGTCTCTTCGCCTGCCCGAAGTTAAATATTGGTTCAGAAGAGCTCAGAATGTAAAACTAATATATCACATATCGCCACCCGAAATGCAAAAGAAACAACAAACACTGCGAAAGTTGAGTTTTTAGTTGGCCATGGCATATCGCACAGTGGGGCAGAATCAAACTATTTTGGAAATCAAAGTAAATTTTTGAAAAAAATCGTGTTTCGTCAGGTATAGTGATATGAAAAAAAAATTTCTAAATTTTTGAAAAACTTAGTCCGATATTTTCAAGATATCGTATGCAAATAACAACCGATAATTGTTTCTCTCTTCAGGAACATATAATTAAAGTTGAGTGCAATTTACAATTTTTGTTCGTACTGGAGTCTTCCGAATTCGTTCTATTTTGCAGGAAAGTTTTGACTTTAGCTCATACGCTGTAAAATCCCAAGGCTTGGATACAAAAACAAATACCACTTGCTGAAACCCTTATGTGTAATCATTTTTTCGCCAAAGTATTTAATGGGCCTTGGACCAAATGTGGACTTTATGGGCAAAACTATAAAAAAAATTCAATTTTAAGATTTCTTGGAACTTTCTTAGGAATTGTGAGATTCTCAGAATCTAATCTTAGTTTTCTTTGCATGTTTAGTATTTAGTACGTAAATTCCTATATAACTTCATTCGAAAATATCAATAATCAAGGATTTTATATGTACATGTGTAATTTTATACTGATCGGAGTATCCGTTTAGAAATGGTTGATTTATTTGCAAAATATTTTGATTCTATACCACTGTGCAGTGAGTGTTCTTTAAGAAGAAACAGGAACATGAAATATTTTTGTTATCCTTATTCTTTGTGTGGCAATATCTGGGAAAAATTCTGCGTATAAGAATGCAAGCGCAACATATCGTTCCATATGTGATTAATCAGGGGCATTTGGTAAACTTAACGTCAAGAGCTAGAAAATATTTGTTAACTAAAACTATGATACAATAAAATCTGGTAGAAATGTCCCTACAACAATTACAACAATACAAAAACAAAAGGCATTTTGTTAGTGTAAAATGTTTCCTAAGTGTCAAAAACAGAGAAACAAGTGGATCGTTTTAAAGTCGACCGCCGACGTAGTTTTTGAAAATTCCGGCCGCCGCAAAATACATCAATCAGCTTGTTACGATTTTTATATGTAGTTAGACTGTCAAAATGCATTGTTTATTTTAATTTACTTAATGTGATATAAAACTTTTCTTTCCAGTAGAGAACTTTATGGTTTATATATAAATGCGCATATAAAAACTTATTCGTAATAGGCGGCTTGTACTATTTTTCATAGGCGTGTTTCTCTGATAAACCGAGTTTGACATTTGGGAAATACAAACTCACAACTACAGCTGCGCTGACAGTTTTAACTTGTATTATTGTATCATGACTAAAACTAAATAAAAACAGTCACACACATACATACATATATGCTTAGTGTGACGATAGCTTAAATTAATTAATTTTTTTATACTAAAAATTTTAATATATATCTTAATATATTTTTTATAAATATCAATGTTGGCAAGTATTAAGAATGTCCTTCTAAAAATAAAACCCTTTGAAAAGCAATCATATGTTCAATTCACAACCTGGGCCCGTTTTTCAAAACGTACAAGTTACAAATCTACAAGTAAAATACACACAAAACAACAATAAAATTTGTAAAAGTGTTGTTGTTTTGTGTGTATTTTACTTGTATATTTGTAACCTGTATTTTTGAGAAACGGGCCCCTGTTGTAGGTGTTGTAGATCGTATAAATGTTGTTGGCAATGTCCATATAAACATGTTTCTAAACAAATGTTTGTGTGGCAATTACCAACTACATTTATACGATGTACAACACATACAACAGGCTATGATTTGGCCAATAGTAAAATTGTATACACAAAATTTTTGCTGACATGTCTGACGACTTTACCAGACAATAATCTAAATTTCCCTTAGATATTTAGCAGAATAGCCGGCAGTTTTCTGATGGAACGTTTCTACACACATTCTTAAATATTATTCGATTAATATCAGACTAGTCTGCACATTAGCTGAAGGCAATTTAATTTTCCTTAAAGCATTTAACAGAATAATCTGCACATTTCCAAATCGGCGTCTAACGACTTTTAGTAGTCACTTCTTTACACTATCTGATTGTAGTTTTAATAATAATTCTCATTTATCACTTGGGAGCTTGTGCTTGAGATTTTAAACTTATAAAATATGTGTAAATGTTTTCTGATGAGTTGCCATAAGCAACAGAAAAATGCATCATGTCACAGAAGTCTTACAACATATTTGGCCAATTCACAACCTGTTGTATGTGTTGTAGATTGTATACATGTTGTTGTTAATTTCCAAATAAACATTTGCTTAGAAACATGTTTATGAAGAAATTACCAACAACATTTTTACGATCTACAACACTTACAACAGGTTGTGAATTGAGCAATTGATGTTCGAACTTTATACGCACATTCTAATAAATGTATAATTTAAGCTCCAACTTTTCTCCGAAATTCATACGACAGGACTTAAAATCAGAAAATTTTAAAATGTTCGTTTAGAATTTGCCTAGAAAATTCTATACAAACATTCCAGCAAAGATTTCGGAATTTCCTCAGACAAAGAGGTCCGCTTTCCTGTCAGCCTTTCATATGATTATCTGATATGATTTTCGGTACGTTTTCTGACCTAATTCGGCTACGAATTATAAAATTTGTGCAGATTTTTTGTCCAAGTTCGAACGATTTCGCTGGGTGTTTATATAGAAATAACCAATATTTGTCACCATGCAACTGTTACAATAGTTTATGAACTGGACAATTATTTATTTGACAAACATTTAGGATATTTTCTTTGTTTTTCTCTTGTTATGTTTTTTAAAGTAAGATAGCCGAATACAAATTTCTGTCCCCATTTCTAGTCGATATTCGTGTATATATTTCAACCTCCGCACGTCTTTCCGTTTGTCTTTCTCACAGTAGTTTTATATTTCCCATTTTTTATTTTAGACTAGTTGCTCGTTCTTCTGTATGTCTGTCTGTCTGTCTCTCTGTATGTATGTCTGTCTGTGTGTATCTTTTAGAATAGCTTGAAGATACAGATTTATTACCACTAGTCATCACCATTATAATTTACGCCATCCAACATTCGCCTACAATGTCGGTAATGTTGGACTTGAATACAGACTTTGTACGGGTCGCACTTACATTGTCATTGGTCCCAGATCGGAGATGTATGTCATAGAAATTCCACTGGGATACCTTTTCTACAGCAACCACAACAACAACAACATTTCAAAGCAGAGAAAAAATTCGTTTGTGCTATTTTCTTAGCAAAAGCATAATGTACAAACAAGCATTCATGTTTTCTTTTTTTACTTTAAGCTAATAAATGCATGTGTACTAGGCGCGAGTATATTAATAGCAACTTTAAACACTTATATCTCCAAAAATACTTAATCGATCTAAGCAAAATATAGCAACATCAAAATTTTCGTCTTGTCTATTAATTACATTCGTCCAGTTCTCAGTTTTTTTTTCATCACGTACAGACATGACTAATATGACACCCCAAATAGGGCACTCACGCTAATGTATTTCATCATATCTCGAGAATGGTGCATAATATATTTATATTTCCAACTATTTCGAAATTATTTCGAAATAAGAGGAACTGAGGAACTTAATCGACAAAAATGGCGATTTTCATACAACACACATACACACAAAATGAAATTTTTCTATTGTATGAAATTATGATTTTTATCAATTGAATTTTTTCACTTAATTATGAATAAAATCGACATTTGCCTATCGTTTTTAATGGTTTATGGGTTATTTAATTTTTAATATACTTACCTCTCAGAATAATGATAAACCTCTTAAATATTTTTCAGTTTTAATTTTTTAATGAACATTTGAAAACAAAAAAAAAAGTTATTTTTCAACAAAAAAAAAAATCACCGCTAATATCCCAATAACTTCGAAACGGTGCGAAATAAAAATAATTCTGAAAAAAAACCGACTTCAATGCAAAGATCTAATTGAATAGATTACAAAACGGACGCAATTTTGCATTAGTTCGATGCTGTGTTTGTCTACAAATGGGGTGTACGCAATTTTTCATAGTACCAAACCTTTCATATCCTTTCAAACGAAATGTTTTGCAAATCGGTCAAGAAATGCGGATAGTTAATATAACGGGCTAACTAACCATTTTTACTTCTATGAAAGCAAATTTTAAGCAAATACTTTCAAACAAACAAAGAATATTGAAAATTGGCTCATAAATGAAGGATTTATGCCCTAATCAATATTTCCTGGGGAGGGAGTAGCAATCCCTTACAGATTTTCGAGCCAAATTTACGGGACCTAACGTCAGGCAAACACTTGCAAACACAAAACCAATTAGAAAATCAGTTCACAAATGACAGAGGTATTTGAAAAGAGGCTGGGTATGGGGAAGGGGGAGCAAATTTCTCCACCGATTTTCAAAAAAAAATTTGGGACCAAACTGCAAACCCTTTCAAACAAAAAAAGAATTTTGAAAATCAATTGACAAATGACAGAGATATGCATGGGGGGAGCAAATTTCCCCCTCCGATTTTCGAAAAAAATTATGGGACCAAATTGCAGGCAAACCTTTTCAAACAAAAAAAGAATTTTGAAAATCAATTGACAAATGACAGAGTTATGCACGGGGGGAGCAAATTTTTCCCCTCCGATTTTCGAAAAAAAAATTATGGGACCAAATTGCAGGCAAACCCTTTCAACAAAAAAAAAAGAATTTTGAAAATCAATTGACAAATGACAGAGATATGCATGGGGGGAGCAAATTTTCCTCATCCGATTTTCAAAGAAAATTGTGAGATAATAATAATTTTTTGATGATAATAATTAATTGATGATAATAATAATTTTGAAAATCGATTGACAAAGAACAGAGTTATGCCTGTGCTAACATTAAAAAAAATACACACGATAACGTCCTTATTTTTTTAAGTCGGTTAAAAAAATATGTAAAGATGACTTAAAGGCAATTTCATTCCGCATTTTTTAACGGTTTATTTATTCAAATCGGACAATCCGTTCTTGAGTTAGGGTGAAATTTATTGATGTATCTAGTGGTAATATTAGTCAGGCCCATTAAAAAATATGTACGTGATAGAAAAAAAACTGAAAATGGATTTGAATTTAGCACATAAACTTGGTAAACTCCAATGTTTTTCTGCAGACCAGTGTTATTGTTGCGATAGATTGCAATGTGTTAACACTCTTAGGCCCTATTGACATATTACGTAACGCTATTTTCGGAGGTTTTAAAACCCTCCCCTTCGTAAAGCTTTTTACAAAATGTTCAGTATAAAGTATCTAATTCGTAACAAATCGTTATAAATGTATTTATAAATTAACACGCTTAGTAGTTAAGGTATTTAAAAGATTTGTTAATATTGTGCATGTGCTATTTTTAAATAAAAAATGTTCAAAATTGTTGTTTCTTATATACTTAATTTAATAATATTCAAATCTATATTTTATTTTTCACTTTCTCTTTTTCTCCTCTTTTTCTTCTTTCTTATGAAATTCTAGGTTATGGTTTTGTCGACTTTGAATGTCCTGCATATGCTGAAGGAGCTGTCAAAGGACTACAGGCAAAGGGCGTTCAAGCTCAAATGGCCAAAGTGGGTGTTTGGGTACTACATAGGCCGGCCATTGTACGTTTGTTTGCATGCAAGTAATACTCACCCCACCCACCCTCACAACCCCTTTTTATGTATTTCTTAATATTTTCCATTCTTAACTTTGGTTGTGGTTACTAACAATATTATTTTTTTCTTTATTATTATTTTATTTTAAGCATTTTTTTTTCTTTGATTAGTTGATTTAATTTTCCACGAATTCAATATTCAGTTCTTGAAATAAGTTTTCTTTATTTAATTTTGTGATCACGATTTATTAGGTTTCTTGTGTTATGGTTTCAGTTTATAATGTCCTTTAATTGAATTGTTATAATTACTAGTTTCATTGGAAACCAATCATAGTTTTGTCGTCTGGATAGTCATTATATATGTAATATATTTTTACTTTTATTTTTTTTTCCTGCTGGAAATGCACACAGAAAATGCCAATTAATTTTTTAATTACATTTATTTGATTCTTATTCCATTTTAATGTTTATTTGCTTTCCGTTTTGCGTAACTGCAAGTAAAACTTTTTACAGTCTATTATCATGTGTGTGTGTGTGTGTGTGTGTGTGTGCAGCTGCTTCCGGGCAATACACATATTGGCAGGGTAAAATTTTCGAAGTTATTTTTGTTGAGAGCTTTCTTAACTGAAATTTCTTAGAAAATCTTCATAGTTCTATTTGTGAATTTAAAAAATTGAAAATTTAATAGTTTCCTCAAAGTACGGTTTATAGTAAAAACTAGAACGAGTGATATTTTTCAACAGAAATTAAAAAATAAATATCCCAAGTGTTTTGATAGTGCACGATTTTTCAATTTCAATGCGTTAGAACACACAGCAAAATGTCATGGTAAAATTGTCAAAAACAAGGTTAACTTTACATTTTCGGTAGTGATTTTTCTTTATAGGAACTTCATGTTAATTCAACATGATTTTAACATTACCTTCAAAGAACATTTTTCCTTTTGAAATAACTACACAGAAAAAATTATCATAGGTTTTTATTTTAACACACATGTGTTTGAATTTATTTTTAAATTTTATTATTTTTTTCTTTGGTTTTTAAATATTCCAATACAAAATTTTGATAGAAAAAAAATTCTATTTTTTTCTTATTAAATATTTACGAATTTTAGTGTTTAATTTTAAGAATCTTGTAATAATTCGTAATAGAATACGAATTATAGTTTTTTCTGTGTATATTTCATGTTGATTCGATATTCCACTATAGTAAGAGAAAAATGAAGTTGATACTGTGAAATAATGTGAAGCATCATGTTGAATCAAAGTTATTTCAAATTGAAACAACACAAAGAATCATGTTGAATCACAGTTATTTCATGTTGAAACAATGGGTATTTCTATACTGTACTAAAACGAAGAATAATGTTGAATCAAAGTTATTTCTAGTTGAAACAAACTGAATTTGATACTGAAACAACACGAAGAATTATTTTGAATCCAAGCTAATTGAAGTTCAAACAATGTGAGTGGGATATTGAAATAACATGAAGAAATATGTTAAATCAAAGTTATTTCAAGTGCAAACAACGTTAAATTGATGTTGAAATATGTAACACGAAGAATTATGTTGAATCAAAGTGTTTTCAAGATGAAACAACGTTAAATTGATATTGAAACAATACGAAGAATCATTTTGAATCCAAATTATTTCAAGTTGAAACAACATGAATTTAATGTAGCCATTTTATTACTTATTTTACTTAAGTGATGTATAGCATCGGCATCAGAAATATTTGTGTTGTAGGTTGGCTGCTCCAGCCAAGATTTGAACTCGGACTTACAACAGCCTCAAATATTTTTTAAATATACGTTAATATAAATAATGTAACATTTCATTGTAATTCAACATGACGTAATTTGTGATTGAACAAAAAATCAACGAGATTTAAGGTTAGATTAATAATTTTGCGTTTAAAACTAATGTGAAACAATGGTAGTTTTAAATAAAGTCTTTACTTCTCCAGAGATTCAATATGATTTCCAATCAACATTGCGACATGTTGATCTTACATTGGTACTTTTTTCTGTGTAAACTCTTAATTTGGTGAGGTGCGAAAGTTGGCTCGGGTCAAAGATGGTGCTGATACTTTGGCCGTTTTTGTACAACAAAAAAAAAAGTCAATGAGATTTTAATTAATTTCAAACCTAAAAAAATTTCATTTAATAACTGGCAAATAAAAAAGCACGTTGCTTGTCGACTGGTCATAAGTAAAGTACTTCAGACCTCCTACTAAATTATAAATATTATGTTTTAGTTTTTGTCAATATGAGTCAGTCTTGAACAGACAAAAATAATAAATTATATTCGCATTCTGACCAGTTGCTTTTTATGAATTTATTCATTTTCTTTTATCTTAAATGGAACCTTGACTTTCTTTGTTTTATGCTTTTTAACGGAACATTTAACTTTTTAACCAAGTCTTTTTTGCATCTTAATGGTTTTCCACTTATTTTCATATTTCTCCATTTTTCTTCTTGTATCATTAAAGTCGAGTGCGAGTGTTTTTTTGTTCATGATTTTCGTTTGCATTTTCAAACTGCTGTGTACATTATGCTCAAAGAAATATATAAATAAATAAATGAAAGTATACAAAAATATATAATGTATATTTATTTTTTCTTACGCAAATAGAGTATTCAAACAACGAAACGGGAAATGCGTTACGAGCGTTTTGATTGCACGGTAAACTGCTACTACTACTACACAAAGAAAACAGAATTTGTTGCCAATCGAATTTTGTCAGTTGCACCAACTATCATAGAATTCTTATTGAAAGAGAAGTTATTTTACTATAACAAATAATCCGAACCGTTTAATCGGTTAGTTGTATCAATGATAATAAAATTAACCAGTAGTTAGTTGCAACAACCGATAAAAAGGAAAGTAAATTTTGAAAGAAATTTTTTTTAGTTGCAAATAGCAATAATTGGTACCAAAATCCAATTCATAATATTTTATTCGGTTGTGCTCATCATATTCGTTACTTAAAATCGCACTTTTTACCAATAAAGTTCCCTCACTTAATTGTGAATAAAATCGACATTTTTAGCTTATTTTATTCCTAATATAACTAGCTTTCTGATACATGATAAAAATATAAAATTTTTAGCCCTTTAGTTTTTTGTTTATTAGTTGTTGAAAACAAAATCAAAAAAAGGTTAATTTTGCACGAAAAAAAATTGTTACCGCTAATATTCGAATACCTTCAATACAGCTTCGAAATATAAAAAATTTATTAAAGGTAATTTTATTCCGCATCTTTTTGTGTTTTACTTATCTAAATCAAGCAAAGCGTTCTCTAGTTATGACCGCCCTATTTCTAAATAATAAACAAAAAAGTCAAAACCCAAAACATAGCATAACCCATTTATTTTTTAATTGGTTTTAATGTAATTACCCGTTTTGGAAAGGTAGTTTAGTGTTTTTTAATAATAATAAATATATAGTGCTTGACATTATCTCATAAGCAACTTAGAGCCTGAGGAAAATAAAATTTTCTTGAAAAAATGTGAGTTTTTTTACACTTAAACCACCATAACTTAGCCATTTGTTAATCGATTTGCAAAAAACCTGCCTTGTTTGTAAGATAAGAATTTTATCTTTGTAGAAATCTGTTTTAAAACCAAGAAGTTATCACTGTTTAAATTCGAAACTCTAAGAAATACGTTTTTTCATACATTTAGCGTTATAAAATCAGTTTAGGAAGTGACCTAGAAAAACTAAAGATATTTTCGTTCTCTATGGGCTCCAAAAAAAAACAGAATTCGTACATGCATAATTTTAGTGTATCACAAAGGAATTGAAATATGATCTGATGACATGCTAGGGTTAACTATAATCACATTTTTTATAAAAGGCTTCCATAAAAGTGGAATTGAAACTAATTGAAAATATTTCTGAAATACTTTAAAAACCGTATGTTTTACTCGCAAATGTTGTGCTTTTGAATACTCTATCTGCAAACCAAGTACAAACAAATATTTATATTTATATTTTCACTAAAACTTTGCAAATGTTAAACGTGTCACTACGACCACAGCTACATACGAGTAACTGCGAACGAATGCGGAACGCCCGCCTGTGTGCATTTCAAAAAAGAATTTTTAATTTTTTTTTTCTCTATAATTTCATTTTATGTTTTTTATATTATGAGTAAGCTCTTATTATATTTATGTATAGTACTTCGTATTTTTATTATCATATTTTATTATTATTTCTGTTTGCAGTTATTTTTGTTTTCACTATTTATTTATTATTTAAATTTTATTTGTTTATTTTTCATATTATTATTTTATTATACTTAAACTCTTATCTCGGTTATTTTACCTTCTTCTGAAATCTTCCTTCATTTATCGCCAAGAAACACTCCCTCCCTCCCCCTACTTGTGAATTGTAGAATATAAATCTTTAGAACAATTTTTATCTTCATTTTAACATACAACATTACCATCATAATTGAAGTCATAATAATAGATTATAGTCTCGTAGATATAATTTAGATACTATAGTTGTATCAGTACTTGATAATACACTTTAAGCATCATAATCATTATGCTCATCATGATTTATTGTGAGCTATAAATGATTTATTCAATAGTTTTAAAGTCAATCGGATGATTGTCTTTTTTTTTTTTTTGCAATATAGCCTTCACCACAGGTGAAAAGGATATGTAGAAATAAGTTTGTTAATATCAAAATTTATTATCATCAGTAAATTGTGATGTGAATGTGATGTTTCAAAGTCGGGCTGTAACATATTTTTGTATCCTATTTCTTAGCATTATTATTTTTAGATGTTTTCTATACTGGAGTTGTTATTTGCAAAGTGTTGTAGTATATTTCGCTATAAAAATTTTAATTAAATTAAACATTTTTGTTAGCATATGCCAAGTGAGCTTTATATGAAATTTGACAGGCATGCAGTTCAAATAAAAGAAGCTCGTTGTCAATCCAATTTAATTATTAGGCTAAGGTTCGTAAAGTTTAATTCAGAAAGAATTGGGCTTGATTAATATTCCAAGGAACAAAGGAACAATTATCATCAACTTAACTTTTCAACGTACACAACAGAACAGAGAAGCGCCGCCTATCGGAAGCCACTACACTTCCATCATCAGAGCTCACGTGTATTTTGCTTATCACTACTTATCAGGTGGTGAAAATTGAATACGAGAATTAAATAAATTTCAAGTTGATATTAAACTGCACTTTCCCAGTGCTGCCATCGGTTTATTTTTCTTTATTTCCATTTTGTCATTTGTAATGTTTTTAATGTTTGTTCACTCACAAATCTGCTATTAATAGGACGATTTGCAAATTATTTATAGCGTATGAAAGGGTATATTCAGCCGTGTCACAGATTCCGTTCGGATTGGTTTTTATTCCGTAGTTGTCATTCCGAAAAAGTACATTGTTGGTGCTTTAGATTCCGTTTATTTTGTATTTCGTTTTTACACTGACAAAGTTTTTATACCTTGAGGCGTTTGTTTACTCTTGTTTTTAGATGCAAAGCTCACATTGAGCTTTTTATTAACAAGGAAAGCTCACGACCAAATATTTATTTGACGTTCCTAAAAGTACGCACATGTTTTAGTATTTACTACAAATGAAGTCAGTAGAAAAGTATTTTTCAATTCCACTTTGAAATTTAAAAGTGGTTTGATTACGAAGAACATTTTCGTTATTCGTTTTCTGCAAAAGCAACTTACGGAATTGAAACCACTTTCGATCGGAATGGTATTGTGTGACATGGCTGATTATTTCCATTCTTTTAATATTTTATTTTTGGTTTTTCTGTCTGTCTGTATGTGTCTCCTTTTTGGAATTCAGGCAGAGCTGCGTACTAGCCTTAAGATGTACTTTTATGCATTGCATTATTTAAAAAACCGAAAACAAAAACAAAAATAAATAACAGTAAATAAAAGTAAACTAATCAGTTTTGCATCTCTATCCCACAAAATAGAGTAAATTCAAAAGAAAGTGCTTTGATTTCTGTATTAAAGTATGTCCACAAGTTGTTTGTCATTCGTGACTTTTCTTTTTTATATTAAACATTATTATAAAATAAATCAATAAAATGGTAAGACGTATAAATTAATTAAAATTCTATGAATAATTATTGCAATGCAAAAAATATATATTAAAAACATGTGAAATTAAAGAATTTGTAGTTCCGTACTTGAATATTTGTTTGAAAAAAAAAACTCAGGCGAGTGTTCAATGAAACCAAAATTTTTTCGAAAAGAAAAAATTGTGTTTTAAGCGTAATAATTTGAGTCGTAGATTATTCTGTTATATTAGACCATTTGCTCAAAATCTAATTTCTGTGTTTTGGTTATTGTTTTGGGTTTTAAAGGAGAAGAAAACTAAATTAACCAGACCAGAGATCCAAACTTAAAACTAGACGAAAAATTGTATGCAGAATATAAGCAAAAAGCAAGGGAAAGTTAAACGGAATTACTCTTTAACCAAGTTATTTAATTTATTAGTTCTTTGGCTTTGATTTAAAGAAATTATTCATATCGTCCTCAAGTGAAGTAACGAACGACAAAAATATTATGGGAAAAAATACATTAAATACATGCTTTTCAGGAGAAGGTTATATTTCCACAATCTACTGTCATTCATAACATATTTTAAAATCTAATTTTTTTTTTGCCACTATGTACGATTTTAGATGAATTTTCTCAAAGCATCGCTTAATACTCCTTTTTAAAATTTAATATTTTATCCAAAGAAATTTAATTATTTTTGGCTTGAGTTCGGTTTTGATGTAATTTTTCAATTAAATTATATTTTTATTTAGAGATAAATGTGAAACATTAGAAAAAAATGTTTGACTGCGCGGAGGGTTGAACTGACGTTTCGATATATAGCTCCCGCTATCCCATCAGAGTTCTTTGCCGCTTAGACCATTCGACCAAAATCGGTGGTTTGTAGTCAAGAGTGGAATATCATCTACTTTTAGTCAATTCATACTATCAGTTTTAGAGCTGTATTTCATTTGATAGTTATTGATATTCACTTTTTTTCTTTTGTGTTAAGCTTCTCTTTATTATTTCTCTATTCTAGTATGAATTATCATTGATAATTGCAAGTACTAGTGAGTGTGTATGTTAGTTTGTTCAGTTTATTTGAACATGTACATCCTTTTTGCTAGGTGCCTTTAGAGTTTATCAATTAAGTTACGAGTTCAGTCGAACTGTATGAGTTTATATCCAAAGAAATTTAATTATTTTTGGCTTGAGTTCGGTTTTAATTTAATTTTTTTTTTCAATTAAATTATATTTTTATTTAGAGATAAATGTCTACATACAAAGAAAATTTTGACTGCATGGAGGGTTGAACTGGCATTTCGATAGCTTCCGCTAATCTCATCAGAGTTCTTTACTGCTTAGACCACTCGACCAAAGTCGACTAAGCTCATAACTTAATTTAATATTTTATTCAAACGGGTACTATTAACTAAATTGCCAACAATTTAAATTGCTAATCTTTGTAAAGTCTTAACAAAAATTTCGTAATTATATCTATTGTCCAATTAATTGAAAAAAATATTGGTAACGTTCAATAAATTTTTTTACGATGCAATCGATATCGATTGGCGAAACCTTTCCAACAAAATAATATTCAATAAATTCACAAAACATATAAATATATAGAAACGCTAGCATACTTATACATATTTGAAGTTTTTAATGTCACATCAGCAATTCAAATGCGTAACAAAGCATAATTGCAAAAAGTAACGTTCAATATACAAAAAATTTGCTCTATTCAATTTCAAAATACTTGCGTCTGTATAATAATGAAAGCAAATGCTAATATTTTGAAGCCATTATAAACTGTTGAACAAATTTATAGATTTCAAATGGACAACATTGAATTAGAACAAGCCATTTGATACTAACGTAAAGACTGATTGCAAAAATAGTTGAAAAACATAGTACAAATACTTATTGCAAACAACAACTCTAGTCTGTGTATGAACATTTTTCTGTATTTGTATTTGTATTTGTATTTTTCGAGTTATTAACTTTTTCATTATTAAAAAAGATTATAAGTAAGTAGAAAATGTATTTATAACTTCCCTATTTTTATATAATTGATGTGTTCAACGTCTTTAGTTTCAATATTATATAGTATACGAATATCTCCAAATACATACATAAATAGTGTATAATCATATTACAAATATAATACATAGTTAATTCTTATTACGTATAGTTATAGTTTAGTAAGTATTTGATTTATATATTACACAGGGCAGCAAAATCTTAGTTGTAGCATTTTCATTGTTTTCATATGCCCTCTTAATATTTATATGATACAAAGAAAATTATGTTTTAATAACTTAATAATGTGCAATAGTAGTTGTTCGTGCTTTTTGCTAAAAAGTGGGTATAGATACTATTACTATATATATCTATAAAAGTTGAGTTTACTTAATAAATTGTCAATATCTCCCTCCAAAAGTGCTTAAGTTACAGACCTAATCAACATGCGTTTTGTAAGGTTATAAAACCCCTCGACAGTGACGTAACCAAAAATTTTCTCGTAACCAAAAAATATTTATAAAAACTTTTTAGATTCCCGAAATTTTAAATCGCTGTATCTTAAAAAAGATCAATTTTAAAATTTTGAAACTAATATCACTTTATTATTTTTTTACTTTATGGTTATTGAGACTACATACTTAGGCGCAATGTGGAAAAGCTATTAAGTGTAAAGTTACCCAGCGCAAAAATATCATGTTTCTGGAAGCAGTAAACAACTTTCATGCCTACCACAAGCGATCTTTTGAAGCGCTTCCGAGGATGCTCAAAAATAAGGCAGAGATCTCTCGGTGTTCATAATGTTTAAATTACGAAGTTAGTCAGCATTTTACATTTCTTCAACACGAACTCCAAAATAAACAAAATCTTATTCAGTATTCATTGTAGCTTTCAACAATAGGGGAAATCACTCTTCGTAGGAAACTGTTATTGCAAACCTTGCCGCTCTTGCAAGTCTAGGATATATGCTACAATATGCAACACAACAAGAACAACATATATGAAACTAACATTTCCTACACAGTAGCAGATATGCAATACTAAAAACTGTTGGAAACTTGTCTAGCATATATGCAATTAGCAAAATTATTCAGAGAGACTCTCTGAGAGTGTATAAAACATACACATGAAAATAAAATACAAACTAATAGTAGGCCTGCTTGCTTACTTTTTCAATAAATCCAGTGAATAATATTAAAAGCTCTTGGGTAGTATGTATTTCCTACATGTTTCAAGAAGACGCTCATTCTTTGTAGCAGAAAATTGTAGTTTATATCCTAGAGGTGCAAATATGCTACCAAGAGTGATTTCCGCTAATATAGTTTCTAAAGAATTGTCGCACGCATTGTTTGAAATAAACACTAACACATTTGAAAAGTCAAAATCCATTTAAAGCAGGGATGGCAAAATTGGTACAATTGTACCATTTTTGGTACAAATTGAACTTTAAAAGTACAATGGTACACCAATGGCTTATTTAGTACAGTTAATAATTTTTTCCATTTTTAAGTTTTGCGAAGTATTGGGAACAAATTTCGAATTAAAAAGAGGAAAATATAAAGTGGTCAGATAAGACCAGCTCACAAAACGTAGCATCTTCCATTTAAAGCTCTTGCAGATCATGATACATCCCAGCAAAAAATAATCAAGATTTTGGAAGCAGTACAGACTTTTCCTGTTATACAAATGCGCTTCATAGTAGTGACAAATGTATTGCCTGAATATATGCACTAATGTATGGCAAGAAATGCTTAAGCTTCTTAGATTTTTCTTTTTCGTCCACCTAAAAAACAAAGTTTTGCACATTCACTTACAGTGGTGCATTCAAGGAAGCGCTACTGTAAGGCAGAGATTATAAAAATATACATTTTACGAAGAATGACGATGAGTTACGATCTTAAAACGACAAAACAATAGTATGATTTTACTATATATACTCAATGCGCTGAAATAAGCGTTTAACATGAAATGCTCCTAAGTGGGACATCGCGAACAAATATCATGCAATACGTAAGCATGTTTGTAAGCTACACCAGCAAAACTCTCCTTTACAAGCCTGCTTATCGCGATGCAGTAGTTTTTTCTGGGATATTAACGTCAGAAAAAAAAACCAATTTTTATAAATTTATTTGCTTTGTAGCATATGCGAATATGTCGGAACTTTATTGAGAATATATTCTTCTATCTTCCAATAGCAAATATATCCAAATTAATGAGTAATTTTCGATTAGAAATTGGTAAATCTGACTTAACTTCACTTTAATGTTTGCCACAAATAGTACTATACGAACATTTTCTTAGGAAAGTCCACATTTTGTCACGTGCGACACCAAGAAGCTATGCGTTTTTTAAGAAAACGTAAGTTTGTTTTTACTACTTTATATATTTGTGAAAGTAAAAGTTAGTAAAAATCCAACTATGTACAGGGTTATAAAATACAAGCCTAATTGCTTGATGTCGCACGTGACCAAAAAGTAGACTTTCCTGTAGGAATGTCCATATACTTATGTATGTATAGAAAAGTGATATGTTAGCTATACTTAATACATGTTTCTGGTTTCAAAAATCTGTTTTGGTACAATTAGGTCGAAAAAAGTCCAATTTTAGACAACAGTTGGTACAATCTCATATGCCATCCTTGATTTAAAGTATGCTCTCTTTCTACATTTCCCACCTATTGCATGGAAGAGAGAAATTTCTACTAAAACACGATTTGTTTTGTCAGTAGTTTAACGATGATAAAATGAGACATGATTTTAGAGCATTTTCGATGCTTCGAAAGACTGTTTTATATAAAAAACAAGAGCTCCACAAGAATCATGCATGCACAAAACTAGCTTCTCTCGCGTATAAACCTGCTTCGGCTGAAGCAGTAGTTTTTGCTGGGTATAGACAAAAGTGTAGAAAAAGTTAGAAAAATTAATAGAATTTTCAATTACAGTAGTTTGCAATAGAGATGTGCAAATGTCGTGATTTTTCCATGCCACGCATGAGGCGTGTGTGAATGACGCGTGATCATGATTACATTTATAAATAATCACGAGTGATTGTGTAAGCCGTGATCTTAAAAAAAATAGCTTGTTTGATCGTGCGTGATATCAAAAATTTAATTCTCACGCACTGGCGAATTCATTTTCTTAGCCTTGTTAAAAAATCTATTATTTTCCAATGTACCCAGCAAACAGGTCAATCAAATTTGTTTGGAATCTGAATGTAGCCACTGAAGTACATGTGCATGTTGGTATTTAAGTGTATGTGTAAATTTTTATTTAGTGTTTAGTAAGAGAAGCCCTCACGAATAGTAACAAAAATGTTGCAATTGCAAATATTTGCTATACAAAACGCATCAAACATCGAATAGCGCTAATGTATTTTTCGAGCTCAGCGACCAGAGAAACAAGCCGAGGCAAAATTATCGGCGGCTGGGTAGATTTTGGGTTGGCGGCGGCGTGCTAACAAAATAAGTTGCGAAAAAAGTACGCAAGTATGCAACGTTGTCGTGAACAAATTTAAACGAACTCGGCGGGTGGTTTTGAGTCCATGCGAGCTGATGTATAAAAAGTAACTGATGACGCATTCTAAAGTTATTCCCTATGACAAATTTTTCTCAAAAATGTTCAAGATGCCCAAGCTTAGAGGCCTATAAAATATAGAGAATGAGAGGTATCGAAATAATTTTTCGGCATGTTACGAGCACACAACACAGTAGAATATACATGTCGAATTTCATTAAAATCGGAGAGGATAAAAATCCAGACCGTGTCGAAAATATTCGTTTTAGCTCGATATTTGTAATCATGCTATTAAGCTCAGCTTATTAGGATTTATTTTTTAAATCTTGACGACGTCCTATCTAGACGACCCAGTAACTTAACATTTTATATCCGTATTTTCAAAAGGCCATTAAAATCGGAGAGGTTGAAATCTATTTCACTCTGTTTCTTATATGATTTGAGATTGATTAACTCAAAAGAAATATACTTTTCTATAGACTCAGAATTTATAAAATGTTTCATAAATTCAAAGCGCGCCTAGAAAAAAATTAGCGAAAATAAACAAAAAAAAGAGGCAAATTACTAAAAAAAAATTTTAAATCCTGCCACACTCCTTGTGGCATGTTTCATTGTGTAATTATTCTTTATAATGTATTTATATTTAAAAAAAAACCGTAGTTTATGTATGCCTATTTATAGTATATGTTTTTATGTATTTGTTCCCATATTTACCAACCATGTAGGTGACAATTTACCAAGTTGTTAGTTTACTTAATAATATATTTTATTTCATTTTATTTGTTTTTAATATTTCCAAAATAATAATTATTCCTATTAAGCATAGCGACAACAAAAAATAAATCCCAAAATAATTAACGGTTAGCTATTTTTTTATATATATAAAATAAAAACAATAAGTTTTTTCCATAAATAATGATAGTAATTAAAACAAATATTAATATTTGAACACATACCCAGCAAAAATTTTTATTGCAAATAATGTGCTAAAATGCTAATAAACATGCCATGCCATTCACTTTCACTTATTAACACATTATTTTAACATGGCGATGTAATTGTAGGCAAGTATTTACCAGCTTGACTTACAAATACCAACTTATCAATTTCAATATTTAGAAGTCACAGATTTCACAAAACTTAATAAAAATTAATTGTCTCTGCTGAGCATTGAACTTGTCCCATTTTAAGTTATTGTTGTGTTTTAATAAATGTTTTACTCAGTAGTCTCAGTAGTCCAACTATTTTGCTGCAGGCTTAAAAGTTGATTTTACGAACATGCACACAATAAAAAAACACTTTGTCTCGCCAAGGGTTAACTGCTGATCATTTGTATGATAAGCACAGCAGAGTTACCAGTTTGAGGGTTTCTCCCTAGACTTAGGAGGTTTTTATTTCATTTAGGAGCAAATTTAGCGGACTAAAATTCTTAGGGGGAAATTTAGGGGGCATAAATTTATATTTGGGGGGGTTTTTAGGGTACTTTCCTATTTGTATATCTATACAAGAGCTAAGTATTATTATATTTTACAACTGGGCTTTCAGTGTCATTGTTATGTATGATAGCTAGGAGATTTCCCTGTAACTAAAAGTTCTGTATTTTACAGCTGATCAATTTCGTTTTCGTAGTAGAGAAAGTAAAATTAAACAAAATTTTTTTCTGTCAATTCAAGTGCAAGATTTATAAAAAAAAAGCCTATTGAAAATAGTTTGTTTTTCCATTATATGCCTAAACTTTTTAATTCCGATAAAAGGTATAAAATTGGAATGCGTTTACATTGTGCGCTTTTTGTCGCTGCAATTCTTACTATGTTGATAAGAGGGGTGAGAGGAATTCAAAAGGGTACACGCATGCTTGTACTCATGAGATTCGTTTTGTTCTCTCATTTGTAATATAAATCTGTATAAACTGAGTGCACACATAATACACACACACACACACACATGTATGAATTGTAAGTATTGCAGCGACGAAAGTTGCACAATGTAAACGCAAGTGCAATTTTGAAGAAACGACAAATATTGCTACGAGAAAAAAACCATACAATGTAAACGCATACTTTGTAAAGACGATTTGTCATCTCTTGATATTTTTGAAGAAACTTGATTCCAATGCTTATAAAAATAATTTTTCTACTACCTCTACTTTGATAAAAATTCGATATATATACTTACATATCGTCATATAAAATGCAAAAGCGCCGATTATAATTTTTAAAAATTTTCCAGGAGAGCTAAAAGACTTAATAAAAAGCAAAGTATTGTGATTGCAAAAACTGCTTTTTCTGTATAGTATCAATAATTCAGACTTAATCATTAATGATAATACCCAGAAAAAATAGTTTTTATAATCATAAAAGTTTGCTTTTTATTAAGGTTTTTATCTCCTGAAATTTTTTTTAAATAATGATCGGCCCTTTTGCATTTTATATGAAGATATGTACATACGTAACAGTATTTTTTAAAGTGTTATTTTTTTCATTCAAACATGTATTATTAAATAAAAATATTTAAGAATCTATACAAATATTTTTGGGGGGAGTTTTAGAAAAATGTTTAAAAAACAGGGTGTATTCAGGATTGAAACTGAATCAAGTTAATTTACTTAAATTAAACTACATATTACATACACTTTTACATTTAGGGATTTTATTCTCAAAATAGGCTAAATTTAGGGGGTTCTAAAATGTTTTTTTGGGGGAAGAAAAAAATAACCTGGCAACACTGAAGCACAGGCACCACTACGATACCCATAAGAGAATAAAGGGCTTGGTTATTTACTTATAAGTAATTGATTTAACTACTATAAAGTAATGCAGACGATATAAAGTTTTTTTTAGAAAACATTTCGTTTGGTAATTGCATCACATTACCAAGTTTTTGCTGGGTATTAATATAAATAGCTTTTACAAATGAATAACTTATGTATCTCAAAAACAAAAAAACATTTTTCATACGTACTAGATAGTAGTTTTTCCTAAATAAATACATTCACACTCGCAATTAATTAACATAATTGCTTTGTAGAGAAGGAGCAAGAATAAATAACATAGAACCAAAAAATAATATATTGTATTCCTTCCTAAATGAGTGACAATATGTTTTACATTTTTGTTTAAATAGTTAATTAATTTATATTTTAGATACGAGTATTTAAATAATTTTAACGTCGTAAACTCAGACATTTTTGTAATTAATTATTTTCTCTCTTTTAAAACCTTTGAGGTTTAGTTTTTTTTTTGTATTTGTATTTCATGTTGGATAAAACTTCAAGGTAGATTATTTATTATTCAATACATTAAAACTTTTTGCTACATAATCATTTTATGCGAAATAAATAACAATAACAATGTTTCTCTATATATTCTCTCTTAACGCTACTATTGAGCCGGCCTTAATACAAATAAATACTGATTAATTTTTCATATGTTTTTAACAATAAGTTTTTAATAATTATATAATTATATAATTGCAATAATTTGTATGTTAACTAATCATTTGTAAAGTTATTTAAGATAATATTTATTAATCATTAACGTTTGAAATTCAAACAATTTATAATAACATATCACAAAAAGAGTTTAAAGATAATAACACTGGCCGACAGTGAAATTCCTTTTTGAAGAAAATTACAATATTTCTTAGCAGTTTAGTGTGCTAAAAAATACTGTATGCTCACCTTATTTTTTTTTTATAAGCATATCTAATATTTCCACTAGGTACATTAGTATATTTCACCCTAACTCGACAACGGTATGCCCGATTTTAATCTGCAAAACACCAAAAGATACATGATCAAATTACCTTCAAACTGTCTTAATATAGTTATTTAATTTAATCAACTCTTTCAGAGTTATTTACAAATTAGTAAAGGTGCTTTTTCTTAAAGAAAAATTACCACATTTTTTCTATTGATAAGCTCATAAAAAAGTTTAAAACTATAAAGATTTTACCTTTTAACTGTTGTTCTTAAAAACAGATATCTTGCGAACAAAATCAGCCATATATTATAAAAATCGAAGGATAATTGTTGATTTTATTAGCAATTAAGAGAATACACCTAGACACTTAAAGCCTTTTTACACTATCTCGCAAACCTTTCGACTTCTGTAGAAAATGCAACCCTGATGTAATAAGTTTATGGAAAGTTTTGAAAAAGCAATAACAATATATTATATCAGGGTTACATTTTCTACAGTAGTGGAATAGCTTGTGAGATAGTATAAAATGTCTATAAGTGGCTAGGTGTGTTCTCGTAATTGCTAATAAAATCAACATTTATCCATAGATTTTTATTATATATGGCCTATTTTGTTCGCAAGACATCTGTTTTTAAGAGTAAAGAGCTGTATGAGCAAAAGAAAAAACTGATTTGAAAATGATAAAATACCGTATAGGTTGGTTGGTAGGCGGCATATACATCAATCAGATGTAAAACACAGAATATAAATCCAAAACTTATTTCAAATGCAATAACTTTTAAAATTCTTAGTTCGAACACAACCATATACCCACGAACACAGGCACATGCTCATGAGTACAAAAACACATTCAAATAATACGAAACAGAGTTCATGTGTTGATGGTATGAACAAACTGTTGCTTACTGACGTCGCAGTTCAATCAAACATGTGGTCAGTAAGTTACATTGTGTTCGAGCATATGCATTTTATTATGAACACTTGAGCACAGTGATGCCATCTTTTTGGACCCAAAACGCGCAAAAATTTTTTAAAAAGGGGCTAAAAAGGGCTAAATTGAAAAAAGTTACGCATAAAGCAATATTCAGTAAAATTTTTCGAAAAAGCGCAAAAAAGGGCTAACTTAATAAAGTGTTTCTTGTTTTGGGGCCAACTTCAAATCACAACCAATTTTTAAAGAAACAGAAAATTATTCTCGACTATTGTTTTTTAGGGTTCCGTACACCAAAAGTGTAACGGAACTCTATTGTTTCCGCTACGCTGTCCGTCTGTCTGTCCGTACGTCTGTCTGTCTGTCTGTCTGTCACAGGCTGTTTTCTCGGGAACCGTAAGAGCTACGGACCTGAAATTTTCACAGAATATGTTAAACTTTGGCCACTATGCCAGCTAAAAATTAAAGGGTGCTCTAAACAATAAAAATTAAAGGGTGTTCTATCAGTTAATGTAACTTTGACTATATAATTTACACAATTTGCTGTATCTTGAAAACCGTAAGAGGTAAAATCTTCAAATTTTAAAAAACGCTAAAACTAAAAAATTCTAAAATTAAAAAAATGTCAAAACGAAAAATCGCCAAAATGAAAAAAGTGCTTAAAGAAAAAAAGCATCAAAATAAAAAAAAACGCTAAAACGCTCACAATCACCAAAACTAAAAGGATCGCCAAAAAACTAAAAAAGATCGCCAAAAAAACGAAAAAAGTCGTCAAAACGAAAGAAAATCAATAAAACCTAAAAAAATCGCTAAAACTAAAAATATCGTCAAAAAGCGAAAAAAAGTTCCAAAAAAATCACCGAAACGAAAAAAAAAACGTCTAAACAAAAAAAAGCGCCAAAGCTAAAAAAAACCGCCGATAACCGAAAAAAACGCCAAAACGAAAAAAGTGTCAAAACCAATAAAAAAAAAAACGTTAAAACTTAAAAAATCATTAAAAACCGAAAAAAACGGGAAAACTGACTAAAAGCACCAAAACTAAAATAAATCGCTAAAACTAAATATATCGTCAAAAAGCGAAAAAACGTTAAGACTAATAAATACGCCAAAACGAAAAAATTACAAAAACTAAAAAAATTTAAACAAAGAAAACTCACAAAAAAAACACCAAAATGAAAAAAGCGCCAAAACCAAAAAATATCGCTAAATCAACAAAAAAAACAAATTTTAAAATAAAAAAAAATAAAATTAAACGAAAAAGCAAAATGAAAAAATTGCCAAAATGAAATAAGGGCGAAAACGAAAAGGCATATACATATGTGTATTCATGCGGAACCCTTCGTGTGCAAGCTAAAGTCGCATTTTACTTAACTTATTTATTACTGGTAAAGCAAATTAATAAAAGAAAATGGGTACAAACAATATTGACGCCTTAGTTCACAAGTCGCTATTGCTCGAATAAATGGAAGATATAGTTCGAAAAAATAAAACATGTACCCATATTGATCAAAAAGCCAAAAAGGGGCTAAAAGAGCTAAGAGATAATTGCAAAAAATGCTAGACTTACGCGTTGTTAAGCCTAAAATTTTTTTCGCGTTTTGAGTAACTTAAAACAGACTAAATCTAGCCCGAAAAGGACTAAGTTGACATCCCTGCATGAGCATAGTCATGTATAAAGCTAGAACATACAGCTCTTAATCAGGGCTGTCAGATTTTCTCCGACCTATTTCGCCAAATAAATTTTAAAAATCGCCAAAAGTTGCCAAAATCAATTTTATGTAGTTCTGCTTAATATATATTTGATAATAAATTGCTTTTTTATATAACACTTTTTTTTTAATATAAATTTTTATAAAATAATCGAATAAAAACTTAGCAGAAAATCGCCAAAATTAAAAACAAAATCGCCAAAAATTATTTCTTTTACATTTTTCTAATCCAAATTCAAAACGTATTAATGACATAAAAATAAGAAATAAATAATCGGCAACGAATTTATTTATTTATTGCCAGAAAAATCGCCTTGTCTCCGAACCAAAAATGTATATGCCAAACAAGTTGAAAAATTGCCACGTTTGGCGATAAATCCCTATATCTGACCCTGCTCTTAATAAGAGCAACAGTTAAAAGGTAAAGTTTTTATAGTCTTAAACTGTTTTATGAGTTTTTCGAAAGAAAAAATGTGGTAATTTTTTGTGAAAAAAAGCATTTTTACTAATTTGTGAATAACTCCAAGAGAGTTGCTTAAATCAAATAACTGTATTAAGACAGTTTAAAGGTAATTTCGTCATGTATCTTTTAGTGTTTTGATTGTGGAATAGTCTAAAACTAGCTCTAAAAAGTACTTTGGTTCTAATTTTTTTTCACACCAAAAATAAATTTATTACTGAAACTACTTTTTAAGTGTCTGGGTGTATACACTGAATTGCTAATAAAATCTACAATTATTCATCGATTTTCATGATATATGACTTATTTTGTTAATAAGACATCTATCCTTAAGAATAAACGTTAAAAGATATATTTTTGCACTTTAAAATTTTTTATCAGTTTTTATTTTTTATTTATTAATTTGGCATGAAAAAGCACTTTTTTCGATACCAATTTGAGAATAACTTCGAAAGCGTTGATCAAATCAAAGAACTATATTAAGACAGTTTGAAGATAATTTTGTCATGCATCTTTTGATTTTTTTGCGTATCGAAATTTGACATACCGTTCTCGAGTTAGAGTGAAATATTTTGATGATGTACCTGTTGGTGATAGGAAAGAACTGGGGACGTAGTATTTTTTAGCGCATCAAACTGATTAGAAAATTTGTAGTTTTGTTCAAAAAGTAAAAAAATGGCGAATTTGTAAGTAATTGTGTGTAATTTAAATTATTTGAAAAATATTAGGATATTTCTTTTTCGAATATTTATTTATATAAAACGCACTTCTACTCATTTTACTATATCACTGGCTGATCATTTTAGAGGAGATAAGGTATATTCTTGGAATAACTTATAAAAACTGACCATTACATTATTATTTTTAGTAATTTTTTAATAACACTGTACAACAAAATTAAAACTTTCAAATTTACGTCTGTCTTTTAATTTAGGGGCCGTTAAAGCTCCACCATTTTTCACATTTTTATAGCGAATAAGTATAGGAAATCTTTTAATCCTTAAATGTTAGTAAATTTTATATAAAGAACTACGAGGAATATTTTTGTAGAACATTTTAACCGCCTGCTTGTACTTTTTCTTGAAAATTAAAAAAATAAAAAATACCAAGCAAAGAAAATGTTCTTCTGAGAACTTAGAATTCCTAAGAAATTCCAAAAATGGAATTTTTTATGGTTTTGCCCATAAAGTCCATATTCGGTCCAAGGCTCATTAATTACTTTATCAAATAAATGAATACACATGCGAGTTTCTGCAAGAGGAGTTTATTTTTAAATCCAAGCTTTGGGATTCAAGAAAAAAACTTCATTTTCAGTTTAACTCTTTCGTATAATAAATGAAGTCTATTTGCTGATAGTTAAGCATTGTCTATATGCATTTCATTGGCGCTTTACCAAATCGTCAGTAGACTTCAACCACAACTTTGAAAAGTCACAAACCCTTTATCTTATGCACAGACGTTCGTATAATGTTGGAAAAAACTTTCAGTAAAATTAGCGCTTTCATCACACTTCATGATCAGCCAGTGAATTGGTAATAAAGTAATAGTTAAGTAATATCTTATTAATTTTAAGAATATTTAATATCACTAAAAACTAAATACATACATACGTTTTTGAGTGCATTAAAACAACTTAAGTTTTAAGTACTTTTGTAACTAGTTAAAAATAAACGTAAGTAAACTTTTAAAAATAGTAAACTCTAGTTTACAATTTGCTATTTGCTAAAATACAGAACACCAAACAAAAAAAACTACAAAATTGGAATGCAAACGTCATATTCAAAATAGTAAAACATAAACCAACAGACAGTTAGTGGGTACTTAAAATTTATGTATTTTGTTTTTATGTACTTTAACTACAGTTTAAGTATATTTTTACTAATTAAAAAGCACTTACATGTTACGCTTACAAATACAAACTATGAAATTTTCATGAAAAAAAACACACACACACAAAAAAAAAGAAAATAGTGCTAAGTTTTTTAGGTATTAAAATTTACTACCGACACATGTTCATAATCTCATATAATTACACAAACTACTAATTTATAACACATACTACCATCTACCATCTACAGTGGTGGTCAAAACATTTACGGAAATTATATTTGCGCCAGTTGCAATTCCTTATTTATATATTAAATTACTTCCATGGATTTCAAGAATTTAAACCCGTTTCAACTCGTAAAGATATTTAGAGAAAAAATACGGATTTTAATTTAAATAAAATTTCATTTGATATCTTGCTCAGTAACTTTTCGGTCTACCTGCCCGTTTGTAATCATCCAGTGTCTACAAAGAAAATATCCTTTAAATAAAAATATGTGGAATATAAAGATTTTATTGCGCTAAACTGAAATCCGTTTTCAGTGTTTTCTCAATCACGAACAGATTTTTTCAATGGGCTTTATTTCACTCTAACTCCAGAACAGTACAGAACTTTTTGCATACAGTTTTATATTGGATCAACACTTTTGAAGTTATTGAGAAATTAGTAGAGAAATAAATTTTAAAAATCAAAAAATAAAAGAAAACAACTTAAACCGTCACAGATCCTAAATGGTCATTCGAAATTAAAAAGCATAAGAGAAACCTAAAGATGATTTTCAAATACCTGTCTAATGATACCCATTTTGATATTGTTCGCCGACTTTTTACTTTTTTCGTATTCACAAAATGGCGTCTGTTGGCCGCCATATTGAATTTTGACTACTGTCATATCTTTAGTGACACTACCGGGAGTAATACAAATCGATTGACGTAAGAATCATCAAAATCGGCCTACGAGTTCGGTTTATATAGTGCCGCAAAGGAACACACATACATACATATACACATACATAGACACATACATAAACACAATACCCTTCTTTGCGTCGCGCAGTCGGGTAAAAAGTGCTTTTTCACGCAAAATTTAAAAGAGAAAAATTCTTTGAAAAACTCATAAAAATGGAAAAGTCCAAAAACGTTTAGCTACTTTTCATAAAGGTAGATGATGTCTTGCGAACAAAATAAGCCATATATCATGAAAATTTACGGATAAGTGTTGATTTTATGAACAATGAAGTAAATATACCCAGAAACTTAAAAGGTACTTTCGGTAATAAATATTTTTTAGGGTGTATTCATTTAATTGCTAATAAAATCTGCTTCTTAGTTAGGAGTAGCAAAAGTATGAATTGCAAATATTTGAAAAACATTAATTGCAATCGTCTCGTATCTGAATATGTATGTTGCTGCTTGAATTAACCTGAGCTAATGAGCAATGAATAAAATTTAGAAACTAAAATATAATAATTGGAAATGTTTTGAACACTACTGTAAAGCATTATACAAACAAGCATTTATATAAACAAACAAACAAACACATCCTACATTAAAAACTAACACGCTTAAAAACATTAAAATGTGTCTGAATATAAAATAATGAAATGGAAAGCAAACAAAATTGACTAAAATTCAACTACTTCTTTTTTTTCTCTCTCTCTCTCTCTCTCTCTTCCTTTTCTCTCTAAAAAAAAAAATATATGAAATATAAACAATAAAATGTAATTTACATAATGAACCTGTTAAAATTTTTGGCATCATCTATTTGTATGTGTCTCTTTTTGAAAACACCGCTAACAACACACTGAACTTCTACTACTACAACTACCACTACTACCATCTCTACCCAAAATAAATAATTCTACCAACACATACTTACACGCACCTAAACGAACAACAACACCTCTACTTTGATATAAACAAATAAAAACACCTGCATCTTTACAAAACACACACACGCACACATACACTTGCATTATGCTTTTTCTGTTGTAACACCAAAATAATTAACTAAATTACCAAAAAACAATTCAATACTTTTGTGTTGTTGTGTGTAAAACTATTAAAATATGCGTGCGGCCAAAAAAAAATTAAATAAAAAATTTTTAATAAATTACAACAAACATAACACAATATTTAATACTCATTTACAACAACAACAACAACAACAACAACAACTAAAAACAACAGCAACAAGAACAGGATCCCACAAATTTGTACATTGCAAATTTGCCAGCAAATTTCAAAGAGACCGATCTGGAAGCCATGTTATCCAAATATGGACAAGTTGTATCCACTAGAATTTTGCGTGATCCTCAAATGAACTCAAAAGGTAATTTTCTTTATAAAATAAACTATTAACTTAATTAGCCTTGAAATATTTGAAACTTTTTTTTCTATTTAGGTGTTGGCTTTGCTCGCATGGAGAGTCGTGAAAAGTGTGAACACATTATTGCAATGTTTAATGGCACAACTATACCGGGGGCCAAAGATGCTTTGTTAGTTAAATTTGCCGATGGTGGACCCAAAAAGAAGAATCTCTTTAAGGCTCCTGATCAGGGTGGCAGAACGTGGCGTGACGTTTCGGCCGAAGGGATACCAGTTACTTATGATCCATCGGCTATGCAACAGAATGGTGTTAGCGTTAATGTTGGCACTCCGATTGGTGTGCCATATTCACGTTTTGGTGCTCCTCAGGTGGGCGGTTATCCAATGGCTGGTTCACAATGGATTCCTGGCTATATGATGACACAACCGATCACTCAGGTAGATGATCAGGTGAGTAAAAACTTTGGACAGCTTTTTGAAATTTAAACAAATAAGTAATCGTATGTAAAACAGTCGCAAATACTTTTGCGTTGGTTTTCCCAAATTACACTGCACTATAGGAAATTTTAACCCTTTTTGTGGCCATAATTAATTGCAACCAAAAGGCAGCACCGATTTAAATTTTTTTTTTCTTTTAATTCGACCATTGGAAACCTCCCTCTTAAGGTCCTTAAAATTGTTCATTACTTAATCTCACGAAGAAAAATGTCACTCACACTCAAGCCTTCTCACGCGTGACAACTTTGAAACACTCCTTTTTTAACCGCGCATAAAAGAAAGTTCTGTTTTAATCAGGATTTAAAAAAATTCATTTGAGATTCCTTCCCCATACAGTAAATATTTTAATTCTAGTACCTTGTAGTTTCCTACAAAAATGCGTATTTTGAAAAAATCGCAAATATTCGCAGCTGAAATATTGCAATTTCGGAAGACAATTCATTGTCCTAGCAGACTGTGATGGTGTTATGGGTATCATCTGATATAATTCGTTTGTAAGTCCAAATGAAAAAACAGTTTATAGTTCTTTTAGTTTCTTTCTTTTAGTTTACCTTAAGGTCTCTTCAATTATTTCGATTTAATCGATCTAATACATACACGAATTCACCCCAAATTCTATTATACATCAAGAAACTACTCACTTTCGACATTATCTTCCATTTGTTAATTTTTCGAATTTATAAGTTCTTACTGTTGAAACCTTCATTTGGAAACATTTTTTATATGCAAAATTAAACTTTTATTGCTATTGAAAAATTCACGAAAAAATCAAAACTGCAAAAATGTTATCATTTTATCACTAATATGAAAGGTAGGTGTACTAGGAATAAAATAATTCATAAATCATGAAAATCGATGGACAAATGTTTACTTTATTCACAATTAAGTGAAGGAACTCAATTGATAAAAATCTCAATTTCCATACAACAGTACAGTTTTAATTCATGTGTGTGTTTGTGTCTACATATGTGTGTTGTTTAAAAATTAAAACCTTTGTCCATGAAGTCCCTTCACTTCATTCTGAATAAAATCGACAGTTGTCCATCGATTTTAATGATTTATGGTTTATTCTATTTCTAATATACCTAGCTTTCTGATAAATTATAAAAATGTAGGATTTTCGAGCTAATAATTTTTTATGATATTTTGAAAAGAAAATATAATAATAATTGTACACGACAATACCTCCGACACAGTTGAAAATTAGAAAAAAATATTTATAGATGACTTAAAGGCAATTTTATTTTACATATTTTTGTGCTTTATTTGTCTAAGGGCCATTATTACAACTCAGCAGTAAAGTGGAAGATAGTTACTGGCATGATAAGCAGAAGTGACCGGTAAACTGACCTGCAACAATTTTTCATTATTACAACTTGCCTGTAAAATAAAAATTATCTTTTTCAAAGTATGGCTATACCAGAGCACAAGTGGCAACGTCATACATATGTATTTACAATGGCACAGATAACAGGTACACACAAGTCTACAACAAGTATAAATTTGTTGTAGAAACTACACTACAATTGTCAAAAAGTGTTGAAAGATGGATGGAATTATCAGCGCAGGTAGCTCTATAATGAAATGTCCAATACCTTAAAGAAGGGAAGCTCCATATAGTGACGAAATTGTGATAATTTCATCACTGCACTAAGTTTGCCGAGTAAGGTCATGTGTTCTAGTGAGTTCACCTGTTAGATACGTCTTGGTGTTTACTTGATAAAGAAGCAAGTATGGCAGCCTATGAAAATGTGTACCGATAAAAGTTAGCGGAAGAATGAACTTCCCAGTAAGTAATCCCACACTTTTAGGTTAAATTAAAGTTGTAATAATGAAAAACTGTTTATTCGTCCGATAAAATGCTAATTATAACTAAAGCCGAGTTGTAATAATGGCCCTAAACCGGATAAACCGTTCCCAAGTTATGATGAAATGTACTAATGTGGCCGTCTTATTTCGAGCGCCATATTAGGTCATGTTCATAAAAAATTACGTGATAGAAAAAACTAAAAACGGGTTTTGAATATAGTGCGTTAAATTCTTTATATTCTATATATTTTTTTAAAGGCGGTTTTTCTGCAGACCAGTGATATTTCGATTTACAAGCAATTTAATAGCCGCGTTTCCAGTTTAGGATATGTAAACTCAAATCGGGATTTTTCATGTTAGTTGATGAAAATTTCTTGTTCGTGATATGTTTACCGCTACTAACATATCTCTTTTTTAACCTTTTTATATTCACATTACAATTGCTTGTCAATGTTAAATTTTTCAGAACTGAAATGACTCCTAGATAAGCTGCAGCGTTGCCAAAACTTTAAAGTTGCCACTTAAAAATTCTGAAATATTGAAACAACATATATTTAAGACTGAATTCGGAAATACCGAAAACTATTAGTTTGTTGTTATAAATCAAAGCGATATTTAGGGAATTGGGGCTAGAAAAGGAACTGGCAACCATGTTTAATAGTATCATTTATCTCAAAATCTTTTTACATATCGATGGTGTTGAGCAAAAAATGCCAAACTGATGTGTCCAATCAATGGACATTGCTTGGTCCTTGTTGAAATGGCTCGCTGTCATAGCAGGCTTTCATATTCATACTGGCGTATGAGTAATATGCTATTAATTAAACAAAAATTACTTATACGTGCATGAGAGTATTATGGTGGAGGGAGGGTCGCAATATTTTTTCGAATTTCAATATTGAATAGAACTAAAACATTGCATTTTGTTCTAAAATACATGGGAAATATAATGAAAAAAATAGTTGAACCTAATTTTAACCAGCCCTCTACCGCAGCATCAAGGTTTTGAAAATGAGATCAAATCGATCAATCTGTGAAACATTTCCCCCTATTGTGAAACGCCTTTCACAATCAACGTCAACGCAACGTCAACACGACATCAAAAAATTGTCAGTTGTCCACTCATTGTCGACAACAATTGATTAATATTAGCATGCTGGACTAATTTCATAAGCTGCAGAAACGTATAAGTAATTTTTGTTTAATTAATAGCATATTACTCATACGCCAGTATGAAAATGAAAGCGTGCTATAAACTGGGTGGGTCGATGTTTTTAACAAAAAGTCGTAGGGAGATGGATGTTATTCTACTTAAAATTTGAAGCAACTTTAGAAAAATTGTGTTATGTAGGACTTTACGTGATAAATACTAGTGTTGTTATTCGAATAAAAATTATTCGAATATTCGAACAAACAAAAATTTTCAAATTAGAATAAAAATTATTCGAACAGTTTTTGCCGAATATTCGAACAACTTTTTTAAACTACATTTTATAAAAATTAGTTTACATTTACGAATATAAAATAGCGTTTAAAATTAAATATTCGTTACTCGTTCAAATATTCAAATAAAAGTTTTAAATTATTCGGCTATTCGAAAAAGAAAAAAATTATGAAATTTTATTCGAACGATTATACAACCGGAAAAATTGACACACTACTAAATACCAAGCGAACAAAGAAAACTAAGATATGCTTTTGAGAAGATCACAATTTCTAAGAAAATTCCAAGAAATCTCAAATATGGAATTTTTATGGCTTTTTCGTTTGATAAAAGAGGGCCCATAAAATCCCTTGAGAAATAAATGAATACACATAATAGTTTCTTTAAGTGGTATTAGTTTTTTTGATCAGGGCTTAGGGATTTTAAAACATATGGGCTAAGCTCAAAATTGCGCTACAAAATAGTTCGAATTCGCAGTGCTCTAGAGCCAACAAAAATAGTAAATTGGATGACATTTTTTTTTCTAAAATCGAGGCGAAACGATTTCGTGCTATCTTAAAATAATTCTGTGTTTGTACATAGCACTATTTGAATATAAGCCCTCCATATACTTCTGAAGAACAATTTTTTATAGCGAAAAAAATTATGGCAATTTTTAAAGCAAAAATTTAAAATAGCAATGAAAAATGTTACATGCCCGAATTGCCCAACTATCGGACTTCATAGCTCATCTTCTCAGGTTAAATAGAACTACTCTTTACTATGTCCAAGTGGTCGGATTATCCGTTTAGAAATGGCTGATTTGTTTCCAATGTTAGGTCATACACGCGTATCATAGTAAACGCCGCTAAAGAAACACTTTAGGGTTATCTTAACCATGTTAATTGTTAAAGTGAATCAATCGCTTAATAACTTTTGTGTCACGTAAATTTTTTCTACGGACAGTTTGGAATTTTCCAGCTGCCAATATGTGTTATAAAGGTTATTACCAGTAATGCCAATTTAGCCATTGTATGGCCAAATTTAGAAGAAAAGTTAATTTAGCTATATTTTAGCCGCTTTTATTTTAATCTAGCTATTTTTAGCAATTTTTTTTCATACATGAAACTTTTTACTGATTTTTCATAAAACATTTAAACTCGCAACAAAGGAACACTTATTTACTACCAAAAAATACAACAGAGTAATATGCTATTGTTTTCGCTCGCATGAGAAGAAAACAAACTTTGGTAAAACCTCAAAGCAATTTTCAGAGATGGAAAAAAAGTATTTTGATTTGTTTACACTCATATTCGTTCATCCATTCAGAAGTTATACACAGCAAACTTTTTAAAAATTGGCAAAAATCACCGAAATCACCGTTTATAAAAATAAAAATCTTTGTTAAACGCAATCGATAAGAAGCAAAAATTTTATTCAGAAATGGTGGGTTGTAACTTTCTGAAATACTTGCATTCAGAAGTTAAACCCAGCAAACTTTTTAAAAATTTTCAAAAATCGCTGAAAAAAGTTTTTTTGCTAATAAAAAGGAAAAACTTCGGTAAGCGCCATAAGAACTGATGGCAATCGATAGGCGGCAAAAATACAATTCAGAAACAGGGAATGTCACTTCTGAAATACTTGCATTCAGAAGCTATACCCACCACACTTTTCAAAATTGGCAAAATCGCTGAAAGAAGTTTTGCTAATAAAAAGAAAAAACTTCGGTGAGCGCAATAATGGCAATCCATAGGGTTTTATTTACTTTAAAAAATCTTTCCAATTTGATGTAAGAGATAATATATGAATTACTTTCTTACTTTTGCTTAATATTCATGTTTTTTGCATTCGATCTCGCTTAGCCATTTTTTGGCTTGTTTTTAACCATTTTTTAACCATTTTTTTTCTACATTTAGCCTTTATTGTTGAAGGAATTCTGTTATCCCTGGTTGTTGCACTTATTTTATTAAAAAATATGCTAAAAAAAAATCCGTACATTAATTGCAATTTAAATTGAAACTTTAAAACTGAAATTATTTAGAATATAAACTTGAGCTTTTTTCCATTTCCTGAGTTATGTACATAACTCTGATGGAAAAGAATATTATATGGATATTTAAATAAAGGCGTTTCTTTTTATGGTTCAGTTATTTGCACTTTAGTTGAAAAATTTCTTATTTCCACTTTTTTTTAAAGTGAGTTGCTTTAATATTTTATTGATGTTTATTTAACATGTATATTTATTTATTTTTTTTTTTTTTAATATACTTGTAGTATATGCAAATGGCTGCTGCACCACAGTTGAGTGTTGCTTCCTATAAACCAGATGCTGTCAATCAGGTGCAACCACGCGGTATATCAATGATGGTTAGCGGCGAAACAGGTGTACCATACGGTACAATGATGCCACAATTGGCAACATTGCAAATTGGCAATTCGGTAAGTAGAAAGAAAAAGCAGTTGAAAAAATTTGTTTTCGTTTTTTTTTTGTCATTTATTTCTTTCACAAGTAACCCCACCCCACTCAGTAACCACAAATAAAAATAAATTAACTAAGAAAAGTTATTGACTGTTTCTGTTGTTTTTTTTTTCTTTTGGTAATATTAACAAACATATTAATCAATTTATGCCAAATAACAAACAATATACATACATAAATATATAACGAACTAAAGCAAAACACCCGAAATATTTTAAATGTAAAGCACTGTTTCATTCCATGTATTTGATTTCTTGATTTCCACAGGAATTTGCATTAAATAAAAATCCTCATAAGTATCAAATGAATCATAGTAGAGTTTTCGAATATATTTTTCTATAATATTTAATATGAAATTTTATTTTCTGTTCATAAAACTCGTTTTGTTTACGTTTTTGTTGTTGTATTTTCATTTGATTTTATTTTTTTTGTTGTTTTTTTTAGAATTTCTCTCCATCATTACAGTATATTAGTCCAACTTATCCATATTATGCACCACCTACAATTATACCAACAATGCCAATGACAGATTCTGAGCAGGCTAGCACAGCTGCATCACCCGATGAGGCATATACGCAGTATCCACATCAAGGCGCTCCCAAATAGGTTTTCGCGAGGTGAGTGCGTGAGTGTGTCTATTCATATTTTTGTTTTTACTTTTACAAAATTCCGTTTAATTTGCTTTTCAAAAAAAAATTTTTTTTCAAATTGAGAGAAAAAATAATCGGTTTTAGCTGAAATCAAAATTATTGCAGTCCATTGGCAAACTTTTTTTTTAGAGGGCAAAAGTAGAAAACGGTGCTATTTTAAGTTTCATGCATGTAAATTTCTTTTTTTTTTACAAAACATAAACTTTGGTACCAAAAGTTAATTTGGGTTCGAAAAAGTACCTTTCAAAAGATACTTTTTGAAAATATGCCTTTTAAAATATTACCCTGTAAAAAAGTACTTTTTAAGAAATTATTTTTTAAAAAAGCAACTTTAAAAAAATATATATTTTATAAAATTATCTTTTAAAAAAGTAGCTTTTAAATAAGGAGCTTTTCAAGAGATAGCATTTTAAAAAATAACGTTTTAACTAAATACCTTTTGAAAAAGTGCCTTTTAAAAATTAGTCTTTAAAAAGTACCCTTTAAAAAAGTACCTTTAGAAGATTACCTTTAAAAAACTACCTTTGAAAAGATGTGTTATAAAAAATACCTTAAAAAATAACCCTAGAAGAAGTACATTTTAAATAAGTTCATTTGAAATAACATGCTATAAAAAAGTACCATTTAAAAATTACCTTTAAGAAAGTACCTTTTAAAATGTACTTAATAAAAAGAGCTTTAAAAGCTTTAAAAAAGTGCCTTTTAAGAACATACCTTTCAAAAACCTGCCTTTCAACCTTTTTATAAAATCGTTTTATAAGAAAGTTAAATTTAAAAAAGTGCATTCTAAAAAAGTACCTTATAAAATGTACCTTTAATACATTAATAAAACAATCTATGTATGTACCTTTTCGAAAAAAGGGGTTTTTTTTTATTTAAATAGTTTGACTATGCGAGAATCTCATACTGGATGATATAAAAAAATTGCAAATGAAAAATTTCTTATTTATTTGTTTGAAATTTATTTAAACTTTGGTGCCACTGTTCAAATAAGTGTTTTGCTTTTAAAAGCTTTAATTTTCGTTTTGCAGTTTTTACAGATTTTTCTTTGTTTATACTTAGCTTTTTTTTTGGGCAAAAGATACTTATTGTTATTTTATTTTTAAACTATTTTTTCATTTTTGCATCACTGCTTATTCATTTAACATTTTTTTTAACTCTCGTGCCATCTTCATTTTTGTGCTGCTTGTCTGCCTGCTTTGCTTGCCTGTTTGCTTAAAATCTGTTCATCTCACAAAAAAAAGCATAAAATATATAAATGCAGTAGTGTTTCATATCAACTCATTCATTAATTTTTTAGCTGTACTAAAACCTACAAACGAAAAAAGGGGGTTTGATTTTGTTAAAGCTTTTATGGTTTTGTTATTTTAGCAATGTTTTTATTATATTTTTAATAGTTGTATTTATTCATTTATTGTTTTTTTGTTCACAAAGAAAATGTGTTAGTGTAAGCAGATTTAAAAGCAATTTATTTAAAATTGTTTTTATACTAAATGTCTGTTTTTTAAATAAACTTACGGGCAACTTTCCATTAAATATAAAAGATAATCTGCACAAAAACGTAATGGAGAAAATAAAGCCAGTTTCCTATCAAAAAATTTCGGACGTTAAAAGTACTGAAATCAAAATGACGACCATGTTCTTGATAGATGAAATACAATCTCATTTCTAGGCAACCTGCTAGCTTGGCAAAATTTTTGCCTTACTAATATGGGAAATAATCATGAGTATTTCTTATCTTTCTAATATGGGAAAGATATAATTTTTTTTTTATAAATATATTTGGCCCATACAAATGAAGGGCACCGTAGTGCTCCTAGATAAAAGGTTCCCATTTTCAGATGTTTACTTATTCACTAAGAGACCTACCTGTATACTAGTCATATGCAACAAGCCATTTGAATTTCCATTCACAGTAATTCATAACACTAAACTCACTCACACTATTGCTAAAACTCAAAGCAAAGCAAAACAAATGAAAACAACAAACAGTTTCTAGAGAATCAAATCATGTCTTGTTTCGTTAGAATCAAGTTGTTACATGAATTGTTTCTCTCAAATGAAAAGAGCACACCTACAAAAACCAAGAATTACTTATAAATCATCAAAATTATTTTAAACAAATAAATCACACTTGAGGGGCTTAAAAGCAAAGGGGTACAAGTGCAAAAAATAAAATTCTGAGTAATTCAAAGTTTTTTGTTCCCATACATAAGTTCCCATACATACGTTTTTTGGTTTTTAATACATACCGTCTTTTGGGGTCATCGTACAGGTCTAAATTGTTGTAGAGTGATAGATATTGATATTAAGTGTTGATTCCTGCATATAACTAAATTTTTATAGTTTTGGCACTTGTACCCCTTTGCTTTTATCTCCTCACTTGTAATTTTTTTAAATTGTATAATTAATATGAAAAAAAACATATTTCAAAAAAAATCTTAAGAAATAGTATTTCCTAGCAGACATATTTCTTACAAAAATTGATAATTTTTTAAATATTGCCTGGAAGATATTTAGATGATACTTTTCAAGAATTGAGCCAACACACATGGTGTTTAGCCGATACACCTTCACTAAGCAAGAACACCACTCTTAGACACAAAACCGGTGTAAGAATTCCCCAAACCTGGGACAAAAATCTCCCTGAAATCTCAGAAGTTCCCCGGATTCCCAAGAACTGAGACAAAAATCTCCCCAAAATCCCAGAAGTTACCAAAATTCTTAAAAAGCTTTTACAAAAATCTCCCAAAAATCCCAGAAGTTCCCCGAACTCCAAGAAACTTTTACAAAAATCTCCCTAAAATCCAAACGGTTTCCCGGATTCCCAAAAATTTTTACAAAAATCTCCCCAAGTTTTCAGAAGTTTTCATAATTTTCAAACATTTTTACAAAAATCTTCTTTAAAACCCAGAAGTTTCCCGGATTTCCAAAAACTTTTACAAAAATCTCCCATAAATCCCAGACGTTCCCCTTAAAACAACGGCAGCACTGAAAGCACCAAAAGTACCAAAACGACAACACTCAGTAAAGGTGTCTACCAAATTTCAGAGAAATCGTTCAACAGGAAGGGTGTAAATTTTCAATTACTAAATTTGACACATACACAAGCTTACATTATTTACTGTCTTTTCTTGTTCATTGCTCTACACACATTTGACTTATTACTTAGAAGCCTGTGATTTGTAAATCATTCTTGTTTTTGTATGGTGTGATGACTCAGCATGTAAATTTCAAGTCAAATCAAAGCATGATTTGGAAAAACATAGTGTGATTTAAAAGGCGTTTCAAATGGGTTGTTGCAGATGTCTACTGGTACCAAACTGTAGCTTTCCAGCTAAAGTGAAAGTGTCAGATATAAAAATTGGCCACCTTTGTCTCTCTAGATAAAAATTTCCCGTTTTTAGATTATGATTTCTTTCTCGGCAATATCAGCTCTCTAGCTATAATTGAAGTGTCCCACATACTGCTTATAAATTGAGAGTGTTTTGCAAGTATAAAAACAAAGCAAAATCAACAATAGGAAGAGTTAAGAAATGCTATTTTGATAAAATATTTAATAATGTGGATTTAAAGGGAATGTGGAATCAATTTAGAATGTTGCTAGCAAGAGTGACTCAGTCAAGGTTAATGTAGAGTTACAGGAAGGGTACATTCGTAAATTCGTAAATGCAATAATCAAAGTTCTACGTTCGAAAACCATCACTTGGCAATACTCTTCTTCGTTAAAACTTTCTTTACGCAAGCATTTGACAATGCTGCCGCAGATTGCTGCAGCTACGGCAGCATTTTTATTACTGCTGCAATAGTTTGCAAACGAGTTGCACAAATTTACTGTCTGGGAGAACTCTCTGTACGAATTCTGAAGAATTTTCTAGGGAAATCCTAAAGGAATTTTCGACATGTCTGAACAAAGTCGGAAAAATGTCTGACAAAACACCAGAATATTTTCCGATTTATCTAATACATTTTATCTCCTTTCAGAAATGTTTTAAGACTTCTTTGGCTGTTTTTGTGCCATACATGTACGGCATCTCATTAGAAAACATTTGCCAATATTTTTTAAGTTTAAAAACTCAAACATTTAAGCACAAACTCTCAAAAGATAAGTGAGAATTATTACGAGAAGTAAAAACAGACAATGCATAGAAGTTACTACTAAAAGTCATAAGACGTAGATCAGAAAATGTGCAGACTATTCTGTTAAATATTTTAAAGGAAATTAAGTTGCCTTCAGCCAATGTGCAGACTAGTCTGATATTAATCTTATAATATTTCAGAAAACGTGCAAAAGTGTCGTGCCAGAAAACTGACAAGTATTCTGCCAAATGTATGAGGGAATTTTAGAGAACTCGGTTTCAGCTTTATTCTGATGTCAACAGACATGTCATCAAAAAATGCTCAGTTTGTGTAGCTGAGAGAGTAGAAGATTTTGTCCGAGAGGTATGCTGGAGTATAATTACATTTTCATTAATTAGGTTGTTCTTATTAATGTAGACAGATTCCAAAGAATTTAAAATACACACAGTAGTTGACAATGTAGATACTAAGAATAAGTCATTCCTTAAAAATTAACTCCAATTTCTTCACGATGTTGTTTCGCACTGAAAAGGTGGAAATACCTAAATCATGTAATATGAATTGGAAGGACATACCTCAATTGCGCATTGTATATTATTGTAATTTAAAACTTATTAATTTAGGTCTGCCCACATGGTAGGACAATTCAAGGCTAATGTCCACAAATAATACTTCATGAGCTCTCATTCGCATTATGTTTTTCTTAGATGTAAACATGATGCAATAAATAAATATGTGCATTAGGCTGGGTCGACTTTCTTGGCCACAGATCGAAGGGAAGATATAATTATACAAAGAATTCTAAGCAAATTTGCCTTAGAAACTATGGGTGAAAATGGATTTCGAACTTGAGGAAATTCCAAAAAATTACTAAAAGTGCTTCAAGCAGCTTGGCGTATACTTAATATTTTATCAATACATTAAATAATGATACTCATACGCCATCGTGTATTAAGTGCTTGAAGGAGACTTTTAGTAATTTTTTTCCTCTAATAACGGCGTCATGATTTGGGAACCACTGGCGCTAGTCACCCAGTTATTTGGTAAAATCTTAGTTATACAAGACTGAACCGTCATACTAATTTTTTTTCTATTCACAGGTTTGGCTCAACCACTAGTTGATTTTATACCAACTTAAGTCATTTACAATACGTATATTTTGGAGTTTCCACAGGCTTGAAATCCTTTTTACACCCATGATTTCTAGGGTAAAGTTGCTTAGAATATTTCATAAAATCATTTCTCCACAACGATTTTTTGGCAGCCATACAAATTGTCCCACCCTAATGTACATCATAATAATTTTGGTAACAGGTGTATTTTATAGTACATAATATGTACATTGGAGCGTGTCGACTTGTATGAAGATGAAAAACGTGTTTTTGTTACTCCTCTCAAATTAAAGACGGGTATTTTTAATGAGGTTCCTTAAAATTTTGGGGGCCTAGCGATGACCGCCCGTGAGCTGGACTGTGTCTAAAATTGGTCTATTTTTGTAGTTTTTTTTGCATATTTTCGTATTTCCTCCCAAAACAACATATAAAAAAAATTACATCGTTTGAAGGATATGCATCCAATGGTGTATCAAACCTTATCGTTCATACCATCAACAATGCGGTATTCCATAAAAACCATGAGTTTTTAAGCGTTCCATTTAGCCGGGTGTAACCATTTTACACACATTTTTTATTGTAAATGAAGAATATAAAATTGTTTACTTAAGAAAACATTTGCCTCGCAACGACATTAAGCTTAAAGTCCTTGAATAACGGGTAGACACTGATAGAACACGATTTCTGCTCAGAATGGTCGTCAGAAAGATGCGATGGGTGTGACCTTACAAATCTTAGTTTTAAAGAATTATGACTTTCAGTATAAATTCTGTAAAATTTTGGCTACAAAGTACACAATAATTTTGGCATAGATATATGTTCAAAGTGGTTTTAATTGTATTATGTATTTACTGTTTGACAAAAAAACTATTTTTCTTATAAATAAAACTATTTTTAAAATGAGACGGGTGTGATCGATTTATTTAATATAAATAATATGAAGATAAACTCATAAGAAAATAATGCGACATTAAATTATTTGCTGTCCGTTCTATTATAGACAGCAGAATACTCTAGCTGAATATTTCTTTTAAATTGAAGTTGTGTGTATTTAGTCGAACTATATGGGTTTTATCCAAAGAAATTTATTATTCAGGCTTAAGTTCGTTCAATTTAATTTTTACAATTAAACCATTTTTTTTATATTGAGAAATAATTTTTCAAAGCATGTGGCAATTGAAAAGTGCAAAGACCAATTTCTTGACTTTTGTAAGGGTCGAACTGAACATCGATGTTTTCGGGATTAACCACAATCCCATCGTCAGAGCTCTCTATGTAAACCCTAAGAACTAGAGAAAGGAGCTTTCTCAATCTTAGGTGAGAAATATAAACAAAAAGCTCAAGTGTGGCTGTTGATTAGGATAAGTGCCAAGTATGGTAAATTTCTAAGCCACCATAAAATAAGCTTAAATCCAGAAAACATAGAGCTTTAATGCAATTGGTTTAATGTCAGATATTTACCGCTTGACTTTGGAGGCTGAGTAGCCTAGAGTATAGATGGGAATGTGGTTAATCCCGAAAACATCGATGTTCGACCCTTACAAAAGTCAAGAAATTGGTCTTTGTACTTTTCAATTGCCACATGCTTTGAAAAAAAAATTTTTTTTTAATTCAATAAAAAGCAAAAAAAGTATATTTTTTTCAGAGATAACGGTTTTTATTAATAATGAGAAAGGGACTAAAAGAAAATCTGAAATAAATATTAAACGTACAAAGAGGGAGAGCAAACTGTTTCTTGCATGATCATTTAAAAGTGCCTCAAATTGATTAAAAAACATTAAATAGTGTATTTTATTATTTTTTCTATAATTGTCATTCTCTAAATAACACCAATTGAGAGATTTCTATTAAAATTGAGAAAAAAAAATGTTTTCCCTGCATAGGGCCGTTTTACGTGGAATCACCCACCTGCAATAAAAACGCTTTAAAAATCTTGGATTTTATGGAATAATGCATTGCCTATAGTATGAATGGTAAAGCTTACCATTGGATGCAGCTTGAAAATATCTTTCAAACGATGTAATTTTTTTTATATGTTGTCTTGGAGAAAATACCAAAATGTACAAAAAAAAAAACTACAAAAAGAGACCTCTTTTAGATACGGTCCAGCTCACGAGCGGTCATCGCTTGACCCCGTAAATGTTTTGGGAAAACGCTTTAAAAAGACTGATCATTAATATGAGAGGGGTAACAAAAATTTTTTTTCTTTGAGTCTCTTTAATGTGCATACATACATATACATATGTATGTCCTCATATCTTTATTTATTTTCGCAGGCGTTATTGTTTTCTTTTCTGTCGATTTAAAATGACTCGATTTAGAAAAATTAAATCCACTAATAGCAATATTTTTTCAGACTTTTTTATACTCTTATATTTTTTAGAGCTTAAGATACCATACCTGAGGGTGCTGTTGGCTGAATTGTTAGCGCGTTTGAGTATAAACCCTGAGGTCTTGAGTTCAAGACTAGTTTCAGGCAAGCCAACAACATTATGAATTTTTCTGAAGTGCATTGGTGTGTTATTGCATTGGTTGTTGTTGTATTATTAAAGTGGTGAAGGCATGGCACTGATCACTTTGGCAGTACCGGCGGCGATCAATACTAATATATCCTAATGCACTTGACAGCACCCTCCTTCGTCGGTATGGTAGCAGAACCGTCGGCTAAGTAAAAGAACTAATAAATGGCTACACAGCTTAAACAAATTAATACCTCTACTTGACACCAGAGGGCTGCAACACAGCTGTACAAAAAACGCGTAATAGCACAGTTGTAAATGATTTAAGCTTTCTATATCTCTCCCACTTCACCACCTGTTTGTTCTTTCTACACTATACCTTTCCCAAAGAAGGTAACACATTAATTAATTAACTGGTTGGCAATAATTGCCTGATTGTGTTACATCTCTTAAAAAAATATATCTGAAATTAATTAATTATATGTATATGATTTAAAACATGTACGTACATCAATAGTCCATTATTTATTTTTCGAAAACAAGAAATTTAATCTTATTCGGTTTATAGAACAGGGCCGATTGTTGTTCATTTTTTTTTTAAATGCTTTTTCTTATATTAATATAAAAATTGCTTTTGATTTTGCTGCTGCACGCTCGTTTATTTTATAAATTTCACACTAAATCAATAGAGTCTTTGTCTGCTTTTGAACTTTGTCCTTTAATAAAAATAAGAAGAACTGCAACAACAGAAAACGTGTTTACCATAAACTATATTTCAGATGTAATTTATTAATACCGCAACACATGGCACTTTCAAACTAGGGCTGATTTTGACTGGCTTAACAATGGCAGAAATAACAAAAACAACAACAACAACAAGAAATGAAAGAAAATAATGAGAAAAACAACAACAGCAAAATTATATTATTAAAAAAATTCATTTTACTTTACAAGAACAACTTTACAACAAATTTAAGAAAACAAAACTTTTGTATACAAAAAGAAAATCTATAGCTGAAATACCAACAACAACAACAACATAGAAGCAACAACTTGACAACAACAAAATATTAAAAGAAAACATGAAAACAAAAGAAAATTCAAAACAGTAAAGCAAAGACTAAAAACAAAAACAAACAAAATATTAAAATATTTAATTTAGTTAAAGAGAAAAACTAAAACAAACAACAAAAATTTTGCTAAACAGTGAAATTTATCATTTATTAACAAATGAAAATAATAATTTTAACAAAACAAAAAAACACGGAACTGAAATTTAAAACACAAACCAATAAAAGCAAGAATCTAAAAAATTATTTACACAAGTAAATGAGATAAAAGGAAAGAAAGGACAGATAACAAAGAAAAATTTATTCTTGAAAGAAATTTTATAATCATGACAAGCAACGTGTGTGCGTTAATGAAGGTAAAAAAAGGACATGATTATGAGCGAACTTGAGAAAAGGAATGATTAAAATAACCTTTAATTTTGTTAACATTTGCAATGCCAGGCAAAAGAAAGTTTAACTTTTAAATTTATAAAAAAAAAGTATGTCCTTAATTATAATATTCTGTTTTGTTTTTTATTTTTTATTATTGTTTGATCAAATGATTGATTGTTTGCAAATTTTTAAGGACAAATTTTTTGCATTTTTATGACATCAGCTTGGGTGATGCTCTCATAATATTGAGGTTTAAAGATTTTAGCCTGTACTAAAGAGAAAGATGAAATCTTAAACCCTCTCTAATATGCAAGTGCAGACAGCAATATAAATTTAATTTCATTTTATAAATGACATTTTATAAAAAAAAAAGCTATTGATTTTGTTCTTCCCTGCGTTTTTAAAACACACACACACACACTTTGACAGATGTTTAAAATTATTACTACATAGTTTATCAGATTTTTAAACGAAAAGTAAGTCTAACTGCTTGTCCCACGATTTCTAAAGAGTGCTTCCTTTCGCAAAATTACATTTAAAACAAAAGCAAAATATCCAAAAAAAATATAATTATTTTTGGCTTGAGTTCGGTTTTAATTTGATTTTTCAATTAAATTATATTTTTATTTAGAGATAAATGTAAAGCATGTAGACAAAGAAAAATTTTACTGCACGGAGGGTTGAACTGACATGTTTAGACAGCTCCCGCTAATCTCATCAGAATTCTTTTCCGCCTAGACCACTCAACCAAAGTCAGTGGATTGCAGTCAAGAGTTGAATAACATCCATCTTCAATCAATTCAAACTGTTACTCTTAAAGCTGTATTTCATTTCAGTTCAACCCTCCGTGCAGTCAAATATTTCTTTGTCTACATGCTGCACATTTATCTCTAAATAAAAATAGAATTTAATTGAAAAATTAAATTAAAAACGAACTCAAGCGAAATATAATTAAATTTCTTTGGGTATAAAGCCATACAGTTCGACTAAAACTCATAACTTAATTGGCAAAAGCAAAATTTTAGAATTTGGCTTTGTTTTAAATGTTATTGTACGAAAGAAAGAGTTCTTTCGATATCGTGCGACAGGCAGTAAAGTTTTACGTAATTCTTCTTAAAATTAATATCTCTAGACAAAATTAAATTAATTAATAAAAAAAAACTGTAGCACTGCAATCGGAATGATTTTAACCCCGATACTTGCCATACCGCTCTTAAAAGTATGCACGTTTTATACTCTTTTATTACGAACTACGCTACTGATACGATTGGAAAATGATATATACGAAAGTCATAGAGAGTATTTTCATCACAAAATGTGCTGTATGTGACTATGTATGTACATGCCAAAGGCGTTATGAAGTAGCGAGTGCTTCTTATACAACTATGTATAAAATAAATTAACTCTAAATAAATATCTGCAAAACCGGTTAACATAAAGTTTAAAGTGTGCGTTAATCAGTGAACCAGGCCTAGCGGCTCAAAATCGGGACGTATCCGCCGTCGCCAACTTTAATTGGTATGAAAAACTGAGCTGGCTTAATTAAATCCGCCGGCGGTATTATGTATATACATTTGCTGTGTTTCATAATAAAATTTAACAGAAAAATCGCACAGTGGCTCAGAATCGGTTTTTGTTGGCCTAAACTCTGTAACTTTTTACCCGCTTGAGAGATTTGAGTAATTTTCTTTTTAGCTGACAGATAAATAGCCCTTGAAACTTTTAACAACTTTTAATGTTATTAATATCTGACAAGGATGGCAAAATTGCTACAATTGTACCATTTTTTGGTACAAATCAAACTTTAAAAGTACCAATAGCCAAATTATTACAAATAATAGTTCTTCCATTTTTTAGAAATTTTCCTATTGAAGTTCTTTTATTGTGATAAAATATTTTATACTTTTCGTCCACTCATACATATGCAACATTTTATCTATATTAACTTAAAATTTTGCGAATTATTGAGAGCAAAGTTCGACTTAAAACGTAGGATCCTTTAAAGAGGTCAGACAAGGCTAGATCACAAAACGTAGACTCTGCGATTAAAAGCTCTTGCGAATCATATTACATATAAATTTATTTCCATTGTATCTATAGTAAAGGCGAATATTTCGGAACTTTATTGAGAATAAATCCTTCTACCTTCCTATAGCTAGTATGTCCAAATTAATCAGTTATTTTCGATTAAAAATTGTAATTGCTAGAGCTCTTATGACACTGGCTTTTTTTCCGTGTTTTATTAAGTCAACGTGCGACGATGCAAGTCTTATTGATCAGAAATGAATACAAGTTTCCCTGTCGCTCTCCCAGCTGAACTAAGACTTGATCAAGAGAGCTTGACGTGTGTGAATCAGCACTAAGTCGACGTTTAGACGATGCAAGTCTTATTGATCAGTTTCTTATTCAGCTGTAAGAAAGACAGAGAAATGAATACACATTTCTCTGTTTTTCTCACAGCTGAATAAGAAGCTGATCAATAAGACTTGCATAGTGCAAACTTAGACTAATCTAAGTCGACGTTCAGACGATGCAAGTATTATTGATCAGCTTCTTATTCAGCTGTGAGAAAGACAGAGTAATGAATAAAAATTTTCTCTGTCGCTTCCCCAGCTGAATAATAAGCTGATCAATAAGACTTGCATCGTCTGAACGTTGACTAAGATTGAAAGAGTGAAATAGGAATATAAGAAAGAGAAGAATATACAATATACATATATGCTTTTGTTTACTACTTTTTTGTTGTTTAACTTCAATGCTGGCTCTTTTTATTCTGCAAAAAACAGCCAATTTGGACAAATTAGCGCTAAAATCGCTGTATTTGGGTTTTACGCTTCAAATGTCAACTTTAAGTTTAAAATTTTTAGATTTTTTTTGACAGTTTAGACATTTTTATCGATAACACATTAACAAGTTCAGACGTTTTGATGGCGTTAAAATTTTTTTTAAATATTTTGGTTTTGTTGGCCAACGAATTCAATTTCTGAGCCACTGTACGCCACCAAAAAGAGTTTGTTCACAATGCTGCGCCGATTTCAGTGTATCGGCTTGGTTCACTAACGTAAATTACTAAAAAATATTTATTCAATATTTTTTTTATATAATAACTTTTATTCTTTTGCTATCAAAAATTTCATTTTTTTAAAATTGTTTAGCAATTTAATTTAGAAAAAAAGATGCAACCAATACAAGTTATTAGCAAACACACACACACACACACATCAGTTATTTAAACTATATTTTTGACATGAAACTTAAAACAATGAAAAAGAAATTTAATCATGAAACATATTGAAAACCATGCAATAAAATCAAGGGAAATTAAATAAGTCAACAGAAAATAAAACAAACAAAAAAAAAACTTAAAATAATATTTAAACAAAATGGTAGATTTTTTATTAAAACAAAAGAAGACAACAAACAAAAGTATAGTATAGAGTTTAGAGAAGATATAAAAATAAATAAAATACAAAAACAAATGAGAAAAGAAAAGTATGTTGTAGTATATTTAGAGAAAAATTTTTTTTGACATGAAAATTGTTTTGCATACAAAAAACATACATGAGCATTTAGAAAAGAACAGAATATTTTTTTGTTGTAAATTTTTACTGAAAAGCCTGCAAATAAGAGGGCGAGTGGGCCTGGGCTGGGCGAGCATGGGTAAATTTAAAGAGGAAGTATGTTTGTGAAAATTGTTTTTTAATAAAAGTTTTATTGTGAAAGAAATTAGGAAAAAAGAAAATAGACGTAGCCAAACAATTGTTTTTTTTTTGTAGCATTTTAAGCTAATTTTTTATTTATTTTATAAGTTTTTTTATTTATTGAATTGCATAATACTAAGATTTTAGTGTCATATTTACAAACGTTTATTCCAGATAACAAAGATTTGCAAAACAAAAGTTTAGTAGAAACTTTGTATGATAACCTAACATCTGTGTTATGTTTAAGAAGCGTTAGTAAATAATGTGTTTAAGCGAAAAAGAAAACTATATACATATTCGAGATTTTAAAAATCCTTTATTGAATTAAATTCAGTTTCGGCAAAGCGTTCGTTCAACACGCCTAGAAAATTTTGCTAAAAATCACTCAAAAACAGTTCTTTTACTGTTTTTACACGTGTTGAACGAGTGTCACACAGAAACAACAATATCATTTTATTTATTATATAAATCGGTCTTTTAGATATTTGTTTTATTTTTTTACAATTCGATTTTAAACTTATTTTGTTAAATATTTATAGCCGCCACGTAAATTGTTTTGTCTTGACGCCGTCAAAAATTTTGTTCAACTCGTCGAAAGCCATTATCTTTAATGGGCAGGGCTGGAACATTCAGTGCTATCATTTTTATAATCTAAATGAAGCAAAAATTGTTAAATGTTTGGGAAGAGTTATTTATAAATATTCTTTTCTACAAATTGTATAATAATATATTAAGTTCCTGCCGTTCCTATTAAGAACATAGGGCCGAAACATATCTGTCCCATTCAAATCTGTCCTACGCTAGTGCTTTAATTTCGTAAAGGCTTTTATTGACCTTGACAATTTCTCTCTCAATATGGTGTCGCCATGTGTGCGATGGTCTATCCCTTCTTTGGCTATCTTGGGGATTTCATTCTATAGCATTTCTGGTTGTACCGTTTAGTGGCCTACAGAAGGCATGACCAACCCATCTCATTATCTATGGGGGTTTACGAATTTGATGCATAAGTTGAAGTGAAGGTGAGGAGAATGCCAAGAGGGATTTAAGAGGCCAAATGACCGCCTGACAGCGTTAATGAGATTGTGGACATCTTCGCTAGAGCCGCCAGTTGAAGTTAGTATGCTGCCCAAGTAGCAAAATTTAGTGACATCTTCTAATCCGCCACCACTTATGGAGAATGTTGAATTGTTTGAGGAGTAGATACGCATTACTTTAGTCTTTGCTATATTTATCTTAGTATCACATTTTCCTGCTTCTTTCTGTGAAGCTGCGATTTTAGCCGCCATGTCGTTGTAGTTATGTGATATCAGACAGAGGACATCAGCGTAATCAAAATCCTCCAACCTTCTTAACGCGAATCCACACAAGATGATGTCAGTGGCAAATTCAGTTCTCCGTAATCAATTCGCTTGGACCGCATATATGTATGTTAAATAAACTTCATATAAAATAAAATTTAAACAAAAATTTTTTTAAATTTTTTTATATGGAAGCGGTCTAAACAACACGAACAAAAACTAATCAGCTGCCGTAGTAACGCCACCTGCTTGTCAGTTCGCCTTCTTGCGCCATCTATTAAAACTCTACGAAATTTCTCTTTCCTCTCTGGTTGCTCTGTTCATAATATTGTCTAGATCTCCATTATAGCTGTTTTACACTATCTCACAATCCGTTCGATTTCGGTAGAAAATGCAACCCTGATCTAATGGGTTTACGGTAAGTTTTAAAAATACAATAACAACTAACACATTATACTAGGGTTGGATTTTTTGCTGAAGTCGAACAGCTTGTAGAATAGTCTAAAAACAGATGTAAACAGCAGGTGTACAACTTTGCCGCCATTAGTTCCAGCGAATCTGTCGCTTAAGTATTAATACTTGTAAAAAACTCAAATGTTAAGTAAAAATCCAACAGTGTGAAAACAAATTATTGTGATCTGTCAAATAATACGTAATTTACGGTATTATGGTTTTCGCCATTTTTAAAAAATTTTCTAAACATTCACATTTTTCATTTTATCAGGGTTGCCTTTTGCCCAAACAAACATAGGAATAACAAAAACAGTTGTGAATTTGTTTGCCGCCATAAATAAAGAAACTATAGAACAAAAAAAATTTGCTTTGTTGCAAATTATTTATGTTACGTTTTATTTGGAATGTGATAGTGTAGAAAAAAATGTAATGAGAAGATTTTCTTGAAGATTTTTGACAGTCATACTGATTTAGATTTAATTTTCGTCTTACAAAATCTAATAAAAATCTCAAAGCTTGTATTACTCATGTATCACTCTGCAGTAGGTCGGCAATGAAATATTTTTGATTTGTTACTTGCAACAAAATTCGAGCAGATTATTGTAGCATTTGTTATAAAACTCATGCGGTGTGAAAATTTTGGCCAAATCGGATAACTTTCAGGCGTGCCATAAAGTTAAAATTTTGTGAAATTTACCAAAATAAAGCAAAAAATTTTAGAGTTTTCCAATTTGGCTCAAGTTTTACCTCCGCCCAATTCAAGATTATTGTGTAGAAATTATACTTCATTTTTGCAAATTTTACTAAATTTGAACTTTGACCACTAGAGGTCGCACGTTAAAGTTATTTGAATCGGGGCAAAATTTTTATCTACGCTAAATGAAATATCACTTTATGTCAATCGAGCTTAACTTTGGCAAATTTTAGAAAATTTCACCTCAATGTGGCACGCCTGAGAGTTACCTGATTTGGCTAAAATGTTTACCAAATTATAAATTGTTTCAAATTTGCCAAAGTTAAGCTCGATTTACATAAAGTGATCTTTCCTTAAGCGTAGGTAAAAATGTTGGCCCGACTCGAACAACTGAAACGTGCGACCTCTAGTGGTCAATGTTCAAATTTTATTAAATTTACAAAATGAAGCATAATTTCCAAACAATAATTGCGTGGAGGTAAAAATTTTTATCCAAATTTGAGAACTCTAAGACGACCCTTTTTAGCCGACTGCGCGACGCAAAGAAAGGTATTGTATTTATCAGCATATGTATGTATACTTGTATGTATGTATGTATATACCAAATGAACTTCTAAAACTGGATCTAAAAAAAAAATAAGTTAGGGCGTTTCTATATTAATATAGCAATTTATATGTTTGTACGTAAAATGTCAAGAAAATATATAAGTCATTGCAAGGTTATTATGGTCGATATGACAAAATAATATAAATTGGCGCTTGTTTAAACAAACAATTTATGTATGGATCATACATATATCATTGGATCCGAAAATTAAAAAGATATGCTTCCATATATTTCATATATGTTCACAGTTAACTATATATGATGTATGTATAGGTTTTTAACTTCAAATTCGGATTTAAAAACCTGAAGTCCTAATTTGGTTTTTAAAATCCTGAATTTGATATAGAAAATTCTGAACTTGATTTTTTTAAATTCTAAATTTGATATGGAAAAGTCCGAATTTGAAGTTAAAAGCCTATATATGAAATATGTATGGAGAATATCTGGAACATATATATAGTTCATAGAAAAAATTTTTAATTTATTAGCGCATTTGTTTATCAAAATCGTCTGTTATCTCGCTTATGAGTTTTAGCTTTAAAACACTACATAATTTTATTTTTAGCTTTTTTTTTCTATTCTAAAAATATTTTTTATTTTTATTTTTTAAGAATAATAACTAAAAAGAAGACTAGTTTTTTTTATAAGAAAAAGAAAAACACAAAGCAAACTTAAAGTATAAAAAGATTAAATTAAAAAAAAAACCTGCATAAAGCAAATTTAAATATACTTGAGAATAATATATTTTCATGATTTAATAAGAAAAAATTAAATTTTTTTATTGTGACTTTTTTGAGGTGTGTTAAATTAAAAATTTAAAGAAAAAAAAATGAAAGAACCCAACAACATTTAGTAGTGGTCATTTAGTTTTACATAAATTAGAAAATAATTCTAAGAAAATGACGACGATTTATATAAATATTTAAGATGACAAATGAAAAAATGTAGTTTTATATGGAATATAAAATTTAAAAGAAAACCAACAACAAAAAACTTAGATTGTAAGTTTCACAAAGCAAAATAAAACTTACTGGACGATTTTCAGTTAAAGTTAAAATCATGAAATTTGAATTTCAAAAAGATTTAATTTTAATAACTTAAGATTTTTGAAAAACATAATTGGTTTTCATATGCAGTACCATTTAAATGTTTAGTTTTTTATTATTTTTGTTATTGCTTTTTTAATTTAAATTTGTGATTATTTTCAAATAGATTTTCTTAACCAAAACAAAAAAAAAGATACATTCCTATTTGAAATTACAACAAAACAAGAAAAATATAATGAAAAAAGAAAGTTTATGCATATACTCTACCACATCTAGAAAACTTGGAAGTCATATAATTTATTTAACAAAAGAGATTTTAAAATTCGCCTTCTTCGAAATTGATATGTATGTTATCTTATACAAATCACGAATAATTACAATTTTCTTCTGTTTTAAATTATAGCTTTTGGTATGAATGACAAAAACAGCTGTTTTATTTTATTTGTAACTATACAAATTGTTGTGTACAGTTTGTTAAAGTGTTTTTGTACACATTCTCATCGTTTGCTTAGTTTTCCTTAACCATCGTGAAAACCCTTACTGTTTTTAAAACTTACAGCCATACCTAAATGAGAGCGGCAAGCGTCGCGTTACCAACAGGGTACGTATTTATGGTACATTCAGAGTATATTTTTTTCGTAGATTGGATTGTAAATACGTACCCTGTTGCTAACGCGACGCTTGCCGCACTCATTTAGGTATGAATATTACTCTTATTAGATAGTTTTTTTTTTCATTCAAAGCTTTTTGTAGAAGTCGTATGATGACAATACTTTTTTGTATTCACTGTTAAAAAATTGTTATTTTAGAAAAAGATTATCTTAAAATTTGGGTTTTGGTGCTCTAAATAATAAATTATTATTAAAAAAAATTCAGCCTGTTCTTAATGAATTAAATACATAAATATGTATACATCATATTATATTGAATGTCAATTTAGAAGTTAGTTATAAAGTCAACGTTTAGACGATGCAAATCTTATTGATCAGCTTCTTATTCAGCTGTGAGAAAGACAGAGAAATTTCTATTAATTTCTCTGTCTTTCTGACAGCTGAATATGAATGATGCTGATCAATAAGACTTGGATCGTGTGAACCCCGTCTAAAAGAGTACAATAAATAGTCTGCTTGCATGACAGTCTCATTCCTAATTCGCATTCACAATCACAAGTCACACCAGAGATGGAAAAAGGAGTTTTTGGTTTTGTACCAATTAATTATAAAAACAATATAACAACATCAACACCAGACCAGTTAACGTCAATAAACTGAAAAATAGAATCGCAATAGAATACCAATAGAATCTACTTATGTAGAAGCTTAAGAGCCGTAAGTTAAGAGATACATTTAATGCTTCTCATTAGAATCGCCATTCATAGATGGGAAAGAGTGAAGACAGCTTGCATTGATTTCGTCATTCTCGGCTACGAGATCCAGTGTAGAAAAGAAAAGACTTGTGATGAAACTTGGCGAGTAATAAAGAGATGAAAGCAAGTCAAGGCCCAGCTTAATAAGGCAAAAATACGTGGAGCCAATCTAAACTTATAAACACATAACCACCAACTGGACAAAAAAGGTTAAACGTACGCTCGATACGTAAAAAGCGACGACACCGGCGAGGAGACCCAAGTCGCTGCCAGAGCGCATCGCTGCAGCTACATATATGTACAAGTCACTGAGGAAAATCAGCAATGCTTATACAACGGCCATTGAGAAGACAGAACGATATATTATATTGTTGTTATTTATTAACAAGACTTGGTTGAGATGGTACAGGCGTCGATTTGTAACCATGTGAAGAATTGTGAGAGCCTAAATTCAACGCCAAAAAATTACATTTTACTGAATTGCAAAATATAAATTTGGAAAATCCATATGTCAAAATTAAAATAATTTTTGATGATCAAAATAACAAATTTAATTTTTAGCAATTTTTGTAATTAAAATCACCAATTTTGATGGTTAAAATTACTAATTTTAAATAATAACAACGAAAATATGTAGATATGTATTTTACAAAAAGTACAGTATTTAAGAACATTATTTTGTAAAACGCAACGCTAAGCGTTGAAAGTTTTTCAATGGGTTTTGTTTTTGTAATTTGCAATATTTCTATATAAAATTTATCAACGTGATGCGTTGCGTTTTACAAAATAAGGACCTAAATCAAGCATGCCTATTTACTTTGTGCTGTCAATATTTAAGAAAGTTACTTGGCCGAGATGTTAAAGGCGTTGGCTTATAAAACTACGAAAAATTGTGAGAACCTAAGTTCAAGACCGAAAAATTGCAAACAAAAAAAACTTTTTGTAACACAAACGCACTTACTGCTCAACCCTTGGCACACTATCAACTAAACTATAATTGCATTTGTTGATTTTACTGTTTTTTATGGGTTGGTTCGATTCTAATCTATGAAATTGGTCAGATCTAAAAATATTTTATTTTCACCAAACAGCTCTTCTGTAAGTCGATACAGTGAAGTCGAATCTAAGTTCGAATAAAGTATTCTAAGCCTCGAAAACAATAAAAAATTTATCAATAAATTGTCCTTCAGTAGAATTTGTTTTTCAAACCGCGCGATTTGGAATCGATCGATTTCCATCACATACCAGAATAACAAGACAACAAATTCATTTGTTGAACAAACAAATAACTTAAAATAAATTTACTTAAGATAAACTTTTTAGTTTTCAATTAAAGATTTACCCCCATATTCATAAAAATGTACGAAAGTTAATGTTGGTTAACTTTACGAACTTTGAATGGAAAACCGGTTTTAATGCACACATTAACTTTACTAATCATATATGGAGGTTATTTGTTGAGGGCTAAGCAATGTCTATATACATTTCATTGGTGCTTTACCAAATCATCAGTAGACTTCAACCATACTTTTGTGAAGCTTCAAACCTTTTATCTTATGCACAGCCTTTCAAAAACCATTTGAGAATTCGTAAATAATTTTTTGGAAAATCACAAGAAAATAAAATAAGCGTAGTAGGCTTAGAAACTTATACAAAACCCAACAAATAAATTATATTCGATATGAATCTATTTAGACGTTGATTAACCGTCAAGAAATATCTTTATTTTAAATAAAATTGGGAGAATATCTCCCATAATAATAAATTTAGTAAATGCTTTTTAGTTTTCTATTTCTTCTTCATAGTAAACTATTTTTTTGGTATGAAATGTGACAACAAAGTTCATTTAATGACGTATGCAAGTGTATGATTGTTATGTTATTCAAACCGAACGGGCAGTTCTTGTCTTAATTAATGAATCAAGTATTTTTTTCAAAAACATTACTTCGTTCTTTGCCATGTACCAAAAGTTACGAAAATTTGGTCAAATATAATCAAATTATACAAGTTACGTTGGGCCTTCAAAAGTTACGAAAAAATATAAGAAATGTAACCAAACGGCATCACTGTTATAAATATAAAATTACTCTGAGAGCGTCTGAGAGAGAGTAAAATTTATTTGTAAACTAATGTCACATTTTTACAGTATTGTAGCGGTACATGATTATTGTGAATATGAAATTTCGGCAGTTAAGTTATAGTTTTGAATTTACGGTGTTGTCACGGTATTGGATTGCTGTTAACGCAGTATTGAGAAAATAGTCATATTTTTGTATATATGGACAGTACTGTGGTGAGTTGTAATTTTGTATTTACAGTGTTGCGGTGGCACATATCTTTTACAAAAAGTCGAAATTTCTGCCTGGGTAACTGCTATCCTTGGAGCTTCTAAAGTAATTTGGCTTTAATTTAAAAAAAAAATTTATTTAACTGTAATTTCCTTCGCGTCTGAGAATATTTTCTCTAAATGTGAAATAAACCAGATTGTCTTCCAATGTTTTTATTCAAAAAATCTTCTTACCTCTTGAACATTTTTTCAATACAAATTTCCTTAATTTTGTTCTTTAATTGAAAAAAAAATATATAAATATATGTAACATCCTAAATATTTTAAAAAAAATTATTTATTTTATTTAGTTTTTTATTTATTATAAAAAATTTATATATTTAACAAATGAAATGAAAAGAAAGCCAAATGTCTTCCTAATTTTGACGTTCTTTAAAATAATATTTAATAACAATAAAAAAGGAATATATAAAATTATACATCTTTTTATATAGTTTTTAAGCTTGAAAATATATTTAACAATAATTATTGAAAAAAATATTAATAAATGAAATAAAATCTTAAAAATAACACAAAACTAGACTGATTATAAAGCAAACAAACAAAAAGTTATAAAATTCAATACTTATACAAAAAAAAAACAAAACACATGAAACTATAATAAAAATTTTAAATGTGTAAATTTAAAAAGAAAAACAGTTTTAAATTAAACTTTAAACATCTTGTTGCTGCATTAAATGCACATTCCAAATGAAAACATCATCATACTCGTAGATGAAACATTTAAATTAAACAAAAAAATCCTCCCACTTGAACGCAAAAGAAACCACAATAACTTTTCCTTTTTAACCTTAAAAATTGAACAGAAGTAATCTTTACAAAAGAAAATATTTATAAGAAAATAATCACAAATAGAAATTAAAGATATATTAATTATTAAATTTGTTTACGATTTATCTATAGTTATCTTATTATTTTTTTAACGATGTAAAACATGAACAAAAAAAACGATGGTGGTACAAGAATTATTCAGAACCAAATACAGGGGAGAGGGGAAAGAGATATTCAATTCCATCGTGAATAAGAATGAAGTTTTTTTCATTCCCATTAAAGTGAAAATTGGTATCGCTCCATTCCATCACCAGTGTGCTATCAGTGCTCAGTGAATACCAAAAAGGAAAGAGGACTTGTAAACCTTAAGATATTAAAAAACAAACAAAGAAGTTTAAGTTTAAAATTGAAGAAGTACAATTTTAGGAATTGAAACTATCATTTCATTATGTGAAAAATATAAACAAAATCGAATTAGTTGCTTCTTTATAGCAGCTATTGCACCATCGGACATTGGCGCCTAATGCAAATATAATGGGAAGAAATCTGTATGCTTTGAAATATTGATCCAATTACAAAATTATATGCACTAAACAGTTAGAGAAGAGTCTAAGCTTCTAGAAACAGTGTTTTTCCGCACTGCTGTATTTTTCTTCCGACGTGGCTTGTTTAAATTTAAAACTATTTTCGAAAATCATACGTCAAATTTGGTTCGGAAACATACCGGTTTCGGCTGCGTACTATCTTCAGTGTTCTTTTTCTTGCTCTTTCTTGGTCAACCTGTTATAATACAAGATGAGCTACAGGGTGTTAAAATTTATCACCTCCGGTAATGAAAACAATTTCTGAGCTCGTGATTTCTTATAGATAGATGGATGATACGTTTGATATATATGATGGTATCAAAAAAATCGACATTTAGAAGCACTAAAAACTGTTCGAAGTAATGCATTGCATATTTAAGAAAAAATGCTTTCAAAAATGCTGCCATAAATGCACTAACGTTTGCAAAAGAGCACAAACAAATGAGCACGAACATTTATTTATTGGCTTTTGACGATAATTTTAAAATGTAAAAAATATAGGCAAAGCAAACTAATTATTTAAAATATAACTTCTCTCACTAACGGATAGTGTTTCTTGGAAGCACTAACGTAACAGAGACCATAAAATAGTTTTTGGGACATTTTGGCAACGCTGGAGATATTGACGAAATAGAGAACAAAATCGAGGTCATAAACCAAAAATTTTAAAATTCAAAGTCAATAATCTTCGAAAATGTTAAAGGTATGTTAATGAAATAAACTTTCATCTGTTCATAAACTTTACACCAAGCATGATCCAATAATTAGGTCTATGCATCTCTACAACAAAAATGCAGTAATAGTGAAGATGTCAAACAAACTCCATATGTGAAAATTTTTGTTTAGGTTTTTTTACATATGAAGTCTGGCATCTTTACGATGGTAAACAATAAACAGCTGTCGAGTTGCTTTGACCTGATTATTGGATCATGACACCAAGTTTAAATTCATTCACCCCTATCGTGAATACGTGTTCCCTCGAAATGTTTTCCCTTTCCCATCTTTCGCGATCGTGAATAAAAATTCACGATCGCAGGGTGCCCCTGTGGCTGAGTGGTAGCGACGCTAGCCTGTCAGTCCAGAGGTCGTAGGTTCGATTCCCGCCATAGACCCTGGGTGTTTTTCCGCAGACAAGCTGATTGCTTCGCGGGTTGTGTTTGTTCAAAAAAAAACTCTCCTTATCATGAATGATTTTTTTCACGTGGATTCTTCCCCTTTTCCCCTGTTTTTGCTCACTTTATTATAGCAGGCGAACTGGATAAATACATCATGTAATTGCTATTTTATTCTTCCAATTAACTATTAAAACTTACAAATATTTATTTTTAGGACAAAATTAGTAAATAGTGTTCACTTATCTTAATATCCACATATTTATTTTAATGCTAACTCCTTGCAACACCTCTATCATAAATAAACTAAATTTTGAGATAATGGAAGAGCAAATGCATTTTCCGCGTCAGTAGATAATCACTCATCGCGTCCAAAATTTATAAAACCCCAGTTTTACTCAGTCTTGAGAAACTGGAATCTAACACCAAAAGACTATTTGATTGAATTAGGCTACCTGCAATGACTCGGGTACTCCAAGGCATTGGATGCATCTAGCAATCCTGGACGAACATTTCGATTTTGTTTAGATTCCCCATGGAATGCAAAGACAATTCCAATTCGTAGCACTGTTTTTTTTTTATTTTTTTTTTTAATTGCTTTGAATTTTAATTTATTTTATTAAGCTTCTTCCTTATTTACATTCATTGAGAATTGATAGCGGGAAAATATGTTCACGATAGCAATTTTCCCTCGAAGGAAAATGAAAATTTCATCTGAACATATATTTCACTTGTTATTCGCGATAGGGGTGATTAAATCGGATAATCACCTCTATCGTGAATACTTTTTCCTCGAAATGTTTTCCCTTTCTCTTCTTTTGCAATCGTGAATAATAATTCGTAAAATTGCCCTTATCATGAATGATTTTTTCACGCAGATTTTTTCCCTTTTCCCCTGTTTTGTTCCACTTTATTTTGGCAGGCAAACTGAATAAATACATAATGCAATTGCTATTTATCCTTCCAATTAATTACTAAAACTTGTAAATATTTATTTTTAGGACGAAATCAGTGAATATCCTTTATCTTAATATTAATTACTTGCAACACCTTTCTGGCACACATGAACTAAGTTTTGCGGTGATAGAATAGCGAATGATTTTTCCGCGTCTTTAGAGAATGTAAAAAATTTATAAAAACACAGTTTTATTCACTCTTGAGAAAATTTAACACCCCAAACACTATTTGATTGAATTAGGCTGCTTGCAATGGCTTGGGTACTCCAAAGGATTGGATGCATCTAGCAAACCCGGACGAACAATTCGACTTTGTTGAGATTCCTCATGGAATGAAAAAATAGTTCGAATTCTTAGCACTGAATTTTTTATTTTTAAACAAAAGTTTCTTTGATTTTTAATTTATTTTATTAAGCTTCTTTCATTCACTGAGAACTGATAGCGCGAATAAATGTTCAGGGGAACTTCACGATAGCGATTTTCCCTTCAAGGGAAATGAAAATTTCATTGGAACATAAATTTCACTTGTTATTCGCGAGAGGGGTGAATATTTGTAAAAAGTTATGAGATCGACACGATTTTGCATGCCCAAAGTAGTCAACTTTGACACCTTGTCCTTCATGATATATTTTCCTAAGCTAACGCCTATACCATTTAATTTTAGCACTTTATAAAAAATCGACAGCACTAAGTAAATATAAACATAAAATTACTCTGATCATCTGAGAGAACGAGAGAAAGAGTAAACTTTATTTGTGAAGTCACATATTTTCTTTACAGTATTGTAGCGGTACATGACTATTGTGAATATGACATTTTGACAGTAAAGTCATAATTTTAAATTTACAGTGCTGTCGCGATATTGGAATACTGTGGACGCAGCATTAAGAAAATAAAGTTATAATTTTGCACGTACTGTACAGTGGTGGCACAATATTTTTTGTTTTTGTTGTCATGATTGAAGTATTTAAATGGAAAAGGGAAAACATTTGGAGGGAAATTAGTATTCACGATATCGTTGACTCTCTCCTAAAATGGATGAATATGTTTTCTTTATAATTAACTGTTTTTGACTGTGGAACAAACATTTTATTTATCTTATTTTTCCCACAGGTGTATCTGACTCAAACGCTGATGGAACTGCCTTAACCTTCTTAATCCACTGCTTTGATGCTCTTCCATTTTGAGCAAACTCGCTTACCCTTCCTTTCCTTTTGTGCTCTGAAGTTCCGCGTTCTCAAGTTGGATATATCTTGCACCTCCCTCTCGTATCACACCACGTTTCGTACAGACCGTTTTTGTGCAATTTATAGTTTTCTTTTTTTTTAGAAATCAAAAACTGATTTTTGTTAAAAAAAATAAAAAAACTTAAGCGCAATGAAAAAGAATTAAGAATTAAGTGAAACATTAAATATTAAAGTATATTTAGTTTAGTTTTTAAGAAAATGTTAAGTGAAAAGAAGAAAATTTAATAGTTTAAAGAAAACCAACCAACCAACTTTAGATTTTAGGAAAAACCAACAACAACAACAATATATTTTTTTTATAGATTTAAGTAAAAAATAGAAAAGTAAATTCTTAAGAAGAAGAAAAAGATAAAGAACACCTAAACATAAATCTATAGCATCCTGTGTTTGAAGATAAATTTAATTTAAAATAAAAATCTCCTTAAAACTTCAAAAAAAAAAAAAAAAACAAAAATATATTCTTTGGAAATAAAAAAAAAAGTATTAAAGCTGCTAAATTTTAAACCAAACCGATTTAGAACAACAAAAAAAATATGAAAGTAATTGCATAAACTCACTTGAAAGCGAGTCTTCTTAGTTGTTTAAGTAAAAAATTTAAAAAATTGAGAAAAAAAATTATTTGTTTTAATTTAATTCTTAAGACTTTTCGTAGCAAAAGAAATGAAAAACCCAAAATTTTAAAATCTAAGGATTTTTGCTGTAATTTTAAGTAGTTAATTTATTACTATGCGTTTATTAATTAAAACTATACATATATATAAATTTATATATTTATATATATAAAAAGAAAATCAAATGCTTTTTCAAAAAAATTATAAATTTTTTTAGTCTTTGTTATTCTTTTTTTTTAGTTAAGGACTTTCTAAGATGTTAAACAATTAAGATCGTTTTTTTTTTCTAAATAATTTTAGTTTTAACTTTAAGTAAATGTAAAATATAAAGTTAATTAGAATGTGTTTTTTAATTTTGTTAGAGTAATCATTTACTTTAATTTTTATTGTTTAATTTTGTTTTCTCTTTTTTTTATTGAATAAATGTTTACATCAACAATTTTCGAAGTGAAACCCGACATATTTTGTAATTAAATGTGAAATACTTTTAAAGCTTAGAGTAATTTTATTTCATTTCTTGTCCAACGTTGCTCACTTTTGACAGCTAAAAAAGGTTGTTCTCATGTGTTATTGTTTTTACTAAGATTGTATGAATGAGATAGTCAATTAGAGACCACGTTAGAAAATAAGATTGTCTTTCTCTTTCATACAATCTTCGTAATGTTGTTGTATGGTGACGGGTCTAGTTATACCATATTTACACTATGCAACTTTGTTGCATGCAACTCTCTTTTTTCAGTGAGAAAGACAGAGAAGAAATACAAAATGTATACATTTCTATTTCAACACTCTCACTTAAAATGAAAATTGCATGCAACAAAGTTGTATAGTGTAAATATGGTATTAGTTGTATAGGCTTTTTCTTTGGGTAAGTTCGGACAATAATAAAATGATCAGCTGTTTTGTGTTTACATAAATATCAATTGAAATTTAGCAAATTCATAAAACAGTAAGCTGTCCATTGTGAATCAATTATTTTTAAAACATGTAAATGGAAAATATGTCTAGCTAGCTTAATTGCAAATGTAAGTAGCTGCGTTGTTATTTCTTATTTTAAATATAGAAAAGCCATTTGCTTTTATATATTTCGCCAGTGATGCACATACTTCCCTCGCATTATGTTACGAGATTTAAACGACTAAAATCGCCAACTTAGCTTTTAAATTAATCAGTTAGCACCATTGAAATGTTTGGACTTAAAATTGTGGTCTTTCGCGTTCCAGATGTTTTGAGTAAATTTTATAATTTGAGAGAGTAACTGTTGAGTTTACTTTCATTAGTCCGAACTTGCCCGAAGTTATCTGGAACACACCTATTGTTATCATTATAGCATTTGTTGTACTTCAATATATTTATTGCATGTACCTTAAATATTACAACAACAAAAAATATGTACATATAGGGGATACGGTTGACCTTTCGGGACATCCCTGGAACTTCCGGCTATTTTCAAGTTCAAAGGCCTGGAAATGCCATAAATTTTTGGAGTAATTAAAAAAAATATTATTTCAAAATTTTCGACAACAATATTTCTCGATTTAGATCAAATTTGCGGCATACGCTCTCATGTTATGGTACAATCTGCTGGACTATTTCCGAAGAATTATGCTATTGAAAATTACCAAAATCTATTCATGAATTACTGCGATGTTTTGTTGTTTTTATGGCCTTGTACGTCTGAAGGACATCCATATTAAAATGATCTGTTGCTTTCTGGTATAAATCGCCGGAGCGAAAAAAAACGCCCCAAACGAGAAAAAATCGCGAAAACAGAAATAATGCTAAAACGGAAAATATCACCAAAATTTGGAGAAAAAATGGCCACAAAGGAAACAAACCAATCACCAAAACGAAAAAAGTCGCCAATTCGAAAAAATCGGCAAAACGGATAAAAATTGCTCAAACGAAAACAAAACAGCAAAATTTTAAAAAAGTCGTCAAAAAGAAAAAATGCTTAACGGGAAAAAATCGCTAAAGAAAAAGAAGAAAATCGCAAAAATGAAAAAAGTTACCAGAACGAAAAATATCGCCGAAACGAAAAAAATCACCGAAATGGAAAAAACCGCGGAAACAGAAAAAGCCACCCAAAATTCGGAATAAAACGCTTCAACGGAAAAAATCGACAAAACGAATAAATTTATCGCCAAAAGCGAGAAAAAGCGCTCAAACTGGAAAAAATCCTAAAATGGAAAAAATCGCCAAAACTGAAAACATCGCTACAAAAAAAGAAAATCAAAACACGGAACAATATCGCCACAACGGTATATACATTTTATGGCTTGGCGAAGGGTATATAAGATTCGCCATTGCAAAAATTGTGCAAAAATTGTTATGGAAAATGCTCAAAAAACTGAGTGCTTATGATATAAATTTTATCCAAACAATGCTTGTTGTTTGCATTGTGGAAACAACACATAAAATTGTTTTCTATGAAATCCAAATAAGCGAACAATCTCGAAAAATATGGCTATTCCTTAAATAGGGTCATTAGAAATCTTTTAAGAAGAAAGAGTAATATTTGGCCCTTAGAATTGTCACAATAATCCTGCACGTTCTGTAAATCGTGACGATTAGAAACGCTCGATTTAGAGAAATTAAATCCACTTGTAGCAAAATTTTTTCAGATTTTTTTGCAGTTTCATATTTTTAGAGCTTAAAATGTCATATATGAAATTAAATTACTATATACGATTTATAATACATACATCAATGGGGTCGTTATTTATTTTTGGAAACCGAGAAATTTACTCGGATTCGGTTTACAGAACAGGGCCGAATATTATAAAATTTAATTTATAGTGCGGTTTCCACAACACAAACAACTGATTTGAGCAGAAAATTTATATGGGAACCACTCAACAAAAAGTGAGTGCTTTTCATACAAATTTTCTAATCAAATCAATTGTCTGTATTGTGGAAACCGCACTTATCTTTGTTACAACTTGAAAATTGTTTCCAACAAAAAGCGAAATTGCTCAAACTCGTGAATCTAATTACAAAATATGTCTGATTTCACCGTTTTTTATTTAAAACTTTTCATTTTTATTTACAAAAGTAATAACAAACAACGCACAAAATTTGAAATTTATGAAACGATCAGTAAAGTGTTAATAAGTTATTAATAGGCCTGTTCGTCAACATTTAATCATATTAAAGGGTTTGAAAAAAAACATGTTAACGATTAAAAGTATTCTGCTTTTTAATTTCTGTTTAGTATATAAGGAACAAACTTAGTTCATTTAAGAGATTTATGGCCAAATTCAGAGTCTGTAGTTAACAAATGCCAGTGGTTTAACTAACGATTTTCATATAAATATCATTGGTTAAGCTGCCATCATTACTTAACGAAAGACTGTGAATTTGAGCATTAGTCAGATGGAGCACAAAGTTTGGTCATAAGTCTATGCGTGAAGCATACAGTCATGACGCCAATCTCCTCCGACAGGCTTGAGCTATTACTGAATGAATATTACTGGGAGATGCTGCAATCATCTGCAAAGGAATAAATAGGTCTGAAAGTTTGACGCGGAAGGCCATTAAGAAAACTAAAAAATAGGATAGGAGAAGGAACGGAGCCTTGCGGTATTCCTGAATTAACCTTTAACTCGTTTGATGAGATTCTTTCTATAACAACTTGATATAAATCGAGAAAAGTCATCACCAACACCAAAAGCAACAAGTTCTGACAAAATTGCACCATGCCACATCCTATCAAACGCCTTATAATTATCTAGCGACACCACCTTACTTTCGCCGAAATGGTGTATGGAGTGTCAAAATTTTTCCGAAAGGAAGGCCAATACACTGAACTAAAAATTCAAAGAAAAAATTCATTCTTTCAAAAAATTTTTCATTATTTTTGACCAAATGTAGTAATACGTTGATTCAATGAACTGGTTCTTTCATTTTGTTAAAGAATAAGAACAATAAATCGTTTTACATTGAACTTTAATGAATATTTTCATTGAAACAACGTATACGTACATTGAATCAACGTATTTTTGCAAAAAATTAATAAATGACATTCGTTGAATTTATGTAAAATAATTTTTTCAGTGTGTGTCACCCGTAGAGAGACGCCCTTACAGAAGCCATACTGCCGGTCGCTGAGTAAACTGTTGGACTCTAAATACTTTACAAGATGGAAATTCTCTGTACTTTCTATCACTTTGGAAAGTGCAGAACATATTGCGATTGGGAGGTAATTTTTAGGGTTTCTAGCCTCTCCCTTTTCGGGGAATTGGTGTTATAATGGCAACCTTCTAACGTGATGTAAATACATTAGCATGATACAAAGTGCTGAAGAGTGCTGTCAACGGACGTGATAGCGTCGAAGAGCATTGCTTCAGACCATTGCTGGAATACCATCCGGCCCAAGGGACTTGAAATATTTGTGTTGAGATCCTCTTAAGCCGAATGACCAAAAACTCTTGCTAACCCGATGGGCAGCAAGAACTTTAGCACGACTGCGCTGCTCGTACAAAGTTTTTTCATGCCTGAGCACTTTGGCACACGACGATCTCGCGCTTTTTACATAGCGAATCAGTATCTTCGTTTTTGTTAGTACACCAGGTACTGAATACTTCCTCTTTGTATCTAACTGCAATTTATCAAGTTTTATTAAATCAAAATTTTTTTTTTGAGTTTAGTCAGAATTTGCTTTGATGGAATGAAAGATTTTATTCCCAAGAATATGGTGTTTACGATCATTTCTGGCATGGCATTGATATTATTGTCAAGGAAACATGTGTAGCTTCCAGTTAAAATGTCGAAAAAAATCGTTGAGCTCAGCCCAAGGAGCCTTTTCGTAGATATATTTTATACGTTTCGTAGCTAACCTTGAAACGTTACGAAGTTGCTAGAACGAAAGGGGGGTAGAAATGGTACAATGATCTGTATTATCAAGATGTGCATTAATGCTCACTTCATACCTACTTGCCGTGGTGTAAAGTTAGAAAACGATGGACTGTATTGGAGTGTGACATGATAGTATTTTTTATATGAAATTTTACAGATGTGATGCGTTCTGCTGATGATCAGCTGATTTAATAACTTGAACTGTACAATAACTTTAAATCAAAAATTGTTCACATTGATTTTAAATTGAATTTTTTTCTTTTTGTCTGCTTCTCTGAAGGCATCCTTGAAATTAGCAATATAGCCGATTAGCTATACAACTCCTATTTTTAAAGAAACTCTTTTAGATGAATAACTTTTCCCTTCAAATAAATTTTTATTGCAGACATTAATTATGATAAATATTTAATTTTTTAATTTTTTTTTATTAAAACTTTATTTAAACTAAATCGTTTAAGAAAAAAAACTCTCCCTTAAGGAGAAACATTTGTTTTTTTAACTTAAGAAAAAAATGAGGAATAAATATATTTTTTTGAAACTTTTTGATGAAAAACCAAAAAAAATAGGAACATAGAAATGTGTTATTTAAGCAAACAGCTCATTATTGAAAAATAAAATTATTAATAAGAACAACAACAACAACAATACTTGCTTAAAGTATACAAAAAAGAAAAACGAAAATAAAAAACATTAAGAAAATAATTTAGGAAATATTTGATTAAAATTAATATTTATTAAAAATTAACAAACGTATATAAATTTAAGTAAAAATAACTGCATTCTCTGCAAAACTCTTAAGCTTAAGTACTAAAAACAAAAACAGAATCTTGTAAATTTCGCTTGTTGCTCTTTATTAAAATTTTAAGTCTTACTAGAAAACAAAAGAATCTTTGAAAGATTATTTTATATTTTTAATTTTAGCTATTAACAACAACCAAAAAATAAAAACATATAAAAAAAATTTTTAGGAACTATTTTCGATCATTAAAAAAAATCATATAAAAATATTAATTTTTTTGCATACAAAAAAACTCAGCTTTTTTAAATTGTTCTAAAAAATTTTCCATACAAATGAAATTCTATTAAATTCTAAAAAAAACAAATCTTAAAAAATAAACTCTTAAAAAAGCCAACGATTGAAAATGCAAAAAATGTAATACCAAAAAACAATTTAAAAAAAAAGAAATCTTTAAGAAAAATTTAAAAGAAAATAAAAAACAAGAAATGACATTAGTTAAGATAAGATTGCAAAGCTTTTTTGTGCTAATTTTTGCTTAGGTCTTCTAGTTAAAAAAAATAATTCTTAAATTAAAAAGAAAATAAAAAAAAAGAACTTAAACCCCAAAAAAAAAACAAATTTACAGTGTTAAAATAGTGTTTGAAAGAAATCCAAATTGACACCAAAAGACAGACAAGACACTACAAATTATGTGTCTAACAAACAGCCAACTATAATAAAAAAATATTGAAAAAGAAGATTTTAATAAAAACTTCTCAATAATTCCAACAAGTTACATTTGTAGTATTGTAAACCTTAGTCCTTTAAAACAACAACAACAACAACAGAAATAATAGATACAAAGTATTATATAAAGAAAAAGAAAACACGAAGAATTAAGAGAAAAAGAAATGAGAAATATTAATTAACAAACAGAAGAATTTTTTCTGAATTAATAAAGAAGAAAAACCACACTGATTTTCTGAAAGAAAACAAAAAGAAAAAGAAAATAGAGTTTCATTTCACAATTAAGAATGTAATCGGGGTAAGTAGCCATCAAAATAAATATCTAAGATCAACTGAATTCGGTTCGGTTATCCTGATAATTTTAGTGGATAGGATATGTTAAAGCCACTCAGAAGAAATATTTTTAGAGTCCTGTCCAAATATTGTTTTGAAGAAAACAGTTTGTTTCTTTCTACAAACTAGGTAGGAGTGACCACGCCACGCCACACAAGCCGGTCAAAAGTGCCTGCCCATCCATCCATTAAATAAAAATAAAATAAATAAAAAATAATCAATCGGCACGGCAATCTCGCTCGTTTTTTTTTTTGTTAAACACCAGGCGCCCAGAATGTCGAAAACATAGCAGGTAAATTTTCATTTAGTTAAAGTTTGGGAGTCACTAGAGGCAAAACAACTTTAGAGGCACTGCTTAATTACAGTTTAGCAAGGTTTGTTAGCTTTTACAGCCTGAATGTATGCTGCAATTGTTTTTTTTTTCAGCAGTCACTCTTAAATCATTTTTGCTTCCAGTGGCTCACAAACTGTAACTAAGCAAACATCCACTTGCTGTGTTTTTCGACATTCTGGGCGACTGGTATTTAAAAGAAAAAAACGGGCAAAATTGACGGAAATTTTTGCGAATGAGAAAGAAATAAAATAATGGAGGGAGGAGGATGGATGGCTGGCTGAGTTTGTTTGTTATATTTGCTAAAAAAAAGTCTTTGCTATTTATTTATGGTTCAATATATAGGAAACTGTTATCAAAAATTGGTCTTACCTGCATGAAATAAATAAAAAATGAAAAAAATAAATATTATGGCAGACTATATCACTCAAATAAGCATAAACCACAGAAATATCTTTCGAGTAGTTTAAGCATCTGTGGTTTAAGATATGTTTTTATGAATTCTTATTGGTCGCGTTCATAAGACGTAACAGTTGTGCAACTGTTGTGTGTTTGTCTTAGAAACGCATAGTTGACTAGTTCCGCTACACACAACAGTTGTGTATTTGCTGCAATTTTTTCATCATGAAATTTTTTCGCTACCTATGGTCAACATCAAGATGTATCTAACAGGTGGGATCACTAGGTCAGCTGACTCACCTGATTGTACGTCAAACTTAAGCAGCCTTCAGACTATTAGATTTAGTATTAATATTTGTCAAAAACTCAAATCTTAAGTAAAAATCCAACAGTGTGAAAACAAATTGTTATGATTTGTCAAATAATACGTAAAAAAAAATTTACAATATTATGGTATTCGTCATTTTTAGGAAATTTTCTAAACAATCACATTTTTCATTTTATGAGGGTTGTCTTTTGCACAAACAAAGCATAGGAATAACAAAAACAGTTGTGTATTTGTTTGCCAGCTTAAATAAAGAAAAAGAAGTACGAAAAAATTTGCTTTATTGCAAATTATTTATGTTACGTTTTATTTGGAATGTGATAGTGTAGAAACAAAATGTAATGAGAAAAGTTTCTTTAAGATTTTTTGACAGTCAGACTGATTTTGATTTGATTTTCGTCTTACAAAATCTAATAAAAATCTCAAAGCATGTATTACAATGTGAAAGCGCCTTTAGTAGTGCTGATGAAATGCTCATGATAACACCACTACCTTCAAACTATCAAACACCATATACAGACTTCCTTCTGTATGTTGTTTGACATTTATTTCAAGAGAAATCTGCGCTGGTAATACCACCCGTTTTTTGACATCTGTTAAGATAGTTTTACAACAAATTTTCTATTGTTTTAGTAATTGCCGTACCTGTACATGTACGAAGCAGACATGCTTTACAGGCATTTCATTCACTCTTGTGTTTTTATAACATTTACTCTATTCGTTCTCATTGAGCGTTTAATATTTGAATGAATGCCAAACAAATGAATGTACTCTTGCTGGGCTTTAGTTTACACTAAATGTGAGCACAAAACATCAGTTTGTGAAGTGTTTATAATGTACATAATTGAATTGTTCTCTTCTTTTATTGCTTTTTGATTTTATGAGAAAACTAAAATTGTTATTCCCTTTGCTTTTTCTTCATAATTACAATCACGTTGCACACACTTTTAGTTTACACCAAGCTTTTTTTGACATTTTTCAGAATTTCGTATCCAAGACAAAAACCTTTGACCGAAATTTTTCTTAAACTAAAACCTAACATATGAAAAATTATCTAATTCATACACCTTTTACGGCAAAATCTTGTACAGGGTATTAAGAATAAATAAAATAATATATTTTGAGTAGATTTCGTCCAAATCTAGTCACAAAGTAGATTTCGTAAGGGAAATCTAGAAAAAAAAACAGCTAGATTTGGCTCGAAATCTCGTAAGAACTAGATTTCGAGACAATGTAAATGCCCTTTAAATCTAACAGAAAACAAATAGATTAGCTCGAAACCTCGCAATAGGGCATTTACATTGTCTCGAAATCTAGTAGATTTGATTTGAAATCCTTTTCGAAATCTATATCGTTTACACTAAGCTTTTTTGACATTTTTTTAGATTTCGTATCCAAGAATAAATACTTTCTGTCTCATAACTTTTCAATGAGACAGAAACGATCAGCACATGCAACTACATCAACGTTACGGTCGGCTAAATGAGATTTTAGCTAATGCACACACTTTTGTTAGAAAATTTTTGTAGAGCGTAGCTACTTACAAAGTAGATTTCGTTTTGTATGGGAAATCTAGTAAAAAAACAACCAGATTTAGCTCGAAATCTCGTAAGTACTAGATTTCGAGACAGTGTAAATGCATATTACATAAAACATATTACATAAAAAGTGATTAAAGCAACAATTTCTTCATAAAAATAATCAATCGTATTTTCTTATTTTTTTACAAAACGGATTGGTTCTTTATTAATATTATGTTTATTTGTTATTGTTTAAGATGAAACGTGCATATAATATGTATTCAATGATTTTTGTTGGAGTTTTATGTTAAAACTCGTTACCTAACTTAATCAAATTAGTATACATAACAAAGTTGCAGTGTTAATACACAATAAATTTAATATTAAAACTAATAACATACACGTTTTATTATGGGGTACAAAATACAAAGGAAGAAATCATAAAATGGTCCTTTCCCTTAACAAAACAAAAGAAAAAATATTGCTAAATAAAAACTAACAGAAAAAAACAAGCAATCTAAGAAAGCTGTTTTTTCTAATTGGCATCAAAGACTTCACTTTCCACCAAAGCCCATAAGATTCCCTAAACCTCCAACACCGCCAGTTGCTCCTTGTTGCAATTGACGCATCATATTTTGTAAACCACCAACACCGCCCATATGTTGCAGCATGCGTGGATCAATCATTTTAGCCATCTGTTGATTTAATTTAGCCATTTGATTTGGATTGACATTTTTCGTCATATCACCCTGTTTAAAAAGACCCTTAACGCCACCCATTTTCTTGACAACGGCAGCAAATTTGGTGTAATGGGATATTAGCTCTTTAACTTCACGCTCAATAACACCGGAGCCTTCGGCGACACGAACAACACGTGTTGGCTGTTTACTGAACAACTTGGCACCATCACGATTATCCAGTTCACCATCGGACATACTATCCATCATGGTCATCATGCGTTTAATACGTGCCATTGATTCTTGTTCGCCACCTTTTGTCATAAAATCTTGAGAAAATCCAGGAATCATGCCCATGATCTGTGAGAAAGGTCCCATTTTCATAATGTTTTGGAACTGTTCATACATGTCGCGTATGGTGAACTGTCCATGTTTAATTTTTTCTAAAAGTTCTTCATTGCCATCCAATTTTAATTCGTTCACCTGTAAAAAAATAATATGATGACCAGGGAATCCGGAAATATGATCTAATATATGTGTTTCATAAAATATGTACCAGAAACTTTATAATATGATCAAACATTCTATAAAAATATCCTCCCAAAACTATACATAACTATATTTTGTTTATAATTTCTATAATATTAATTTCTAAGACCATGAGCTATGTTTATATGTATAATCTGTATTCATATACTTGGGTTCGGGAGCCAGTTCAACAATGTCAGCCTGTTCTTTCATCAGTCCGAAGATGAAATGCTACATCCCAAGATCGCAAATATCTTTTGGATCTACAATTTTATCAATATATCGATGGATTGTACTTATACGGCAATAGCAGTCAATCAACAATTAACATTTTAAAGTCAGCTTATCATAATGCTGCTAGAGCTTCAGTTTACGCCTACAGAACCACCCCTATCAGGAATATCCTGACCGAGGCTAACCTCCCAACCATAGAAAACAGAGTTCAAGAAATAAAAGCAAGAATTATTCCCAAACTGCTAATCAGTACCAATTCCATTATAGACAAAGATATCTCATCGTACTTCACGGCTAGAAGATCCAAACGCATTAAGTCTGCAATATCCCAATCCTTAGAGATAGCAAAAGCAATAGGAATTTCTATCCAACACTCCAAAAATATTAATAACAAGCCTCCGTGGAAGTTCAACACTACCAAAGAAGAGTTTTTAAGTCTTGTAGCACAAATCAAGACATCTTTTAAAAACAATGGCTGGAAATTCATTTACAACGACGGAACTAAGTCTACCTGTAATCTACCGGCCTATGCAGTGGTTGATGATAACGGTAATAATCTAATTCTCCGTACCCTCTATGATTATTCTTCAATTTTTACCGCCGAATCTTGCGCTCTACTTAGGGCCGTCCAGTTAGCAATTTCATCCAAAAAGAAAACCGTCATCTGCTCTGACAGTCTTTCAGTAATGAAAGCCATATCCAACCCATTCAACAATAACTGGACCACAATTATGAAAATCCGAGATGCTCTTATTGGTAATGAAGAAAAAATCAGATTACAATGGGTGCCTAGCCACATTGGTATCTTCGGAAATGAAAAAGCTGACAACGCAGCAAAATACGCAACCTATGCACCTGTTTTTATGGAAGCAACATTTGAAAAAATTGGCCATCGACGACATATCACTAATTATATGAAAGATAAGTTCAAAGAAACTATTTCCAATCATTACCATTACTCCACCCACCATCAATCCCAACAGCATCAGCCCTACATACCCTTCAACTGTAAACAAAGACAAAATAAGAATATTTTCAAGACTAAGACTCGGACATACACTCTTTTCCCACGAGTACCTAATGAAGAGAGCTAATAACCCAACCTGCAACATATGCAATATCAATCTAAGTATCAAACACATTCTTGACGAATGTACTGCATTATCCAGCATGAAAAGTAATCACACCAATATTTCATATACCAACCTTCTTTGCGAAACAACTATCTCCAACATAAACACAATCTATAGCTTCATTAAACAAACCAGACTTCATGTCTAAATTTTAAAGCCGATAGCCTTTGCAGCTAGTGCTTTTTTCCTGTATATCTTCTAGTCTTAGAATTTATTCATAAGATTAAATAAATAAATAAATATATTCATAAGACGGGATTATCTTCGTTTTTATTTTTCTATAAACTAAAAAAATCTCAGTGATTAAAAATCGTAAAAAAGTGATTGAACTTTAATCATTGGAATGAAGAAAATTTGGAAAAAAATTGCAGAAATAAAAAAGGGAGAGACCAAGTTAAAAATTCTTTACAGTAGAAACTTCTTAATTCGAAAATATGTATACTAAAAATGTTGAAAAAATTTTACATTTACATGACTACTAAAATTTATAAACGTCAAATTATGCACAAAGAGTCAATTATATCACAAAAATCAGAGCAATGCCCTAAATCTGCGTTTAAGAATGAAATAATTAAAAAACATGCTGTAAGGGATAAAATAAGCAAAGATATGCCCTAACGAATCAATGCCAAAATCCTTAAAAACTTCTTAAACCTTTAGGGCCACCGTTATCTATATGGCGATTTTTTACTTTTTTTTGCAAACTTTCTTTTGCTCTCATGCCCCAGTTTGGTGAATATGCATTAATACAAAAAATTATCCTTCCCAATTTTCACATCAATCGGTTGAGGGCAAAACGTGTCCTGCCGCGAAATTTTATGGAAAAACTATAAAATTTAGTGTTCTTGGTTCCTAACTTCATAAATATTAATTTTTAAAAAATCAAATTGTTGTTAGAAGAAAATGATGCTTGTGAAGTTTGCAAAATGTTATGTAATCCATATACTTCGCGACCGTTGGTACAACTCGGTTAATAATCAAGTTGTATATTTCTCGCACATACGATACACTTTAGTGTGCGACCTCATGCACAACTTCATTTTGCAACCAAGTTGTGACCAAGAAAAGATCGTCCATTTTATGTTGTCCACAAATAATACTCATATTCAATGTTTACTGCAATGTGGTCACAACAATAATAAACACGTATACTACATAAAATAGTATGCGACATGCACACAAACGTTGCGACAATGTTGTACAACATGGCAAATAATCAGAACTTTTTGATCTTTCGTACAACCGACACAACTTAATACTGTTTCGGCGTATATCCGATGAGGAACAAATATACATACAAATAAAACAAACAAGAATTAATATTTTGAATTAAAATTGAGAATAAATCTCTTTCTTATTTACCAGTTTTACCTTGTAAAAGGATTTAATGAAGTTGCACGTAGTGCTTTGTTGTCTTCTAAATGACGAGTAATTATTTATATATAAACACTAGTATAACTAGTGATATGGCAAAACAATGCTTAAATACCGTTAACGGTTTACTCGTTGAAACACTCATAAAAAAGCCTTTCATCAAGGTTGAAGGAAAAAGTACTTTAAGTTTTGATTAAACACTGAGAGAAAAGCATAAGCTGAGACATAAACAATTTGTACTTAAACAAATACAACGAGCCCACAAACGTTGCAATTTTGTGTACAACCTACTCAAGTTGGTCCAACGGTCGTAACGTGTATGGCTAGCTTTATACCCAACTTTTCTCTAAATCTCATAATTGCAAAATAAATATAAAATTTACAAACATCAGTTGTTTATTTCAATGTTTCCTTCGTCCTCCCAGCTCATGACAACTAAAAACACAAGTTTGCAAAGGCTTGGACTGATGAACTGACAACTGACAAATGAAGCAGTTGCGGGCATAACTGGAGAACGGGCGCTATTGAATTAAAACAAAAATTCAACTTTGATATTACATATCTTTAAGCCGTTCAAACATTGTTTTTTAATCTGCTCAGTGGTTTCACATATGTATATCATAGAACTTGCGCAAAAAAAAATATAAAATTTTTTGCTTTAAATAGTTCATAAAATATATTGCATCAGTTTTCTTTGAGCAAATAGCAAAATATGTCTGTTTCAAACAAAACAAGCCATATTTCATTAAAATCGACGCACAACTTGTGATTGTATACACAATTAGATGAGGGAAATGAAAATTTGCATAAATAGAAATTAAAAAAAAACAATGTTTGTACGGCTTAAAGGCATTAATTTAGTAGAACTTTTTTTTTAAGGGGCTACAGCTTTTGCGAATTATTAAGATTTTTTAATTAACGGTACACGAATTACAGCAATTTAGATTCATATTGCTAACTTACCTTATCAATCAATCCTTCAATGTCACCCATACCCAAAAGTTTGCTTACAAAAGGTTTAGTCTTAAAAGGTTCTAAGTCATCTATATGTTCACCAGTGCCAATGAATATAATTGGTGAATTTGTGGCGGCTACAGCGGACAAAGCACCACCACCCTTGGCATGACCATCCAATTTTGTAATAATCACAGAACCAATGTCTACTTTCTCTTTAAACGCCTTAGCTTGAGCTTCACAAGCCTGACCAATTGTGGCATCCATAACGAAAATTATATTATCTGGATTAACAGCATTAGCAACAGCCAACATCTCTTCGAACAAAGACTCTTCTTGCTTGTGTCGACCGGAAGTATCGACAATAATCATTTCGAAACCTTCTTTTTTGAACATGTCAACACCTTCTTGAGCTATCACTACAGGATCAATTTCCGTATAGCTACCATAGAAAGGTATACGGGCTTTTGTAGCGTTTTGTTTTACTTGGTCGTAAGCACCAGCTCGGAAGGTATCAGCACATACTAAGCAAGATTTCCAATTACGTTTTTGATAGTGGTAAGCCAACTTTGTACATGTAGTTGTTTTACCGGAACCTTGTAGACCGACAAACATAATCACATTTGGCCTACCCTTAATTGGTTGATATGGCTTAACACCAGGGTCAACTAGTTTAATGAGCTCCTTAAAAACAGCACTTTGTATCATACGTCTTTTATTGAGTCCACCAGCCATCTCATCAAAATCAATAACGGCTTTAACATTTTCACGTAGCTGTTTAACCAATCGAATATTTACATCAGCTTCCAAAAGGGCAGCACAAATTTCCTTCAGCATAGAATTTAAGGCTTCCTCATTAATTACGGTGGCTTTGCTCAACGAATGCAATGCAGTGGTAATTTTTCTACCCAAATCTGCTAAAACCATCTTATAGCCGTCTTTTTACCAATCACTTGAATTACAATTCTTTATGTATAAATTTTTCCAACTATTGATTTTTTGACGTTTAGTTTTATATATATTTTTTTTACTGATATTTGCGAAATGCAAAAAGTATAATTTTTTTTCTTTCCCAAACAACGTCGTGTTTTGACACGTCGATGTGTGTTAGTCTACGAAGTTGGCAAAAACTTTAACGCCGTTTAAATGCTGTCAAAGCGTATTCATACTAGGTAGCTGCATCAGCCCAGCTGTTTACAAAAATGTTTACACAATTAAACTGTCAGCAATTTTAATGTATGAGTTTTGACAGCCAAAAATGTATATTCTCCACGGCGAATTCTCTTGCGACTTCCTGGTGTTGATCTACCTTGGTAGATCCAAGGCAAGGCGAATTCATACTAGGTGGCCGCAAGAGCCCAGCTGTTTACGTAAAAGTTTACACATTTGGCCTATCAGCAGTGTTAATGTATCAACTTTTTTGACAGCACAAATGTAAATTCTCCACGGCGAATTCTCTCGAGACTACCTTCTCTTGCGACTACCTGGTGTTGATCTACCTTGATCCAAGGTTGATCTTATGATCCAATTATACAGGTCGTGTTGAAAACACATATGACTATTTCGCCGCGTTGGCTGTATCTGTCAATTGTTTTTAATCGTGTGTGTTTAAATGATTAAAAAGGCATATACACTTTTATGTGGCAATAAACAAAAGAAGGTAATTATATTCGGCAAATAAATTGTAATCACGGTTGTTAAAAGTATATTTTAAATAAATTTTCTTGTTTTTGACATATACGGCCAACCAGGCGATTTGATATTGTTTGTTGTATTATTACCATCACCTGTAAAATTAATTCACCTTGGTAAATCTATAAGGTATACTTATAGGCGAAATGATACAACAAAGGAACTTTTTTGGGAATTGTAGCACATTCTAACCAGACACGTCAACTTTGACAGTTGAAACATGCCCAAATCAGGTTTTTATACCGGCTAGTTGAGAATAAGACAACAATTACGTGTGGGTGTTTCATTTTATCCAATTAAAAGTGTAGCACATTTTACAAATGAATGCGTAAAACAAAACAAATGGAAACACTAATACTTACTTATTTCTCTTTTGTGATGCCGACCACTTCGGCTGAGACGGCAATATCTTCCGGCTCGTGTCGCGTCTGATTAGACTGTGATTTTAGTGTCAAAATATGTATGAGAAAAACTTAAAGCGAATATTAAAATGTGAGTGTGTTGGTAAAATATACTACAATTTGGCAGCACAATTACCGAATATATGGGCTAATGCACAGACCTTATATATCGACCTTGAGCGAGACTACAAAAACAATCAATTTTACAAAATTATCAGCAAGGCCAAGGCGAATTCAGTAAGTAATTCAGACGGTATGTAGGTCGTGGCTGACGAGTATGTTGTTCGGTAATGACAGCTTACTACCAAGTTTTTGCTGGGAATCTTCGAGGCAAAAATATTATAATCCCTAAATATAAATGCCTAGTTTCTGAATAGCAGTTCTTTTCACATGCTGCTCGTCTTTGGAATGCCCTTGCACATAATCAAAAAATTAACAGCAACGCAACAAATTTAAAAAAATTTCTTTTTAGCTATTTTGATTAGACGATTAAATGTTTTTATATACTTAAATATGTTCTTATTCTGTTAAGCTTTTATTCTATATTTATTGTACATTAAACAACCTTGTATTATAATTATAAGACAAAGTCTTGTTATGCAAGGGATCTCAATAAATAAATATTACATATTAAATGTACTTTTTGAAATTTTTCAAATAGTTTGCAGAGTATAACTTCTGAATGCAAGTATTTCAGAATGTGGCAACCCCCTTTGACAAATTGTATTTTCGTCCTCTATCGATCGTTAGTAGTCGTTATTGCCCTCACCAAAGAGTTTTCTTTTTATAAACGAAACACTTTTCGGTAATTTTTAGCTATTTTCAAGTTTGCTGGGTATTACTTCTGAATGCGAATATTTCAGAAAGTGGCAACCCCCAGTTCTGAATTTTATTGCTGCCCTCTATCGATCGCCATTAGTAATTATTGCGCTCACCGAAGATTTTTCTTTTTATAAGCGGTTTTTTAAATTTTCAAAAAGTTTGCTGGTTATAATTTTTTAATGCAAGTACTTCAGAATTTGACAACCCCCGTTGACAAGTTTTATTTTTGTCCTCTATCGATCACACTTTTCGGTGATTTGTGCCTATTTTCAAAAGTTTGCTGAGTATAGCTTCTGAATGCAAGTATTTCAGAAAGTGAAAACCCACATTTCTGAATTATATTGTTGCCCTCTATCGGTGATTCGTGCCTATTTTCAAAAGTTTGCTGAGTATAGCTTCTGAATGCAAGTATTTCAGAAAGTGAAAACCCACATTTCTGAAAAGTTTGCTGGTTATAATTTTTGAATGCAAGTATTTCAGAATTTGACAACCCCCGTTGACAAGTTTTATTGTTGCCCTCTATCGATCGCCATTACCCATTACTGCGCTCACCAAAGATTTTTCTGTTTATAAGCAAAAACTTTATTCAACGATTTTTAAAATTTTCTAAAAGTTTGCTGGGTAAAGCTTCTGATTGCAAGTATTTTAGAAGAAATATAGATTTTAATGTCTAACGTATTTACAAAAATGTGTTCTTATTAATATTAAAGAGTAATAATATTAAAAAGCGCTACTGCAGTAGCGCTTAACCATGGTTAACCAAGCGTAACCATGGTTAAGCTTGGTTAGTGCATTACAGTATTTATCGCTTATATGCATTCCAAATTTTGCACGACTTTTTGTGCTTATAAGCAAGAAATGCATTTATAAAAACTCCCTTATATGCATCGGCAGTGCTTATAAAAAAATCGCTTATATGCTTAAACGGTGCTTATATAAAACTAAATTACAATGAGTAAATAAAACCCCGAATTTTATTTTCAAAATAATTGATTAATATTTTCACAAGTTTTGCCACAGCAGCCTGATTCTAGCTTTATTTATTAAATGGAGCAGCTGCTTTTACACAGACATGTAAAATTAAAGTAAATTGAGATTGAACTTTTTGTTTGCGGTTGAAAAATTGCTCCACAAATTTTTTAAAAATGTACATAATATGTACGGTGCATACATATATGAGTATTTTTTTAATACACTTTAAAATGCTTTATATTTCTTTACGGTGCATAAAAGCGAGAAATGCATATAAGAGAGATGCAAATACGAAAAATAATTATGGTTTTTTAAATACAAATAGAAAATTGCTCATGTTGGGATGCATATAAACATTAAATGCAAATGAACGATAAATACTGTATTTGTTTATTCGCAAGGGCGTGCTTACACATATGCTCCAGTAGTACGATTTATACAACTCTTACTTATTGTCCACACCTGATGAATTTTCATCATAACACCTAATAAAACGTCGGCAGAGAAATTGTAAATTTGTCATTCATATCAATACATAGGGGTAGACGTTGCTGAATTTATATCATGATGAATCATATTTTCATCTTCGTCGTACAGCTAAGATGGAACATTTAGATCTTTATATAGTATACAATAGCCACAAAAAAAAATTAAATATTTTTATTATAAGATTTATTTAATAATTATCACAAAATTTATGTTTTTTCATTAAAAAATATTTATTTCTTATAATTTGCACTAACTCCAATAAAGAAAATAACGATAAAGTAAAAACAACAATTAAAATGACGTTTCATATTATAATATATTCATCTGAGCTTGAGCTCTGATGATTATATCATAACTCTGATATAACATTAATAAATTGAGTCTATACCAGATGAATTTTCATCATTATATCAATTTGACATTCATCATGATATAAATTCATCAGGTGTGGACACTATGTTAAAAAAGTTAGCTAAAGGTGGTTTTAGACTATCTATGTTTTACATCTGACTTGTCAGTTTTTCGACCCACATGTAACTTCGCGTGTCTGTCAAAATTGTCCATTTACAAACGATTTTTAATTTTTGCTTTCACACGTACATGTATAATCACATCTGACATAACCTCTAAGTTTATATACGTCAACACATACTTGTTAATTCAAAACAGCTGATGTTAGATAAAAATAGAACACGCTCTAATTGAAAATTTTGTCACCTGACTTTGGTTCTGTAAATTTCAAATGACAATGTTTCAAAAGGTTCACACTGCATGTATAGCTTTTGCAGTGGGAAATTTGACAAGTCAGATGCAAAACACAGATAGTATAAAACCACCTTAAGTGAGTGAAAAAGTTTGGGAAGTGACTAAAAAGGTTTGCTAAAAAATTTGATTTCTTCACGCTAATACATATGTCCCGACCTTAGTATTGGTTTAGCCCATATGCCAAAAAGTCGGAATGGAGAAAAACAACAGAGAACATTTACATAAAGTTTTTCAAAATATATCCGATAGAATTTTTTTTTGTATTCTCACCACTGCTTCCGTCATATGTTTGGAAGAAAAATGTACATTTTTGAGAATTTTCATCAATCCGATTAGAAATTAACATCTTTTTACTGAAAGTAAAATATCTTGTTTAGTGCTCCAGTAACCACGTTTTTTTATTTTATTGTAGCTTTTGTTGCTCCATATGTATACTAACTGCTGTGTATTGACTAACTTGTTATTGAGATGAAATTTTCTACTTTTTATTGAAAATAAGCGTATAAATGTTATTAGCAAAGATATTTACATGGAATAAAAAGTTAATATTGATAAAACTTGGTATTTTATTTGATTTCTGATTTTTATTTTTTTATTTTAAAAAAAAATTATTATTTTTTTTACAAAAAAATTATCAAAAATGACGATATCGAGCACAATGAATGCTTGATATCTCAGAAACCAGGAACAATTTCGCGAAACAGTTTTTGGATTCTGAAAGAGGGCATTCAAAATATATATACCCCATACTTAACTCAATTTTTTTAAAAATGGTCGGTGGGCCAAAACAATGCTAAGGTCACGATGTGTGTATGTTGTACAACAGCGCTGTCTTCATTTAAGAGGCCCCAAAGCACTGTTGCCAGGTCCCTTTTTTTCTCCCTCAAATTTCCTATATTAAGAATAGTACGCAGTTCCGCCTGTATTTCAGGTTTGAAATTTTGTACTTATTTCTATACGGAACTTAGGAGTAAAAGTTTATATACATTGTGAATTATTTATCAATTGCCGAATTAAATAGCCTTTATCTGCGTGTTCTGGTGCTGGAAGATTGCAGCGAAGAAAAATAGTTCAGGGGCCGGATAAAAAAATCTTAAACAATTTGATATTTGTATTATTTGTTTAAACAAATTTTGTTCTTTATTTTTAACCGACTTCAAAAAAATAGAAATGTTATCAATTCGTCGTATATTTTTTTGTTATGTGTGTTTCCTCAAAACTGGACGGGGTTACGCCCGTACAAAGTAAATACACATTAGTTTTCACCTACTTATACTCAACCGATATTTATGAAACTTTTGCACACGCATTAAGCTTCCGTTTCAATATTATATAGCGATTCATTCCCGGGGCAATACAACATTTTGATTAGAAAAGTGGGCAGTGCCAAACCCATGGAGAGTAAATATTATTTTTAGGTACTAAGCCGACTCTTATGAAAATTCGCACACACAATTAGTTCTCGTGAGAATACAACATTAATTAGTCTACTTTTTTTCCAAGAATTATTTTAAACTTTCCTAAACACAATTTGTTTTTTAACCTTTAAAAATTGTATGCGAACTTAAGTTCTACTGTAGCAAAGTAAATTATGCTATTTAGAGAACACCTCGGTTTAGAGAACAGAAGAAATTGTAAGAAATACTCATCTACTAATAAAACCAATTTATTCATATTTTAGACACACCCTGCCGTTATTCTTCACGCAAACTCCGTTTTTCAATGTCCATGTTGAATATATAACTGCTACTTTCCCCCTAAGCTATTGACCAAATGTTAGAAAAAGACAAAAAGTGTTATAAAAATGCACATATGTACATACAAAGGTAGTGTGAAAAAATTGCTTATAACGGTACTAGCGAGCTTTTCACAGTGAAAACTTAGAAACGAATTACAGTTGGAAAATTTTATTGTAAGTGTTCAGAAACTAAAATAATAAATTTTGTTGAGCGGATCAGCAAAAAGAGAAAAATTAAAAAAAAACTATTAATAAAAAATTAAAAGCATTGCGAATTAAAATTTAAATTATTATTAATTTTTTAATATATATTATAATTAAATAAAAGCTTAAAAACGAAAAATTGTTAAGAAAAGTATCAGCATATCGGTAGAAAGTTATGAAATTTCCAATTCACATATCTACATACATAAATTTTTCCTGATGACGTTTAAGTGAAAATTTTCATTGATTTTTTCTGCTACTACTCTTTTATAAAATTAAAATATAAAATATTACCACATAGGTATTTCTAGAACTCGTTTTTTTTATTAAAAAGTATATACTATAAAGAAATATATGTATACGCCAGTTTTATATACTATATGAAAATTTAAATAAAAAACTTTGTTTAATATTAAAAATAATAAAACTTAAACTAAAAATTTTATTAATTTAAAAGACATATTCTGTCCGTAAAGTCGTTTTTTAGAAGTTGCTAAAAAAAACTTAATTATACCAAAATTGATAACTCATAAAAAAACACACATACATACTTATATAAAAAATTATAAAAAAATTTTATAAACATTTTCCTTTCAGCAGCATTCCAGTGTATAAAACTTTTACGACCAGTATAAGTTAAAAAAAAGTAAAAAGCTTTTAGCTTTTACTGGTTAAAGGACTCTCACGCAAGTGTTTGTGCTTTGGGTTTTAATAAAATAAAACCCACATAAAAACAACAACAACAACACTTTAGATTTTATTGAATGAAAATAATATAAGACCTATAAGAAATCACAAAAAATAAAAAGGAAACCCGAAAAAAGCAACGTCAACAAAACCCATAAAAGAGAACGAAGCATATTTAACAACGAAGTGTATAATACTCTCTCTTTTGTATCTTCATATTAACCGTTATATTTACTACCACCCTACACTACTTAATATAATTCTAACCAATTATCAGTTAGCCAACAAAGAACTAGCAACTTGCCGTAAATGTCAATTGTTGTCGTCATAGTTGATCCATAAAAAAATTAGAAAAATTGGCAAAATTAATCTAATCTAACAGATTTTAACAGCAGCAGCTTTATTTAAAAAACGGATTTCGGTACAAGAACAACAGAAAAGCAGTTTTCAACAGCTCCCCTAGCTATCCCTCCCTCAACCACTCTCTTAGCACACAACTTTAAAGAACAACAACAACAACAAATAAAATGTAAGTAAAAATATTGATTTTTTTCACTTTTCTCTTCTTCTCTATTCAATTGAACTTTTTAAATTTGCACTTGATTAAAATTTATTAATACAGTTCAGTTATTTTAAATGAAATTTTTATTTTAATATTTGTTCTTTTTCTTTGGTTTGGAACTGATTTATATCAAAATTAAAAATTTGTTTTACTTTTACAAAAAATCACATACACTACACACATAAAAATTCTAATTGCGAAAAAAGGTCTTAACAGCCATTTCATTTATAAAGTAAATTAAAAAGCAAAGAGTTTGATCACGCGAAGAATACTGATTGAAAATTTGTGTACAATTCATAGAAAAATTAAAAAGAAAACATTTTCCGAAAATTATAAGGATTTAGTAGGTAGATGATTACCGAATATTAAAATCTTTTTTTTACTACAATACATTTATTAATCATATATACATACATATACATATGTATGTATGTACGTTAGGGTGGGTCGAATTGTATGGATGGAAAAAAATAGAAAATCGTAGAAGAAATTATTCTACGAAAACGTCACTCTAAAATGGATTTCGGAGCTTTCTTATATATAAATAGGCCACACAATTGTTTGCCTTAAACTTTTAGGTATCGTATTGTCCACCAGTATTGATGAAACAGTAGTGCGATTCTCTGTTCAATTTTAACAACAGTTGTCATTGTTAAAAAAAACTAACAAGCAAATTGTCGATTTTGCTACTCTGTAACATTTTTAACAATATTTGCTGTTGTTTAACTAATAAGAATGAGTTTTCTGTTGTTAATGAATAGACAACGAATCAGCTGTTCAGCCGTAGCACGTACAATTAAAATTAATTTTCTACAAAAATATACAAATACCATTACCATTAATCCATTTACGTTTAAATAACAATATTTGTATTACTTAAACATTTAATTTAACACTTATTTCACACAAATAAGGAAATTAATGAAAAAAAAATTCTGTATACTGTTTGGCAATTACAATTTCATTTGTTTTTGTTATATTTCTCTTTGCGCTTTTCGTTTATTTTAATAGAGATGCCACATGATGTCAGATTTAAACAATGTTGTTAAGAAGAAGTCACAGAATCGTAAAATCGTTAGTGCAAACAACTTAAGAAGTTGGCAATATTACAACTGTTGTTATTGTTAAAAATTACAGAATTTCACTACAGATATGGTTAAAAATGAATTTTTCTTCTAGATATGCACAATATATTTTTTACGGACCAAGTGGTTGAATTTCGACCATTGAGTGGGATTATAGTATATTTTAATTGACTTAGTTCATATAAAACCAACCAGTGAGTGATTGGGCCAAAACCGTCTCCGAATAGAATGAAAATTGGTATAGCAGTCTTATGCAACTAAAATTTGACAAACTAAAATTTGACAAAAATTTGACAAGAGGACTATCGCCAGTGGTTCCCAAATTACAATAAGAGCTTGAAATAGTTTGTCTCGAATTGACTCAATAAAGAATGGCGTATGAGTATCATTATTTAATGTATTGATGTAATATTAAGTATACGTAATTTTTCTTACGATAAAGGCGCTCTAAAATGGCTCCTTGAAGAATGGCCCCAAAATGAAAAATTGGCCCCAAACTGAAAAATGAAAAATTGCCCCAAACCAAATATGAAATGGGGATTTATGAAAGATATTGGCCCTTATCATGTTTGGCGATTTTCGCCTTCGACTACGACATTTTTGTAATAGATTAAAGACAGCACAATACATTTTTCTTTAATCTATTACAAAAATGTCGTAGTCGAAGGCGAAAATCGCCAAACACGATAAGGGTGATTATTTAAAAAAATTTTTTAAATTCACAATAGTGAAATCAATATGGCTGGCGGCTATAATACTGATACTTTTTTAAGGAGATCATCATTATTTTCTAATTACTTTAAGACTAGGAGCGACACAGGTTAGAGATCAACCATATAGAGGTTTCTAGAGTCGCGGATTACTAGTCCGATAATAAAATGTACAAATCCAATATGGCGGATCCAATATGGCGCACAAAATGTTTAAAATTTTTAAAAAAGACAACGGAAAGTATGGGACCCCGTGATAGATATTTTACTAATAGATATTTGGAATTTAAAATGATGAAATGAATGTGGCGGCTATAATATTGATACATTTTAAAGAGATCATAATTTTCAAATTACTTTAAGACTAGGAGCGACAGAGTTAGCGATCAGTCATATGGAGGTTTTTAGAGTCGGAGATTACGAATCTAAAAATTATATTTCAAAATTCAAGATGGCGGATACAATATGACAGCCAAAATTTCAAAAAAAAAAATCAAACTTAATTTGTTAAAAAAGACAAAGGAAACTATGGGACCCCGTGATAGGTATTTTATAAACAGACATTTGGAATTTAAAATGGTGAAATCAATATGGTGGGTACAGTATTAGTGGGGGGTGTGCTGTAAAACGCGCGTTTTGAAATCAAGCGATTTACCAAAACGAAAAACCGTATTCTGTTAATCCGACGGTTTAGTGCATTCGAAGTTAAGTTCGTATGAAACATCTTAAAAATCTGAAAGATTAAAACCAATTAAAAAGCTGCAATAACTCAGCTTTTGAGTTGAACTTTTTCATGGAAACTAGGCGATTTCAAAACGTGCGTTTTACGGCACACCCCCGAGTATTTTTTAACAGATTATCATTATTTGTTAATTACTCAAAGATTAGGAGATCAGTTATTTTGGGGTGTTTGAAGTCGAGGATTATGAATCGGACAATGAAATTTACCAATTCAAGATGGCGATAAGAAATTTTGAAATAAAATTCTATAATTTTGTTTACTTTTAATAAGAGAAGTTTTAAAGCGTGACATTACAATATTAAGATCTGATAAATATAATAAACTTACATACCAAATTACATTAATGCTTTAAATTAAACAACAAAAGACAACCAACCCCTGCACATAAAATAAAAAAGTGGTCCGTAAATTTCGTCGCGCTGAATCTGAATCTGAGGTCTGTTTGGCTCGTAAACTGTAAAAAAAATTCGAGTAAATAGCGAAAAACCCCGAAAAATTCAGTTTTTCGCCATTTCTCGAAATGTCGGACATCAACTTCGGATTCATCTGGTAGAAATTCTTATGTACAGCCCACTTTTTTGGTATTGTATGCCGATCTATTGTTATATAATCACTTGTTAAAGCCCAAAGCTTACGGGTAGTTTTAGGGTTAATTGTCGATATCTCGAACGTTTATGAACGAGCGCAGAGGGTCGCAAAAATATAAGTAGTATACATACACTCTAAAACACTTTTGTTGAAAATTAGGTCGATAATAGTCGGCAACACTTTACAGATTATTATCGACCTAAAATTACACGCATTATTTTTGAACAAAATGTTTTTACTAAAAAAAGCGATTGGCTGCGTGCAGGTTTGAACTGCGACCTTCTGACTGATAGTCTGACGTATCTACCATTCAGCCATAGCCGTAGTATACTTTATGTTACATTTTTTCCACTTGGACTAATATGTTTAATTTGAAAGGTTTTTTCTTTAATAAAATGACTACAAAATCGATGTAATTTTAGACAAGGAACAATTTTCAACACAAATTTAGACAATATATGATCGTAAATTTGAAGTAATGTTTTAGAGTATATTAAGAAGTTATTTGCCATAACAAAAATTTCAATATCGTTCGCACCTTTGCGCACTTTGATGTTACAAAAATTCGGATTTCAAAAATGGCTAAATTTTGAGCACATCTGAAGAGTTTTATCTAATTTTTGTGATATATTTTTTAATTGTTTGCATTGGGTGTGTAGAAAAAGCTAATACAATAATTCTCATCTTAACTCTTTTTATTATTGTTTAAATTAGTGAGGTCAGCTTTAGAAGCAAAAAAAATTATAATATGGGACATTTTTATTTTAAACACTTGTCAAAAAAAATTCCAGAGACCAGAGTCACAAAATATTTTAGAGGAATAAAGCTTAAGTTGTCCTCTTTTAGGTAGTATAAATAAATTTTGCATTTACCTGAAATGTACTTTTGGCCAAAATATTTGAATCCTGGTGTAACACCTAATAAATGCCGTTTTTAAAGCCAAAAACCGATTTGCAATATCTTTTGCACTTTAAATATTTTGACGAAAACATAAACACAGTTTTGTCTCGCACTGTACGTGCATTTATTCTACATATTCCTTAAAGTACTTGATTCACTGAAGATTTTAAGATTTTAAAGAGTATTAAAAAATCAGGAGTTAAAGTATGTTTACACTTGCCAAATATTTGCTCAAAAAAACCCAATCATAACTTATATCACAAAATAAAGTTGACTATGCTGCAAAAAGCTATTTTTATATTATTTTTAATAAATGCGAACCAATACATATTTAAACAAATATTGGAATTAAAAAAAATACAATTTTAGCTTGTTTATTGGTCATGTTTTTTTTTTCGGCAAATATTTGCCAAGTGTGACCGTACCTTTAGTCATCACAGCTAACAGAGAAGAGTGGATGATGTAAGCATATCTTGATGAAATAATTTATACTCTACGTTTGTGCAAAACTTTTAAGTATTTTTAGGTTCGGTTGAATGGGTGCACCGCTTTGCGACAAGTTCATTCCAACTAACTTTCTTCCCAAAAATACTTGCTTTTATCTATGAAGTTGAGAATATTGCATAGAGTTCCATTTTGCCACTTCTATTATTTGCGAAATTCGCCCATTAACAAAAAATTTATCGGAGCATTCGCCATTTTGGCGCAAATTCTGCTGAAAACCGGCGTCAGTCCTGTTTTGAATTTTCTAATTTATATCCTTGAATTTTTTTTTTAACTTCACCCTTTTATGTCATGTCGACCCTAATGACACATACTTTTAAAAGAAATTTCAAAAACAAATATTCTCAAAATTTGGAAAATGCTTGCCGAAATAATTGGAAAACTAGTTAATACACAAAAACATTAACAATTTACAGTATTAAAAACTTTACAGCATTAAATTTTTAAAAAATTTGTTGATTGGGTTATTTTGGTTCCAAAGTGTTATTTCATAAACTATTTTTCAAAAATTTATTTTGAAATGTTTTGAAAGAACTACTTTGACCTTAAATACGACTTACATTGCCTATTTAAGCTAACATTTTTATTTTAGATCTCGTTTAATCGCCGCAGTGTGTCACCGCATACAAACTATGCGGAAGTTTAAAATATGAATTGAATGAAATCTTCCAGTAAACAAAATTAGTTCTGACATCCTGGTGTTAACGTTTAAAACATTCTGTGTAGCATATCTTAATATGGTTCTAAGCGACCTTACCATGCTCTCACTAATCGTTGGCAGGGATTTGATTTCTCGGACCAGTGCACTACGCTATCAGCTTGCACAAACACTTTCAAACTTCTTCCGTTGAGGTCCAATAGGATTTTATTAATCACTAAATTTCATAGCATCGTTGATATCGTTCCTACCATGTCCAGCTATGGAAAGCAAAAAAAATCGTTTTTTAGATACGTTGCCTTGGTCCTGCATTATATATGACGTATGTATAACCTGAGCAGAAGTCAAGCTTTTGGCGGGAGTATTCTGCTTTTTTAAGGTCGATCCCACTCAAAAGTTTTATCTCGCTGTTTCAATTTTAAAACTACAACACAGTGAGATGTTTATAGTAAAAGCAGGATAAAATTTTTAAGCGAGATCGACCTTAAAAAAGCATAATAATCTCGCCAAAAGCGGGATATCTGGTCAGGTTACGTATGTACCTTTTTGCAAAATGCTGCATTTTTCATAGAGAATTGAAAAGTTAATAAGAACATTTTAAAAACTTGCGCTGATTTTGAGTTCACAGTCGTTGCATTTTTGCGCTCTCCTAACCTTCATATTCGATAGTTGGACATTGTAGGAACTGATATTAGCATTCCCTTTGGCATTGTGCGGCTCGTGATACACTTTATGATCAATCCTTAATCCAGGTATGAGTACGCGGTCAGTTTTCAAAAGAGATTTTATCAAAGCCATCTTCTATATCCACCTTTATAAGCATGCCAACATACACATCTACTCAGAGATCTATGCATCAAGTTCTTCAGGTAGTCGTTTAAGATTTTCTTGCTATATATCGGATTCCACCGTAGGGTAGTGGATAGTGTGCAAGACTATTAACCGGGAGTTCGAACGTTCGATTCCTGCCAATGGCCTGGGTATTTTTGTAGAAAAGATTTCTGTAAAAAATATTTACTCCCTGTTTTTGTAAATAAAATAAAAATTTTCGTTAGGGAATTTGTATTGAAAAAACACTAAAAAAACTCATATTTGTTTTTGTTTTCAAATCAAAGTCCCTAACTAAGGTAGATCTATAAGGTATACTTATCGGCGAATTGATACAACAAAGCAACTTTTTTTTGGGAATTGTGGTCTCAAAAAATGTATGAGAAAAACTCAAAGCGAGTATTAAAATGTGAGTGGATTTTAAAATACACTACAATTTGGCAGCAAAATTACCGAACATATGGGCTGATGCACAGACCTTATATATCGACCTTGTCCCTAACGAAAATTTTTATTTTATTTATTTACAAAAACTGGCAGTTAAGCAGTATGTGTGTTTGTGCAGTATGTTTTATGACGCCTTTATTATAGGAAATATTACAAAAAGTCCCTGAAGCCGTTTGACGTATACTTCATATTTTTTCAATACATTAAATAATGATACTCATACGCCATACAGTACTGAGACAAATTGCTTTAAGCGCTTTTTGTAATTTTTCCTATAATAAAGGCGTCATAATTTGGGAACCACTAGCGCTATCCAAATGTTAGGTGCAGAAGACTGAACTGGCACACCAATTTTTTCTATTCGAAGGGGGTGTGGTGGCCCAATTACTTGTGGGTTTTATACGAACTATATTTTTTATTTACATATTTTTATTGCATCCATAGAAATTCACCCACCCTACTGTACACTTTAACAAATAATTGGTCTTTAAGGAGTTTTTCAACTGACTCGCCAAAAAATTAATAATTGGGTACATACATATATGTACATAATGAATTTTCGGTGGTTTATTTAAAGTTGTAAGGAAATCGATTTTATGGGTTTTACGCAAAAAAATTTGATTTACGAAAACATATTAGGTTTTAGTTGGCAAAGAGATACATACATATCTATGCACATATTGTACAAAACAAATATAGACAAGTATGTACAGATACAAAAAAAGTACACTTTAAAATCCTAAAATACATAATGTGCTCTCATAAACTACAAACATATATTTCTACTACATGCACACATACATACGTCATTGCATACAAGAGCCAGGATGTTTAGTTTTGAACTTATTAAGATACAATAAATCTTATCACAATCATTTGCGCAGTGGAAATTTAATATTATTTCAGAACTTTAGGAGATAATTTAACTAAAATACTTTTATAATTTATTGACTATACTAGTTTAAAAAAATTAACCTACAAAATAAGTTTTTTATGTTAATTTGGGGCACTGTGCACTGTTTCATAGATATATTTCTGCTATTTCAGCCAGTACAACTATTGTATGCATGGGATCAAAATTCATTGTGTTACATGCCTTGAAACAAAAATTCTATACATTTTTTTAATCTATAACCAAAGCATATTTATTTATCAGGTAAAATTAGTTCATCAGCTATAGCTTTTTTCATTCAACAACTCAGTTAACATTTTCTGCTGAATTCGGTCAGAGCTCAAACCAGAAATTCTTCACAAGACGAGAAATTCGTCCAAAGTCAATCAGAAAACATTCCAAAAGAAATCGGAAGAAATTCTTAAAATGTTTACTATATCGCTCATTTATAGCAACATAGTCATATCTCCACAAAATGAAAATTTGTAAAATGCGTTTGAAGTTTTAAGAATGTGAGCAAGTATATGGGTTGATAAAAAATATACCATGTCTATAAGTTAAAGATGATTTTGTGGCGAACACATGAAGCTTAAATTCGTTTAAATCCGGCAAAAAATAAGAAAGTTATGAGCAATCAAGTGAAAAAATCTGAATTTATTTTGGTTCAAAACCAAACGTTTTCAACCAATAACCTTAAAATTTATAGTAATTTTTTCATCTGAATTTCGTCAGGCCCGCTGCTTAATGTATTTTGATCCGATCAATGCAATCGTTGTTGTACTGACTGAAAGAATAGAAACATATCTAGGAAATAGTGTGCAATTTATTTATCACTAGCTAAAACCCGTGTGCTTCGCTAAACAATATCCCCTTTGTGATGAAAAGAAAAAGAACACGTTTATATTTAATTCTTTTTCAATTTTGTTTATTTAAAATTATTAAAAAAAAATATTTAATCTATTTGAGAGGTTGACTCCTTTCTATAATACTATCCTCGTTTTTGACGTTAATACTCACGAAAAAATTTCAAAATTCTGACTGTCTTGGCTTTCAAGATTAAAGTAAATATTGCTTCTGTGTATAAGGAAAATACCATCAGTAATTCGCTGTTAACATTTCAGAAAGATCGGTCCGCTGGTAATAGTTTTGAAAATATTTGCTATATATGAGAGGCGCCACGCCCACTTATACAATTTTGAAATTTTTTCCAGAGACAATGCACAGAGTTATCCCTAGAAAATTTCAAGGCTCTCCCTATATTAGTTTTTTAAATATTTAAAAATAAATATTTGCTCTTTATGGGAGGTGGTGCCACACCCTCGTGTCCATTCCGGACTCATTTGTGAACGAAAACGCACACTATAGAAAGCTTTGCTCACACAAAATTTCAAGTTTCTTGCTGAATTAGCTCCAAAGATATTTGAAAAATATTATATGGGAGGTGCCATGCCCTCTAATTTTTTTCTGACTATTATTTCTAGGATAATGCATAAAATCAATGGAGTAACTCCAACAATATCTTAGGTGTTTTACCGTATTAGTTCCCAAGATGTGTCAAAACTTATATTTGCTATATATTAGGGTCCGACCGAACGTTCGGGTTCGGTGTCGGAGTTCGGCAAAAAGGTATGTTCGGTTGATGTTCGACGTTCGGTAAAATTTTCACCGAACTTTGTACAATTTTTTTATATATCTATATATCATCAAAGATACACCAATCGTTGAAAAAATCTTAACTGATAAGGTCCGGTTTTTGAGATATGGATTAATTTTAAACTTAGTTTAACGTAGTCTGAAACTCCTAGACCAACATTTTAAGAAAAACTATATAAACTTGGTAATGGCGGCACAAATCTGTTTTCAGATTAACTAAACCTAGTTTAACTGAGATCTCAAAAACTCAGCCTAAGTTGTCGAAAATATAAACTAAATTTTAATTAAACAAATTCTTGTAAAAAAACAGAGATACACAAAATTGCAGTCTTCTAAAATATCGAAAAGTGCAACAACGTACTATGAATTTGTTCATTTTGTATTTATTAAATACAAAAAGTTGAGTAACATTTTTCACTTCAATAAAAAATTCGGTTTCGCGTTCGGTTCTGGTTCGGCTTCGGTTCTAAAAATTCTACCGAAGTTCGGGTTCGGTTTAAAAAAGTGCGTTCGGTCGGACACTACTATATATGTGACGTGTCACGCCCACTTGTCCACTTCTTAATAATATTTCTTTAAAAGCATTATAAAAAGAGCTACTCGCACAAATTTTGAAGTCTCTAGCTGCATTAGTTCCATAAATATCCTAAAATAAAAATTTCTTCTATATGGGAGGTGACACGCCCACTTACAATATTTAAAAATATATAGCTTATTGTTCCTTCAAGAGCATCAGTAATGTACTGTGAAAATTTCAGCAAGATCGGTTCACTGGTTTTGGAGTCGATAGCTTTCAAACATACAAACAGAGCAACAAACAGACACTCACTTTTATATATATATATAGATCGATTGCCGAGTTTTTTTTGCAATATCTCGAAAACTCTTCTTAAGAAATGTTTCATATTCGTATAATTTTTTGAAGTTATGAGAAAAATATCCAAAGAAATTTAATTATTTTGGCTTGAGTTCGAACTTAATGGTTATGGGAAAACGCTAAAAAAATCACAAACTAGATATGGGTAACATTGCTAATGGAGTTCTTGAACTTGTGAAATATAAATACAGGGAAGGTGTTAAGTACCCAGTAAAAAAAAATTAGTTTACATGGACTCAAATTTATAAGAGAGAGAACCAAGAATTTCACTTGCCAACATGTTTGGAATAGGCATGAATTTTATATGTTCAGTTCCGATCTTAAAATCTGTCAAAAGCTGTAATCATAATTATTAAATAGGTTTATTTTAATCAAAAATCATTTCAATCGATACTCAGAAAAAATTGTTGCCAAAAATGTTTGGTTGTAACAAAGTTCAATTTTTAGTAAATAGCTAATATTTTTGTTTGACGTTTAAAGTAGGGATGTAACGATACGCCGTTTTGCCGATCCGATACCGATACCGATATTTGAAAATAAATATCGCCGATACCGATTCCGATACGAATATTGAAATTGAGTTCAAGTTTAGATTAACAAAACTCAAGTCCAATTTTTTTATTATACAAAATTACATTGTAAGAGAGAATATATAAAATTGATTTTAACCCAGTATAAAAAATTTGAAGTAATTTTTAAGGAGCTACCTTTTCTTTGCTTCAAAAAAATCTATATTAAAAATATGCAGAGAATTAGTAGAAAACCAAGAAAAATTTGTTAATTCCTTTGTAATTTTAAAAAATACTCGCCATGCTTTTTAAAAAATCGATTTTTTAAAGAACATTTATCAACTAATATTCTTCTAAATAACTTAATAGCTTAGTTATTAAAAGTCTTCAAAAAGTTTATATTTATTCACTTAAATTTACATGAAAATAAAGTTTTGAGTTTAAATTCGCATAAAAAAAATTGTGAAAATGGATAATTTTTTATCCTTTTTCCTTGAGGAAAAACCATTATAGAACACCGAAAAAGAAATTTGTCCTAGCATCGCTTCCAATTCGGTGATTGGTAATCGAAAAACAGAACTTCTTGCAATGGCAAGGATATGTAAAACTAATTAGAAATTATCCAAATTTGCAACGCTTCCGGATCGCGAATTCTACATTTTAATGACTTCTTTGGAGTGTCTTTTTTTGCTGGAATAAGATTAAAAAACAACGACTTGAATTTGAATTCATGGTAAAATTAACAAAAAATAAATATTTTTTTTTACAAAATAGCAGCATAAAAGATTATTAATTTCTAAAATTGATATTAATAAGATTTAAAAAATAACGAAGTGAATTTAATTCATGGTGAAATTGAACAAAAATAAATTATTTGTTAAAAAAAAACTCTGAAAAAAATTTTAAAAGTATCGTCGTATCGACAGTAAAATATCGCCGATACCGATGTATCGGAAAATCTGAAGTATCGCCGATATATCGGTATCGGTATCGGTATTCGTTACATCCCTAGTTTAAAGTCTAGTTAGTACAAACGTATCGCTTTCGTGGAGATCAGCTGACAAAATATGTACCAAAAAAAAAAAAAAAGCTCGTTGCTGTTTACTAAAAACGTATCGTTGCTTTTGTCACGTAAAAAATCTACAGAAAGTAGATTTTTACGTAGCAAATGTCAAACTAGTCCCAAAGGCATTACAATCCAATAGTGGCTTTTCACACTATGCCTTTTTAGCCTGCCTATTTTTGACAATTTTCTTTTAAAACCCCTACGAAAAGTCATTCATATTTACATTACAGACTTTCTCTCCATGCCTTTTTTGACGATTATACACATGCTTAAGGCTGAGAGTACAAAAATGAGAAAGAGAAATATCAAAAACCCCCCAAATTTCAATCCATGCCTTTTTTGTTACGCCGCTAGTTTCTCACCACCTCTCTCTCTCTCTCTCTCTCTCAAACTAAAAAAGCCTGCCTTTAAAGCCAAACGAAAAAGGCACAATGTAAATTGCGTGTTAAGTTGTCTTTACATGGTAATACATGTATTACGATATGTATGAAAATGGACAAAATCTTATCATGTAAACGCAAAATGTATTGAGTAGGAGAGAATGCGGATAAAAAATTTGACAAGCGTTCGGAAAATGTTTATTTTCTAAACAATTTTAGAAACGTATGTATTATCATCATAATACCAGAGGTGTAAACGTGAAAAATACTTACAACAGACTTTTGTTCTCTTTTTTTATAGTATCTTTCCAACAACTTTAAATCACATAGATTTAAATAAATGACTTCGAAGTGTTTCCACCGAGTTTGTGAATGATTTGGTGTTCGAATTATCGTAGCCAAATAATGCATTTACTTTATAAGGTGTGCGCAGCAGCTGTAGCTGAATTTTTTCCATATATAGTTTGATATTTAAAATAAATTAAACATACTTTAATGTAATTTTTTCGAAACTGTCAATCACAATTGATGGATGACCCAGGGATGGAGTTTGTAATTTTAAAAGCAACGCAGGGTTGCGTAGATACATCCAGTTCGAAAAAGAGTATTTTCGACATAATTTAAAATAAATCGCCCACTTTGAGGTAATTTGGTCGTATGCAACATGTATGATCAATCATGTATAAATCAACATGATTTGTCCAAATCACCATGATTTGTCGAAATCAATTCGGTGGAAACATACTATTAAACATGAAGAGAATTTCATAATATTTTGATTCTACAAAGTCGTCAATACTTTGTATTACCATGTAAAGACAGCTTTACTAACAGCTGACAAAATTGCTTGGGGTGATACGTTTTCTATAACTAACAGCTAAAGTTGAGCGGTACTGAAAGTTCGAAAGTTATGCGATACGTTTTTGCTAAATATACCTTTATTTTTTATACTCATACATTCTTCCACACAGTCCTTGAAAAAGGTTCTATTTAAAATGATCACAGTAAAAATCACTTGTTATTGCTTATGTAAAAATGGCAACAACAATAACGGCGTAAAGTGTGCGATATCCGAATTAGTACAATTAATATCATATTTAAACTGCAACAAGTTTGTTTACTGAAGATTTCAGTAAATAGTAAATATTTTGCACACAATAAACATCAGCAGGCTTTTTTAATATTCTAGTACTCTTAATATATTCTTTGCGAGGTTTTGTATAAATATTAAAAAAAATTTACAAATTGAAACAAAAAGTTAGTCTGATATACCATCTTCCCTTTGTTCTTGCAAAATCATTGCTGTATGACACAAATTTGATTTATTAGGAATTAGAATAAGAGTTTCTAAAAGTAAAATGGCTGCTAAATTCATCTCAATTGAAAAGATTAAAATCAAAAATATAAAATTTTTCCGAATTCTATTTGGATAGACAAAATTTATGATTTCATTTAATTAAAATTACGTCAATCTTACATTCATAAAATCGTTAAGAGACTTAACAAAAGTGTTGCTAATTTAACATTCTGAATATGTATTGCAATATAAATAATCTAAAATTTTTGGGTTGAAAGTAGCCTTCTTGTGGTCCTTTACCGAGCTTAATACCTATTGTCCAGAAAATGGAAGGTGAAGCCAAAGAAGGAAAGGAAAGTGAGCCTCAGTGAGTATCTAGCAACGTCTAATAATGACATTAACGACTCAACTATAAAGTTATTTTTTCTCTTAATCTATATTATATAACAACCAATAATAAAAAAAAGTCATTAGATACAAATCCATAAATATTTATAGAAGAATTCACTCTTTTTGTTAAGCATTTTTACAAAGAGTGAACTTTGCCTATTTTTAAAAGTAACTGCCTGATTTATTTACCAAACATATTTAGCTATAATTTTTAATTTTGCAAAAGACCGAATGTTAAAAAGCAGATTATCAGCCATGGTCTGTATTCCATGTGGAATGAAAATGTGCGGAATTACCAAAGCATTGTTGTTGCAAATTAATATTTATAACAACAATGCACATGGAATACAGAACACGCCTGTTGTATATTATCTTAATGCCTTTAATTCCCAGTGAGGGAACTTATACACAATTACATATACATACATATATACAAATATAATAATTTTTATTAATATTTATATTTTGCATGATATTTTTTATTTATTTTACAACTTATTTTTTATAAATAATTAATGAAAATATTTTATTTTTATGAAATTATTTCATAATTTTAATGAAATTATTTCATTACTTTAATAACATTGTTTAATTATTTTAATGATATTTTGTCATCATTTTAATTAAAATTATATCATTCAGTTAATGAAGAAGTTATTAAATAATTAAGGTCTAATAAATGACAAAATATTGTTGTCATAAATTCAATGAAATGTTCTTACGAAACTATGAAAGACATTGAAGCAATTCTCAATAGTCGTGAAATTTTCCATATATTACGAAATATTTCATTGGAATCATGAAGAAATTCTTACAAAATCGTTTCATTAGATTTATGAATTGAAATTCTTTCAGTGTAAAGTAAAACTTCCGGTTTTAAAAACTATTATGAAAATTGTAGTTCTGCATCGACTGGACATTATTTATTTCCTCGTGCCCAAGTGTTTGAAGTTGGATACAATAATTTCAGATGCTGTTATAAATCTTTTTAATTTTTATGAAACGTATTATGTGCCTGTTAGAATATATAGTCTGCTTCAAGAATATGCACCAAAAAAATTTGCAAATAATATTTTTTCTGTCTTCATAAGGCATAGGAGAAAGATTGCACCAATAGAAGTATATAAGCAAAAAATTTGTGTTCCACTAAACGAACCAAAAATTGTAGAAATCCATTTTTAACACAATATCCTTTTGCATTTAATAATGAATATTAACTGCAACTGTGATGATGATATGTGGTGCTCCACAGTAATTGAAATTGTTAACACATATAAATATCTTGGGATATATGTGGACTACAACTTTAAATGAAAAATGTATGTTGAAGAAGTACGCAAAAAGTTTTGAAAAGCCACCTTCATGCTACATCACTTAAGCTATTGCTCCAGCATAGACTTGCCAACCGTCCAGTTTTCGTCAGTACATACCAGTTTTAGAGTGAAATGTCTCGGCGATACTCCGAACGGGACGCCATTTGTCCCGTTTGAGAAAAAACCCAACTTTTTATTAGTTTTCAGGAGAAAAAAAATCGAGAACTTTAGCACTTTTTTATACTATACCGTCAGTCGCCCTACAGATAATATTGGACTACGTGCTCCATTTTAGATGAAATGGAGTAGTTACAACATAGTCCTATGTAATGCATTCATGGACCATGTCATTTACAAACAATAAATTCTAGTTAACCGACACGTGTTTGCGCTTTAACGAGTGCAATCGTTAAAACACGAACACTGAGCTTTCCATCGAATTGTGTCATAGAGTAGTATTAAGACTAGTCCGATGTAATGCAGACATGCACTATGTCATTTGCAAACAAAAGCTTGTAGTTAAGCAACAAGTGCTCGTATTTTAACAATTCCAACACGAACACTTGAGTGCTCCATCAATGGTGACATGGAGTAGTTTTGAGACTGCTCCAATGTAGTCAAAGTTGTGTTATATGGTTCCGCCCAAGAACATCGTAATTTTAGATCGATCATGTTTTCTCCATACATTTGGGTTATCTTTGGACTAATCCTAGTCCTCTATGGAGTATACTTTACATGCGTTTATGGACTGGTCGCGTTATCTGCAGGGCGGTTAAGCTATTGTTTGCAAATGACATGGTCCATGAATACATTACATAGGACTATGTTGTAGCTACTCCATTTCAGCTAAAATGGACCACGTAGTCCAATATTATCTGTATGGTAATAATGAAAACACAACAAAACTAAAACCTATTCTTGATTTTATTTGTTTTTTCTTCCACACACACACAAATATTGTCTCACTATAAACACTATTTCATTTCTGCTGACACTATTACCAATTGAAATGCAATAGTGAAATTTGCTTCGACACTACAATAAATAATGCTGTTGCTTGACATTATTGTAGTATGCTGTTGATAAAAGGGAATACCAATTTTATATAAAATCAAAAGCAATAAAAAGAGAGAACAATTCAGTAATGTAGATTATGAAGACTACACAAGCAAATGTTTTGTGCTCACATTTAGTACTTCATATATATTTTAAACTATTATTACATTTGAGTAGTCCACTTGCAAACGCCGCTATGTTAATATATGGAAATTTTTAGAAAATCGATTAAAACTTCAAAGAACAAGTAAAATGGCGGCTTTTAGCGAATTTTTATTTTTTCAACTTAGCGGTGTTTGCAAGTGGACTACTCATTTCTTTAATTTTATTTTTATAATTATATCATTTCTAATTTTTATTTTATAGAATTATTTGATAAAACAAACATACTTTATTTCAATTTTACTAAATACAAACTAAAAAATGGGCAAGAAAGATAAAAAGAAGGAAGAGTAAGTTAAAGATTTTCGTTTTAATTTTTATTGTCGAATAAATTTTGTTTTGAAAAATTTTGTTTTGAAAAATGTTTTGAAAAATGCTTGTAAATTATTGTTTTCTAGAAAGGCTAAAAGAAATAAAACAAAAACTACTTAGTGCAAGTAACTATTATTGCTAAACATACATACATATATTGTACATAACAATAATGATAAGTATATGTATAAATATATAAACTATAATATATCTACATTTATATAAAACTTACTATACAAACCAAAAGTAAAGATACTTAAATATTTTACTTTGAACTAATTTTTATTAATTTTTTGTAAAAACTTAGTTTTCTTCTTAATCTTTAGTTATATAATTTTTAATTAAGTTTATTTTCTAATGCACCTTTATTAATAATTGAAAGAAATTGAATATTAATTTTGCTATAATATTAATATAGGGCGGATCCAGCACCAGCCGGAGATGCACCACCAGCAGGTGAGGGCGCTCCAGCCGGAGAGGGTGGAGATGGTGAGATTGTTGGAGGACCACGCAACCCTCAACAAATAGCGGCACAAAAGCGTTTGCAACAAACCCAGGCACAAGTCGATGAGGTAAGTTTATATAATTTTTATTTTAAAATTGAAATATGATTCTCAATGGCAAAAAATAGGAACCACACCATAGTCGCTCATACTGGCACTAGAGTTCCGAACATTATTCGGCTCGTATATGTACACAGCCGAATAAAAACCAATGTACTCACTAAAGAGTAAAACATAAACAACAACTTCATTTAGTTGTATGAAAGCTTCTTGTTTTTTTATGTTGTTGTTTTTCTTTTTAATAGGCACCAAGTGGTATATTACTAGCGCATACTCATAAGCACTAATACTAAATTAAAAACTTATTTCTCTCGATGGCCAGCACTGAGCCACACTCATATTAACCTTTAAGCTACTTTTCCGAAAGAAGGATATTTTATATTTAAAAAGGAAATTAAATTTACAACCTCAAACACGTGGAGCTGAGGGGATGTTAACATATTATGAAAAGCCATTTTCACAGTTTTTAAACCGCTTCCCTCTTCGGAACGCTACTTAACAAATTGGAGATAAAGATTTGTTAAAGATTGATAACACTGACTGTAACGCACAAAAAATAGCATCGTTCTAACGACTGATTCTGGCAGGGGCACCAAAAAAATATATCGTTTTGAAAGTTTACATATACACCCAGAAAAAATTTTGGTTGGAAAATGTTAAGGCCGATAAAATATGAGTTGAATAGACTATATTTCAACTCGCACTATCAAGTTTCTAAGAATCCAAAACACAATCCATGTTCATTACTATAAGAGCATAATTATAATAAAGATTCTGACAATTCTTAAATTGATCAGATCAACCGATCGTATGATTTTGTCATGACTAAGTAACGAATATGATGAGCACTACCGAATAAAATATTATGAATTGGGTTTTACTACCAATTATTGGTACATACATATTTGCAACTAAAAAAAATTGTCTTTCTAAATTTATTTTACTTTTTACCGGTTATTGCAACTAACAGTGGCTAGTCCATGACCATATGAGTCAACTTTTGCTGCGCAACTTTTGAGTATATGGGGAGAGAGGTGAGAAGATTGGGAAGGGGTACACTGCTTCATGTACATGCAACTCTCTTTTGTTTTCTTCTTCGTAATATTAAGCAACAACAAAATCTATGTAAAAAAAACAAAAGCTACGCAATAAGAATTTCATTATATGTACACGAATGCAACTTCAAAAGAAAATTTAAGAAAGTTGTAAAATAACTTATTTTTCAATCATAGTTCTATGATAGTTAGTGCAACTGCCAAAATTCGATTAGCAACAAATTCGGTTGTCTTTACGAATCTATTTTTTCTGTGTAGTATTTTAGGGGGAGCTAAAGTATCCCCCCTTTTGCATAAGTCTTACGTTTAAGAAGTACTTAGCACTTTTGTGTAAGACACCACGAAAAACATTTTCGTAAAACATTTTAACCCTCTAACTCTGCGTTGTGTGGGTCTTTTTGTCCCTTTATTAAAAAAGGGGGAAAACACTTCCCTTCAGCTGCGATATAGAGGGCTGAAATGTTCCACATAAATATTTGTCATAAAATTCTACTATAGGTCTTAAAAAGACACTCAAGCTCCAGGCTCAACTTGAGTGCCAGAAATCATTCAAAACTTACATTTTAAGTTTAAGGGTTAATTTGTTACTTATTCACAATTAGTACTTGGCATAGAAAATCTTTTAAGTCTTAATAATATGTGTTCAGCACTTTTATGTTAAACAGCACGAGAAAAATTTTTCTGGGAAATTTTAGCCCTCTAACTCTTCGTTGCATGGGTCTTTTTGTCCCTTTTTAACGTCCCGTAAAATAAATTGTAATATTTCAAAACCCTGAGGTCTTGAGTTCAAGACTAGTTTCAGGCAAGCCAACAACATCATGCATTTTTCTCATGTGCATTGGTGTGTTATAGTGTTGTTTGTTGTTGGACTGTTAAAGTGATGAAGGCATAGCACTGATCACTTTGGCAGTACCGAAATATCCTAATGCACATCACAGCACCCTCCTTCGTCGGTATTGTAACAGAATCGTCGGCGAAGTAAAAGAACTAATAAATGGCTACACAGCTTAAACAAATTAATGCCTCTACTTGAAACTAGAGGGACTGCAACACTGCTCTACAAAAATTTAACAAAAAACGCGCAATAGCAGAGTTGTAAATGAATTAAGCTTTCTATATCTCTCCCACTTCACCACCTGTTCTCTCTACACTATCCCTTTCCCAAAGAAGGTAACACAATAGCCCGATTCACAACCTTGTGCAAATGATCTTGCATCGCAGCATTTGGAAAATAGTATTGTATATTGATACTCACCACATAAAAATTGTTAGTGGTGACTATAAATATACTATACCATTTTGCAAATGCTACGATGCAAGACACTTTGCACCAGATTGTGAATTGGGCTATTAATTAATTAACTGGTAGGCATTCATTATCTGATAGTGTTACTTGTCTTTAAAAATATGTGAACAGCTCCTTAGATGATTTAATCGATTATTTATTGCGATTAATATTTTTCGCTTTGATTAATTGTATGATTAATAATTCGATTTTTTTACCATCACTTCATACTTGCTTATGCATTAAGCAAATTTATTTCATTGAAAGATAGATAAAACTTTAAAATTTTTCTAAAAACTTGACTAGTGAGAAAGGGTATTTAGAATCACCCTGTACGTAGGTCAATAATTAAAATGTTGTTCTAAATTGTTGGCTTTTGAGGTCCTCAAATGTTTACCTTTATCAAAGCTGTAAATTTTTTAAATTTATAACAAAGAAAAGAAAACGGTTTTGGCCCCCCTATAGACTGCCAACATCGACACTTATTATCTTTAATAGAGGGCTGCACGAATATACTCGAAGGTACTCGTATGTATGTTCTTGTGTGTATACATGTATGTTTTTTTGTATATATATGTGTATATATGTATGTATATATGTATATTTGGTCGTGGCAATGTATGTACACACATATACATGCATGTATACATAAGTATATGCATAATAACATACATCTATGCACACACGAAATTCATACGAGTACAATCTACGAATACATTTGTGTACACTTTGCAGCCCTCTAGTGTTTAATACTTTTTTAAGTTACTTTTAACACAATAATCTTCTTCATTTACAGGTTGTTGATATTATGCGAACAAATGTTGAGAAAGTGCTCGAAAGAGATCAAAAACTATCGGAGCTGGACGATCGTGCTGACGCCTTGCAACAGGGTGCCTCACAGTTTGAACAGCAAGCTGGTAAATTGAAACGAAAATTCTGGTTGCAAAACTTAAAGGTATTTTCGCTGTTTCCATTTGTCTTTCCTCAATCAATAGACTTAAACTCTTATTTATTTTATAATTTAGATGATGATTATTATGGGCATAATTGGTCTGGTTATTGTGGCCATTATTGCAAGTAAGTAAATTTTATAATTTTTCATAAGAATATAAAAACATAAATGGAATACAAATGAAAATAATTTAACATTTTGGTGTTAAATAAAAACAAAGAAAACGTACGCATACACATTTCGAACCATTACTATTCAAATTCATTTCATAAGAAAAACAATCATAAATATTATTTTAATTATAATTAAACACGCATATTCATTATTTTCATTCATAAATTAATGACATTTTCTATTATATCAAATTATTATGCAGGAAAATCGGTTCTATTTCTAGAACGCATATATACAATGTATTATATAATATAGAGTTGGTACTTATTTGAAATAGTGAACTATGTAACTAAATCTATAGATTTATGGCCTATAATCATAGTTATAAAAAAAGTATACTTTAAGAGTTCTAAAGTTTACTTTTGTTAAAAGCACACTTTTGGTATACTCGGGACAGGTTAAAATGTAGTTAAAATGTAAATACCTGTTTTACCAGCTTTTTCTGCTTATGTCAACAATTTGCAAATGCGATCATTGCCAAAATATTAATAATATTATATAAATTCTATTTTTCCGTTGTAAATTCGTTTTTACTTTTATTTAAACTTCGAATTATTTTATACCCTTCACCAAAAGTTTATAGGTTTGTCATTCCATTTCTAATTTCTAGAATATTCATGTGCAACTGTATAAAGTATACTGTATGCATATCGTGTTTCCTTATAGATAGGAAAGCCGAAATAACGATATATGTTTGTCGGTCGGTCCCGCATTGAAACGCCGCTCATGAAGGCTCTAGATAACATACGATCTTAAATAATGAATGAATCTGCTAAAAATATCCGAAGAATTATGCTAATAAATTTCAGTGGAATCTGTTTCTGAATTACTGAGATATAGCCAAGAACCTTTTTCTTATGTTTCCTCATATTTTTATTGTTTTTATGACCTTATAAGTCTGATGGTCCTCTATAATGAACTGGTCTATCAAGTATAGTTCTGAGAAGTTTTCTGTTGAAAATCATCGAGGGATAAAAAGAGATAGAAAATATATACGAACGATGTTTCCTTTAGGGCGTTATATACATCACTTGAGTCCAAATTAAAAAATATTTAACAAAAGACCGTGAAAAAATCGGAAAAAGCACTAAATCGAAAAAAAATTGCACAAAAACAGAAAAAAGTAGCTAAAACGAAAAGAAATCGCAAATATTCAGCTACAGTATTCTGCTGTCTATAATAGAATGGATAGCAAATAATTTAATCTTATTTTATGAGTTTATCTTTATATTATTTATACGAAGTTTTATTTCTTCGAATTTTTTAAATTTTCGTACTAGGTCACACCCGTCGGTCACACCAGTCTCATTTTAAAAATGGTTTTTTTATGAGAAAAAAAATTTTTTGTCAAACAGTAAATACATAATACCATTAAAAACACTTTGAACAGATGTCTATACCAAAATTATTGTGTACCTTCTAGTCAAAATTTTACAGAATTTATACTGAGTCATAATTCTTTAAAACTAAGATTTGTAAGGTCACACCTGTCGCAGCTTTCTAACGACCATTTTGAGCAAAAATCGTGTTCTATCAGTGTCTACCCGTTATTCAAGGACTTTAAGCTTAATGTCCTTCCGAGCCGCAACGTTTTTTTAAGTAAAAAATTTTATATTCTTGATTCATAACAAAAAATGTGTGTAAAATGGTCACACCCGGCTAAATGGAATTACTCTACTTCTTGTTATATGCATTCTAGAACTAGCGATTTCAAATTCAGATCTATTTAGCTACATTTTCCAACAACAAAAATGCATACAATTGTCGTATACGTAAAAAAATATTTTTAATTTATATAAAACTTTATCAAAACAATTTTTTATGAATACGACAGTTATGCTTTAATATTTCATTACTATTATTAAAGATTTTCATTTACTTAATTATTTCTTTTCAAATTATTTTTTTAGGTAATTTTATGTAGATTGCTAGTTAAAAATAAAAATTTAATTAAAATTCTTAAACAAACTCAATTAACGAAATTGGTTACAAAAACTATCAACGATTGTGTTAAAATATCATTTATTTAAAAACCATTATGTTTAGGAAAAAATAATATATGTATCACTTAAACTCAACTGCTAATGCTTTAATTCCCTTCAAAATTGGATTTAATCAGCTTCATAAGCTCCTAGAACTAACTACTATCAATATCATCATTATGATCATCGTTTCAAAATCTGAAATTAACTCAAACTAATATTAAAAAAAAAAAAAATTATTAATCTGAACAAAACAAAAAGAGCACTCACTTATAATAAGTTGTCCTCAATTAAAGGTTTAGTATAGAATGTATTTTTAATTAAACAATTAATTTAAATTTCATTAATGTTTGTTTGTATTTTTATTTTTGTGTATAGTTTGGAATTTGAAAAAAAAAATTTTAACTCCAAATGTTTATTTGAATTACTTTTGTGTTTGTTCGTCCATTTGTTTGTAATTTTTATTTTCGTTGTGTTTCTCTTTGTTAATGGTTTGTTAGTTTGAAATTTTTGTTTGTTCAAAACAAACAAGTTTAGTTTAATTAGTGTTGAATAAAAATTTATTTTGGCAATTGGTAATACATAGTATATTAAACCAACATGTGTCAGTCCATCCTTGTGCCTTTTTAAATACCCCAACCCCCCCACTAATTTTACAATTGCATAATTAGTTTAAAAGTTAACAATCAAAATACATAGTACCAATTTAGTAACTCATGTATTTGTAGTTTGATGTTAGTTTATTTTTTATGGTCACAAAAAGACATTTACTTCCAGACCTTCAATATCCACCACCCACCCAAAAGAGAATAACAATATATGAAAATCCTCAAAAATGCTTAAATTAACTGTACCACACCAAAAATATGTAATTTCAAAATAATATCATTCACAACCAATCACAACTTCTTGTCTACAAATTTATTTTGATGTTATAGAGTTTTTCATTTGCAATAAACCATTATTTTAGAATTCTGCAAATTTCTATATAAATGAGAAAAAAAACAAATTTTGAAAGCAAGTCGACACATATTATTTGATTTCAAAACCAAATATGTATTCATATTCCGCCCTATTGTGAAAGGCGACGACGACGTCACAGCAACACGACATCAAAAAATTGTCACTTGTCTACACTTTGTCGACAACAATTGATTAATATTAACATGCTGGACTAACTTTATAAGCTTCAGAAAATAGTAAGAGACTGTCAATAGCAATCAATTCTTGTCGACAATGAGTACACAAGTGACAATTGTTTACTGTCGTGTTCATGTGACGTCGACGTCGCCTTTCATAATAGGGGGGATTATTTATTTTTAATTGCACAAATAAATTTCACATCTTATGTATGACTTTATATAGGGAGAATACCGGGTTCATTTCGATCCCTTACGTGCCTCACTGGTTGATTATTGAGTTCACCATTGGGTCGACCTAACAAATGTTAAGACATGAGCCAACGCCAGCGTTTGCTCTAGACGTTACTGTAGTGTTGTGAAAGTATTGAGTATTTGAGTACCGAGTAATCAATACCGAACATATTTTTCGGTACTCGATACCCAAAAGTAGCTACTGAATACTTTCAGAGTTGTATTTTCTAGTGTAAAAACTAAATTTTGGCATTGAAATATATTATAGTAATACAACTCTGTTAAACCAGGTTTTCATATAATTCTAACCCTTTTCATTTAGAGAGATATTAACTAAGTAATTAAAATAATTGAATATTTAAATAATTTTAAAGACCCTGGTTATTCAAACATGTTTCAATAAATGCGAATTTAAACACATTAGACATTTTTATTTTTAAATAGAACAGCCGTTAAAAGTATCGAGTAGTATCGAGTACCCAGTTGAAATTGTATAGAGTAGTATTGAGTAGTCAAAAGTAGCCGCTTTTTACAACACTACTTTACTGATTTCTGAAAGTCGACTGGTAATTATCGACTTCCATTCTCACCACGGAGACCGTAGTAATTGCTGACATCTGACTTAGACTGAATTCCACCCCACCCCATTTCACGAAGATGCCGGCCAGATCTGGTGCACTGATGGCTCCAAGCAGGAAAATAGAGATACGGAGCCAGGGAATACGGTCCTAACTTGTAAAGGTCCATTCAAATGGGTACCCAGTAAAAAAAATTGCTTCAAAAAAAGCAGGTTTTTTATTATGAGAGAATAAAAGTAGAGCATACAAACCTGCCGATATCGCTGCTGATTTTTGTATGGCAAGTTCTCGGCTTGGAGTACTACATTTTTTGATACAAAAAGCGCTTTTTGAAGCGCTGAAAATCATCACCATTTTCAGCACTAAAACTGTAAGAATATGGAACTTTCCCGCTGCATTGCATCAGCAGTGAAAAATGATTTTTTTTATAGTTTCTTTCATATACGTTCACTGCTCTGCAATAAGCTCTTATTTTAAAGCGTATTATTAAAAGTTTTTACTGGGCAAATACCCTACGATTTTTCAGGCGGAAGTCTATGGCATCCTTATTTCTGCTTGAGAAAGATTGAGGAGAAAATGTAAAGGTATTCGCATCTCGACTTTATGTTGTGTGCCTGGCCATGAAGGCCATGCTGAAATGAACGAGCTTTATAGGTCCGGACCGTAAGTTTATAGGACCGGAACCCTTCTTGGCAACTTGCGAGGATATGTCAAAGAGCAGAGTAATTCCTGGGCTCAGATAGAATTTGCCCGGCATGGATTGCCCTTCACGATCTAAGACAAGCAAAACGATTCATTACGTTATCCCAAAACAAGTTCCAAAAGTTACCGGTTACCGGACAGTGCGGTCTCAGACAACACCAATTTATCATTGGCAACTCTGAGACCAAGCTATGTAGACTCTGCGAAATGCAAGAAGAGAAGCTGGAGCACATTCTCTTTGACTGACCGGCGGTAGTGGCGTACAGAATGAAGGTCCTTGGAGGTACCTTAATGACTCCCGGTGAAGTATACAAACTCTCACCATATAGAATAATTGGCTTTATTTGTAGCCTTGATCTATTTCAGTCAACAGTTGGGCTGCACAAGATATCCTTTGGGTCGCGGTGCTTATGACCTTTTCATAATAATAATTGTCCAGCCAGAGCTGGACACTCACACACTCACGTTCACTGCTGTCTCAGCTCTTTGCAGGCATAGTCTACAAGTATCAGCCGCAGTTACCCACGGTTATACCAAATAACCTTATCCGCTGTCGTGGGCTCCTTGAGCACTATACGAGCCTGCCTACATTTTGTAGTCTCCCCGCAAACTTTCCAATTTTATGGAATTCAACCACTGTAGGACCATAGCTTTAATCATATCATACCCCAATGTAATCCTGGGTTCTGGTCCACAAACCGTCACAGCACATCGCTTTATTGCAAGTTCATCTGCTGCCTCGTTTCAACATCAGTGTTACCTCATTAATTAACAGAGGCACACTAATTGGCTTGGAGTACACGTTCTCTTGCTGCATTCAACTAATCCCCGTCTGATTATCCAGTGCAATGAGAATTCTCTTCCCCTCCATCTGACTGTCAATCATGTGATACAATGCAGTGAGGTGCCTCACTCACTTGAGTGATCACCTGTACCTGTTCTTTCGTCCATAAGAGATCCATTATTAAAAATGCTGATATCACTCTTCATACATTGCGCAATGAGTGTCCGATGCAGTCTTTCGACTATCCTTCTTCTACTCATGCGTTCCAAAGGCATTTGAGTCTTCCTAACCTATTTATCTATAAGGTCCAGAATACTCCTATGCCCCGTGTCTGATCCAAAGTGATGCCAAGAGCCATCATTAGTCCATGAATATCGGCCAAGTGGCATCACTTTCGACATCTAGTACAGACATTTCCGCCGTCCAACGGCGGCAATTTCAGCACTTCTTCCATTGTTTTTTTTTTTTTTGTTTGACCAGTACTCAGGGGATGACCTCTACTCATGCAATGCATGGTGCCGGAACTAGGAAAATTTGTTATGGGAAGAAGGATAGAGGAAGTAGCGTTTGTGAACATTAGATTTGAAATTCCCATGTTGAAAGTAGCAGGAAAGACCTCTGCAGGGAGTTTAATCCACATACGAACTGTTCGGCTAAAGAACGAATTTTCTCTGTAATGCGTAGTGCGATCAACTGGCGTATCTACCACTAATGGATGTGCTCTTACTGAAGAACAACGTGTTGTTCTCAAATAGGAGCGGATTTCGGGAACAAATTCCCTGATGTCATCAGAACACAATCCATTGTAGTAACGATAAAACAGTGAAACACATCACACATTGCGTCGATGCTCCACCGATTCAATGGAGCTGGCTACCCTCCTCCCCCCCCCCTATGAGCTTCTTCGCCCTCTCCTGTACGCGGTCGAATAACTTTTAAATAGGCTTTGAAGCGCCGGCCCATACATGAGAGTTGTATTCCATTTTCGGACGGGTATAGGTGGTGTAAATGCTAAGGAGATCAGATGGAGTGAAGTATCTCTTACTTCCAGATTAGTTTCGTATTATTCCAGATTAGTTTCGTATCATTCCAGATTAGTTTGTATCTATCGTTAACCCTATATATTTTAACTAACTGAAGATATTAATTTCCGAAACCCCCAAATACTTTCGTAACGCCAAAATGTATTCCAGGAAAAAAAATATTGGCCCTTGTTATGAACGTTAACCCGTGTTGATGAGTTTAAATCAAACAAATTGCACGCGCACTCCGATACAACCTGATAAAACATGTTTTATTTACAACTTGTCTGTATTTATATGGTTTTCTTTGTTACTAGAACGATATGATTTGTTTCATGGGGAACTACGGAGTAATAACCAATGAATTACAAACGCATTTATGACTCAAAAAATAAGGGAATATGGGTTCAAATACCCTAGTGGGTTTTGGAGCTATCAGCATAGAAATCCACACCTCTTTTTCTACCAGGAGTACCATTAGTCCATGAATATCGGGAATGTACCCAGCTCGTATAGAAGCATTCGTGAATTAGAACGAGTGAGGCGTGTTAAACTTTACGTAAATGTCAGGCACGGATCCAGGGGAAGGGAAAAAGGGATATTTCCCCCTCCCAAAACGAATAAAATATACCTAATTTCTATGGATTTTTAAAAGAAATTTTACAAAATGGTATGTATCATTTAAAATTTCCCCTCCCAAAACCTTAAGCTGGATCCGCGCCTGGTAAATGTAAAACGACGTAACTAAACTTTTTTTAGTTTTACAGCTAAAGGAAAAACCTGAATGAAGTAATTCAAATGAATGAAGTAACGCCTTTTTATATTTGTTTTAGAGTTTTGAAAGTTTGCTAGAAAATGGATTTTGATATAGTACAAATTTTTTTTTGTTATAGTTACGCGGTTTTGTATTTTAGCTAACAATACTATGTACAGAATAAGATTGTATAGTTGTATCACATTTTTAAGAAACAATTATCAAGCGCAAATCAATTTTGTGAATTCATCATTATCAGTTTACAAAATATTCACTTAAGCAGCATAATTTCACAACATGTTCATACAAAATATAAATTAAAAATTCATAAAATAAATTCTTCAACTTAAATCATTTTACAGAGAAAGATGAAGATTAAACCTAAGAAAATAACAAAAAAGTATTAAAAATAATACAAACTAAAGATCTTTATAAAATCATATAATTTCAAAGGTAAACTAATGTTTAGCAATTAAATAAAAGACTTACGAAAAGTATTGCTAAAATAATTTCCATCATGAGTGTAATCAATAGCAGCCAATAAACGACATTGTAGGAGCACTTTTTATGTAAAGTTTTTTTTATTTTGTTACTACATACATACTTATTTTAAATTTTCTGCATTTTTATAAGAATTTGAAATCATTCATTTAAAAAAAAGGAGAAATTAATTCAAGCACACATTATCCATATCCAAACAAAAAAACTTTCATTTTATTTAGACTCCTGGTTTTCAAATGGCCCTGATACCAGTGGTACTATACCACAAATATCATCACCACAACAACCATCCAACAGTAATGTAATTGTCGACAATGGCAACAATAATGGTCAGGTATTGGAATCGGTGCCTGAATCACCTCATGAACAAGAACATCATGAATTACCCGAACACACATTACAAAAAACACCAACTGCGAACGAATTACAGCCAGACACAAAATCAACCAATTCAGAATAAAAATATTAAAAAAACAAGACATTTCTTTAAACAAAAAAGTATTTCACACAAAATTGTAAGCACGCTTTTAAATTTTCAATTTGAAATATATTTTTTTTTGTTGTAATTAAAGGCATAAATCTGAGTATTAAAGGCATAAATCTAAGATTGTACTTGTAAAAAAGCCGTTTTTTAACTAATTTGTTTTACACATATTTATAATTTTTTACAATGAAATTTTAAAATTTTCCAGCAAAAATTTTGATGGCAAAGTAATGAGCTAAAGTGCTAATAAACATACCCTTCACTACTTCTACTTTGGCATTTAACAAATTGCTTTAACCCATCGATGTCATTGGAGGCAAGTACTTACCACCTTGGCTTAAAAATAAAATCTTAAAAATTTCAATATTTAGAAGCTATTGAATACACAAAACATAATAAAAATTAAATGTCTCTGGTGAGCATTGAACTCGTGCCATTTTAAGCTATTGTTGTGTTGTTTGTCGTGTTTTACTCAATGGGTTACTGCACAACTAGTTTGCAATGCGCTTAAAATTTGTTTTTACGAACATGCTCGCAATTAAAAATAAACCATTTCGCTGCGCCTGGGATTGAACTGCTGATCACCACTGCTGATCATCTGTATGATAGGCGCAGTTATCATATAATTTTACTAAGCTGTTATTTGAGTCTTTAAATTTCTCTCCCCCCAACTTAATTTAAAGAAAAAACTACTCAGTTTTATGCCTTATAACTATTTTAAAAAATTAATCGAATGCATGCTTTTTGTAATTAAACAATAATATTTTAATTTTGGTTTATATTTCAAAGTTTTATTTTTATTTTTGCACAGCACTTGAAAGAAATTGGACGCAAATTATTAAAAGATCTATCGATGTTCATTTAGCAAATAGAATACCAAAAAATTAACATTGCGTTTATGAATGAAAAATTATTTTGGAGATAAATGTAAATACATAAAAATTAGACTTCCGCGCACATTGATTTTTTTTTTAATTTCTTATGGACATTTAAAACTTTATTTAATGAAATACATATTGTATATATCCAGCAAAAACTACTGATTCGGCCGAAGCAGGGGCCGAATCGTCGCTTTCGATATCGAGCTGATTCGATCGAGTTTTCTTACTTTGAGATTATGATATTCGCTATCGAACAATACAAACACATTGTTCGATATCGAATGTCATAATCTGAAACTAGGAAAACTCGAACGAATCAGCTCGATAGCGAAAGCGACGATTAAACCCCAGGTTTATAAACGAAAGAAGATGTTTGTTGTTGTTGTTGTTTCTCCTACTTCGAATAGGCATGATTTTTGATCGCGATGTTCCACTTGCGAGTTCTTGTTTTTGGCATAAAACAGCACTTCTTTTGAAGCTTAAAAATGCTCTAAAATTATCGACCCTGTTCTGCAAACCGAATCTGAGTAAATTTCTCATTTTCAAAAAATAAATACTGCCCCCATTGGTGTATTTTAAATCGTATGTATATAGTAAATTAATTTCAGATATGATATTTTAAGCTCTAAAATATACAAAACTGCAAAAAAACTAAAAAAAGTTTGCTATTAGTGGATTTAATTTCTCTAAACCGAGCGTTTTCAAATCGACTTGATTTACAGAACAGGCACGTATTGGTCTTATTGCGTCATCCAATTGTATCATCGTTAAACTACAGACAAAAGAAATCGTGTTTTATTAGAAATCTCTCTTCTCCATGCAATAAGTGAGAAATGTAGAAAGAGAGGCTGCTTTAAATGTGTTATTGTTTATTTGAAACAATGCGCGCGATAATTCTTTAGAACATATTTTTTGGACTCCACAATGCTATTTAAGGCCCTGATTCACTAACCTACACGATCACAGGAAAATTTTACTTTAAAAAATCGCTTCAAAATGGCGTTGTAGGTGCCACACTATTATACAAAAATTATGCAAACACATCTGTTTGTTTTGTGTATACACATGAATGCATTGAAACTATCATTTTATTGCAAGAAAAAAATCTGTTACACAGTTGCATTTTTACTCGACACTACCATACTTTTTTAACACACATGTCATATTTGGCAGATCACGCTATTGTGTAGGATAGAAAATCATGTCCCTTAATGAGATTTTGTTTATTTTGTAGTTCGTGTTGAGTAAATGTAAAAAGCCGACTAATACCCAGTTTACACATTGCGCTTTGCCCCTGTCTCAAACTTAGTATTTTCTTTTGGGGATGTAACCGTTCATGCTTTCACATGTTGAGTTTTTTGTTGCAGCAGTCAGCGAACTTTTTCATGTTTACTCGGTGTTGCCATAATGTACATATTAGGGATGGGCAAAAAATATCGATATAACGATGTATCGATTTCTTAAAAATATATCGATATATTCGTCGATATTTTTAATTTCTATATATCGATATTTTTCCAAATATATCGGCAGTATCAAATTCGATATTTTTTTTAACTTTGGTTTTTTTCCGTGCAATTTTTAAAAACATTTCGGCACAATGTTCATCAAGTAGAATATTACTAACAAAATCTTTTGTTTTAATTATAATATTTTGTCTATTCGAAAAATTATCATTCTTTGAGTGTAATTTTGTTTATGTACATATGTTCCATGAATTATTGGTGAAACAGTAAGGATCTTGGAAATCAACTCTTTCCAGCTTAATTATTTATAAAGAAGATACTTTTTTTGTTTTATTTAAAAAAAATTGGGGACTACGCATGAATTATCATTGTTGCAAAAATATCGATATTTCGATATATCGATATTTTTTATTCGATTTATATATATCGATGCCGATCGATATTTAAAAATATATCGATATCGATATATTTTTTCACTTGCCCATCCCTAGTACATATTTAATTATTCTGTAATCGGGAAAATATAACAGAAAATATGCCAAGTTGGTAGGACTGGTCATACTTTTTGATGTTTAATCGGCAAATACTTTTTAAAAAACATTAAAAAAATATTTACTTTATATAAAGCAATTTAGCAAAACAAACACAAAAAGTATCGGCAACACGTTTTATGAATAACATAACAAAAATAAGAGGGAAAGAAAGATGTAAATTAGTCTTGTCAAAATTTACCCCTCAATTTATGCCATGCGGCTTTGTTCACCCCTCTTGCTTCTCTACACTTCTCGGTTATAAACTCGTGTCGCACGCATTTTGAGGTAGGGACAAAGCTCTGTCTTCTTTTTGAGCTGCCAATAAAAATGGGCGGATCACGCCCGCGCTACAACGCATCACTTGTTCATAGACATTATATGTACCAAATTTCATTTCGATATCTGCTCCGGAACGAGAGTTAGTAATTTTGACCACCAAAAATTGCGAAAAGTCACACTGTGATATAGTATGCAGATCGATAGAGCTAACAAATTTACACCAGAAAGAGATGTTATCTCATTTTTTTTTTTTTGATTTTGCAACATACATGAATATAACTTTGGCACAACGAAATGGTTTTTGTTCACATACGTGAAGATAACGCAAGAGTTTTTTTAATTATAAAGTTTCATACAATTTTTATTGTATATCCACAATTATGTTACATACCCTATTATAACGCATTTTATTTTACTGATAAATGGATATACAATAAAATGGCTTCGTATTATTTCAAAACACATAAGAGATAGACAACTGGGGGTTGGGCAGATCGATAGATCTGCAAAATTTACTATAGGAAACGGTCTTATCTCATTTTTTATTTTGTGATATACGTGAAGATAACTTCGGCACGACGATTTGGCAAAATAGTCGGTAATTTTCTGGTATGGACGTGTCTGCACATTTTCTGAAACATTTTGTAATCTACGTCTTACGACTTTTAACAGTCACTTCTGCATACGTTCTGATTTTAGTTTTCGTAATAATTCTCATTTATCTCTTGAGAGTTTATGCATAAATGTTTGAGTTTTTAAACTTACAAAATATGGGTAAATGTTTTCTGATGAGCTGCCATAAGCAGCGGAAAAATGCATAGCACAGTTACTGTCTGTTCGCCGATGTTCCTGCAATTGCATTAAAAAAACTAAATTTTAGAATTTTGTTATGTTTTAAATGTAACTGTGCGAAAGAAAGAACTCTTTCGACATCGGCGAACAGGCAGTAAGAGTCAAAAAAGTCTTATATATAAAACTTTGGTTCTATGTGCGAATTTTATACGACATTTCTGATAAATTTCTACTTTTAGCTTCGACTTTTCTCCGACATTAATATGACAGGATGTAAAAAGTATCAGATAAATCGGAAAATGTTCTGATGTTTTTGCAGAAACTTTTCCAACATGGCTCAGACATGTCGAAAATTCATTTAGAATTTTCCTAGAAAATTCTTCAGAATTCGTATAGAATTCTATCAGGCATTTCGGAAAAGTTTTCTGAATTTCATCAGACAAAGATGTCCACTTTCTTGGGATACGAATTGTGCAGGCTATCTGACCGACTTCGGACCGAAATCGGTAAAAAATGTTTGCTGGGCTGCTATCCTTACATTTTAGGTATAAGATGCGTTTAGCACTTTTGCGAAACAGTACGAAGAAAAAAAAATTTGTTTTAATATTTTAACCTTCTTTCCTTTGTGGGTCTTTTTTGTCCCTTTATTGAAAAAGGGCAAAAAATTCACCTTAATCCACGATATAGCGGGCTGAAATGTCCTACATAAATATTTGTCATTAAATTCTACCATTTTATATCAAAACAAATAAATAATGGAGTTCTGAGGGAACAGACATAAAAAAGCACAAGTCTTTGGAAGGATTAAGTATCGAGCTGCGTATTAATATTACTTTCTTGAAAAATATGATATATTTTAATAGTTTTTTATTGCAACAAAATGGGTACATAATGACTAGTGTAACGATCGACGTGAATAGTTACAACATGGATTTTTAATTCAAAGAAATTATCATTTAACTTAAAAACAAAGTAAAACAGACTGTAATATTGCTTTTATAATGTGTAAAGTTGTAGATATTGTAAAGCTTTTTTATAATAATGAATAAGCCGAGTAATTTATTATATTTGTCTATCGAAAATAAATGTGTTTTAAAACGTGTTTTTGTAATACGAAAAGCATTAATACGAACTCTTTCTTATTTTCTTTTCAAAATCTTAGATAAACTTGGCTTAATAGGTGGCGAACAACAGCCCCAATATCCACCACAATATTATATGCCACCACCACCACCCCAACAGCAGCCACCACCACAGGCGGCATCTTCGGGTGGCACATCATCATTGGTTGGAGATGATAAGTCGCAAGGACATGGTGGCGCATAAGTAAACTTTGTATTTTTTAAAAACAAGAACAGTGTTTAAATTGCTTAAAATAATAACAACAAGAACAACAACAAAAAATATTAAATTAAAACTTTTTTTTTTTGAAAACCAAAATAAAATAAAATAAAAAAAATAAAACATAATTAATAATATTTACTCACTACTACATACTTACATACTACAACAAACAACTTAAAGCAGAATACAGAAGAACACAGAAAGAAATAGATGAAAAAAAACAAAAACATAACCTCAATAATTAACCCAAAAGAAAAACAAAGGAGAAGGAAGACATGGCGAAAACAGAACAAAATAACAAAGAGCGACAAAAAATACTTAACAACTAATGGAAAATAATACAAATAACATTAATTATAATAATAATAACGCAAACTACGTTTTACATAATATGCAAGAAAAATTATATGCAAAAAAGATAATTAATAAATAAAGTAAAAAAACATTTAAAATAATAATACTTAAAAAACACTTTTAGAAAGAAACAAAACAAAAAACATTGTATTTCAATAAATTTATTGCAAATGAAGAAAACAAAACTTGAATCCAAAGAAAACAAAATCCTTTAAATTTAATTTAATAATAAAACAATGAAAGAAAATCTTATAAACTTATAAACAAAATGGGAATTATTACTACATACATACAATATTATAATTATTATTATTATTACATACTTAATAATGAAAACTCAAAAAAAAAAACAAAAACAAAATGGTGTATAAAAAATTTAAACAAGAAGATAAAAACAAAACCTAGATGATTATAAACAATTTATTTATGGTTGCATTATTTGATTTCAAAGTAAATAAAATTATTATTAAATATAATAAATAAATAAATAAATAAATAAATAAAAATTAAAAAAAAACATAGAAATTACTTTCAATGCATTTTGTTTAACCCAGGGACTTACATTTAATTAAACAATTCAAAATTGAGACTAGTTGTCAGGTGGCCCATTTCTTGAAACTACAAGTTACAAATATACAAAAATGTTGTTGGTTTGTAGGTATTTCACTGGTAGATTTTTTAACTTGCAGTTTTGAGAATGGGGTCCTGGACTTATGAAATTCAGGCCCCTATTATGATTCACCGCTCAACTAGGTTGAGTTGTCAATGTTACGACCCAACTCAACCATTTTTATTTTGTATTATGATTCACAACTAATTTTAGTTGTCTTCGAAATAATGTTCGCAAAAAAGGTTCTTATCTATACTGTCTGCTTTTTGAAACCATAGTAGCCATCATTAAATACATATTTTTAGTTTTGGCCTTACTAATTTTTCTTGAGGTTTTGTTTTATGGATATGGCAACAATATTGGTTGACAAATGGGATAGATTGGCGCCTAAAATCACCATTTTAAAAGTAATCAAAAGTAACACAATAGTCGAAATAAAAATCAAAACACAACTGATAAAAAGCAGTTGTCTCATTTTGATGAAAGTTGTAATCCATAATAAGAATTTGACAACTATGACTAAACTATCAATTTAGTTGTAAATTATAATAGGGGCCCTTAATTGATTTACTTAAGAAAATACACATGTTTGCAAAATAGCTCATATAGCCTGAAATAGGATTTCTTGCATAAGAGTTTTTGAAAGTGGTAAGTCTTCAGATTAAAAAGTTGTGTAAATATATCACTCATACTTACACTGGCCACAGAATTTATGTCAAAAAGCAGAACTTAAAAGCTTCTGTAATAACACTGAACAACAAAATGAAATTGCTATCAAAATAACAAGGTACTAAAGACTGATTCTAGTAGAGGGCAGCACGTGTATCGGCAATTTGAAAGTTTACGTCTGGAACTCATTTTAGGGGGAGTCATGGTGCTTTTTTTTTACACAAAAAATGTCACCTTGTTGAAATGTGCATGAATAAAATGTCTTGCCAAACCTGCAATAATGCTATTTGTTATTTGACGAGAACAAAACTCAAGTTTTTTTTTATAAGACCTGCATTAAGGGGATAGCCCTTACTCATGCATGCATTGTGCCGGAATTAGGAAAATTGGTTATGGGAAGGAGGAAAGAAGGAGTAGTATTTATGGACATTTGATTTAAACTTTCCAACATTGAAAGTGATAGGAAACACCTCTGCAGGGAGTTTATTCCACATAAGAACTGTCCGGCTAAAGAACGAATTCTCTCTGTACTCTTAATAAAGGACGTGTTGTTCGCAAAAATGAGTGAGTTTCGGGAACAAGTTCCCTGATTTCATCAGAACACACTCCATTGTAGAAACGACAAAACAGCGAAACACAACCCACATTGCGTCGATGCTCCAGCGAGTCAATACAGTTGGCTACCCTACTGTCACCGATGAGCTTCTTCGCCCTCTCCTGTACGCGGTCGAGTAACTTCAAAATAGACTTTGAAGCACCCGACCATACATGAGAGTTGTATTCCATTTTCGAGTGGATATACGCGGTATAGATATCAGGGAGATCAGATGGGGTGAAGTATGTCTTACACCGTCTTAAGAAACCGAGACACTTGAATGCTTCTTTTGAAACTTGAAAAATGAGATCCATCCATCCATCGAACAACACACTAAATTTTCATGCCAAGAACATCAAGAGCTACTGATTCCTCAATACCCACACCGCCCATATTTACAGATGGATAAGCACTATCGGTCATACCTCTGTGCGTAAGCATACAACACTGGGTCTTGCGAACATTAAAATCGACCCTATTCGGACGACCCCATTCAGAGATTGTTACAAGATCGCGATTAAGTGTATCATTCATGTTTTGCCTCATAGCCTCAGTGTCCGACAGACTTGGTCTATTACTGAATGACTATGAATGGCATATGCTACTGTCATCTGCAAAAGAGTAGATAAGGTTGGAAGTTTGAAAGAGAAGGTCATTAAGAAAAATAATAAATAGGGTAGGAGAAAAAACGGAGCCTTGTGGTACCCCTGAATTAATGTTGAACTCGTTTGATGAGATCCCGCCTATAACAACTCGTATAGAGCGATCCCTGAGAGCGCTCGATATAAATCGAGAGAAATCATCACCGATACCAAAAGCAGCAAGTTTCGACAAAAGTGCATCATGCCACACTCTATCAAACGCCTTAGAAGTATCTAGAGCCACCACCTTACTCTCGCCGAAATGGTGTATGGAGTGACACCATTTTTCCGAAAGGAAGGCTAATAAGTCACCCGTAGAGCGTCCCCTACAAAAGCCATACTGGCGGTCGCTTTCAATTACTTTGGAAAGTGCAGAACATACTGCAATTGGGCGGTAATTTTCAGGGTTAGTAGCCTCCCTCTTTTTAGGGATTGGCGTTACGTTGGCAACCTTCCAACAAAGTTATGAAAAGTGGATCGCAAACGTTTAAATAAATTTATTATTTCTTCCCCATCAGATGGCGAAGATGAATTCAATAATTGATTTGTTGTAATTTTTTAACATATAATGGACGCGGCAGTATCCATACTTTTAACTTTTTTCCTTAAAAAAAGTTGAAGAACTTCCTTAGTTTATTTTCATAACACCGCGTCTTCACGTGACATTAACTTTGAGATAACATGAGGGATCCTGAACTTGTGACCCGGAGGTGGTGCGAATCCTAATATCTAATGATTTTAACGTGGACTTGTCATTTCAAGAAGTTCTCTTTAGTGATTGCTATTCAATGGATTTGAAGTGATGCTCACAATATTGAGAAAAATATTTTTTGGATTTGTTATAACTGTTATTTGTCCCATGGTTAGTATAGGTTCGGAAGGGTAGCGTTGTAGCACACATCAACTCGGAGACCCAATTGGATCTTGCAACTTGTATCCGTAGGTAAATTAACACCCTTTGTACGCAGAAAACCACTTTAACTGTCATTAAGCCACTTAATTCCCATGATGAAGCCCTTGATATCTTCGAGTTTGCACTTCGATATATCACTAATGCTCTCATGAAATCATCTGCTCTGAAACCTATCGCATTGCAACCTCGGGCAATGGCAGATAATATGCTCATTGGTTTCTGGTTTCTCTTCATCCTCACACATCCTACAGAAATCTGGAGTGCTAGTTTTCTAAATGCTGGTCCTCGCTCTGACCAAGCAAGACTTTTAACACCTTCCTATTTATACCTAGCAGTAGTTCGGATCTTCCTAACTCAAGTTTTGGCCACAAAGCCCTCGAGAATCTACATCTACCTCCATATTCACCCATGAACGCTTGGACATCCAATTGTGCTGTTGGCTGAGTAGTTAGCGCGTTTGACTACAAACCTTGAGGTCTTGAGTTCAAGACTAGTTTCAGGCAAGCCAACAACATCATGCATTTTTCTCATGTACATTGGTGTGTTATAGTGTTGTTTGCAGTTGGGCTGTTAAAGTGATGAAGGCATAGCACTGATCACTTTGGCAGTACCGGCAGCGATTAATACTAACATATCCTAATGCACTTCACAGCACTCTCCTTCGTTGGTATTGTAGCAGAACCGTCGGCGAAGTAAAAGAACTAATAAAATGGCTACACAGCTTAAACAACTCAATGCCTCTACTTGACACCAGAGGGGCTTGCAACACTGCTATACAAAAAAAACGCGCAAAGCAGGGTTGTAAATTAATTAAGCTTTCTATCTCTCTATCACTTCACCACTATCCCTTTCCCAAAGAAGGTAATACATTAATTAATTAACTGGTGGCATTAATTGCCTGATTGTGTTACTTTTCTTTAAAAAAAATGCAGAGTTCCCTATAGTAATGAACCATCGGTAATTTAACCGATCTGTCACAAATGCCCTCATCTAACGCCGATCCTATTCTTGCCAGTTCATCGACAGTTTCCCTTAATATTGCAGTGACCAGGAACCTAACATAGTCTGAAATATTTACTCATAAGCAACCTTAGGTCTCTCCTACAGTCACTAACTAGTTTCGATTTGATACTGTGTCTCTTCAAAGCCTTTAGAACCGCCTGACTGTCGACGTAGAAGGATACCTCTTCGGCTTCAGCCACATTTCTGGCCACCAATTCCGTGGCCCAGAGGATCGTCAGAATCTTAGCTTCGAAAATGCTACATTCATTCGGAAGTCCAAAAGAACTACGAAAGTCTGGCCCAAAAATATAGGCACCAGCGCCCGTGCCTATTTGTGCCATAGTATACTTTCATTGTAATAATCTATAGTATTTGAAGATGTAATTTATTTTAATAGAGCTCAAACTGAAGGTACGTTCACACTTGGCAAATATTTGCCGAAAAAAGCGTGACCAACAGAAAGGCTAAAATTGTATTTACTTTAATTTCAATATTTTTTTTAAATATGGACTAGCATTTATTAAAAATAATTTAAAAATAGCTTTTTGCAGCATAATCAACTTTATTTTGTGATATAAAAACCAAGTTAAATCACACTAACCTTTAGCAAAAGTGTGAACGTACCTTAAGTAATTTTATTTCATGACGGCGGGACGAAGCTAAAATATATTCCCCCCAAAACAAATAAAATATCCCACATTTGCATTGAACTTCTAAAAGCAATTTTACAAAACAGATGTTTTCTTTAAAAAATCACCCCTTATCCCCCAAAGCCAAGATGGAAAATAGAAATTTCAAAATTAAAGTCCAAATAATGTTTGGACTTTAATTTTGACAGTTCTATTTTTACGTATGTATGTATGTGTATTTTTAACTATCAAAGCTATCGTTGAAATTGTGTGTTTAGTCGAACTATATGTGTTTTAATCCAAAGAAATTTTATTATTTTAGGGTTGGATTTAAGGCTTATTTTTTATTCCATACTCCTTTTGGACCTTAAGGATACAACAATTGATTTCCAACTAGTTCTATTTCACCAGGCTGAAGTTCGTTCAATTTAATTTTACAAATTAAATTATCATTAAGAAGTCAACTATTTTTCCTTTAAGTTCTTGTTAGTTAGCTTTCCAAAAAAATAAATTTAATTATTCATTAAATCGGTAAATGTCAACGTTCGAGCTCCCCAATGGTTTTTGATTACCGATTTGATAGATTTTGACATCCTGTAGCGTATCCTGTACTCCAACAGGGTGGTTCTCTTCGCCTTCGTTATGACTTTTGCATACATACATCATTCTGTAATCGGATCAGTGGTTTACCTTTTCAGGGTTCCGATACACCAAAAGTGTAAAGGAACCCTATTGCTTTCGCTACGCTGTCCGTCCGTCTGTCTGTCTGTCACTGGCTGTTTTCTCGGGAACCGTTAGAGCTACGGACCTGAAATTTTCACAGGATATGTAGAGCTTTTGCCGCTACAACAACAAATATATGACAGTTAAAAATTAAAGGGTGTTCTAAAGCGAGCAACGAAAAATGTTGAAATACTAATGTAATGTTTTCTAGAGAACCGTAAGAGCTACGGACCTGAAATTTTCACAGAATATGTAAAACTTTGACCGCTACAATAATAAATATATGACAGCTAAAAATTAAAGGGTGTTCTAAGGCGAGCAACGAAAAATGTTGAAATACGAATGTAATATGCAGACACTTATATATAGACACTTTAAATTTTCAAAGTTCGTGCTAATTGGTGTAGTCTGTAGAATAGACTACACCAATTAACACCGATATTTAAAACAATAAAAATTAAAGGGTATTCGGTATACGAAAAAAACCCTAAAATGAAAAAAGCGCTTAAAGGAAAAAAGCGCCAAAATTAAAAAAAAATCGCTAAAACGCAATATATCACCAAAATTAAAAAGATCGCCAAAAAAACTAAAAAAAAAAAACAGTAAAAAATCGAAAAAGTCTTCAAAACGAAAAATCGCTAAAACTAAATAAATCAGCAAAAAATGAAAAAATCGCCAAAAAATTAAAAAAACCACAAAAACGAAAAAAACTAAAAAAACGCAAAAACCAAACAAAAAAGCGCCAAAACTAAAAAAACGACAAAAACCAAACAATCGCCAAAACGAAAAAAGTGTCAAAACAAAAAAAATCGCTAAATCTAAAACACCACAAAAAACCGAAAAATCTTCAAAAACGAAAAAAACGCCAAAACTGAAAAAAATCGCCATAACTAAAATAAATCGCTAAAGCTAAAAATATCGTCAGAAAGTGAAAACGTTAAATAAATGCCATAACCAAAAAATCGCCAAAACTAAACAAATCGGCAAAAAACAAAAAAAAATGCAAAAAACGAAAAATCGCCAGAAAAAAATTTAAAACAATCACGAAAAGCACCAAAACAAAAAAAACAACGAAAAATACTTAAAAAAAATAAAAAACTAAAATTAAACAAGAAAGCACAACGAAAAAACTGCCAAAATGACAAACGGGGCAAAAACAAAAAGGGATATATATATATATATATATATATATATGTATATATATATATATATATATATATATATATATATATATATATATATATATATATATATATATATATATATATATATATATATATATATATATATATATATATATATATATATATATATATATATATATATATATATATATATATATATATATATATATATATATATATATATATATATATATATATATATATATATATATATATATATATATATATATATGTGTGTGTGTGTATTCGTACGGAACCCTTCGTGTGCGAGCCCAAGTCGCACTTTACTTAATTTATTTTTACATACTTACATACAACATACATATGTACATATGCAAGCATATTAACTTTAGTCCCTATAATACTTTTTATTTGTCTTTAAGAATTATGACCTTCGATATTACGGTATAACCTAAAAATACCTGTTATTTCGTTAATTTAATAAAATTCAATAATATGGAAAAAATCGAATGGCGCCATTGAAAAACACTTGTTTACCATTTAACTAATAAAAGTACGTTGTATGTACATATAAGTAATTCCTTCGTAAAGAAAATTTATTATTAACCAATATAGTGTACGTGTATGTAGCATAAATAGCAGGGATGAAAAACCGAATTTGCGATACGCCTTTTTACGATACGGATACAAAAAAAGAAATATCGGCGATACCGATTCCGATACCGATACGCATATTGAAATTGAATTTAAGTTAAAATTAGCAAAACTCAAGTAGAGTAATTGTTTTATTATATGTACCAAAATTACAGTTTAAGAGACTATTAATATTTAAAATTAATATTAACCCATTAACAAAAAATTGGAAGTAATTATTAAGGAACTATAAATTGATTGCTTCCAAAGAATCTATTGAAAATAGGCACATCATTAGTAGAAAAGCAAGTAAAAATTTATTTAAGTTATACAAATTTGTAATTCCTTTATGATTTTAAAGAAATACTCGCCATGCTTTTAAAAAAATCGATTGTTTTAATATGCGCTTTGATTTAAGAATCCGAAGAATTCAGTAAAAACATGTTTAGATTACAGCCTATTAAAAAATTCGTATATCCAAGTAAACGAAATTAGTTGAATTTTTGTTTAAATTTCCAATTAATATAATAGGATATTAACAAAAAATTTACTTGATATTACAAAAAAAATCTAACAAGATTATGAATTGAAATTATATTGTTTCTGTTAGGAAATTTTTAGGTAACTTGTTTTATGTTTGAATTTATTATCGATTATACACTTTTGAATTTGTTTTATTTTATATTTTTACTCACTGTTTGTATTTTAACTTCAACTAGTATCGAACTAAGCTCCTTCAGATTTGAAGTCCAACGCACCTGCCACTTGGCCAAAAACACTGTTGGAAAACGGCAGCAAGAAGTGTACATAAACCTACTCTTCCATATACATAACTAAATTAGGGTTTGGGAATCGGGAATTCCCGGGTGGGAATTTTCGGGAAAAGTCTACTTTTAATTTCCCGGGAAATTTTTTAGATTAAAATTACAGTAATCCCTTGATTTACGTCGCCTCGATTTACGTTGTTTCGGTTAAAGTCGTCAAATTTTTTGTACCTATCAAATTTGATTTGCGTCTCTATTCGATTTGCGTCGTTAAATTTTGGTGCCTTCCAAATTCGATTTGCGTCGCCGTTCTATTTACGTCGCCTCAGTTGCTTGCAAGTTACTAGCAAAACTCGGGGAATCCCACAGTTTTGTTTTTTAGATGTTTTTACGCAGCCGGCGAAATTTTTGTTCACTGCCATTTCGATTTGCGTCGTCATTTCTATTTAAGTCGCTTCAATTATAAAAAGAAAAAATACATGGAAATCCAATTTTTATTACGTGCAATACAAATTCGATTTACGTTGTTTCGAATTACGTCGCAATTTTCCGGAACCAATCGCGATGTAAATCGGGGGATTACTGTACACGTTATTTCATAAATATATGGACTTTTTTCACATACATACATATTTATAAAATGACGTAAGTGACCGCCAAATTTATTTTGATTCATATAAGAAATTTGTATTATAATCCTGTTTTTCTTTAATATTAAAATTTTTTTTTAATATTACAAAAGTTCGTTTACCTGACTGTACGACTAAATTTACACGATGAAATTGTTAAAGTTCTCTTTTATCGATGTCGAAGAACATTTTTCATTCTTACAATTTCATTTGAAACAAAAACAAATCCTAAAACTGTGTCCTTGTTTCAAATGTAACTGTAAGAAAGAAAGAATTCCTTCGACATCGATAAACAGGCAGTAAAATGTCCATACATTTTTTTTAATTCAAAATAAAAATGTGAACTGTTCAAACTTATACAGAAATTTCATAAAAATTGCATGAAATTGATGTCATACCATTTCTATTAAGCCGAGAAAAACTATTGCTTGATTCGAAAAGTGCATGTAAGATGTCCTTTAATTACTATAACAGAACAAAGTGGAATACTTTGTATAAGTATCAATGATTACAGTGCTCTCTAATCGTTTACTAAAGTAAATAATTAGATATTAAACGTACTTTGAGTGATTTCCCGCAGAATTAGTGAACATATTTTGAAAAGTGTAGTGGAAATTTTACGCTCATACCCAGTAAAAAACTTGCTTCCAATAAAGCAGGTTTCTACTATTATGGAATTAATAGTAACGCTGACAAACCTGCTGATATCGCTGCTGATTTTTGTATGGCGAGTTCCCGGATTGGAGTACTACATTTTTGCTCACAAAAGCGCTTTTGAAGCGCTGAAAATCATCAACATTTTCAGCACTAGAACTGAAAATATATGAAAAAAATGGTTCGATGTGGATTGGCGTCGTTAACGCCATATTGAATTTTTCTTATTTCGTTACCTTATTTATTTTTATTAATTTCATATTTTTACTCAATGTTTGTTATTTTAACTTCAACTAGTATCGAACTAAGAACCTTCAGGTTTGAAGTCCAACGTACCAATCACTCGACCAAAAACACTGTTGCAAAACGGCACCAAAAAAATCAAATAAACTTACTCTTCATTCTCGCTTATAAACCTGCTTTGGATCAGCGCTATAAAATCAGCTTTTTTGTATAGCTTGTGTACGAAGCTTTTGTATAAGTAAAAAGCAAATACTTTTCTCGCTTCAAAACTTGCATTGTTGTGACGCTATGAAATCAACTTCTGAACAAGCTCATATTTTAAAGCGTATTATGAAGCACTTTATTTCTTTAGTGCTTCAAAAAACATGAAAATTTTTTACTGGGTAGAAGCTGTAAAAACTTTGAGTTGGCACTACTTAAATTAATTATAAGTCCACGCAATTATTGAAACCCTGAAGATGTTTTAAGATAAATAAAATGAATAATCAAAGACATTTAGATAGACTGTGCCTCAGGATATGTAAAATTCAGCTCAGCTGAGTATAGTAATGTAACTTGCTTGTACTTAACGATAAGAATCGTCCTAGAAATTTTCAATTATGTTGGCAGTACTTTTATCAAATAACAGCAAAATCAACAAAAGAAATATTGATATAACGAAAAAATTATTTAGAAACTAATTCTTTACTGAGCAAACTGTTAATTGGGGTAAAATTGGACAATCATTTTTTCTGTGTGCATTTAAATTCGTATAAAAAGAAAGAAGTTGCGTAAATGGGTAATTTTTCATCCTTCTCATAGAGGAAAATATCATTATTGAACACCAAAAAAAACATTTTTCTTAAAGTCGCTTTCAATTCGGTGACTGGTAATCGAAAAAACTTCTTGCATTGACAAGCATATGTAAAAATCATTAGAAATTATCCAAATTTGCACTACTTCCGGATGGCAATTCTACATTTTCATGACTTCTTTGGAGTGTACTTTTTTTTTGCTGGGAATAAGATTTAAAAAAACAACGAATTGATTTTGACCATGAAGGTGATTAAAAAAAAATAAATAGTTTGTTCAAAAAAGGTCTGGAAAAAAATGTTTAAAGTACCGTTGTATCGACAGTAAAATATCGCTGATACCGAAGCATCGGCAAATCTGAAGTATCGCCGGTATATCAGTATCGGTTACATCCCTGTTCAATTCTGCAACAGATTCTATGAACTGGCTGATTATAATAATTCTCACAGTCCCATTTTTTCCAAAAACTAAAAGAAATACACCAACTTAACCAGCCCTGACACAAGATCTAAAAATACGAAAACAATTTTGAATAAAAGTATTCAAATTTATGCAGTAACCCATAAGGGGATAGCAATTGATAACAATTTTTAATATGAAGAAGTCAGCCACAAACAGAGTATAAAAATTGCGAAAATAAAAGCAAACATACACACTTCCATACACATACATACTAATAAGTATCTTAGTTTGACAACGTAGGAGGACAAGAGTTGTTTACATACGTCAGGTGTGAAAAAATTTGTGCAAATTACTAATGTGGGTACATACTTTTACAAAAAAAATTAACAGTACAATTACGATGAAGTCTCATAGGCCAAAATATATTGTTACCTTCCATTCACATTTTTTGAAAGTCTAGGAGATTTTTATGCAGTAAAATTATAGATATTTCGTTTCGTACAATGCAAGGATTACAAGATTTCCTGTACCGATTCACTGTAACAGTGTTCAAAGGCTGGGGGAGGGATTTTAACTCCTCCTAAAATAAAGGTCACACGTAAACTTTCAAAACGTCGATACACGTATATTTTTTGTCCCCTCTACCAGTATCAGTCGTTAGAAACTTGTTGATTTTTTTGAGTTGTACAGTGTTATTTGAAAAATTATATGTTCTTATTTTTATAATTCCCATTTATTCTTTGAGAGTTTTTATATAAGCATGAGTTTGAAAACTTTTTAAACATGATGGTTAAAGGTTTGATGATGAGTTGGCATTCGCACCAACGAAATGCAGGCATATATAGTATAACAATAAATAAATATAACATATAATAATTTTTCATATGCATAAGTATAACAAATAGTTAAAGAGGAGTCATTTATTATTGAACTTGTCGAATGAAAATATGCACCTTTTCTGTCAAATCGTAAGAAGATACGACTTAAATACTAGTAAACTTTTTGGCACAAGGAATTATTAGCTAAAAAAGTACATTGGTACGAAGTGCAAATTTTGAATATCGCATCTCTGAAACACCTGCATGCACGACTAATTACTAGGGTATTGAATCCGTTAACCGTTACTATTCGATTAATTTAAATTTGGCTATTTTCGATTAAGAACCCATAACCGTTTTGTAGTATTTGAACATATGTTTTTAATTATTTGTATTATGAAATTAGTTTTCCTAAAAGTCTTTGGATGTGGCTATAATAGATAGTAGTAAGGATTCTACTTGATGAACGCAAATACAATACTATTACTAACGATTTAATTAAAAATCTTTGAATTAGATTTCATAAGAGAACTATTTATGTTTGAATTACAGTTATTTTATTCCTCAAGTTAGGAATATTTCCTTTTAGTAACAGTTTTATAAAATACAGTACAAAGATTGAAGATTGCATGACAATAGAAGAAACTATCGTCACTAATGCAAACAGACTTACAACAGAATTGATAATTTTCGAAAACAAAGTTGACGAAAACTAATTTTTTTTTTCAAAAAATACGAAGTTACTTACTTAATCCTGATTTTCCAAAGTCGAGTTTTCATCAGATCTCAACATTTTGAGGTCAATGAAATCAATTCTGACTATCCCTGCAGACAATATGTCTAGTATGTGTTTAGATACACAGAAAAAAATTTTATCAATCTGCAACTAACAATTTCAATTGTTAATATGTAATTTAAATTCAAACATATATTTTGTTAATATAACAAATTGAGTTGTTGATACGACAAACGCAGAAATTTTTTTCAACAAACTGAACTAACCAAATTTTTTTTTATATGTATTGTGAAAAAAATTAACAATCATCATTGTTGATATAACAAATGAAAGCACACACGTAAATGAAGCAAAGCAAATCAAGAAATTTTTTTCAACAAACTGAACTAACCAAATTTTTTGTTACGTATTGTGAAAAAAATTAACAATCACCATTGTTGATATAACAAACGAATACACACACGTAGATGAAACAAAGCAAATCACGTTTTGTGTGTATTCATTATTTGCGTATTTAATAACGAATTGCTCTGTAGCTGAGAGGTAAGAACGTTAGTCTATTAGTCCAGAAGTCGCCGGTTCGATTCCGCCCAAAGAGATTTAGTGTTTTTCGCTGACAAGCAAAAAGTCACTTCGAGGATTTCGATTGTATAAAAAATATTGTTAATACAACAATTATGATAGTTAAAATTTGTTCGGAAAATCAACAATTCACATTGTTGATATAACAATAATTTAATTGAAATCAATTTTAAATCGACAAAAAAAATTTTTAAAAACTTTTTCTGGTTTTCCTTTAGCTTAAAATTTCGTAATTGTATTTATAAAAATCGTTGTAGGTTGAAAATCAAATAATTATTTAATTGATATAACAAAAAAATTAATTGTATTTAAAAATTTTTTTTCTGTGTATATACTAGTTGCTTTTTAACTCGGACTAGTTGCCTATCTGTCCTTTTTCATATATCGAACTATCGATTTTAACATTAGGTTCTCATAGGAACACAACTAGTTCATTTGTATACAGTTATATCCCAGTTGGAATACCAGTTGTTGTAAAATAGTGCTCTTACTAGTTTTTTTATTTATGGTTTTGTATTTCTTAAAAAAACTTTGGCTCAACCGGGGTACGAACCACACATTCCTCATATTTCAAGGCAAGTACTCTACCCACTGAGCCACTTTCTGTTTATTCTTTTAAGGGTCGTTTTTTGACTAGTATCATTACAACAAGTATATGACTTCTCCAAAGCGTAGCTATGTCAATGTAGAAGTATGTGCATATGTGTGTGTGTGTGTGTGTGTGTGTGTATATATGTAAACCTGTCATAACGTATGAGTGGCTTAACAAATCGAAACCAAATCTACGACATTCAAAAGAAATTGAGAATTTTCGAAAATAAAATTTACGAAAAAAATTATTTTTCAAATAAATTTTAAACTACTAAGCCGATTGAATCCAATATCTGATCAGCTGTTAAGCTCATAAAACAATGTCAAGGGATTAACAGATTAAGCGAGAAACCCGATTAATTGAATACCCTACTAATTACGTATGAGTGTTTGTGCTTTTGCAAGTGTTAGACTTAAGCATTATTTCTTATTACAACGAAAAACAGCTGTAAGACGTCTAAATTTTAATAATGATGTCCTGATTAATAAAATTGTGTGAGCTTTTGTTTTTGTGTTAACAAAACAAAGTACTTTCGCTATAAATTTATTTATGATATTCCTTTTATTTGATTTTTTACACATGCGCTGAAATGGGTTTTAGGAGTATTGTTCATCTATTTACTTTCAAGAAGGATGCTGGTGTTGCTGCTGCAACTGTAAAGGTATTTGTGCCCACGTACATAGAATATGCCAAAATTTGTGTGTGTATATAAAAAGGCATTCACCAAAGGATAAATGTTTAGTTGCAAAAAGTTGTTTAGATATAAAAAATAAAGTGCTTTAAATATCGTCTTTCAAAATTTGATAAAAAAAGATTATTTTCGTGTATAGAAATCAACTATAAATAAAATACAAAATAATGGGAAAACAAAAACTGGGTAAGTCAGTGGTGTAATTAAATACTATAAGCAAAGAATATTTTAATCAAAAGGTATGACCGATACTAAAATGTTTTAAAATCATTGGTGTGGCATAAGTGTCAGCGGCAATAAGTTCGTCTAAACATTTTTGTTGCATGTAAGTACATAAAACAAACTTGTTTACATATCTTCAAAAGTAATTCAACAATAAAATCTCATTTAAATGCTAGAGAAAAGCATAATATAGTAAAACATTGAAGCAAGCATCAACAAGGAGCAACAATTTATGAAACTATTTTAGGAACGCACACTGTACCATATACAAATATGTATATGGATGGATACCAACCAGACCGAATCGCCCCTCGAAATATATCTTTGCTTTCTCAATATGTTATAGTGGACTTGACCGCTACAAAAAGGACTTTCTCTTTTAACTTTAGTGTTTTTTCGTCTGAAGCAGGAATGGAAAATAAATTTTTTTTATATCAAATATATTTTTTAATAGTACACCCAGAGTACCAAAACTCAATTTTTTATTGTTCATTAAGCAAGTTTAAATTTCAAGTAGATCTTTACTTAAGTAATCGTTCCCTTTAACATTGCATCTTTTATATTGTGTCAATTTTGATATAAAAATCTAATTTAATGGTTGATAAGCAAATACTAATAAAAATAAATCTATTACCAGGGCTCGGACTTACATGCAACTAAAAATTGATTTTAAGCGATTAATAAATGCACCTAAAAATGAAAAATATGTGCAGCAATATGCATTTACCTAAGGAATATGCATTAAAAAAACTTGTATTACTCTAAAAATATGCATTTATTGCCAAAAATATGCAAAAATATGCACTTTCCACCAACATATGCAAAGATATGCAACTACAAATCGATGCCAAACTATTTAAAATGGGATGATTCGCACAGATAATTAGTCAATACCTCTTTATCTATCACCACAAAAAACATGCATTTGCATGAAAGTCCGAGCCCTGTTTATTACGGTTGACTTTGCAGGTCATCCCTGAAACTTGCCGCTAATTTCAAGCTCGAAGTACTAGAAACTTCGAAGATTTTTATATTAATTAAAAAAGTTTCTTCAAAATTTTCGTCAACGCTATCTCTCGAGCCTCTTAGATTCACAGATTCACAATATTTAGTTAACTAATGATGGTTGTTTAACCAATGATATTTATATGAAAAATCGTTGGTTAAACCAGCGGCTTTAATTAACTAGAGACTAAGTATGAATTTGGCCCTTAACCGATTTAGCTCAGATTTGCAGCATAAAAATTCAATTTGACAACAATTTCGGAGAAATAACAAAATAAAACTTATCGAAAATTTTCAACAACGACTTCCCTCGAAAGAATCAATCGATTTTAATGAAATTTTAAGCAATGAACGTACTTTTTTAAGGTTAGGAGCTGAGTAGAGTTTGGATTCGATCAGAAGAACGGTGGCTTAAAATTTATTTCAAAAAACATATATTCGAAAATTTAACTTTCGAAAATTCTAGAAATCTATCAAGTCTAAAAGGTTAATATACACACGATATTTAAGTTTAGCAAAAATCTTAAGAATAGCGAAAAGTTTGTTCCATCCATAAGGACATCATGGTAGAAGTAGTCAGAATGGCTTCCTTGGCCCTTAAAAATTCCAGGAGGTCTACTCTGTAATTCGATTCGAAAAGAAAACCGTTCGAGTTTTTCAGCCTTATCATGAATTCCACATGTGAAAATTTCCGAATAAAATTTTTTGTTCACATGGATTTTAATTTCGTATCATGGATTCCATGTGAATAAAATAACATACCGGTTTTTTAAAACATATACGGGATGTTCAAAAATATTTTTTTTCGGACTTTACAAATTTAAACATTCGGAAATTTTCACAACACATTTTATTCATGATACGAACTGTTCACATGTTCGGAAATTTTCATTTGAAATTTTATTCATGATAAGGCTGTTTATCTTATTTATATTGCACAGTGGGGACTTTTGCAAAATAAATGGTAATAAATCTAGAGCTTCTAAGCTGCTGATTGGATTTACCTGTTACAGTGGGCCGAAGTTGACTATCTAGCCCTCAAAAAAACTTCTGGGCTCATTAAGCAATGACCGAAAATAGTCAATTTTCAAAATATTTTTTGTGTGTAAGGGCCTATAAAAAAATTGTGAGGGCAGACTTGAAAAATTTCAACAACAACGTTTTATAATGTAGATAGTTCTAAGAATTTTGGCAAAAATTCAAGAGAGCCGTTTTTCATAAATGTGTATATTATGCGCAGATTATCTGAAAAAAGTCAAAATTTAGGAAAAATAAAGTTTTGTACCATAAAAAATATATAATTTTATTTTCTCAAATATAAATTTTTGACTTCTATATGATTCTCTTTACTACGCCTGGAAAAATTCTGCGAAAGCTTAAGTTCTCTGCTATGACTTTTGCCTACATCGTTTTGTAATCGAATCGGTATTTACAAAGATACAGCTTTACTGCCATTATTTTTGCGTTCGGCTCCACTGTTTACCGTCGAAATAAAAGAGAAAAGTTTAGAACATAAAAATATAGGTTGATAAACTCATTTACATATCATTTGTATATCAAAAAAAAATTAAATAAAAAAATAAAGAACTATACAACATACAAAGGGAAAAACTCACTTGTTTTTTTACTGCAGTTTTAACTTTCAGGTGAATCAACTGCAATTTTAAATTGAAATTTCATAAAGAAAACAGTAGATAGAATACTTTAACGATTAATTAAGTATGCCTGTATGTATGTAGTTCCTTTTATTTTTATTTATGTTGCAATTAGAACTGTTGGAACAGCTTAAATGTATACAATATTCGTGCAAAAGTATAAAATGGATTTAATTGTCGTTCACAATTTAAATAGAGAATGCATTCAAAGTATGACTCTTTAAAAAGAGAACATTTTTGCAAGTTTTGCAAATAAATTTGAATTTTTTAATATACTAATACGAAAGTGTGCGTGTGTTAAACTACCCAGCAGCTAAATTTACAACTATATACGCTTTGGGACAGTCATATACTAATTGTAATGATACTAGTCAGAAAACGACAGTCATATTACTAGTTATAACAAGACTAGTAACAATACTAGTAAAAAGGACAAGTAGTAACGACCCTGCGGAAAATTTGGTGACAAATGATCCAAAAGTACTCGTCCTATGACTTGAGAAAATGAGACTGTTACCAAAAATAAGGAGTAGTGAATGGTGAAAAAAGGCATATTGTGTAAATTCTCACGTATTAACCATTTTCAGTCAATTTAGTTGGTACTCCGGCTAGTATTGGAGTAAACGGCACTAAACCAATTCGATGCACCTGGATCTAAGGCCTATCACATAGTATCTATTTAATATTAATTGTCTCCCTTCAATGAGAGCTTAACTGGTATTTATAACATTGAAATATAAGTTCCCCTGTGGTCGAGTGGGTAGTGTACTAGCCTATCATGTCGGAAGTTGTCGGTTCGAATCCTATCAAAGACACCGCTTAAAAATAAAATACAATTTCTACTAGGATTTGTAACAATAAAAAAATAAATTAATCGATAAATACAGCTGTATTTTGGAATAATATTTGTATATAATCTTATTATACACCGATTTGGACTCCATAAGATAGTTCAGAGATAAGTTACAAGGTGCATACAAAGTATCAATTAACCCCATCCTAGGCCATCCCCATGTAAAAGTGGCTGGTCCGCTTCATGGGAAGTGTTAGAACTCGGACTGGTCCCTACCACCTGGGGACAGGTCATGTGACTTGTTTTGTGTCAGTTCCATTTACCGTAGGGGAGACTAGTCAAAAAAAGGACACAATTTTCAGGTATACGACTTATACATAAAACATATTTTTAGCTCTTAAAAATATAAGTAGAAAGTGGCTCAGTGGGTAGAGTACTTGCCTTGAAATATGAGGAATTTTTTTTTAAGAAATACAAAACGATAAATAAAAAAACTAGTAAGAGCACTACTTTACAACAAATGGTATTCCAATTGGGTTATAACTGTATACAAATGAACTAGTTGTGCTCCTATGACAACCTAATGTTAAACTCGATAGTTTGATATATGAAAAAAAGACAGATAGGAAACTAGTCCGAGTTAAAAAGCAACTAGTATATTTCTAAACACATACTAGTCATTTTGTGTGCAGGGTAGTGCTAATCAAATGAAAAATGGTTAGAAATGTTAAACATTCTTAAAAGGTGGTGGCTTAAATAAAAAATAAAAAACAATTGTTTGATACCACTATTTGTGGTTGAGTATTTAAAAACATATTGTCGTAATTTGTTGAATACTAAAAAGTTGTTTAATAAAAACGTGTTGTTGCAATTAGTCAAAACTTTTTTAAATTTACCGAGTAAGAATACTAGATTAAAAATGTTTTAAAAATTTACCTTAATATTTTATTTAAAAAAATAACTACATTTTATTTGTAAGAATATTTGTGATTCGCATACAAAAAAAAAGCCTGTACAAATTTCTTCGCTTAAACATTGTCTAAAAATTTGCAAAATAGTTCACAAGACGTACTAATTGTTGTATCTGCTGTACGTGCTAAGTAGACTTGGGTCGAACTCGTTTATTTGATCGTTTTATACAAAAGTGGTTCGAAAGATGTCTTTGTCTAAGATTTTAAAAAAATTCGTTTTTTAAATTACTCCAAAAATCTATGGAGTTGGAGGGATGGCCTAAATATCATAATAATAATAATAATATATTCCCATCGATCCTATAAGGAGCATAGGGCCTCCTAAATATCATATCTCATTTTTAATTTCCCGCAATCAAAAAATTGAAAAATTACTGATTTCACCCCGACTTTCGAGTACTGAGTTTTAGTCAAATCTCGATGTATTGAGGTCCTAGGAAGCTATTCCGACTATTTTTGCGATTTTGTCCTTGGATTTACATATGCAGGTGTGTGTGTGTGTGTGTAAGTATGTAACACACTCATAACTTTTAAACGGCTCAGTCGATCGTAAACAAAATTTTCTCCATTCTTAAGATTTCGACTAAACTTAGATATCGCGTGAATATGAACCAATTTGAATTCCTAGATTTCGAGAATTTTCGAAAATATGTTTTTGGGAAATCAATTTTAAGCCATCGATCGCACGGAGGGAAAAAAGCCAATCTAGTGGAGGAAAAATAAAAAAAAATTGAATTAAAAAAAAAATTTAAACGCACCATCAAAGCGGACAAATCAGTGTTCATATTTAATTTAAAAATAAAATAAGCTGGTTCATTACCTGGTTCAGCAAATATGGCCTTTTAAACATTGAAAAAAAATTGCGTTGTAATTATTTATTGATTTTGATATCAAATTTTTTATAAAGTTTTTCATATCAGTTATTTTAAATGGCTTTTCTTTATATATTTGCTATTTCAGTTAAGGTTTAGAAGCGTAAATACTAGGGTATTCGGTTAATCGCTCGACTTATTAATCGATGTTTTGGCTTAATCGATTAATTTCGGTATTAATCGGTTAACCGATTAATAAAGTTTACACAAATCAAGTAATTTCAACAAACAAAAATTCTTAAATTATATATTATTTTGAGTTTATTAGTTTAAAAAAACAAGAACGTAACAAACATAACAATTTCTTGAACTAAATCAAGCAAAAAAATAATCATAAATATGTATTAATTAAAAAAGTAACAAGTTTGTGAGATCATTTTATTAGTTATTTTAATAGTTTAAGGAGATCTTCTAAAACAATCTTTCAGACAAATAATTTTGTTTGAATGTTTAGGATTTAGATTCTTTTCTTTAGTTTTGATAAAACTTGACTTGGAAAAATCCTTTTACTTAACGTAGCTGCTGAAGAAATCGAAAGCAGTCCATAATACAGAATATCTAGTTTCTCAGTTCTTTTCCTGGATTTCTCTAAACATATAAAATCTTCCATTATGTCCGATTTTAATTTTTTCAATTTCTTAACACTTTAATTGTTTCGGTTAATTCTGTTAAAAGATTTCTTGTATTAATATCGATAATTTCTTCTGTTGTCATCTGACTCATACTGGCAGAGCTCAGCATCGAACATTCTGCAAAAAAGTTTATTTCCAGATTCCTTAGTTTCCGTTTATGTACTGTACTTTAAAACACTGTTGCTAGAAGGAAATATTCCTGAGTGGAGATATAAACTAATTGAATTCGTCTCTCATTAAATCTAATCCTTAGATTTTTAATTAAATCGTTGGCAATAGCATTATTGGCTTTTATTAAACTATTAAACAAAAACTTAATACTTTTCTTCAAGTTCAATTAGAGTAGTAGAGTCTTTTCTAAGCTCTTTTATAGTCAGGTCCAAAGGTTTTAAAGTTTTACTTAGGTTAATATCACTGAACACACTTAGAAATTATTGTTCATACAAACAAAGAGTATGAACAATAATTTCTAAACACATAACTTTTGTATGTGGGTTCCCTGTGGCTGAGTGGTAGCGATGCTAGCCTGTCAGTCCAGAGGTCGTGGGTTCGATTCCCGCCATAGACCCTGGGTGTTTTCCGCAGACAAGCTAATCGCTTTGCGGGTTGTGTTTGTATATAATATAAAAACAAATAATTAAACACAAAAAATATGTTATAATACAAGTTTTGAAATATTTTGTTACGTCGGTTAATCGCTTAATCGACTGAAATTAACCGTTAATCGAAGATACACAATTTTAAATTAACCGATCAGTTAATCGAGTAGTAATTAAATGAATACCCTAGTAAATACAGAGTATACCTGGAATTTTTATGAAATCTTAATATAGATAGTATAGGGTAATATTGTTCCAAAAATTAGCTGCGACGTCTTGCGTATGCGACTTTTACATCAGTTTTTCTAACTATGCATCTTTTTCAAATTTTCCTACTTGTGTGTATTTCTATATGATTTAGTTGTAAGTTGCTTCCCAAACCACTTGTTATTAAATTAAAATATCAATGAAGTAGTCGTTTTCAATGTTTTGAAATACAAGACAAATTTTTATTGCATTTTGAAATTTTAATGCACTTTGAATTTTTTTAATACACTTTGAATTTTTACAATTGGTCGTATATAACAACATAGCGCTAGCCCACCGTGTTAAAAATAGCTGCCTAATTTTTTACAGATATTGTAGCATACAAACTTTCCTATAATTCAGATCAGACAGACTATTAGTTTGGAAGACATAAGCTTTCCGACGACTAAAAAAATTGGTCTTTTATAACAAAATTTAGCGTCCACAGTGCTAAAAATAGTTATCTTATATACTGAATTTAAAAAAACGCTAAAACTAAAAAAAATTGCAAAATTAAAAAAATGTCAAAACGAAAAACTAAAAAGAATGTCAAAAAAACAAAAAAAAACGCAACAAAGCGAAAAAGTCGTCAAAACGAAAAAGAAAAAAAGCACTAAAACCTAAAAAAATCGCAAAAAATATCGTCAAAAAACGAAAAAATCACCAAAAATGGAAAAAAATCAGCAAAAAGAAAAAAGCGCAAAAAAATGGCCAAAACAAATAAGCGTCAGAACTAACCGTGTTCCAATTGCCAAAAAGAAAACTTTTTATTTAAAAATTCTGAAAAATTGCGCAATACTTAGAGGTTGCTATTATTTAACGATTTTTCGCGTCGAAATTAAAAAAAGCTTTATATAAAAGTAGAATATTATAGCGACTCCCAAATATGGTCCTACTGCTCCAGTTTTTGTTCTATAGAGTTTTTGCGACGAATGGATGCAGCCTTGTTGAGATAATATTAGCATATACAAATTTCATATCTTGTTGAGGAAGTTCGATGTTAACGTTGATATCAAACATGAATTTCATACGAAAGTTGCAAATTATTGCAACATTTAAATATAATCCGTATACGTAACTTCTTTTGATTGAATTTGAACATCCTTGTGGAGATAGAAAAAAGCAAGATGTACAAATTTCATATATTCTGGAGCCTGTCTAATATTTCCATGTCCTCAAAACGTTGAGATATGATGAGAACTCGATTTTCGAAAATCGGGGTGAAATCAGTAGCTTCTTTTTTTGACGGTGGGAAGCTAAAAATGAATTTAACGATAACATTTAATGAATCAAACAAAAACTTTTTTTTTTTAATTTTTTCAAAATCATGCAAAGAACTCATACATTCAAATAAGTTTTTTATGAAAGAGTTTTTTTAAATCTAATAATAAATTCTCTAATTTTGTCTAAAAAAACATAATTTTGTTATTGAGCTGAAATCGAAATATTTACAGAATCAAATAAAATATTTTAAAATTTAAAAGTTAATTTCAAATACTCATAAACACCTTTCTCGTAAAGGCTATTGATATTAAACGGAAACTCTAGCAAACAAAAGTAACCGAATACTAAAAATTAAATGCACTTGCAGTCCTCAACTTTATGTAACAGTTTTTTGTTGTACTGTCTAGAATATACTGCATATGCATTCATGTATGTAACTTCGATTCGAAATTAACACGAAAAGAGAGAATAAAAAGAATTAACAAGAATATATCAAAGAAAAGTATCTACAAAAAAGAGAAATGCATGTGTGAAGATAAAATACAGCAGATATTGGCTAAAATGAATAATAAAATACGAAAGAGTTAAAACTCAGGGATTTACTCTGTAATTCGATTCGAAAACTGTTCGAATTTGTATCTTATTGCACGCCTCATATGTAAGTGAAGCGTTGAGGTGGGTACTACTCTCACTTCACGTGAAAGTACTGATTTTTTAAACTTAAAATGGCTCTATTATTATCATATATTGCACTTGTAAAAAATATATACACACACATATTAAGAAAAAATACTATTTTTAACACTCCTGACATTTTTAATGTAATTTTTTTTATTTAAACTAATTAAAAAACTGTTTAAAAAAGTTCTGTCTTGGACGTCCGTTTGTCTGTATGTACGGATCCTGTATGTGGTCACGATAACGACCGAAATACTTCACTAATCGAGTACTTTTTTTCTTTTTTACGCTTTAGTATAATTAGGAATAGAAGCCTATTTAATTTCACGGTCTAAATGAGATTATGAGGCGTGCACTTTTGGATTTTCCAAACTATTTAAATTTTAATTCGAAAACATTTGCTTTCGATTCCAAATACAGAGTAAACCCCAGGTGTTTGCTGTAAATCTATTTTAAAAACGAAGAGATTTAGAGCCGCATTATTTTACAATGTGCGGATTATTTTATTTTATATTTTGAAATATTATCGGCCCTGTTTTGTTTCACGTTTTCCAAAAACGAATAATGCTCCCATTGACGTATTTTAAATCATATGTTATAAATTAATTTCAGATATGATATTCTAAGCTCTAAAAAATAGAAAACTACAAAAAAGTCCGAAAAATGTTGCTATTAGTGGATTTAATTTCTCTAAATCGAGCGTTTTTAAATCGACTCTATTTACAGAAGAGGCATGTATATATTTTAAAATATTAAGTTTTTAATAATTTTTAAGTAATCTATACACGGAGCAAACACGTTGCCGATCACAGAAATCGTGCACAGACCACATAAATAGCCTAAGAGAAATTGCAGAGCATTCTGTGGGAAATAGCGATCTGCCTTGTATTTGATATTCATAGATTTTAAAAAAGTGTTCGATATACTCTCGCACGAAGTTATACACATAAAATAAAATATCGGTAAATCTAACCAAAGAAGTTGGTTAGAATTGCACCAATCCACACAATACAGTAAAATCAACCAATGGGAATTGTAGTTTAGTCGAAAGTGTGCTAAGCTATTAACCAGAAGGACGCAGGTTCGATGCCTGCCAAGGCTTAAGCAGTAAGTGTGTTTGTTTGAAAAAAAAATTGTTTTTGGTCTCGAACTTGGGGGTTTATCAAAATTTTTCAAAAGTTTTAATAAAAAAAAATTATTAAAAATTATATTAGTAACTTTAACTCTCAAAAATAATTTAAATTTTGAAACGTGGTTTTTCCTAAATTAATATTTTATAATTCAGTAAACTATAATGTTTTGGTTTATTAATATTAGTATTTCGAACGTATTTGCTTGTGAATCCCAATTGATTATTAGGCTATGGTTCGTAACGTTATATTCCGAAAGAATTGGTCATGATTAATATTCTAAGGAACAAAGGAAAAATTAACATCAACTTAATTTTTCAACGTACACAGCAGAACATAGCAGCGCTACTTTCGGAAGCCGCTACACTTCCATCATCAGTGCTCATGTGTATTTTGCTTAAGTAGAACAAAAAATCAGAAAAATGGGAATGACGAAAAATAGACCAACGGTAGCACCGGGTAAGTGCAGTTTAATATCAAAGAGCCACCTGACAAGTGGTGATAAGCAAAATACACAAGCACACATGAGCACTGATGATGGAAGTGTAGCGGCTTCTATGTTCTGCTGTCTACGTTGAAAAATTAAGTTGATTTTAATTTTTCCCTTATTCCTTGGGATATTAATCAAGCCCAGCCTAGTTTTTTTGTCTTGAACTTAGGTTCTCCCTATTCTTCCCATGTTCATAAACCAGACGACTTTACCATCTCAGCTAAGGCATCTTAGACATGAAATGACTACCAACTTCCAAAGGTTATTTTAACCAATAAAAATTTTTATTTAATAAAATTGTAACAACAATTTACATTAACAGTAAGTTAACAATTTGAATTGGCTAGATTTACCTACAATTTTATTTTGAGTGTAGCATAGTTATGAATCTTGAGAGAAGCTATTGTAAAAGAACGCCGAATAGTGTGGGGCCTCGGTACTCGGCTGGAGGATCTAGAATATGCTGACGACATTTTTCGGAAATGTCAATAAAACTAGACAGTTTTTTCGAAGCCGCAGCCAAGGTTGGATTAACATTAAATAAAGGCAAAACTAGGGTTTTCAAAATCGACGATGCTGTTCGCTGAAGTTCGGTTTTAATTTAATTTTTCAATTAAATTATATTTTTATTTAGAGATAAATGTGAAGCATGTAGACAAAGAAAATTCTGACTGCGCGGAGGGTTGAACTGTCGTTTCGATAGCTCCCGCTAATCTCATCAGAGTTTTTTTACCGCTTAGACCACTCGACCAAAGTCGGGTGTTTGCAGTCAAGAGTTGAATATCATCTACTTTTAATCAATTCATACTGTCACTCTTAGAGCTCAACTCCAGCCAAAATAATTAAAATTTCTTTGGATAAAAATCGTTTTTTTTTAATAAATACATAAGATACGTTTTGGCGATAACTCATCGTAGTTTATATAAAAGTGGTTACTAACTGAATAAATTTTATGTATGTACATACATACATACATACATACATACCTATGTGTGAATTAATGTACATATATGAAAAAGTACATATAGTATATGTACGTATGTATGTAAAACCGAAAACAACCCCTCAAACCGGATAGCCCAAATAACAAGCACACAAACGAAACGAGAAAAATGAGCAAAGAACTAACTAATTTTTGCTCCATTAAGGGTAGTTTTTATGTGACTGGCATTTAGCAAAAGGTAACAGCCGGTTTAAAAGAAATGAGTTTACCACAGTTGAACAGCGGCATTCGGAGCGTACGAACCAAATAAATACAATTTGGCGGAAGCGGCAAATTTTCTTTAAATAATTTTAAATAAATTCTCCCTCACTTCTCATTTCATAACACCCTAAATTTAGACGTTTTGAAAGGAAAAAAGAAAACACTTAAACTTCGTACATCGTGTATGTATCCAGTGGTGGTAATACATACATAAGATTTTTGTGCAATTATACTATACATACATAGAACTTGTGGAAGTGTGTGTGTTTTTTAAACATTTCTACCGAGAAAAAGAGGTGTTTTAATTTGGATACTACTACAAGGAAGAAAAAAACTTTGCAAGTTTTTTTTCTTTGTCCAGCAATTATTTATTGGGTGTTAATTAGTAAACTTTTTGGAATTTCTTTACGTCGGCTTTACTCCTTTGTGAGTTGCAAAATCTTTAAAAGTGGAATCCCCAAAGGCAGAAAACTCTACGGACGCTCTAATAGCACCTCCAGTAGAATCACCGGCCGAGCCATCAGCAGCAGCCACTAAGGGTACGACTAATAAGACGCCCGGCCAAAGCAAACGTACGAAGATGGCCGACAATTGCGTCAAGTGCAAAAAATCAATTAACGCAAAGGAGGCCTGTATCAGCTGTAATTGTTTGAAAAAATATCATCGCAGCTGTGTGAACATCGATGACGCCCTCTACGAGGCCATACAAAAAAATCCGATGATTTCGTTTAGCTGCGATGAATGCCGGCAACAATCACCGAAAGCCATGGCGACCAAGATGCAATCAATAGAAGATAAAGTTAACAAAGTTGCGAATGGTATCAACCAAATACAGGGACGTATGTATCAGCAATACTTCCAATACGGTAATTCTAATAATGCCAACGAAGTTAAGAAGCAGACAAATAGTCTAATAGTTGTCGGCAACAACTGCAATTCGGATCGATTACAGGTCGTATGTGATTACGGGCGGTGGGTGCAAGTCGGCAAATTTGCCACCTCAACCTCTGAGGATGACATTATCGAACATTTGTCTGAGGAGCTAAAAATTAATAAGAATCTTGTTAAATGTACTAAACTGGTTAAGAATGATGCCAACTTGGCTGCTTTGTCGTATTGTAAATTTAAGATTTCCATACCGGACTATCGCTTCAACGAGCTGTTCAACGAGGCTATTTGGCCTAGTGGTGTAATGGTCTCACCATTTACACCACGTTCCCAATTAAATCAGAATCGTATTTAAAGGGAAAAAACCGGATAAATATGTAGGCACGCCATACTAATGAAAACGAAAAGAGCTTAAATTGATGAGAGTAAGAAGAAAAAAATTAACAAGAAAACATGAAAGAGAGTAAAGTTCCCTACTTCAAAGCGGTACTGGGGCAGGCTGTTTTCCGATTTCTGTTAAAATTATAGCAAAAAAAAAATTATTGAGGGTGTTTGCCAATTGTAGGGGGAGGCCTAAGAGAAATTAAAAGCAAATTTTTAAGAGGCATTATCAAGAGAGAGAGAAAGGAAGAGAATGCTGTAAACAGCTGGTGGTTAGGGGTTCTTGTACCATTTAAGGTATACCGAAAATCGTTTGGCAAATACCGTTTAATTACTAGTTTCATCAATTTTCGAGAACTTTTTGCTTTTCATTTCTGATTTTTGTTTTTTCGAGATTCATTTAATTAATATGGCGGTGTCAAACATAAATTTTTTTTACAATATTTATGTGAAACCAAATACATTTTTAAAACAATTCCCCAAAATGTTTGCAATTGAAAAAATGTAAAATTTAAAGATAAAATAAAGCAAACAAGAAATTTGCTTGAAAATCCAAGATTATTTTCCAACACAATTTAAAAGCTTAAAATATTGAACATTGTAATACATTAAATATATACTTTTAAAATATTTTAGACACTTATAAAACGAAAGAAACACTATTCTATTCAGAAATACTAAACCCCAGAACAAAAATAAAATCATCAAGTATTAGAAATTTGCATAATAATTATATTTGTCGTAATTACCCAGTAAAACAAACAACAAAGCATAAAAATATTTAAAAAATTATTAAACAAATACAAAAATATAAAATTTTCAACATAAACTCAACAATTTTAGAAAGTAATACACACAAAAAGCATATAATATATATATTTAATTGTATATGTATTTTAAAATATTTCCAAAGATTAACTTTAAGTATATTCCTTCCTTTCCCCCTTTTTAAAATGTCTCGTTAATTTATTCTAAATATTTAAAAAAAACGAAATTTTTCTTTAAAACTTGCAAACACGTTCGTTCGTTCCATTTAATAAAACTTTAAATTCTATTTATTTAAAACTTACAATAACAAAAAACTTATTTATTCAAATTAAATTTTAATAACAAAAACTTTCATTTATTTCAAAACAACTCACAACAAATATTCTTCAAAATAATTAATACACTTTATGCAAAACAAAAGAAGTGAAAAACCAAAAAACAAATATTAGATTGAAAAACAAAACGCATTTTTAAAAACTTATCCAAAATATGTATTAATGTAGTTTGAAGGCAATTTCTTAAAAGCTTGTCGTGAACATTTTTAGAAATTTTCAATATTCAATACAAAAAAGAAAAATAACAAATAAAAATTTATAAAATTTATTTAAAAGAAAGATCGAAAGAAAAACTTAATAAGTTTGAGTCAAAAGATGGATGGATTGATTGATTCACTTGGCCGAAAACAAAATTTACAATAACTTCGCAAAAAATTTAAAACGTTTTTTCGCATTTTGCGGTTATTGTAAAGAAGTTTAGCGCAAGAAACACATACAAGTAAAATCTTAATATTTTTTTAATTTATTAAAAAGAAGCAAAATAATATACAACAACAATAAAAAAACATTCACAAACAATTTACGTATTTAGTATACAACAAACAATATTATGCATGCATGTATTTATATCAAATTTTTAAACTGAGAAAATAAATTTGAAGAAAAAACCTAAATGTTTGAGTTTCACTTATTTATCAATCTATCCCTACAAACAAATGGAAGATATCCACGAATTTTCATCTAGAAGAAAATATTCAAAGTAAAATTTTTATTTTCTTCCTTTTATTATTTTATTATTATTGAGAAAATTACGCAATATAAACAGAAACATATTTAAATTAATTTATCAAGAGTGGAGTGTTGGAATATTCAAATCAGATTAGAAGAACGGATCAGTACCAGAGGTCCAATTCGTCGCATAGTTGTCGGCGGCGGCGGCGGCTGAAATTCGGCTGTAGCCGATATTACCTTTCATAGTCTAAGAGGTAGTGAGCTTTTGACTAACGGTATGCGTGTAAGGATGGAAACTTCTGACGATTTTCATAATTTTAATCAAGATAACGCAGTTTGGCAGGTAAGTCGGTTCATTGCATCAGATGCACTTCAAAATGCAAAAAAAATTAAAAAACAGCTTAACGTGGAAAGTTTAATTTTCTATGGCTTAGTACATACATTCATTGCGAAGTTGCAAGCAACAAGCGCCAGACTGTTTCATCAGTCACTAAAGCCCGCCAGACTGTTTGAAAGGTGCACAATATATGAGTAAAATTAGCTTTTGCTCTGTAAAGCTCAAATTTTATGAAGCTTTAATAAAATGTTGATAAAGCTGCTCAAGCAGCTTAATTTTTGTCCGCTGAACACAAATATAAATTATTTTTTAATACGTTAAACAGTTTTCGAGATATCCGCGAAAAAACACTTTTTTGCAATGTTATTGAGTTATTGGCAAATATCTCAAGAATGTCTCATCTGAACGCCACAAATTTTACATTTGTGCTAACGCCATTGATTTTTTTTCCTTCTTTCTTTGAAGACATACATACGTTGTTATAGTTAACACGTTGAAATTTAAAAGAAAATGCATTTCCCGATGTTTTCGGCGAAATTAAGATGAGCAAAATTACTTTATTAATATTTTTAAGCCTTTAATTGAAAGAAAATTTCATGAAGAACAAAAGAAGCTTAAAATTGTTAGGAGCCGACGAAAACATAATTTGGGTCCGCTGAACACGAAATTGAAATTTTTCAGCTGTAAGCGTTTTAGAGTTTTTTTGCATATATTTAAGTAAACTTGTTTTAAAATTGCTTAATTTTATGAAAAAATAAAAATTGTTCACAAATAAACAAAGACTTTTGTAGGCTAAAGTCGGCTCAAACGCTTAATTTTGTATAATGCGGCTGACGAAAATTAGCCGATTCCAGCTACTCCATCGGCGGCGGCTTGATGAATAAAAATAAGTCCGGCGGCGGCTGTCAGCCACTCGAATCGGACCTCTGATCAGTACTACTGATTTCGACAGGCTGCTACACCGTCTCATCAGCGTTCTTGTTCACTTTTACCACATATGAAGGTGGATGCTTTTTACAAGGAAACATCAGCTATTTAACTAATTTTTGCCAGCTAATAGAATACAAGACTTTTTCATGTAAATTCTTGCATTAATTTTTATTGCGACTCAACTTAGTTTTGCCGAAATTTCCCTATCTGATTAATAACGAGTGCGAGACAGAAAATAACACGAGCTTGTGAGTGTTGGCCATAGCAAAAAAAATCGCCAAAACTAACAAAAAAAATCGCCAAAAACAAAAAAATATCGTAAAAAAAAATAATGGCAAAACGGAAAAATCGCCAAAAACAGAAAAAAATCGTAAAAAAAATAATGGCAAAACGGAAAAATCGCCAAAACTAAAAAAAATCGCAAAAAACGAAAGTCCCAAAAAATAAAAATCGCCAAAACGAAAAAGGGAACCCTTCGTGTGCGAGCCAAAGTCGCACTTTATTGAATTTATTTATTCTTAGTTGATTTGAGGTGTGGACTAACTCCATAGCAAAAATTGTCGAAAAAAATATTATAGGATTTAAACAAAATCCTTGATAGTATGCCGAAGAAATTTTTAAGTTATCTCAATTCATGTAGCCGTCAAAAAAAGTCAAAGTCAAGACTTTGAAAAGGGGATGAAAAATAGCTATATTTTGACAAAAATAGAGCTTAAACTAATTTTTTTTTTTCTTTCAATATTTCAAAAGAACAGACTTCGAAAATTACTGCAATGCAAGCTACATCCAGCATTGGACAAATATTGTGAATTTTTCTACGAAATTCTAAATTAATCGCTTAAGAAAAAAACGCTCGAGTTCTTAAAATTCCTTTACAAATTCTATTCGGTACATTTGATACAGTTAATCTGGGTTTTAATTGTCACTCGTCCGATCAAAAATGCGGCCAGGAGAGCAGATTTTCTAAAAATAGTAAAATTTGCAGAGGCATTTTATTTGCCTGCATGAAAATTGTGCCAAACTTCATTTTTTATTTAATTAATTTCTATTGAAAAACATGGTAATACTCTTATATTTAAAAATTTTCAACGATATATTTATTGAACCGGCATTTTTTACGAATTTTTTATTTAAAAAAAAACGTGAAGAAAATGGGAATTTCCCATTTTTTGACCAACGCATGAGACGTATGAGTAATATGATGGTATGTACTATCATATAAACCATACGTCTACAGCTTTGCGATAAAAATGGGAAATTCGCATTTTCTTCACGTTTTTTTCTTTGTCCTTAATAAGCTTTACAACAAAGTTTATCATGCCCAAGATAGTCAACTTTGACACCCTATAGCTCACCGTGTGTTTCAACAGGGTGGTGGAACTATTGTGCGACGCACACTGGGAAAAACGCCAATCTAGCGGCGGAATCTAATAATCTGATCCACCAAAAATGTATGAATGAATTATAGAGAAGAATGTAGCCTACAAGGTGTGTAAAAAGTTAAGCAGCTAGTTTGAACACAGTGGACGCTATATGTTTTTATATAAGACCAATTTTACCGATAAAATTCTTTAGTCGTCGGACAGCTTATATCTTCCAAATTAATAGACTACTGATCCACAAAAAATGTATGGATGAATTATAAGAAAGGATGAAGGCTTTAAGGTCTGTAAAAAATTAGCCAGCTATTTTTAACACAGTGGGCAATATATGTTGTTGTATAAGACCAATTTTACCAATAAAATTCTTAAGTCTACGGAAAACCCATATCTTCCAAACTAATAATCTGATCTACAAAAGTGTATAGATGAGTTATAGGGAAGGATGTACAAGGATGACACTGTGGGCGCTATATTTTGTTATATAAGACCAATTTTACCGATAAAACTCTTTAGTCGTCGCAAATCTCATTCTTCCAAATTAATAGTCTTAGCCACAAAAAATGTATCGATGAATTATAGGCAGGATGTAGGCTTTTAGGTCCATTCAAAATTAGCACCTGTTTTAACACAGTGGGCGCTATATATTATTGTATAAGACCAATTTTACCAATATAATTCATAAGTTTTCGTAAAACCAATATCTTATCCACAAATATTTATTGATAAGTTATAGCCAAGGATGTAGGCTATAAGTTCTGTAAAAGTTAGGCAGCTATTTTTAACAATATGTATTAAAAAAATTTCAAAGTGCATTCAAATTTCAAAATGCATTGAAAATGTATCTTGAAATTCAAAACGACTACTTCATATGTATTTTAATTTAATAACAATTGGTTTCGGAAGAAAATTACCAGCGTTGCCAGTTTAACCTTTTCGAGGCTAGATTTAGACTTTTATTTTGTCTTTTAGCCTCGAAATTTGGGTTTTAGCTTCGTGGCTTTTTTCTAGCTTTTTTATTTTTCATTTAGCCTTAAAAGGCAAAATTTTTTCTCTACGTTACAAAAATTTATTTCGTTTTTTTTTTTTTTTTTAAGGTATTTTAAAGAATTTTTTAAACTTTTGCAATAAATGGATAAAAATTTATTTCTAGTTTTTTTGTTTTTAAGGCATTTTAATATACACTTTTGCAATAAATGAATATTTTTGATTAAACTGGACCCTTCTCTATAAAATGGCACCTAAATTATTTTTATACTCCTTTTAGTTTCATTGTTCTAGAGTCTTAAAGAAAAAATTATACATTGCAAAAAATAACATGTATTTGAAACTATGCACCTTTGTTCTTTTTTCATTATCTACACAAAATTAAACCTTTGTCATGAACTTTGATCACCATCATATTTTTTGGATGTGTTATCTATCTATCGTCCTCTAACTACAAGAACAGTCGAAATTTAAATTTCTATTTATACGTTATTTTTTTTAATTTTTTCTAAAATTCTAGATTTTTCAAACGGGTAGTCAGTCCAATTTTATTAAAAAGAAAACACTAAAAAATTCAGTAAAGTGCGACTTTGGCTCGCACACAAAAGGGTTCCGTACAAATACACATGCATCCCATTCTGTTTTTGCCCTTTTTTCTCATTTTGAAAATTTTTCGTTTAATTTAATTTTTTTTTATTTTTTAAGTTCTTCTGTTGAACTAGCGATTTTGTTATTATTTATAATTTTTTCGTTTTTTTGAGATTTTTCGTTTTTTGAATTTTGTTTTTGTTTTTTGTAATTTTTTAGTTTTGGCGATTTTTTGGTTTTGGCGTTTTTTTTTTTGTTTTAACGCTATTTTCGCTTTTTGACGATATATTAATTTTTAACGATTTATTTTAGTTTTTCCGCTTTTTTCAGTTTTGGGATTTTTTTTCGGTTTTTGGGATTTTTTTCGGTTTTTTGTGATTTTTTTACTTTTAGCTATTTTTTTCGGTTTTGACACTTTTTTTTTGTGAATTTTTTAATTTTTGGCGATTTTTTCGGTTTTTGACGATATTTTTTTAGCGGCATAAAGTTAATTTTGTTTCAAGTTTTCTTGTGGTGTTTGTAATAAAATTGGACAACATCTTCTTGAGTTATGATAACATCGGTGGAGCGGTCCCCTCAAAAATCGAGTTTTTGCAAAACTCAGGTAGTTTTACTTTATAGTGAATAAAATCAATATTTATCCATCGATTTTCATAAGATAAATCTTATTTTATTTGTGCTATGTGTGTGGCTTTATGATCAGTTAATGAAAATGGTAAATTTTTGACATTTTAGATTTTTTATAATTTTTAAAAAATAAAACTTTTGCAATTTTCATAAAGAAAATATATAGTACATATGTCCGAAAAATAATATTAAAACGGCTTAAAGGTAATTTTCTTTAAACCTTTCTAGTGGTTTTTGTAATAAAATTGGACAACGCCTTCACAAGTTGTGATAAAATCGTTATGATAAAGTTATGAAAAAATTAAAAAGAAATTATCCATAGAATTTAAAATTTCTGTTTTTTTTTTGTAGTTAGGGGACCAAAACCAATTTTTAAAAAATAGTGGCAATCTTGGCATTTTTCTTGTTGCATAGTGTTCCTTATTAAATAGTAAAGAAAACATTTTTTCAATAAAAAATATTTATCCTTTTTTAGCTTTTATTTTTGTGCGATTTAGCCTTTTAAAAATACCAATTTAGCTTCTTTTTTCCTCCAGCTCCTGGCAACACTGCAAATTACAACAAAATCAGAGAGAAATACACGAAATTTAAAAAAGGTGTATAGTTAGAAAAACTGATGTAAAAGTCGCATACGCAAGACTCCTCAGCTAATTGTTGGAGAAATATTACTCAATAACAGGGGTGCCCAAAAGTTTCTTATGGAAGAGCAAACACCAATACATTTAAAGAAAAACTAATTTTTATTCAATATTTTTTTTGTAAAAACCAATGCATACAAAGAAAAAAAAATTCATATATTTATTTGTTGTTGCTTTGCACTTGCCTGTATACAGTGAATAACGACAAAAAACTAATAAGACAAAGTTGTTTGTGTATTTCGTATTGCTAGTGCTGAGTGCTGTGTGTGTATTAGAACACACAGCCTATAGCTAAGTATTAGAACACACAGCCTATAGCTAAGTGCTTTTACAAAAAGAAATGAGCACCAAGCGTATAGGGCTTGGGCAACGCTGCTCTATAATATCTATATTAAGATTCCACAAAATTTTCAGGTATACTCGGGTATACTTTTTATGTACCTCTATAAAGATTTAGAAAACAAGATTTTTCTCTATTTACGCTTCTAAACCTTAACTGAAATAGTAAATATATAAAGAAAATCCGTTTAAAATAACTAATATAAAAAACTTTTTTTTTATAGATATGTAGATATTTTTATTTTTATAGATATTTGTTGTTCCCCTCTACCAGAAACAGTAGTTAAAACCTTATTATCTATATAACTAATATCCAAACACGTTTTTTTATATCCCTTTTACGCCCGTAATACTGAACCAATTTTGGAAAGATTTATATGTTTTTAAAGGGGTTTTACTTAGAACCGGACAATCTTAATTTTATTTAAATCGGTTCAGTACTTTGGGAATAATACGACTATCAAGTTCTTACTAACACCAATAGACAAATGCATGTTCTTTTCTCAGCTACAAGTAAAACACACAAGTAAATATTCTATTGTTTTTGCACAAATAAAAAGCAAAAATACAAAATAGAGTAAATCAAGTATAGATTTTTTTCTCTTTAAGACAATTAAAATAAAATTTTGGCGTACATATTTATGTACATATACATATATTAATTTTTTTAAACCCCCCAATTGTGAATGGCGTCGTCGCCGTCACAGCAACACGACAGCAAAAAATAGTTACTTATTTACTCGTTGTCGCCAACAATTGACTACTATTGGCTGACTCTTAATATTCTCTAAGACTTCTAAAATTAATAGAGCATGTTAATATTAGACAATTTTTGTCGATAAAGAGTAGACAAGTGACAACTTTTTGCTGCCGTGTTGATGTGACGTCGACGTCGCCATTGACAATAGGGGGGAATATTTCTAGAATGCGGTCAATTGAGTCGATCGTTGGCTACACAGGTTTTTTTATTGCACAGTGCTATGAAATGCATAATTACAAAGTTATATTAGCGGAAATCACTCTTGGTAGCATATTTGCACCTCTAGGATATAAACTACCATTTTCTGCTACAAAGAATGAGTGTCTTCTTGAAACATGTAGGAAATACATACTACCCAAGAGCTTTTAATATTATTCACTGGATTTATTGAAAAAGTAAACAAGCAGGCCTACTATTAGTTTGTATTTTATTTTCATATGTATGTTTTGTACACTCTCAGAGAGTCTCTCTGAATAATTTTGCTAATTGCATATATGCTAGACAAGTTTCCTACAGTTTTTAGTATTGCATATCTGCTACTGTGTAGGAAATGTTAGTTTCTTATATGTTGTTCTTGTTGTGTTGCATATTGTAGCATATATCCTAAGGGCATAATACACAACCAATCAGCTTGATGTCAGATTCGTGTACGTGTGCTTGACGAAAAATTGAAACCGCCGTCGGTGTCACTAATACTAACGAAATTTCACACATACTATTACCACGCTTTTCAAGCATGTTGACTGTGTATATTGCCCTCTAGACTTGCAAGAGCTGCAAGGTTTGCAATAACAGTTTCCTACGAAGAGTGATTTCCCCTATTGATATTTTTTTAATGAGGAATAATAACAGGTTGACAGGTTGCCTTACAGTTATTAAAAAATCAATATGGAAAAATACCGCTTCAAGTGATCTCAATTAACTTAAGGGTTATTGTAACGCAATCACATTTAGTCCAATTAATTAACGAAAGAAACCCCGATTTAATAATTGAAATACAAACGATCACAGATTATGTTAAACGTATATCTAAGGAGTTGAATATGATAATTGATAGTTTAAATAAAATTTAAATTTTTTATAGATAAAGAAATGGATGAGGCAAATAATCATCACTCAGAAACGGAAAATAGTGCTGACGAGACAACTTTGAAATCTAATATAAAGCCAAAAAAATCTACTACATTTTCACACGTTTTATGCACTGATAATGATTTACAAAATTTTACTAGTTTTAATAACTTTACAATATGGCTACATCGTCCTGTGGATGCATCGGCATTAGGAGTATTTCGAATGTTGTATGGTAAAGAAGGACACTGGTAAAGTATTATGTTAATAAATAGATTAAATCTTTTTTATTATATTATTTTAGGAGCTGCCATGTTAATAGACATAGCAGAGGAACGAGGTGGAAGTCAAATGGATGTACGATTTGGTGAAGCTAAACACTGCCACTTTCCTTTATTTGATCGTATAGAGACTTTTAGTTTTCCCATAATGGGCTGTGTGTATTTGTGCATGTGGTTAGGAGCCATAGGCATAATGCTGGGCTATCGTTTTCGTTTGAGTTGTTTTGCATTTATTGCACCATATTGGTATATATTTCTATTGGATAAACCAGCTTGGAATAATCACAGTTATTTATTTGGTTTGGTTGGTTCGATTTTGTTATTCACCCAAGCCAATCGTTATTGGTATGTTATACTTTTACCGATACATACACATGTACATAGATAAGTCCTTTTTTAATTCTCTTTTTAGTTCTTTAGATAAATATTTAACACCCAACCTGCCCTCCACAGTGCCATATTGGAATTATTTTCTAATTAAGTTTCAATTTTTCTTACTCTACATGTATGCGGGTTTGAAAAAACTTACCGCTGAATGGTTGTCAGGTTATGCGATGTCTTCCTTAAGCCGCCATTGGGTATTGAGTCCATTTCGTTGGGTTCTTACAGAAGAATTGACAGATTTGTTAATTGTTCATTGGTTTACAGCGATATTTGATTTTTCTATAGCTTTTTTGATGACTTGCAGTAAGACTCGAATATTCGCCACACCGTTTATGATAAGCTTTCATTTAATGAACTCGCGTTTATTTGTAATTGGTAAGTTGAAATTTAATTATGAAATAGTTCTGTTTTTATATACGAGTATCTTATTTTCAGGCATGTTTCCTTGGGTATGTTTAGCTCAGGTACCCATGTTTTATGGTTGTGATTGGCCCAGAAAAATGTCTTGGGATAATATGAAGACATTATACCAAACTTTTGGCAAACGAAGAGAGGAGAATGATAAAACTGAAAATTGTGAAACTAAAATACAAAATGATCTCCCCACCACAAATAATGCAGAGCCGATAATATATTGTAGTGCCTGCAAGAATTTAATTAAATCGACTTGCAATAATATATCTGTTGGTGAAAAAATTCGATCCTTTAATATATTATTCTACTGCAGCTTACAATTATTCCTGCCATATTCCCACTTTATAACTCAGGGTTATAATAACTGGACCAATGGTTTGTATGGTTATTCTTGGGATATGATGGTGCATTCCTACGACACCATTGTAACCACAATTAAAGTTGTTGATAATGGTAATGGGAAAATCCACTATATGGATCCTTATGCTTTTACGGAGTATGATCGTTGGACAAAATATGCTGATATGGCTAAACAGTATGCTCATTGCATACACAAAAACATTGAGCAGGAACATAGTCGTAACCCGGCAAGTAGTCCTTTAAGTTCTACAAATATTTCTATATATTTTGATATATGGTGTTCGATGAACGGCCGCTTCCAACAAAGAGTATTTGATCCCCGGGTAGATTTACTTACAGCCAAATGGTCACCCTTTAAAAGAACTTCTTGGTCTTTACCTTTACTCAATGAATTAAATCACCTGAGACCAAAGCTACGCACGATTGAGAATGAAGTATTGGCTTGGAGCAATTTTTCTGATGTGATTTTTGTTGCCGATTTTCCCGGACTTACTTTGGATAATTTAATATCACCTGATTTAACCAATGTTTCATTAAACATTCTCGAGGGTAATGTGCGCTATTACAACGACAATATAAATGACACGTATTTCTTAACGTCGGGCAATAGTATCAGTTTATCAAGTGGTATTGTACATCATGTCACGACAATTGGCCTTAAGCCATCATGTTATTTATTTACATATTCAAACAAGACAATGCAGGAAGAAAATATCATTATTGAGAACAGCATTGACGGCAAACAGATGAAACCACTGCTGCCACTTTGGCAAGAGTTTCTAATGCGAATAGATAATTATAAACGTTTTCTTCAGCATATGGGTAATTGTGTATTATATTTGTTGTATGGTGTACCCATTCCTATGGAAGTTAGGGAAAGAAATTAAAAATTAAAAAAATTATGATATAATGAAAAATACATACAGCTGTGTGCAATATAATAGTAGCACCTTATAATTGGCCTGAGGCTAAATTTTACAACACTCTCTGTACAGATGAGTCCAAAATGGTTCTTTTTGGTACACCTAGTTAGTAGAAGGAAATGTGCTAGAAGACCCAAGAGCAAGGAATATCCGATCCAAAATTTATTGAGGTGACTGTGATGCAAAAATCTATTTTTGGTAGTACTTTTCATACAATGATTCACTACCCACCCACAAATTGCATAAAAGACAACGTGAACTTCCTTTCGAGAAAATTCATGTTAACTTACGCAGAATATATTATTTCACTGCTTATTTCCGCTTAATGGTTATTCCAGCAGGACACATGAGCAAAATGGCAAAATGAAATGGTTTTCCGTTAATAAAATTTTAGTTTTAGGATGGCCAGCCCACTGTCTAGATCCTAACATTACATGGGAAATGCCAAATATGATGTTTGTAGAGATAGATTTGGAAATGTACAGCAATTCCGGACATTTGTGAAGCCAGGTTGGGAAAATACTCCTGTTGACAGCCGTAGATCTTTAGTTGACTCAATGCAATTTCAAAAAAATTAAGCGCTCGAATTAAATATGTCAAAAACCCCTATAAATTTTTGGACAATTTTATTTTTACTGAATTTTTCAAAAGGTGCTGCGAGTGTGTTTTCGCATAGCAGATTTCTAACATACTTAATGATTTTATGTTTCTTTTTCCTGAAGTAAAATATTTGTTGTAAAATTTTTATTTTGTCTTACAAAACTCGATGGCAAAATAATAAAATAAAACTATAATTTTTTTACAACTAGCGTTGCTACTATTATTTTACACGCAGCTGTACATATGTACGTGAATAATTTGTGTATAAATCCGAATAAATGTTTTACAGAATGGTGAAGCTCAAAAGAATTCTTTTACGAAGTAACTGCCCAGGTGAATTCATTTTACAAGATGGCAGCATCGCGCCGCGCCTATTGGTTATATTTTTTTGTGTACGCTATTTTTTTTTATATATGTCATATGCAATTTGACAGCGAGCGTACACCAAAAATGCATGTTGTTCTTTGTATTGTTGCTATCGCACTTCCATCTTATAAAATTAGTTTGGCTGGGTAACGTTAAAACAAAATTTTCATACAAATTTTTATTAAAGTACACATCAAATCGGAATAATTTTTTTAATGTCCTTTTTCAATTCACACACTCGTTTGCTTGACTTCAATAAAATCTTAGTAGCTCTATTTGTAACACTTTATCGATGAAAACCTGTATATACACACGCGTAGTCTGGAAATAAATTTTACGAAAAAAAATTATCCACGAAAAGTAAAAGCACTCTCAGCTATCGATTTCGAAAACGAAGCATTTTAAGGGTAATTTTTAATACACTTTCCATCCAATTTTTATAATTTTTGTGATAAAATTATATTTACCAAAGAAATATTTTTATAATATTTGTGGTAAAGTTCTTTTTAATACAGAAATGTTATTAAAAACACCTTTTAAAATGGGTTCAAAGAACAAGGAACTTAAGAGTGATGACCATTTTTCCTATTTTTGAGTTGGGTTCCCATGAAAAACGCGGTAAAAAATAAAAGTTAAAATTTTACTGATATTTTTCAGTCACAATTATTTATAGACTTTTTAGAAAAATAAATCGTAGGAGTTACTGATCAAATTTATTTCAGGATAGCTTTTAAAACATCAAAACGTCGACGTCTGGGGTCTAATATCGTTGGTTTGGATAACCGGCCCTGTTCTGTAAACCGATTCCGAGTAAATTTCTCGTTTTCCAAAAATAACTAATGGTCCCGCCCCATTGATGTATTTAAAATCGTATATAGTATTCATTTCAGATATGATATTTTAAGCTCTAAGATATATGAAACTACAAAAAATCTGAAAAAATTTTGCTATTAGCGTATTTAATTTCTCTAAATCGAGCATTTTCAAATCGACTCGATTTACAGAACAGAGTTGATTTAATCGAGTTTTCTTAGTTCGAATTAGGTTTACATAATCTCAATTAGGATCCTGACGAAAATCGAGGTGAAATCAGAGAAACAAGCCAGTCGATTTCGAGCCGACGGCGCGCCGCCGCCGGTTGCTTTTTTACTTATCGCGCCGCCACCGATTATGTCGGCCCGCATCGGCTCAAAACCAGCCGCCGAGTTCGTTTAAATTTGTTCACGACTGAGTTACAAATTTGCGTACTTTTTTCGAAAACAATTTTTTTACTACTTTTTTTCCAAAATATCCGTAAATAGGTGAGCCGCCAAAAATTCTGTCGGCGCGCCGCCGCCGACACAAAATGTGCAAAGCCGCCGCCGCCGATAATTTTGCCTCGGCTTGTTTCTCTGGGTGAAATCGAGAAATTCCAATTTTCTGAGATGCAGGAAGTTAAAAATTACGAAAGGTTTTCGTTACTTTAGCAAAATTAAAAAATGCTAACCTAAAATTTATTTCACACTATGTACGAGTTTCGTATATTACGATCCCTGTTCGAATTTATATCAAGTGATGAAAATTCGATTTTCGAACATCGAAGTGGAATCAGTAAATTCCCATTTTTTAAAGCGAAAAGTTAAGAATTACGAAAGGTTTTCGTTACTTTCGTAAAAATATGGAATTTTAGTGTAGAATTCATTTCTTAATATATACGAAAGTTTCGTATGTTCAACGACTTTTTTTTTCGTAAAATTTGGCATGGACTATTTTCAGTAGAAGTTTAAATTAAGAAAAACGAATTGCATTACGAGCATATTTAAATATGTAGTATATAATTAAATGGTGCAAACAATGGGACTTATTTTGTAAAACGGAGCGCCAAGCGTAATTTGATTTATCCGTAAAAACTTTATCAACGCTTAGGGTTGCGTTTTACAATACAAGGTCCTATTTAAAATGATTCAAGAAGTGCTTCCATAACATGGCCTCTTCAAAGTTGATTCAAGGCATTCAGTTATTTTTGATGGGATATTCCAATAAAAAATATAAAAAATTATTTTAAAAATTTGTATTCAATTTTGAAAAGGTCTGAAAAATTCAGTTTAATAAAAAAAGATTAATAAAAACACATATCGACGGCTTATATTAAAAAGTCTCTATATTCGATTCTGACGGAAATCACTTTTTTAATGGAAAAGTATTGCGTAAAATAAGCCGCATCTATGGTATAAATTTAAAAGTAAAAGAAATCGCAATTTTATCGTAATTTTTTATTTCTCTATCTTACAACAGTTGATTTTTACGAATGCAAGTCCAAAAATATTATTTAAATAAACTCATTTTAAATTGAGATCATATGATTTTTTTTAATAATTACGTATGACTAAAACTCGCTTAAACTGTAACTAATGCGAAAAATCGCGAAAATTACGAAAATTCTCAAAAACTTTTCTATACATGAAAGATTACAATGTTACGATTGATTAAAAGCTTTAAAAATGTTCGCCTATCGCGAAAATAAGCGAACATTCGGGAAAAATTCCAAAACCTCAAACATGCCATAATTTTTATTAAAAATCGGTAAAACTGCAACGGATGCCTAAAATTCGGAAAAAAAAATCCCGAAAATGGCAAAAGTTCGCAAAAACTTGCTAACAGCGGCATGATAGCAGTCTAATATGGTTTTAAAATCTTCTAAAATGTAAAGAGCCCAACAATTTGCAAAAAGTCGCTCCTATCCTGAACATTGCGAAAATTCACCAGTAGTTGCAACATCGGAAAGAAGCCCTAACATTGATTAGAAACCGCCAAGGCCGCATGTTCTCGAAAAATTATTGGACTTGAGTGTGGAATTTGATGGCATAGGTATTGAATTTGTTGATAGGATTTATTGCTTAGGGTTGTGGCTTGATAGTAAGTTGAGTTTTGAAAGGCACATCAATCATGTTATTTCTAGGGTTAATTATTCATTGCGGCGATTATATAGTGTCAGTGTTGTTTTGCCAGTGCATGTTAAGTCAATGCTTGTTCATGCGCTGGTCATGCCTATATTTTTATATGGGCTTGAAGTATACAGTGGAACTATTGGTGCTTACATCAGGAGACTATGCATGCTTTTTAATAGGGTTATCCGTTATCTCTATTGCCTAAATAATCGCAGTCATATCTCTGAGTATGTTTCTAGATTTTTAGGATGTTCATTTCGTAGTTTTGTAAAATTCAGAGTTTTATTGTTTTTTTATAAAACTTTTAAAAATGGTAGTCTTTTGTATTTTAATTCATTTTTTTAAATTTAGTCGGTCCATGCGTAATTGTCAGATTCTTATTCCAAAATTTACTTCTATCTTGGAGCGTTCTTTTCATGTTAGAATTGCGTATATGTTTAATGCGTTACCAAGCTCTTTCAAGACCTTTGAACTATCATACCATGCGTATAAAAGTAGGATATTTAAACATATTCAGGAGAATAATTTATGATTGAATTTGGGTATGATTATCCCTTAGGGCTTTAATCTAGTGTAAAGAGTTTTATTTGCTTTTAATATGTTTCAATCAGTCAACATCTTTGCTCTCATGTTATATATACATATATTTATATGTCAAACATGTATTTGTCTATGTGTTCCAATTGAGATTTATATATTTTATATTGGTATTTATATAAACTAGTCTAATTCTTAAGTTTTTTGTCATTATATACTTTATCTTATAATTTATTTACCTGATGTTATATAGTATTTAAAAAAAAATTTTTTATTATTATTCTTCTTTCCTTAAAATATTTTAATTTTAATTTTTGCATATTGTAATAATCTGAGTAGAATTGTTAACCATATATGGCTCTATGAGCTCGGTTATTTTGTAATAAAGATTAATTGAATTTTTGTTTGGTTTTTCGTCAATGTTTTGTCCTGGTTAATTTAACACGCTTGTTTACTACAGCTTTTTGTGTTGTTTTTTAACCAAAGCGCGGTAAATTAAAGTTCGGTATTTTTTGTTGTTGCCTGTGGTAAATACTAGTACTTTAACTACATATACTATATTAACAAGATCTACAAGGGTACTTTATCATCAAGAGTGAAAACCGCTAAAGATTTTAAAATAAAATATCAATAAACGTAGTTAACATTTTTTAGGCTCTCCTGAATAGTTGTGATTTTTAATATAGAGGCTTTTGAATATTTGCCGTCGATATGTAACTTCTTACGATAAATTGTACATTGCGAGATTTCAACGAGGTGATGATTGTCAACACTTTGCACTTTAGCTTCTCAAAATGTTACTACAGAAGGACAAGCAGACGAGTGAATAAATGTATAATAAAAATGTAAAATGTTGTTAAAGCTGTTTTTAGACTATTCTACAAGCTGTTCGACTTCTTCACAAAATACAACCCTGATATAATGTGTTGTTATTGTTTTCTTAAAACTTTCCATAAACTTATTAGGCAGGGTTGCATTTTCTGCAGAAGTCGAACGGCTGGTGAGATAGTGTAATACATCTATGTATAAGAAATATGTAAATGAAATTTTTTTCCGTATTATGTAAATCGTTTTGTTCAAAGCTGAAATTGTTATTTATGTATGTTTTTGCGATAGTATTTATAATTTGAAATATTTGCCGAAAGTGACCGTGCGATAATTGAAATAAATTCAAAATTCATATATATATAACAGATGAACTTTAAATTTGACAACAAAACTTTAAGCAAATTAGTATAATTAGACTTTGTGTGATATTGAAATAAATAAAGAGTATACAACTTTTAATAAAAACGTTGTTTAATTATATTGTTTTATCTACATTTTTTATTTACAGGAGCATACATACATAAAATATATGGTAATTGAAATTGTTCCAATTTATTATCTTTAAACCTTAATAAATTTGCTAAAACTAATCTTTTTCTAACAAACACTCATTAACACTCCTTACAGCCTCTAGCTGTTTGAAAACAAAAATTAGTCTATATACAATTTCTTAGGCGGAAAATTGATTGGTTTGCTTACCAACTGAGAACTATTCAAGAGTTTTTGGCATTCTCACTTATTTTACAAGTTTAGATCAAAATTGTTGTGTTTGTGCTTCCCAAAGACGTGCATATAAACCATTTTTCTTAAGCAATTCGGCATGAGTGCCGCGTTCACCAACACGGCCATTTTCAAGTACAACAATCTCGTCGGCATCCATAACGGTAGACAAACGATGAGCTATACAAATACTAGTTCGTCCTTTTGTAGCTCTGCTTAAAGCTTGTAAAATATTCTAAATGCATTTGAATAATGAGATTTTTTTAAATTATATGTAATTATAAAAATTATTTGCTTTTATACTTACATGTTCAGTTATTGAATCTAAACTACTGGTGGCTTCGTCAAATATTAAAATAGGTGAATTTTTCAAAATAGCTCTGGCTATGGCGACACGTTGCTTTTCACCGCCAGATAATTTCAAACCCCTTTCCCCAACTTGTGTCTCATATTTTTTGGGCCAACTTAAAATGTTTTCATGTAAATCTGCCATACGGGCAGCATTTTCCACATCTGCTTGAGATTTGTTCAGATTTCCGTAATGTATATTATGCTTGATAGTATCATGGAATAGCACCGAGTCCTGAAAATAGACATGTTTAAAAATATGCATAGTTTACTTTTTTTTAAAACTGGCTAATTCGCAGGGGTAATTTGTTGGCACATGTTTTTTAAATCTATTAAAAATGTCGTTTCTAAACAACTAAAAATAGACGATCGCTTTAGAAACGTGAATGGAAGCACATCCCACATTTCGTCAGTGCTTTAGTGTGTTAGGGCCGTTAATAATAAATAAATTAACCTGCAGTTAACACTAAACCAGCTGCCTGCACACACACTATTACATATCACGAATGTCTGAATTATTCTCCAACTCTCTCTCTCTCTCTCTCTTTCAGAACTCACTGAACGGAATGGTATACATGGCTGATGCCTACTGCACGCAAGCAATCAAGTAGAATCAATAAGATTCCGTTTTTACAGCGGTCTTGATCCCCCCCAGAGAAAAGGTTGTTCATGTTCCTTAATTGTGAAAAACCAATCTTTCAAACAAAATTTTCTTAATCTTAATGAAACAAAGTGTATTTTTCTTTGTCTCTTAATAAGCTTTACAGCAAGTCTAAATTCATTAAAATCGGATAATAGTTGTAAGAGTTATGAGGTCAACCAACAAAGTTTATCATGTCCGAGTTACTCAATTTTGACACCCTATAGCTCACCGTGTGTTTCGATAGGGTCGTATAAGTTTGGAACGATTTTCCGTCATCCCACGTCAAATTTGGTTTGCAAACAGACCGGTTTAGGCTATGTGCCATCTTCAGTGTTCTATTGAATATTCAATAGAACACTGAAGATGGCACATAGCCGAAACCGGTCTGTTTACTAACCAAATTTGACGTGGGATGACGGAAAATCGTTCCAAATTCAAAAAAACCCCGTCGGAAGAAAAACACAACACTCGTATAAGTTTCATCATTTTAAAGCTTAGATCCTCCTCTATGATTTTTACATACATCGTTTTGTAATCGGACCGCATGTTTCAAAGATACAGATTTATTATCCTTTTTCCAATTGAAACCACTGTGCGTTGTCTTACCTCTAAATGTATTGTTTTTTAGCCCTATGACGACCTATTGGGTAAAAACAAAACAAAAACATAACGTGGATTGTAGAAATGGGCAAAAATATCGATACATATATCGATATTTTCTTAAAAATATATATCGATATATACGTCGATATTTGTAATTTCAATATATCGATATATCGATATTTTTTCAAAATATACCGACAGTATCGAATTCGATATTCGATAAGTGGATTGTGTTAAAAATTTGAGGTAGACAGTTCTTACCGTTCCGAAGATCATGCTTTACTAACAAACACACAAACGATTTTATACATTAAACACCAATATGTTAAGTTAGGATAAAAGGGCAGTCACAGCTCAAGAAGTGACTCACTTGAGTCAACTATGTGATAACCTGGAGCAGACAGAGCGCAATTAATTAACGTTGCCGTGTCAAACCATCCTGATTATTCTAAATTAGAGGATAAATTGACTAACCCTGCATTTGGCAGACTGTCTAAGTTCAGAAATGTGTTAGATACAAGTATTCTTGTCCTTACGCTAGCTGTAGTGTGTTTGACTAATTCGCTGTATGCCTTCTGCATACAGCATGAGTACTATGACATTTTTGTTATTGAGGATGGTGTTGGCTGAAGTAGTTAGCGCGTTGACTAAAAAACAATGATGTCAGTCCGATCCCTGTGCCAGACAAGTCATCATCAACATCATGCATTTTTCTGGTCATTAAGCCGCCATAAGAGCTGCGGACCTGAAATTTTCAGAGGATACATATCGCGACCTTAGTATTGGTTTAGCCCATATGCCAAAAAGTCGGAATGGAGAAAAACAACAAAGAAGATTTACATAAAGTTTTATGCAAATATATCCGATAGATTTTTTTGTATTCTCACCACTGCTTCCGTCATATGTTTGGAAGAAAAATGTACAGTTTTGTGCATTTTCATCAATCCGATTAGAAATTAACATCTTTTTACTGAAAGTAAAATATCTTGTTTTGTGCTGCAGTAACCACTTTTTTTATTTTATTTGTAAAAAGTAGCTTTTGTTGCTCCATATGTATACTAAACTGCTGTGTATTGAGTAACTTGTTATTGAGATGAAAATTTCTACTTTTTATTGAAAATAAGCGTATAAATGTTATTAGAAAAGTTTTACTTGATTTCTGATTTTTATTTTTTTATTTAAAAAATTTTTTTTTTACAAAAAAATTTATAAAAAATGATGATATCGAGCACAATGAATGCTTGATATCTCAGAAACCAGGAACAATTTCGCGAAACAGTTTTTGGATTCTGAAAGAGGGTATTCAAAATATATATACCCCATACTTAACTCAAATTTTTTTTAAATGGTCGGTGGGCCAAAGCAATACTAAGGTCGCGATATGTATAACTATGGCCGCTACAACATATATGAAAGCTAAAAATTAAAGGGTATTCTAAAGCGAGAAAATAAATTTCATTTAGAATAAAATTATGGCAATATATCAAATAAATTTCGTAATGGTTTAATTTGGATTTTATTTTTCATTTTACCTTATAAGTACTTTTATTGTTATCCAATGGATTTCTAATCGTATAAAGGTGTAGAAAAATAATATAGATTCATATCGAATAAAAAATTATTAGCTGGGTTTTGTATAATTTTCAAAGCCTACTTTGCTTATTTTTGAAAATCATTTACATATTTGTGAATTCTCAAGTGGTTTTTGAAAGTCTGTACATAAGATAAAGGGTTTGTAACTATTCAAAATTGTGTTTGAAGTCTACTGACGATTTGGTAAAGCACCAATGAAATGTTGCATATAGACAATGCTTAAACACCAGCAAATAAATTTCATTTAGAATTAATGTGTAAATTAAACTAAAAAATTCCCAAATGCAAAAAAAATACCCAAAAGGAAAAAGTCGCTAAAACAGAAAAAGCACTTAGAGGAAAATAAACACCAAAAAAATCGCTTGAGTTCAAAAAATTGCCAAAACCTAAAATGTCACAAAAAATGTATCGCCAAAAATCGAAAAAATTGCCAAAACCGAAAACAATCGACAACACGAAAAAATTTGGCAAAACTAAAGAAAATTGCCAAAACGAAAAAAGCACCAAAACTAAAAAAGTCGTCAAAACTAAAAATATCGTCAAAAACTGTAAAAATTGCAAATATGCAAAAAATCGCCAAAAACTAACGAAAATCGCTATAACTAAAATATTTTTAAAACTAGAAAAAAAGTTGGCAAACGAAAAAAAGTCGTCAAAACCAAGGACTCGATAAAAATTGCGAATAATTATTACGAATAAATTTTTATTTTATTTATTAAGAATAATTATTATTTCCAAATTTTATTTTTAAGAACTGATGATAACTATTATGCGTATCAAATAAAAGTATTTCCCAGGCTAACTACTACTATTCGATAGATATCTTATATATAAATAGGCCACACAATTTTTTGTCGTACTCTTTTAAGTGTCTTATTGTCTACCAATATCGATGAAACATATATTGTTTAAAAGGTATTTTTCTCTACATATGCACAATAAAACCCGGTTACAAACAAACCCGGTTACAAACAAACCCGGTTATGGATCAAGTGGTCGAATTAGTAATACTAGGATCCCGCCCTAGTATTACTAATTATCTTTAATACTTTATTCGATATCACTGTATCGTGCGATTTACAGAACAACTGTTTGGTAAAATCGCGCGATTTGAAATCGGTCAATTTAAATCACATAATACATTATCACTGAAATATAGAATAAAAATATTTATTTTATATACATTACATAAATGGAATTTATTTGCTGGTGTTTAAGCATTGTTTATATGCATTTCATTGGTGCTTTACCAAATTGTCAGTAGACTTCAAACACAATTTTTAACATTTTAAATAAAATTATGACAATATGTCAAATAATAAATTTCTTAAAGGTTTAGTTTAAATTTTATTTTTCATTTTGCCTCATAAATACTTTTATTGATATCCAATGGATTTCTAATTTTATAAAGGTGTAGAAAAATAAAATAGATTCATATCGAATATAAATTATTTGCTGGGTTTTGTATAATTTTCAACGCCTACTATGCTTATTTTTGAAAATCATTTACATATTTCTAAACTCTAAAATGATTTTTGAAAGTTTGTAGATAAGACAAGGGTTTGTAACTGTTCAAAATTGTGTTTGAAGTAGAGATGGGCGCGTGTCTTGTTTTTTTCGTGTCACGAACACGCACGACTTAGCACGAAGTGTTCGTGACAGAAAATCTGATTTCGTGCGTGTTCGGGTCGTGTCGTGTTGAGAAAACTTGACACGAAAAAACACGAAAAGATTTTAAGATTAAAATATGTATGAACGTAGAAGCTTTCCGCACAAGACTATTGAGCGCGAATCTTGATAAGTTACTGTTTTTCAACAGAAATATGTAAGAAAAATATGTCTTTGAATATAAAAAAAATGTTTATTTTTGTTTTTGGATTTGATTTCGTGCGTGTTGTGTCGTATTCGTGTTATGAAAATTTTGGGCGTGCGTGTTTCGTACGTGTTGGACATCCGGGATTCGTGTTCGGTTCGTGTCGTGTTAGAAAATTTTGACACGCGCTCATCTCTAGTTTGAAGTCTACTGACGATTTGGCAAAGCACCAATTAAATGTATATAGACAATGCTTAAACACCAGCAAATAAAATTCATTTAAAATAAAATTATGACAATATGTCAAATAATAAATTTCTTAAATTACATAAATTTGATATTTATTAAAGGAATATTTCAAAATGTAACTTTTGTTGAAACCGTAACTTTTTTTTAAAGAAAAGCTTAACTTTTTTATTCTGCATCACTAGTTAGATCATTGAGAACAAATGTTTCAATTATCAAATATGGGAAACAGATTATTTGCGATCGTAATTAATGGAATTATTATGTCGGTTACGCTTTTTTAGCGGTTATGACTCGATATTTTTAAGCTATGATAATTGCATTACTCACCTGAGGCACAATAGCAATAGCTTTTCTCAAACTATCAATATCAACTTCACTTATATCCTGGCCACCGATTAAAATTTTGCCAGAATTCGGCTCAAAAAAACGAAATAGTAAACGAACCATTGATGATTTCCCCGAACCCGATCCTCCAACAATAGCAATATTTTTACCGGCTGGTATTGTAAACGATAAGTCTCCGAAAATGGGCTTTCCATGCTCATACTCAAAATACACATTCTGAAATTCAATTGAGGCATTATCCGATCCTAGAACTAATGGTGGGGCATTTTGACGCGTTTGTATACGACTATCGACATTCATTAACGTAAACATAGATTGCATGTCCAACAGTGCTTGACGAACTTCACGATAAACACTGCCCAAAAAACCCAGTGGTATACTTAATTGGAAAAGTAAACCATTTACCATCACCAAATCGCCTACAGTCATGTTACCTTTAGCGATTTCGTTGGCTGCCAAAACCATAATTACACTTAAAGCAGTGCTGAATATAGCATTTTGTCCGAAATTTAATAAAGCTAAGCTAGAACTTGTCTTCAAACTTGCCGCCTCGTACTTTTTAAGAACTTCATTGTAACGGTTAGCTTCGAATTTTTCATTATTGAAGAATTTAACAGTTTCATAATTAATAAGAGAATCAACAGCCTTATTACCAGCTTCATTTTCGGATTGATTCATGTAAACACGAAACTGAGTACGCCACTGTGTAACAGATAAGGTGTAGACAGCATATACACCGACGCAACCCATTGAAACTCCAGCAAAAGCTAAACCACACTGGAAAAAACGAGTATGATAGCTGTAAATTATATATGTAAATCGAAACATTGAAAGATTTTTACACACCTTCAAACCCAAAATGCTAGAGACTAAAGCCAATTCAAATATGGTGGGTACAATATTAAACACCATGGCAGATAAAACAAAATTTATACCTCTAGAGCCACGATCTATGGTCTACTGAAACAAGTACGTATATATTAAGAAAACAACTTAATAGGACAAGAAAATACCTTTGACAGAGCGCCGGTTTGTTTATTTAGATGGAATGCTAAATCTAAGTTATGTAAATGTAAAAATACATTAGTGGCGATTTTACGTATGGAATGGTGGGCAACTTTGGCAAAAACTGCATTGCGCAATTCGTTAAACGCTGCAGCACTAGCACGAGCAATTCCATCTAAACGAATAATGGTAAAATCATTATATCAAGAATATTATCAATCAATATCATTGTATCTTTTTTTTTACTTACAGCCAACTAGCATTGCAGTGGCTACACTTAATACTGTATCAGCTGGTGTATCCATTGTCAGGGTGCCCATGGTATCAACAGCTCCCTTAAATAAAAATGGCACACAAACCGTTAACATCTTGGAGCCCGCCAGAAGGCCTAAAGATATGGCTACTCTAAAATGGTATAAAAAGATGTAAAATATTTTGCCCCAAATTCATATTAAATATAGAATTATTTACCTTTTCCTTACTAAAGGATCCTCTTTCGGCCAAATGTACGCCATCATTGCTCTAATCATATCCTGAGACGTTACTTCAGGTGCATCTAATTTACCCAGAGAACTACCCCCATTACCACCTCCTAGATGAATGTGACATTGCCGTATTGGTTGCGTTGGTTGCAGTACAATATGTTGTGCAAGCGGTTGAACATTTTGGTCTGGACCTGCGGGGATTTACTAAATTCAACAAAGTAAGATCCCTACAGGGCCACACAACACACAAGCATATGTATGTACTTAACAACAATATTTTACAAATAAATAAATAAATAAACTCAAACACAACAAATGCTACTCTGTTAATGATTCATTCTGCACAAAGCCAACAAAAAAATTATAATTTAACCCTCCAAAGTTAATAAAAATTATTTCCAAAGCATTTTTTAATTATTATTTGAACAAGACAAATTCATACTGGTGGCCTCGACAACTCAGGTGATTATTTTCGCCGTTTGTAATTTGAATCTCCGTTAGATGTCAAAATGCCTTTTTCATGCATTTTTTTGTACATTTTTTTGACATCCCAAGAAGGTATTTTCAAAGCGAATTGAGTCGAGTATACATGGTATAAATATGAATTGATATTTGAAGAAATGACAGTAAAACATATGGTGGTTAAAAAAAGAACTTAGAACATTAGAGGGTTAAACATTAAAAAAAGACGTTATTTTATTAAAAACTTAAGGGAAAAATTCGATTAAAACTAATTTTAATTATCCATCACTACAAGTTTTGTTTTCGAAATCATACTAAATAAAGAAAAGCCAATTACATTTTGTTTTTAATTAAGATCATATAATTGATTTGAAATTGAAATTAAATATATTCAAATATAATCTAAAATCACTTACATGATGGCTAAAATGTTGTAACCATTAAATAAGAAATTTTACTTTCATTATTCAATATCCTTAATTTTTATTGAAAAACTACGGCAGCAAATATATACATTCAGGACTGTTCTTTATTCCCTGCGGAAAGAAAATCTTCGGAATTATCACCGAATTGTTGTTAGAAACTAATATTTATACCAACAACAATGGTATGACAATTCCTAACAATTTCACTCCGAATGGAATACAAAACAGTCCCAATTAATTATTTTTATCATAATAACCAATTAATATAATGATGGATAGCGGAAAAGGCAAATTATTATAAAACTGAACAGAGGTATAACGAAGTATTAATTACAATATTTGGTGTTTGCAATGCACAAGGTCGTGAAAATGTTTTTTAGTTTGCATTCTACGTTAGCTTTTGTAATATTTTTTTTTTAATACAAATGATTGAATTAAAGTGAAAAGTTAGAGGTAGTGCACTAAATGTTGATTGAAATAAGCACAACACTAGCGCTAAATAAAATTTAATAAAAATTATTTTGCACTATTGTTTACAAACTTAGTTATAATGGTTTTTCCTTATCTATCATAAGAAAAATTTTATGGTACTGCTAATTTTTGCACTATCACTAAACACGGATTTAGCGCAGCAATCTGCGTTACACTCAATAAGTGCAAAACTTCATTCAAAATCTCTCACTAAACTATCACAAATCTTATATATAAATTAACCACACAATTTTCTGTCGTACACTTTTAAGTATCTTATTGTCCACCAATATTGATGAAACATATATGGTTTGAAAGGTATTTTTCTCTAGATATGCACAATATAGTTTTTGGCCTATAAAAACCGGTTACAAAACCGTTTACAGAATCGGTTACAAACAAGTCCGGTTACGGTCAAGTGGTCGAATTTCGACCACCGGGCGGGATTTTAGTGTTACCTTAAACTATTGCAAAATTTCTACGTCACAGTCAATTAGGGAAGAAAAAAAAAGTTGCAATAAACTGAAGATTGCTTTTTTAACTGAAATATGTAATTTAATTTTAGTGCGAAATTCTTTAACATCACAATTACTAATCTTTAGTGACACTGCTAATTTTTAATTCACCACTAAAAATCAACAAAATTAATTAATGCAACTATCACTATTGCGCTATCACTAAGTATTATGTGTTGTGTCCACAATGCAAAAATCACTGCTTGTCTAAAATGTATATAAAAAGCACTCAGTTTTTTAAGTGATTTCCATAAAAATTTTAGACAAACAGTGCTTGTTTGCATTGTGGAAACAGCACATTATTGGAAACTGCAAGATTAGTGCACTAACTCCCCATCTATGTTAAAGTGAATGTTTTATTCGGTATTTTCAAACCAGAATATATCCATCGCCATCCAGATATGAACGAAATTTATAACAAAGGACGGACATAACAGTGACATTGAAATTATCAGCTTATTATCTGTAATTCCGATATTTAGCACTATTTTTTCTAAATCGGTTAATTAATTTATTTTAATTTTTTGAAACTTTCTCAAAAAGAACGATTGTCGAATTTGTCGACCAAGTAGTTTTGCGACTGGGAACTACAATTTTATGTTTTTATAATTTTATATCTTTGTAAATAAAAATTTTTATAATTCTAAAACTTTTTGTTGTAGGCCACTTTATTTTTTCAGGATGCAGATAGAGAGACAAACGTTTAAAACAGACAAATTCCATATAATCGGATCTACATCTTTTTGGAGTTGGGTTTTATTTCAAATTTGACTTAAAACGGTATTGACAAAAAGTTTATTATCTTACGCGTTTACAAACTCATTCATAATGTTAATTAGGTTGTCCATATATTTTCGAAAGTGCTTCGATTCTAATTATCACCCCTTAGAAATATTCAAATAGTATAAAAACTAATACATCGTGCCATAACCGCCAGAAAAGCTTAAGCGACATGCTTTTCGAAAATTGTTTTTGACGAAGATCGATTATTTACGATAATTTGGACTATCTGTCAAAGTTTCAAAGTCATATCAAGTACCGTTACGGAAATGCAGCAAAAGAAGTTTTAGCTTAAGTAAATTTTCCCTTTAAATTTTGAATTTGTTTACATTTTTTTGTAACTGCAAAGTGTCGCTAATAGAAACAAATGTTTACTAATTTTTTTTAAGGCTACACGTAAAAAACATTTTGTGCCGAATGAAAAAAAATTAAGATCGAGGAGATCTGATAAAATATAAGAAAGTTATAAGCCATTAAGGAAAAAAGCTGATTTTATTTCCCATACAAAATTATTTTCAATCAAAAAAAAAATTTTTTTAATACAAACTGATTTAAATTAATTTTGTATGAAAAATAACTAAAAAACAATATGGCTGTTTTCGTTTAAGGGCTAATAACTTTCTTATTTTTTATCAGAATTTAGCGATTGCATCCATCATGGGATCGTTACAAGATTATCTTTAATATACAGCCCGAAAAAAATATACTTAGTATATATTTTCATCTTAATGGAGCAATTTAAAATGATAGTTTTGGGAGAAGGTCTAAAAATATACTTTTTCACACTTTTAAGGCCAGTATTACAGTGTGCAATTTATTTTATTCAGATGAGCCGTTCTCGGAATTTTTGCCAATAAACGAACAAAATAAAAAAAACCAAAAAAATTTGTTTTTCGCGAACATCGGGAAAACCCGCATTAAGAAAAATAAATTAATATCATTTTGGAGTTCAGCGACATCAAATTATCTTAGAAAATGTTTTTTTTTTGCAAGATATGATAAAGACTTAGAAGTACGAAAATTTGCTTCATTATTTCATTTTAAGTTTGTCTGAAATCTGGCCTTGCATGTATAAAATAGTAGATATTTTGAGTGTAATGAGTTATAACAGCTATAAAGAATATATAATGTTGCATCATATGATGTTTCACAAATTGATCAATTTGATCTCATATTCAAGATATTGATGCTGCGGTAGAGGGCTAAAAGTAAGTCCCAATATTTTTTTTTTTCATTATTTTTCCCATGTATCTAAAAATAAAATGCAACCTTTTTTTGATATTCGAAATTGAGATTCGCAAAAAAAAATCTGACGCTCCACCGTAATGTATACATATGTAGATTCCCGATGATGCTATCCAGCGGATAGCGAAATATTGAAAAAAGAAGTTTTTACCTTGAGCTTGAAAATAAGGAAGTTTTTTGTTGTTATAAACAAAAGAAGGTCGAAGAAAAACGTAATTTTTATAAATTGAAACAAATTACAACAAAAAGTCGGTGTAAAATTAAGAACATTTCATTATTGTTACATATATGCAATGGACCGGTCGGTCAAGGCCCTTAGGCTGTCTGTAAATATAAGGAAAAATTCGAAAAAACTAAAAAAATTTGATTTTACAAATAAAAGTAAATATTTTTTGTACATTATTATAGAAAACACAATGTTACAGTCCAACCAAAATCTGAGCGTTGAGCGTCGCGTAAGCAACAGTTTACGTATTTACAGTACATTTTACCACAAAATATTTACTGTGATTGTATTGTAAATACGTACCCTCTTGCTTACGCGACGCTTAACGCTCTATTTAGGTTGTGCAGTTAGAGAAAATTCCAAAATTTTGGGATGATCTTAGCGGTCATTCACATATTACGTTACGCTCCGGGGGGAGGGGGGTGTTCAAGATTTGTTACGGATTAGATACTTTGTACTGTAAATTTTGCAAAAAGCGTTCCAAATGGGGGGGGGGGGGGGGGGGGGGGGGGATATAAAACCTTCGAAAATAGCGTTACGTAATATGTGAATAGGCCCTTATAAGTGAAATTCATAATATATGCCTTTGAAAATGCCCCACATTCATCTATGAAGCCATTAAGTGGGTGATATTTTATGTCATATTTTTATTACTGGCGACCAGGTTTTTGCGAAAAAAAATTTAGGAAATTTGGGATGGTAAAAATTTCTATTTTTTAAGACATCAGTCGCTAAAAATTTCTCAAGCGGTCTAAAAATTTATACACGTTAGTTTTTAGACTATTCGAATATTTGTAGGGGTGAGAATTAGAATCGGAACACTTTTGAAAACATGGAGCGACCCTAATGTATATACATTAGAGTTGTCCAAAAATTGTTTTTGTCTTAGATTTTTGGTCTTGCCGTCTCTATCTCTTCTATTATATGTAAAAGCAGCCCCTACCAAAAATGGGCGATCTAGCCCAGTTTTTCTCCTCCAGCTTTTCTCCTCACACTGTTCATGGAAACTGACAAACATTTATTTAAATTTTTTTCAAAAGAAACTAGATAAAATTGCTACAAAACCAATTGTGATTTCAAATTTGAATTGAAAAATATAAATAATTTAAAAAAATATGTCGCTGCATATGAAAAAAATCTAAATTTTGTACGTTTTCCTTTGATATTTACATTCAAGTATGTCACTCTCTTCCCCTTACACCATATGAAATGTGTGAGCAAAGAAGAAATTATTGAAACTTTTTAATATTCGTCCAACATGTAGGTCATACTAAAAATTTAACCATACACAGTCAGGGAATCTGTCCAACATGGCATGTATGTCATACAAATATGTGAGTATAGGGTACCCTTAAGAGGTCGCATGGTTTTTAAGTTTCCCATACATTTTTTATGGGAATTTTTTATATATTTTTTTTAATTTTTTCTTTTATTGAACTTAGGAAGAAAATTACATATATTTTATTTTAGTTTCCTAGTACGTATGGTTCTACAATATAATATAGCGATCTCTTACGAGTTCAGCTACATCGCTCATTTTTAATCTAGTCCTAGAAAAAAATAAATGAACGCGTTCAAAATGAGATAGTTACATGATTTCTGAGCATTTGTTTCTTCGAATGCATTCCGAATGTCATCCTAAATCGTAAATAAAGCTATAGTTTTTGAAGTCATTAAAAACGCATGCAATTTCACTAGGTAATATATTGCATAAAATATCCACCGAAAAAGGCATGCCAAAAACGGAATTAAAGCATCGCATTCAGCCATGTCACAGAATACCATTCCGATCGGAAGTGGTTTCAATTCCGTAAGTTGCTTCTTCAGAAAACGAAAAACGAAAATTTTTTTCGTAATCAAACCACTTTTAAATATCAAAGTAGAATTGAAAAACACTTTTCTACAGACTTCATTTGCCGTAAATATTAAAAAACGTTCATACTTTTAGGAACGTCAAATAAATATTTGGTCACGAGCTTTCTATGTTAATAAAAAGCTTAATGTGAGCTTTGCATCTAAAAACAAGAGTAAACAAACGCCTCAAGATACAAAAACTTTATCATTGTAAAAACGAAATACAAAATAAACGGAATCTAAAGCACCAAAAATGTACTTTTTCGGAATGACAACAACGGAATCAAAACCAATCCGAACGGAATCTGCGACATGGCTGATTGACACATTTTAATAAAACAATTTTTGGCAAACAAAAAAGGAAGATAACACCTCAGTTGTAGAGATCATTTCTTAACAGTCAGAAAAGCATGATTCGTACCCCAGCTGCGGCAATATTTTTTATTTTCACTTGTTTTATATTTACATGAAAAAACGTCATCGAATCAGGGAACTTTCATGGGTTCAATGCATTCATTTTAATGGAGATCAATTTATTTAAATTTTCGCACAAACACACTATCTCCAATGACACGCTAATGTAAAAATCATGCATATTTCACCTAAATCGAACCATTTCGTCATCACTTGAACCCGAGAATAAAGACATGATTTGTCATGTTATTTTTTGCTGGGATAGAATAGAGATGGTAAGACCAAAAAAATAAGATGAAAAGAGTTTTTGAACCACTCTATTATACATATACATATGTGAATATACACATGATTTGTCATGTTATTTTTTGCTGGGATTAGATAAAAATGTTTAAATGAAACAACTCATTTACCTTTAGGCGTCTTCTTTACAAAAACTCCACCTAATAATTTGCTGCCGGGTGCAGGAGTAAACGGAGTTTTCTTTTTTGATTTTGTAGAAGAGCCATCATCCACATTGGTAACGGTAGTGCGCAATGAATTCAGCTAGAAAATGATATATAAACATTTTTAAATAAAACACATTTTTTTATTAAATTTAACAGTTAAAAACATATTTTTAATTTTATTTATAATAAATTATGTACTTTACTAGTTAACTTGTTTCTAAGTTACATAAACAATTTTTTAAATATTGTAAACATTCTTGCAGGTATAATTTACAAACAAAACCCGATTTAGTTAAATTTTGTTTACCCTCTAGCTTTGTAACGAATTGTTCATATTCTTTGATTTTGAACTTCAACAATAATTGAACCTCCAAATTAACATTCAATAAATTATCAGCTGAACCGAATGCTACTTGATTTAAAATATTGGGAAAATGACTTTCTTCTTTAAATAGTATATGCAGAACTACATGCAGATTATGAGAGGCGCCATCTTGCTTATGAATAAACATTTGATCATGTAGATTGTGTTCGCGTATAAATTTAAATTTATTTTTGTGAAAAATAAAGCCTCTAAAAGATTTTTCCTGTTGCAAAAAAGTTTCTAAATCATTAAGAGATATTTGAAAATAATCATTTTGATTTGAGAGTAATATAAATCCATACTCAACAAGTAACTTTAAATTTGTTAATGTGCCATAGTTTATAAAAATCTGCTGACGTGGTAAAATTCTCTCAGAAGGACTATTTTCGAAAGTCAAAACGAATTCATATTGCTTATTAATGCGATTAAATATTAATTCAGCTTGGGTATTAAATTTATCCGAATGATTAAATAAATCGAGGACAGGAGCTAAAGCCAAATTATAATCGTCTGATATCAAAGGTTGAAAGAAAGATTTATCTGGTTTGATTTGCTGGGCTAATATATAAACACTTCGAGTATTAACCACAAAATAAGACCATCGAAAATCGCTAAAGGTATATTTTAATTCAAAATCATCAAATTTACAAGTTAGTTTAAGAACTTGATATGATTCTTTTATTTTGCGATTCTGTTCGACTGTACGTTCTAATATCGAATCTGGTAAGCATTGTAATTCCGCTACTGGACAAAAATAAGGAGTGGTAAAATATGTAGGCAAAGATTTTATATATGCTATGTATTTTGATTCTAACATAATCAATTTCTGATGCATTACATAAAAGGCCATTAACGATTGAAATGGAAGCTGAAGATTTTTGTCAAAGTTTTCTACATTAAAAATGTTTTTAAAGTTTTCATCACTTTCTATCGTTTTTATGGTTAGCAAAGCTTCGATTGGTAAACGTATAATGTTACATTTTTTCTCAATGACCGTCTTAGAGCATAAACCTCTGCCAGTTAGAGAGAAATTTCGCGCAGTAAGTTTGGTCTCATTCTTCCAACCTATGGAACTTAGATATTTATATAAATCCGGTAAAACGCATTCATCTTTTGTTTGCTCTTGCTCTAGAGCTAAAAGTTGTCGTTGTTTACGTATACGTTTAGTACGTCCCATTTTGGTGTATCAATAAAATTATAAATTTTGAAATGTTCCAAATTCTCTGCTCTTTAAGTTGTACTTAAATATGACTATTATATATCTCTAATATTGTTGTATAAGTTGAAGTATGTATAAGGATATATTAAAAGATTCTACAGATCCTGTAAAGACAATAAAAGGACCAGTTTTTATTAAATTGAATTTTTAAGAGTATTAAATGTAATCATTATCTGAGTAATAACACTTTTTCAAAATTAATTGATCACTGTAGCCAAGTTCTTGAACACTAACTAGAAATGTATGTACATATAAGTAGATACATAATACATACTTATGTATTTATGTATAAAATATGACAATTCAATAGTCGGTGTGGAAATCTTTGCCATTGCATCTTTAATATACGAAAATCTATTGAACTATACCAATATATAGTGATTTCTTTGATACAGACTGTTTGTTGCTTTTCGTGATTTATTACTTTTTCGGCTCAAATATGGCTTTATTTCCTAAAAATATTTTTGATAAATTCTTTTTCAAATAATGGTGCCAAAAATCAAACAATTTAAATTTCAATTTATCTCAATGAAACTTCACTTCTGCCATATAACAAGGAACCTACTTACTAATTTCCTTATTCTTATAAACTTGAAGTTTGCTAAGAATTTAAAATTCGTTAACAATGGATAAACCAGCCATAGCACACGATATTTGTTCTATTAAAATTTAAAGTCCTTGATTTCTGTGGTTTTCTTGAATAAATGCGTAAGTCGACTTACGTAGATTTTGAGTTATCAATGCGAAATAGCTATATGAGAGTAAAAATGTTCGGAATATCATGGACTAGTCTCGATATTTTTCATGCACAACAACCTGACTTCTATATTGATTCCATAAATTTTCAGCAATTACGACTTAAGTATTCCTGTGTGATGGATTATTTAAACGCACAAGCAGAGATGTGTTTGTCTATGATTGTGTTATGTTATATAACTATGTCTATAATTATAATTATGTCGATTAATTACGTGTCTATTAATTATGTGTTATTATCTAAACACATTTTGAAATCTTTTTAAATATTTTGTTCTATTTTACATAGTAAATTTGTTTATGTATCCTTGCTAGGATCTCGTTATTACGTTATTTTTGTGTGAAATTTTTACACAAAGTATTTTGACAAATATGTGCAGAATGTTAAAAAAAATCAAAGATGTTCATACCGTGGGCACAATTTCAGAAACATTTTGTTTTTGCTCTACTGAAAAGATCAATTTTAAGATATACGCCATTATTCAAGAAAACCAAAGATTTGTTTATAGAATATGGAGTTTAACATTAAGCTACTCCATCAGCATCGCTGTTGATATTTGTCCTTGAACTATAACAAGCAAATATTATAAGCTGTGGTGTTACTCTGTAATTCGAAACGAAAGCAAATGCTTTCGAATTGCAATGTAAATAACATACAAATTCGAACAGTTTTGTTTTCGAAACGAATTACAGAGTAACCTCCCTGTTCTCTCAAGATCACCTGTTATTTATTGGATGTATGAAATAAGTCCCAATGAAATAAGTCCCAATAAAATAACTCCCAATGAAATGGGACCTAAAAACATGAATAAGTCCAAACAAATTTAATTAAATAAATCCAAAGAGAAATTTTAATATAAGTGATGAGCAATTTCACGCCAAGAACATAAATAAAATTACTAAATTGCTTAAAGACAATAGTTTCCCAACATATATCATCAATAATTTAATATTAGAAACAAAAACTAAACCTAACAATAATTATTTCCAGAACCATATTAACAACAATGATCAACAAAATATTTTTTACGGTGTAACCTATATACCAGGTCTAACAGACAACAAAAAGTTAAGAGCAATAATAAAAACAGGAAACACAAAATTTGCTTTCAAACCAAATTCTACACTATATAAAATGTTCACTAATATGAAAGACAAAGTAGAAAAACAACAGCAATGCAATGTGGTATATGAAGTAAAGTGCAAAGGCGATGATAAACAAAACTGTGTTTAATATAATACATCGAAACCAAAACGAGCTTTGGAAACAAGAATGACTGAACAAAAAAAAGATATCGAAAAACAGAGAGAAACAACAGCATTATCACAACATATACCACATATACTGAATAGTGGACATGAAGCTGATTTTGCGAATGTCAAAATACTAGATGTGGAAAATAAAGGAAAGAAAAGATACATTGTAGAAAGTCTGCGAATACAGCAAAACATAAACAAAACCATGAACTTAAAAGAAGCCACCAATAACATAAATACAAGCTACAGCGTTGCCATTAGTAAATTTTAGTAAGTTGTGTTTGACTTATAGCCCTTGTTAAAATTAAACAGTTTTTACATTTTTTATATTCATTAAGTGAACCATGTATTTAACTGGTATTATTTGTAATAACACAAAGTTTTTTAATTTAAAATAGACGAACCCCTTGAGAAAGTCAACAAAGAACTGACGAAACTTTGGGTAAATAAGTAATAAAAAGTTTTTAATGACATAAACTGCGTTAGGCCTTATTAGCTGAAGATTATTCAATCAACAATAAAAAATCACAACATTGGCCAAATAAAACAAACAACGAAAAATTAAATTCTGTTGATTTTCTAAACTTTTTAAGCTAATAAGGCCTATGTTTCCAAGTAATTAAACAATATAAGTACAAATGTTCCCGACGTTGCGTCGATTATTTGTCGACTTCTTCAGGGGTATGTCTGTTTTTTATTTTCAAAATATAAAAATAATATAAAATAATTGTTTAGTTTTTATGTACATATCTAAAACTAAGAAATGTTTTAACTTACAAAATTTAATGTTAAATTACATTTAAAATAAAATAAAAACAAAAACGTTTAAAACACATTAAACTATGTAACACTGTTTATTTAATTGCAACTCTGTAGCTAGCGTTGATATTATCTGCTAGAGTCACTTAAAAATTATTGGCCAATTATCTAACAAAAATCTTATGCAAAAATTAAATTATTCCCAAACCTCAAATGAAATAAGTTCCAATTTTTGGAACTTGCTTCATAATGTAATAAATGCAATAAAGCCCAAAAAATATGAAATAAGTCCAGAATTCTTTATGGACTTATGAAATAAAAAATGTTTTTTAGCAAATCTTTATAAATCTTAAGAATTTTCTCATTTAAGGTACATAAAACACGCTTCGCATGTTGAGGGTTTCCTGCATTACCGTCCTTCAGCCGGGCTTAACGATTTTCTCCTCTGAAGTATTTCCAAAACCGGCTTCTCTTACTGAAGATTTTCGGTATTGCAGGCCTTCGGCCGGACTTGAGAATTTTCTCAACTGAGGTATTTCAAATCCGACTTCAAAATTTTTTATGGGATCGTAAGATATTTTTTAATTATTTATTAAGCCAGAACTTTAAGAATGTATTCTTTTATAGTCCATAAATTTAATTTAACTATTATTACAAAAAATAAAAATAAATTACAAAAAAGTTTATAATGAGTATAATAAAATCAGTACAAAAGAATATAAAAATAAAATGGTAAAAAAAATAAAGATATGGCATGGCACAGTTTATAATAAATTAAATAAAAATCAGTACAAACAAAATATAAAAATAAAGTAGTGAAAAAAAACTTAAGATATGGCACTGAATGTTATAAATATTTGAATAAAAGATATAATAATAGCTGTTCGTTTACTCGAAATTCTTATTGGAAAAATTTTTTTACTTTTTGTATTGAAAGCTTCCAGCTGTAGTAAAATAGTAAATTGTAGTAAGTAAACGAACAGACATAATATGAGCTATATAGTCAAAGAAAATGAAGAGTACTGAAGAAAAGATAGAGGCAAAGAAGGAGCTAGATATTTGGCGTAACATATTCCCTAAGGACTTTCTTGAAATTCTGTCTTTCAACAATGAGCTTTATATTTGTGGGCAATGACTTCCAAAGCTTAATGGCTTTGATGAAAAAGAATCTGCTTGTATTCTAGTATTTGTGTCTTGGTGGTATTGACGTCACACCCCTGGCCACAGTCTAACCAGACACGTCAACTTTGACAGTTGAAAATTTCCCAAATCAGGTTTTTATGCCGGCTAGTTGAGAAAGAGACAATAATTACGTGTTGGTGTTTCATTTTATCCAATTAAAAGTGTTGCGCATTTTTCAAGTGTATGTGTAAAACAAAACAAAAGGAAACACTAAACTTTCTTATTTCTCGTTTGTGATGCCGGCCACTTCGGCTGAGACGGCAATATCTTCCCGCTCGTGTCGCGTCTGGTTAGGCTGTGCCCTGGCTGACCTCCCCAATGAGATTTTGTTAAATAGGTAAGCCGGTGATTTGACATTTATTAGATTGTAAAGAAATAGTAGGTTTCGCATGCGAAGTTAATCCACTATATCGCAACCAAGTATCATAGTTCTCCAGGATAATATACTACTGAATCTACGAATACCGTATACATATCGCGTAGCGTTGTTGAAGGACACATAACTTATGAAGTGAGCACGAGTCCAATTTGCTATACACCCCTGCAGAACTCTGATAATAGGTATAATAAGCTGTAAAACCAGCCGTTTCTTGACTTCAGTAGGTGTGTAATTTGAGATTATTCTTAAATTACGCACTCTGAGATACACACTGCGTAACAAAATCGATTTGGTAGGATTGAGCGTAAGGTTGTTCATTTTAGCCCAGGTACAAACACTTATGTATTCATTAAGTTTATAGCACATATCATCGACAAGTCCAATGCGGCTAGATATATACAATTGGATATCGTCAGCATATGCATGAATGTTAACAAATTGAACGACATTAAATATATCATTAATATAAATTCTGAAAATCCAGAATTCACACCCTTAAACCCTGATTCCCTTGAACCCAAAACTACTTTTTGTAAACATTCAGACAAGTAGTTTCTTATTAGCAACACTGCCCTATAGCCAAGCCCAAAAAAAGCACTCCAGTTTTTTACAAAGAATTGCACGATCTACTCTATCATAGGCTTTTGAAAAATCTAATAAGCACATCAGCTACAGGTCACCCATATCATACGCATATGTTTGCAAGAAAAATGTAAATTTTTGTGAACTTTGATCAATCCGGTTAGAAATTGTGCTCCAGTAGCCACTTTTTTACTTTATTTGTAAAAAGTAGCTTTTGTTGCTCCATGTTATACTAACTGCTGTGTATCGAGTAACTTGGTATTGAGATGAAATTTTCTACTTTTTATTGAAAATAAGCGTATAAATGTTATTAGAAAAGATATTTACATGCAATAAAAGGTTAATATTGATGAAACTTGGTATTTTACTTGATTTCTGATTTTTATTTTTTATTTAAAATTTTTTTTACAACAAATTTATCAAGATCGATGATATCGAGCACAATGAATGCTCGATATCTCAGAAACCAGGAACAATTTCGCGAAACAGTTTTTGGATTCTGAGAGGGTATTCAAAATATATACATACCCCTACTTAACTCAATTGTTTTTAAATGGTCGGTGAGCCAAAACAGGACTGAGGTCGCGATATTACGAAATAATTTAATGAATTTGTCAATGAAAATAGCCATGACAATACAGAGCTCATTGAACACAAACTTACCAAATGTGCAGCAACACGTTGACCAGAAGCATTGAATTTGCAGTTTGTATAACGCGATAAGGTACTATATGTTTTTCGATTAATATTTATCTGTTGTTTACTGCAAAATCTAGCTAAGTGGACCAGTCCGACCATTATTTTCCAAATTTGTTCCTTCCCAGCCGATGCTGTTTTGCTATATGCGCCATGGCATTTTCAACAAGCTGACCGTATAATTACAACAACTAATGAAATTATTAGAAACTATTTTCGATATAGAATTTGATAGCAACGAACAAAGTTAAATCGTTTTCATATTAAGTTTGACAGATAGTGTGCTATCAGCTGTTTCTCTAATAAGTGTATTTGCTTCGACCTGCCTTCATATGCGTGTGATAAACCGAGTTGCTTTTTCAGGACTGTATTACACATAGTTGTATAGCTAACGTTCAGACGATGCAAGTCTTATCGATCAGCTTCTTAAGCTGAGTCCATAGCACGCGTTTCACGCCTTAACACATTATAAGCGTCTTTTGAAAGAGTAGAATCAGTGTAACGGCCCTTTTCATAATGTGTGATTAAAAGCTAACGACTTTAACGGCAAGTTCGACATAAAAAAATTGCCGTTAAAGTCCATGTTAACTCTTAATCGTACATTGTGAAAAGGGCCGTAATTGTATGTGACAAGTTACATAGCACAAAGCTTAAAACGCGTAGATGGGTCTAACGGGAAAAGTAGGGTTACTCTCTAATTTGGTATGCGTCGCCGGCGCCATGAAAAAATGGCAGGGATGACAAATTATATTCTATTTTAAACGGCGAATTAGTCGTCATATCGTTCCTCATATTCAACCTGTTCATAGAATCCGATACGGAATTGGATTGGAAACGGAATTCCAATCCAATTCCAGTTGAGAATGGATGTATTTTTAGTGATTAGATGAGATGTATTTTTAGTGATTAGAAGATGAGAAAAATATGTTCTAGCTATGAAATGCATAAATTAAAGGGATCCTGAACTCCCAATTCATGGACAATTAATTCCGTTTCTGAACGGAAATTTCCCAAATTCAAGCTCAAACGGTTTTCATGAACGCAATCAACCGGTTTTGTAGAAAAAAATTATGCCAAACCAATCCGTATTGGATTCTATGAACAGGGCGATTGTGTAAAAACTTAATACACATATCTCATCTCTTGAGAACAACATTTTCTTTTCCCATTAAGTTGTGTGTAAATTGAAAACTTAATACTAGTTTTTTTGAGTTATGATGTTCTTGCAGCAAATCAGCGATATATAGTAAAACCTTTGTAGTCCGGACTCTACTGCAAACCGAGTGACTAAAGTAGTTTTATCATGTTCGTTTTTATTTGGAATAGAAAAAAATAGATTTTTTCATTTATTTGAAAAAATTAGGAATAATAAATGTATTATTAACCAATTTTCATTCAGGTTCCCAATAGTGTTTGTAATTTATATTTAATCGTTTTTTGCATGCTTATTAAGTATTTCATTTCAATTAGTAATCTTTTGGCCATTTCTAAATTATTTTCGGAAAACGTTTGTGCTAACGACTTTACTTTTTCTTTCAGTTCTTTTGTTAAACGTTCGTTTATGGCATTTAGTTCATTTCTTGTGAAGGCATCAGCAACTTCTTCATTCCGCTCCATCATTTCCATTAAAAACTCTTTATCAAGAGAACTATTTTCATGTGGCATTTGCAGTCCTTTCAGCTCAAGTATATATTGTCCTCGTTCTAATGGAATTGACAAAGTTTTATAAGCTTTATTAATAAGCGAACTCCAATCAGCTGAATTTGACTGCTCTCGAGAACTTCTAAAATAGAGTATTAATTGTAATGTGATAGGAACTATTTACATGCATATAATAATAGTGCACCAACTTATTGCTATATTTGTCTGGATGTACCACAGTTTGTAATTGTCTAAAACGTTTTGTTAAAGCTTCGGCATCAAAATCAAACTTTTCAGGAAATTCAAACAGATCAAAGTAGTTCTACCTCAAAGAAAAAAGTATAAGCGAACATGTACATATATTTTAAAAAATATTTACTTTCTTACTCGACTTACAATATCTGTGATAAGGTCTTGCAAAAAGCCACAATATTTACACTGCATGAAGGAGTCTGCATTGCCGGGCTCTTTTTTACAATTCCAACATTTTCTATCGTTGGCTGATGTTTTTGGAGCATAGTTTCGCTTTTGCTGACTATAGTTTATATGATGGAAAATAGTTTCCTTAGTAGCTTCCCAGTCCAATTGCATACATGGTATCGCTTGCACTGAACTTGTAGATAATAATCTATTTTGGATTATATTGTTTGCTTTAAAAATTTTAAGTAAACCACAGCTAGCAAATCGTTTCATGTTATTTCTAGCAAAATAAGAAAAAGTATTTTAATAAAAATGAGTTATCTAATTGGAATTTTAATAAATAAATGTGTAAAAACAACGAAGGTAGATGAACACCAGGTAGTCGCAAGAGAGTTCGCCGTAGAGAATTTACATTTGGGCTGTCAAAAAAGCTGATACATTAACACTGCTGACAGGCCTAATGTGTTAACATATACGTAAGCTGCTGGGCTATTGCAGCCACCTAGTATGAATGCACCTTGAAAACAACAGACAAATTTTGACAGTTCGCGTTAGTACATGAATGCTGTGTTGCCTGATCATTTACACTTAGTTCTAAGCTTACAGTAAAACTTAGGTATAACGAACTATCATAATTTTATTATTATACAAATAAATTAGTATCAACTACTTTTGTCTCTTTTTAAATGCACACACATTTATTATAAAGTTAACATTCGAGCTTTGGGCTGAACATGTTCTACGTCTCCACCTAACATGAAATACTGTTGTAACTTGAAGTTATCTGAAGTTACTTTACAGCAAAGTAATTTTCCCGTACAGTAGTTTTGATATAACTGCCTTTTGTTTAAAAGCACTTTTGACTTATCTGCACAAAATTATTATCTGGTGTCACTATTCCTTAAAATCCCCTAGAACGTCACTTTTTAAGTGCACTTTCTATACCTGCACTTTTAAGATATATGCCTTAAATTTTTGGCATTTTGAAATTATTTTCATACAAAAAATCTATCTTAGCAGCATTTTCACTTAACTGCATAAAATATTTGTTTTCTGTGATTATTCTGCAAAATCCTTTATTAAGTGCACTTTGTATACTTGCACATTTAACATTTTTTTGGCAGGTTTTAATTATTTTCATATAAAAAATCAAGGCTAGCTGCACACATTAAAATAACTGTGGTTACGTGCACAATAGGGCAGATAAGTACATTTAAGGTCACAGAATTTTTGGCTTATCTGCACAAATAGCTGTGAAAAGTTGATTGTGCAGCTAAGTCAAAACTACTGTATTATAAAAACTTTTAAGTTCAGGCAGACAAACTTATTTATTGCCAGAAAAATTGCCACGTCACCAAATCATAAATGTTGACGCCAAATAAGTTGAAAAATCACCACGTTTGGCGAGAAATCGCCATATCTGACAACCCTGATCGACAAAGCAAGTAAGCACCAACACACTTAAAGCGTGGTACTTAAGCGTGGTTCTTAAGTCTCAGTTCACACTGTGAAAGTTTTCTTTCAGAAAGTCTGAGTATTTGGGTGAGAGGGGAGAGAAGATTGGGAGAAGGCCAACCTGACGTTCGCTGCTGCTAAATTTCACATTTTCTTTTAAATTTCATTGAAAAAATTTCAATGTGTAGACATGAATGAAAGTTTAAAAGGGAATCAAAGAAATTTTCTGAAAGAAAACTTCCATAGTCTGAACCGAGATTAAGGAAATTCACAATATCATAAGAACTGTGTGTAAGAAAAACTTACGGAAATTAACGTTGGTAAATTTCTTAAAGACATTTCCGCTTGCTAGTACGGAGTTCCAAAAGAAAAGTACACGGGATTTTTGGCATTTATTGTCTATTACAGGGATGTTACAACTATAAGTGAAGACTTTTTCCGTAAACTGAAGCAAAAATTAATGTTCATACAATTGTTTGGTCACAGAATTCTTGAAATTTTTTATTTTTCCCAAGTTTTAATTTATTTTTAATGTTTTGTGTGTTGTAATTTAAAAAATAAAGGAATTTGTGTGCATGCAAACATTATTCTCTACAGAAGGCTACACGATTATTTTGCCGTGTAGATATAAATGTGAATTTCTAAAAGTGAATTTCCGTAAGTTCGTACCACACTTAAACAACAAAATAATTCTCATTTATTTAGTTTTCTCTTTGCCAGGTTCTGATCTAAAGCTGAAAGTCCATAACACGCGTTTCACGCTTTAACGCGTTATAAGCGTCTGTCAAAAAAGTAGAATCTGGGGGCAAATTATGGCATTCGATATCAATCGTAATTTGCCCCCAGTGTAATTGTATGTGACCAGGGCTGTCAGATATGGCGATTTCTCGCCAAACGTGGCGATTTCTCAACTTGTTTGGCGTCTAAATTTTTGATTTGGTGACAAGGCGATTTTTCTGGCGATAAATAAATTCGTTGGCGATTTTATGGCTAATTTTATAACAAAATCGAACTTAAAAATTTTTGTTATTCCGCAAAATTACTTTGTTGAAAGAGTATTTTCAGAAATAAATCCCATTAAAACTTGCTTGCAAGAAATTAAAAAAAATGTCATTTTGATGATTTTTCTTGTATTAATTATAGTCATTAATGTGTTTTGAATTTGGATGAGAAAATTTAAAAAAAAAATAGTTTTTGGCGATTTTATTTCTACTTTTTGCGATTTTTTGCTAAATTTATATACGATTGTTTTATAAAAATTTATATTAAAAAGTATTATATAAAAATATATTTATTATCAAATATATATATTAAGAAAACCTACATAATATTGATTTTTGCGACTTTTGGCGAGTTTTAAAATCAATTTTGCGAAATCGGTCGGAAAAAATCTGACAGCCCTGTATGTGACAAGTTACATAGCACAAAGCGCAAAACGCGTAGACGCATCTAACGCGAAAAGTAGGTTTACTTTCTACTTTTGTATAGGTCGCCGGCGCCATTAAAAAATTTCAGCTGCTTTTGATAGCCAGGGATGACAAATTTATATTCTATTTTCAATGTTATCCATACATATGTTTGTGTTGTAGATGAGTTTCTTCTATCTTTTTTTTACAAGGTTTTTTAATTAAAAAAATGTTCATAATACAAGTATTTTCAAGAATAAAATGCATGAAAATGAACTTTTGACCACAATTTTTTCATGAAGGAAATTTACGTTGCAGCTATCCACTACTTTTACATACTGTCTCATCTCTATTATATTTATTAAGCGGCATGGCAACTTATCAAACTGTTTGATCAAACAGAATTTTTTTTTACTGATTAGTGCAAAAACCCTCGCACGTATAGTTTGATATGAGTTTGATGAAAAACAAAACACTTTTGATTTTCACTACCGTCGATGACGAAATTTGAAGCTTGTTTGATGAGTGGCTGTGAAATTACTTCATATGTCATTTTTGTTTAGTTTTCGCAGCGACCACATCATTTCTATGGAGACACACTATTTAAAAAAACGGATGAACAAAATTGAATTTATTGAAGTTTATCGTGGTTTGCCTGCTTTATGGCGAGTTAAATCGAAGCAATATAGCAAAAGAAATTTAAAAAAATGCTTAGTACGACATATTGCTTGAAACATATACAGAAAAAAACCCAAATGCTAAAAAAGGATGTCGCACAAAATTTTAACTCTCTTCGAACTGCATATGGAAAGGAGTTAAAAGGAATTAAAATAAAAGGAATTAAAAATGGGAGTAAAAAAAGCTAATTTTCAACAAACAAAAAGTTTTTTAATAAATAATGAAACATTTCCGCACAAAAAATCACATGTTCTTTCTTTTTCACAACATCTTTCAAATGAAGTTTGATGATATGAATTTGATAAGTTGCTGTGCTAAGCAAAACAAAATATTACCAATACATACATGAATTTGATCAAACAGTTTGATAAATTGCCACGGCCCTTTAAAGCTGTTTTACACTATCTCATAATCCATTTTGACTTCTGTAGAAAATGCAACCCTGATCTAATGAGTTTATTAAAAAAGTTTTAAAAAAAGCAATAACAGCACATTATATCAGGGTTGCATTTTGTGCAAAAGTGGAACAGCTTGTATAATAGTCTAAAAACAGCTTTAATTTGATCAATTTATTGAGAAAATGCAACCCTGATCTAATGAGTTTATTAAAAAAGTTTTAAAAAAAAAGCGCAATTGATGCATAAGCTCAGTGAATGTAATGGATGCATAAATCAATGAATGCATGAATAAACTCAGTGGATTCAACAAATTCTTTTTAAATCTGAGTTTCACATTACATTTTTGCAAAAATAGTTTTTAAGTTTCAAAAAACTTTACACTACAGCTGATCAAAACAAAAGAGCTTGGCGCAAAAAATACGTCGCATGTAACTTGAGTTTACAAACGCGTCAAAAGTGTGAAACGCGCAATGCACGAAACGCGTGGTATGGACTTTCAGCTTAAGGTCGTAAAGTGTAAATTTATAATGCGTGTAAAGTGTAAATTTATAAGTCGCAAGATAATGAAAGTTTACTTTGGGGTTTTGTTTTCAAGGTTTAATACACTCACACTTTTTTGGTAATGCTCTCACACTTTTTAAAACTCATGCGAACTTGATACCAACATCTCTTTCAAGTTGAGTATTTCAATTTACAGGTAAGAAAACCACTGATTATAATATTCTTGTGCAAATATTTCGCCGGCAATATTTTTTGTTGTGGTATTTTACAAATAACGCAAGTAGCATGCAGCCTACGGCTCAGCTATCAAGTACAATGGCTGCTGGGGTGTCTCAAAAAAAGCCAGTGATCGTCATCCAAATCGAGCTGGTAGCATCTTTTAGTACATGTGTAAATATATGGCAATGCCGTGACTAGAAACCCGCCTTTGATTGAATTGTTTATGGATAATAATAAAATGGGTAATAGTATTTATTTATTAAATAAAAGTAAAAAATTTATATCTTTATATATTTCCAGACTCTCTACATCTTTCGGAAGAAATCAAACAACTCAAACGATTAAGTAAGTCTACATAATATGTATTGTATAAAATATTTCTATTAGTTTACCTTAGAAGAGTTTTATGAAGACCAATTAAAGTTGGTGGGCATAGAAATGTGCGATTTAGGTGATGACATACATAATTTACTCGATGAATCTGTAGAGTTGCAACGTATTACCAATTTGCAAGACATACGCCAATCCAATCTGCAAACTTTTTACTACAAAAAGAAAAAGGAGCATTTGGACAACCATGCCATTATAGCTCAGCTAAAAAATGAAATTGACAAGCAGCGTCAGGAATTGGAAAAGGAACAGAATGAATGCAGCTTATTAGAGAAGTATAATTTAATGAAAAAGTATGCTTATTCGGATATGCATCACTGCGCTGCATCAGATTATAAATGTTTTTACGTTTATCAGTGAAGTAGATTAGATGTAGAAAAAAATTGTCAAATACTCGATAAAAAAATCGTAAATTAGGTTTTTGTCGGCATTAAAAAATTGTTGCTTTTCTGATGCATCGCAGTTATACCATTTCCGAATAGGACAAGTTTTACAGAAAATATTTTAGGAAACTTTAATTTAGATTTACCACATCAATTAATAAACGACTAGTGTCTGAGGCACAGATGCAAGGTTCAAAAATAGATATAGAATCCAGTATGAAGAGTTTGCAAGATCACTTGGTAAGACCTTTTAAATTTCGTTTTTTGCATAAAATTTTTAAATTTGAATGATTTTGAAATAGGAATAGGTAAAATATATCGATATATTTAAACATTTATCAAACCTTTTATTAACATGGGCAACAAAATTGTATTCGCCTCTCCCTAAAAGTATGCACATTTTTCAGTTTAGTGCAAATGAAGCTAACAGAAAAGGGCATGTCCGTAAATAGAAATTTAAATTCCCTATAGTGCTTCACTGGAGCAAATGACACAGAAACAAATGTCATACATTGAGTAGAAAAAGATCATCAACAAACTTCTATTGGCATTGTAACAGTTTTCTCATGTCATGCTTGACAGACGGGCTTGATTTGTCTTGATTGTCAAGATTTTTCAAGGCTTGTCAAGATTCAAGCCAAAAACACTTGACAATACTTTTTTCGTCAAGAGTTTACGCAAACCTTGACAGTGCTGTCGCAGATCGCTACAACAACGGCAGTATTTTTATTATTGTTGCAATAGTTTGCAAGCGGTTGCACAAATTTACTGCATTTACGAATTTGGCCAAAGTTACCCAATATGTACATAGTTGTGAATACGATTTATTAAATTATCAATTTCAGTCCTATCAAGGCTTTCATAGTCGTGACGATATCGAGAAATATGCTATATTAATGTCACAAGCGAAGAAGGGTAATTAAAAACAATTACACTATGTATATTATTTTTTTCTTTCAGGACACATTGCAGATACCAGATGACTTCAATATAGACGAATTGATCGGGAAAGTCGATTTATTAAAAAATGAAAAACCTAAAGAAAAGAAAGAACGTTAGAAATGAACTATCGCCTACATAATTTTTTTTCTTTCAATAAACGGTTGAGATTCCTTATTAAAATATGTTTTCTTTACTGATGTACATATAGAAAATTTCTCAATTTTGTTATATTACTATCTAATTAGTTGTGAACTCTGAAAATAATTTTCTTCTATTATTTAAAAATTTTCCATTAAAAAAATATGACAAGTCGGTATAGGTTTTGAATCTTATTTGAATTTTTTCACATGTTTTTTGAAATTGTTAAAATTAGCCAACCCACCACTTTTGCAGAAATCGCCTACCAACTCATTTTGACTGTTAAATATCATTAAAATGTCTGGTAACAATAAAAATTAAAATGAATTTTTCAAGCATCACTAATTTACTCTAATTTCTATTTTGTGGAGTTAGGCCTTTTAGCTTTGCTCTGTTTTATGACGTAGAGTTTGTTACTTGCGCAAAAAAATTTTTAAGTATTGCATTCGGGTTGTGCAATAACATTAAATTAAAAATTTTAAAAACCCCCGAAGAAAATAGATAACTTCAAAATGGCTGGACCAATTTTCTTTAAACATAGGTTGGAAGATTTTGTATCGAGTCACCTTTCAAACAAAATTTACTAAATTAAAATCGAGCTGGCCGTTTGGGAGCTACGATGTCAAAGACACACAGATTCAACAGGATACATCTAGAAAAGATGTGATATCTTCTAAACGGCTGGTCCAATTTTATTCATAGCTAAGAACACTCGATCAAGTCACCTTTCAAATAGAAAAAACTAAATCAAAATCGGTCCAGCCGTTTGGTCTGCACGAGGGTTCGTACATCCACACAGACACACACTACAAACTTATTATAACACCCCTTTTTAGTCGGGGGTTAAAAATAAACAAACACTAAAAAATAGATATTCTGGTATGTGATGGAAATCGATTGATTTCAAATCTCGTCGGTTTGAGTTTCCTTCAAACACAGCGGGACCTATAAGGACCCAAGTGGGCTGCTTTTAGCCTTTAAACTGGCAACATGTACAACCTAACCCTGGGGGGTTACTCTGTAATTCGAAACGAAAGAAAATGCTTTCGAATTGCAATGTAAATAACATACAAATTCGAACAGTTTTCCTTTCGAATCGTATTACAGAGTAACCCCGCAGCTCCCTTCAAAATGATTGGGGGAAACCTCGCATGAATTTCTCCCTCCCTCATATTTAGAATACGTACTTAATTTTTCCCCTGGGAGCTTTTTCCCGCGGAGATTGCAATTTATGGGTCGATTATGTGGCAACCGAACCTCAGTTGGGTTGCCAGTTGCTATTTAGTACTTTTCTGGCAACCACAAATTTTCAGTTGTCGGCTGACAACGCAACTGAAGTTCGGTTGCTATCAATAATCGACCCATTCAGGTATGTGATGGAAAACGATCGTTTTCAAAACAATGTCTGGGATCGAATCGTCGCATTCGATATCGAGCAGAATTGATCGAAATTTTTCCTTTTGGGATTACGGCATACGATAATAGAGTAGCTGGGGCCGAATCGTCGTTTTCGATATCGAACTAATTCGATCGAGTTTTCTTAGTTTAAGATTATGGCATTCGCTATCGAACAATATAAACACATAGTTCGATATCGAATGTCATAATATCAAACTAAGAAAACTCGATCGAGTCAGCTCGATATCGAAAGGGACGATTCGGCCCCTGCTGTTTAAATTCCACTCGATAGCACTAGATCGATCGAATACAATATTTTCTTTTGTTGTATATATAAGCAATGTAATAGAACTATGAAGAGAAAATTTCCAAAATGGTCGAAAAAATAAACACAATTTGAAAATTATTGACAAAACGACAATAGCAAACACATCACACCTTTTATCGCTTTCAAATCGTTTTTGCATCTAAACGATCGATTTCCATAACATACCAAGAGCCGAATCGTCGCATTCGATATCGAGCAGAATTGATCGAAATTTTTCCTTTTGGGATTACGGCATACGATAATCGAGTAGCTGCTATTTAGATTCCACTCGATAGCACTAGAGCGATCAAATACAATATTTTCTTTTGTGTTTGTTTTGCAAAAAAGCATGGAACATTACCTATAGACCTATTACAGTTGGCCAATCGACTTGGTTGTTGTACTAGCTGCTGGAAACAAAATTTTTCTTTAATGTATTACAAATTTTTAGTGGATTCAATAGCCGGTATAAAATACACTTGTACACTTTTTAAACATTTCGATTCGATAGGTATCGAATGCGGCAATCCATCCATTCGATGTGTCGAAATTTTATTCGATAAGATAGGGCCTTGTCGTGGTTGGCATTTTTCGACTTCAAATTAAAGAAAATAAGCGACATTTTTCTTTAATCTAGTACAAAACGCCTGGTTTTCGCCACAAAAACGCCAACCACGATAAGGGGGATAATGTACTCGATATCGAAAGCGACGATTAGGCCCCAGAATGTTTCTGGTTTGTGTACAACACGCAAAATAAATTATTCGATAATTTTCGAACACTGGGCCCGATCGTTGCTTTCGATGTCCAGCAGATTCGACCGAGTTTTCTTAGTTTGAAATTATGACATTCGATATGGAACAATGTGTTTATATTGTTCGATATCGAATGCCATAATCTTAAACTAAGAAAACTTGATCGAATCAGCTCGATATCGAAAGCGACGATTCGACCCCTGTTCTAAGCTAACAAAAAAACCTCATTTAAAGGAAAACAAACAACCTAATCGTTTATTATATTTTCAATATTAATTACATCGTGTATTTTCCTTGAAGTTAATTTTTTTAAATGACAAAATATATATATGTATATATTTATATGAAATATTTATAAATTTTTCTTAATAAAAAATGTTTATCAAACATCATATAAATCTAAAAAAAATATATATAGAAAAAAGTATATATAAAGAGAACATAAGGCGAAAATAAACGGTTTTGTTTAAGAGGGGAAAAATACAATTAACAAGTATTTGAAAGCAAAATATATAATCTTGAAAGCAAAATGTAAAAGTAATGATTAGTTTTAGTCGTTTGTTATCATTAAGTAATAGTTAACTTGAAGAAAGCAGTATATATATTTATATATTTTGTTGATAATTTGAAAAATAATGAGTTCCTCGTAATAGATTAATAATTAGATCGATCTACACACATCCGAATAGATTAATGCTCTCAAGTTGTTTGTTGTTTATATTTATGTATAAAAATGAATTTTTCAAATTTTGTTGACTGATTGCTGAGTTGCTTTTGTGTTGTTGGTGTTTTTCTGACATATATTTATCGTATTAACTTATTTTACTGGAAGCTTGTAAAATATTATCATTATTGTTTTATATAAACCTCTACCATGTTATGTGTCATTTTGTTTTTAAAGGAAATTTATTTTTCTCATTAAAGTTATTTCTTATTTTTGTTGTAGATGTTGTTGTTTGTTGTATATGTTGTTGTTTTAAAGGGCGGGTATGTGGCAGACAAACATTCAACTTTTGCTAAATGCGCACGAAAAATGCGACTTTAGCGGCTGAATTCAGGCGCATCGTCTTGTGTAATGTCACCATATTTCCAAATGGCTAAATGAGCATTTAAGGCAGCTAGTTGGGCAGCATTATATTGATCGATCAATTCTTTAAGCTTGCGTTCGCCACGTTTTTCAACCAACACTAGACCATCAGACACCAATTGTTTGCCAATATCAATGTTGGTAGAAGGGTCGTGAATAGTAGCAAGAGCAGGTCCGGTGCTAGATTTTAATTCAATATTAATTTGAACCTTGCGGTTGAGTACATCCTCAGAGAAGGCACGCAAAGCTTCTTCTTTATCTTCGTTGTCCGATGCCATTTTAACCAGAGCTAAAGCATATTCAGTAGCGAATGGCTTTTCGCTACTGAAGCCAGCTGGCAAAGCAGCCAAACGAGTAAATGGTACTATCTGAAATAATAAATGAGAAAAAAATAAAATTAATTAATATTTAGTACATATTTATATATGAAAAACAATTTTTTGCGAATAATTATTTTAAGTTTATTTTGTAGGTCTTTATTAATCTTGAAGCCGGAACTTTGATGACCCTCGAATATCGATTGCCTTCAAAGCTAAGGAAAAAATCTTTTTGAAAGTTTGCAATATGCAACTTTAAAAAAATATTAAAGTTAAATTAAATTGTTCACTCTCAGGTAGATTCTCGCCCCATAGTGCCTTTAGCAACAATCATAGTGATATTTAAGTTTAAGTTCATTACAAACTTAAGTCAAACGTTAGTGCTTCATTTATAAACTTAAAAAAGATCTGTTACTTGATTTAGCAAACTTATGACTCATGCGCTTCACTTTAAGACGGAAACGGATCTAAGGAGCTTGCATAGAATTTAGTAAAATTTTGGTTTATACGTTAAATTTTTCTTTTACCTCCTTATTCCCGTAGTCTATGTACAAAACTGTAGCGTGTCCATCTTGTACACGTTCAACCTTGGCGCGATACCATTGATTATCCGCAGAGAATTGAGCAGCACACAAATCACCACGTTTGGGAGTGTATGCCCCAGCAATTGGAGGATTGGATTGAAAATCAGAGTGCAATTTGGCCATTAATGCATCCAACTTAGAACCGCTGGCACATGATTGAGCATAGAATGACAAAGTTTCTGTTATTTCAGTAACAATCACATCTTCCAAATTAACTTTACGTTCCACTGGTACTTTTTCTTCTTTTTCCTCTACGACGGGTTGTTCCTCAACCACTTGTTCAACATAGTTAGCCCATATGTTTTTCTTTGAAGCCTTGGCACGATCTTCAGCAGACTTGAGTTGGCGGTAGTATTCGGATTTTTCAGCACTAAAGTGAACTTCAGCGAGTCCTTCTTCGACTAAAGCAACGGACAAGTTTACATTGGTGTCTGTCCACAGCCAACCAATAACAGATGTTCCATTTTTATCGGTTGTATCGATGTGTACGGAAACATCACGTTGTAATACACGATCGCGGGTATATATCAAGGCGTCATCACCGTAAGGTTCACCCTCTTGAGCTGGCACACCATTCAAGGCTGGACGAGATGAACGAGGGCAGGAGATACCAGCCAACAAGAATGTAACTAAACAGCTATCCTTGGGAATGAAGAGACGCAGGCGAGAACCGCTGGCTACGAATTCAACAATACCCTCAGTACGCAGAGCACGTTGCCAGGAAGGTAAATATTGAACCTTAATGCGGGAATGGTCTACAGTAAGGTCGTTAACACGCATTGTGGCATTATCTTTTTTGCCATTCATGCCTTTTTGACCTTTAATGGCTTGGTTTTCAGCAGCAAATAATTGATCATAGCAAGATGAACGTTGGTCATCATCCTGACGGTAACGCACAACAGAAGCCAAACCCTTAGCAACCATGGCTTCAGCAACATTTTGACCGCCAATAAGTACGGTATAACAATACTTCTCAGGGAAGTTATCGCGGGCAGGCGATACATAATCCAATACACAATGAACCTTCTTGTTGACCAATTTCTTACGCAAAAACTCACGAGCTTCAAACATGAAGGGAATTTCATAAAGTGGTCTAAAGTTTTTAGAACGTGGAGGGGCTTTGACAATTTCTTCGCCGTCATTACCGAAAACTGCACGAGTGTCGCGAGGTGGGCGAATGGAGGAGAAGAATACTTTCTTTATTTGGCCATTTGCAAGTTTGACATTTATGGCATCTCCATTGAATACCTCAACAACGGTACCAGTAAAGTCCTTCTCCTTCGTATTCAAAGCAGGTGCACTCGATTTGTAATCTTGCCATAAACGTAATCGTTTCTCTTTGGCGACACGTTCAGCTGCTCGAAGCTTTTCGGCACCTGTAAAAATCATAAAATATAATTTAGCAATGAAGCACGAAAAATTGTGGTTGATCGTAAAATTAATGCTTTTTATATGTAGTTGTAGCCGGGGTGAAATGATTAAGAAGCCTGTGAAAGAGCTTAAAAATCTTGGAGTCCGCCATTTTATTATAGCATATTTCAGTTTTATCTTAAAGTTTTCTTAAGAATAGAACTCAAATAACTTGAAGGAAAACAAAAATATGCAAATTAATATAACTTAATAAATTGTAGAAAAAGGAACTAGAAATACATACGTATGAAACACATTTAAGTACAGCTGTGTGCAATATAATAGTAGCACCATATCATTGGCCTCAGGCTGAATTCTGCAGTATTCTCTGTACAAATGAGTCTAAAATGGTTCTTCTTGCTAATAGAAGACCCAAGAGCAAGGAAATCGATCCAAAATTTATTGTGGTGACTTACACCGTTGCACAGTGGTTCCAATTAGAAAAAAGGTGTAATAGTTCTGTATCTTTGAAACTTGCGATCCGATTATAAAACGATGTATGTAAAAATCAAAGAGGACATAAGCTTTAAGAATAATGAAACATGGACCACACTGTTGAAACATACGGTGAGCTACAGGGTGTTAAAGTTGGCTACTATGGCTTGAAAAACCTTGTTGGCTTCTTAACTTTTAGAAATATTATCCGGTTTTAATGAGTTTAAACTTTTTTTAGTTTCCCAAAAATAAGGAAAATAAGTAGAAAAAGCACAACCACTGCAACGAACTTTTAAACTTCGAGCAAAAAGCAGTGAATTTTACATTAGCGTGACATTGGAGTAGGATATTCATTTAATCGGGCTTCTGCTTTAATCGGTTAATCGCTCGATTAATTTACCGAGGTTATGGTTTAATCAGTTGATTTCGGTATTAACCGATTAGTAAAGTTTTTTTTCATAAAGCAAGTAATTTCAACAAATAAAAATGTGTACCTAAATTATTTATTACTTTGAGTTTTTAGTAAAAAAAACACAATAACATAACAAACATAACAATTCTTGAACTAAATCAAGCAAAAAACTTCATCAATATGTATTCATTAAAAAATTAACAAGTTTGTGAGATCATTATATCATTCATTATCAACCGATCATTATCAATGAAAACATAATTTTTTTATTAATAGCTATTACTGAACTCTTGCGTTAGTGCGGAATAAAATGTAAACCCTAAACAGCTGATCCAGATTTAACCCCCCCCCCCCCCTTTATTTGCCACGGCCTTTTAGAATAGGAGGGTTTTCCCCGGGAACAAATGAATGGGAAGAGATAAAACTCCCCGGGAAATTTCATAATTAGGCTAATAATAAAATTGTAAAAACTGCGCACAATCTCAAACATTCTCAAAAATTTTTCAAAGGTTTCTGTTTACCACTTGAATTTAAGTTGATAATGATTGATTAAATATAAACATTTGACCAATCAGTGTTTTATCAATTTCATGTGGTGTTTCTCAAATTATAAATCAACGTGGAAACACTATTTAAAGCGAAATATAAATTGAAAACATTTAACAATAGCTGTGTTTATTTACTCGAAATTCTTACTACTTTTACTACAATTGGAAAAATTTGTTTACCTTTTGTATTGAAAACTTCCAGCTGTAGTAAAAGTAGTAAATTGTAGTAAGTAAACGAACAGACATATAATGTGACGACCAAACTAATTTATTTATTACAACTGCGGAAAAAATACATACTTACTAGAGTCCGACCGAAACCAGTTTTTTGAGGCCGAGCCCGAACCGAACCTAATATTCGGCAAAAAGGCCGAATCCAAAACTTGCCGAAACTTTTTTTAGCATTAACTGATATTGACATTTCAAAAACTTAACAGAACTAAAGTCATTTATTTTATTAACAGCCCTTTTCACAATGTGTGTCTACATACATACAGTGTCAGTCAAAATAAAAGTAGAAATTGAATATATTTCATTCCACCGAGCAAATATAAAACTTAAACATTTACGAGCATATGACTAATAAATACTTGGCGTGAAATTAGCTTAAATGATGAATAGAACTGGAATATTGGGTTCGGTACACATACATTGAGGAGTGTTTTATCACTCTATTGATGACGTTACAAGAGCACCAATCAAAAAGTCGGAATAACTAAAATAACTAAAAAGATATAAAGTGGAATATTTAAATATTTTTTACACTAAATTTATACGATTTCAATTATTTCTACTAAAGTAAAGTTTTTTTGTTTTTTCTCGACGGTATCGAATTTATCCTGAAGATTGAAAATGAGCTTTTCCCATACATATTTTGAAATTATTAAAAAAAAATCTATTTTAAAAAAACAAATACATACATAATCAATTTCAGTGCAAATTGCAGAAGTAAATTCGATTACGAAAAATCGATTTATTATAACATAAAATAGATATTGGATTGGAATCGAAATCGGTTTACCATTCCCTAGTTTATGCTATTTATTTTGGCAACAAACAGTTGAATACTTTATGTACTATGTATATCTTCTGGTTGCGCTTTATAAAACTAAGTAAAATTTTCATTCAATTTGAAAAGATATTGGACGGGAAAATGAATCTGTTCATGGGAAAAATCTAATTCTATTTCGATTAACTTTCTCATTTACAGAGAATAAAGTTTCGTTTTCGGTATTTGGCCGAAAAGTTGGCCTACGCCGAATATCTGCCGAATCCACAATTTTGGCCGAATCCGAAACCGAATATTCGGTCGGACTCTAATATTTACTGTTTCCTGGTTTGTGACCAAAAAATAATTATCATTAGTAACAACCTGAATAAGAAATATTTTAAAATATAAACTTACAAAAAAACTTATTTCATTTATGTTCCACATTATACATATGTATTACAATCCACATTTGAAAACCCTTTGAGAAAAACGTTTGAAGATGAGCTGACAACACATAAAATTCTCAATTTTAAAATATTTTCAGCTCTTTGTTGAAAATGCTAGGTTTTTTAAGTTATTTTCAAATCATTTTCAAACGTTTATCGTTTGAGAAAAGATTTGATTGCAATCATTCTTATACGAAGATTTTGTAAAAAATTTCGTTTCTAGACGTTTCAAATATGTATGAAAAGTAACGTAAATACGTTTCAAAAAATGTTTTTCCATAAAAATTTCAAAACGCAAAAGGCGTTTGTATTTACAAAATCTGGCCTTTAATTTGAAATGTACTAGAAATGGGCGCCAGAGTAGTCAGATTTTTTATGACCTATTTCACCAAATTGATTTTAAAAATCGCCAAAATCTATTTTATGTAGTTTTTGTTAATACATATATATTTCATAGCAAATTTGTGTTTAGATAATAGTTTTTTAAATACAAAATAATATAAAATAATCGTATAAAAATTTAGTAGAAAATCTTCAATAGTAGAAATAAAATCGCCAAAAACTATTTCTTGTCAATTTTTTTCATCAAAATTCAAAATCCATATATTACTATAATTAAGATAAGAAAAAGCATCCAAATCACATGTTTTAATTTCTTCCAGACAAGTTTTAATAGCATTTATTTTCGAAAATATTGTTTAAACAAAGTAATTTTCATGAAATATAAAAATTTTTAAGTTTAATTTTTTTCAAAAATAGCCATAAAAATCGCCAACAAATTTATTTATCGCCAGAAAAATCGTCATGTCGCCAAATCAAACTTGTTTACGCCAAACAAGTTGAAAAATCGCCACGTTTGGCGAGAAATCGCCATATCTGACAACCCTGATGGGCGCGTGTCGAAATTTTCCAACACGACACGACCCGAACACGAGTACCGGGATGTCTAACACGTACGAAACAAGCACGGCAAGAATTTTCAAACCACGACACAACACGCACAAAATCAAATTCAAAAACAAACAAAAAAGAAAAAAAAACATGCCCGTTCAATATAAATATAAGAGTATTACTATGTTTTTTAATAAGTAGTAATAAAATTTAACTAAAAAAAGAATTTTGGTACTACTTTCATGCAGGTGAATAAAATGCTTCTGAAAATTCGACTATTTTTAGAAAGCCTGCGCTCCGCCCACATTTTCGACCGGGCGGGTGACAATTAAAACCCAGATTAAATATATAAAATTTATCTAATAGAATTTGTAAAGAAATTTGAAATATATTCGTCCAATGTTGGATGTATCGTGCATGCTTTAATCGGTCTAAAGTTTCAACTATAGTCATTTTTGAAGTCTGTTTTTTTGAAATACATATTGAAAAGAAAAAAATTATTTTGAAAATTTTTTTTTAAAAACAAATAAATAAATTTCTTCGCATATTACCAAGGATTTTGTTTAGAATCATTAAGTGGCCTATTATGAACAGCATTCGATTTTCGATTGTGATCGAATTAACTGATAGAACGAATTTGCATTTGATTTTATGGCGCACATTCGATAAAAAAATATCACTATTGTGAATTTCACTTAATCGGATTATTCACAATAGTACATATTTATCACCTGGCCAGAGCATAAAGCCGGTCGGCTAATAGCCGGCTAAAAGCCGCCGCCGATGATTTTCACAATTACTTAGCCGCCGCCGATTAGTGCGGCTAATATCGGCTAGCGGCTAAGCCGATTTTTTATAATAAAAAGTGGGTATTTACTAACATGCGCATTTAAAAATATTTAATTTAGTTTTGAAACGTATGAAGAATATTTCTTATGAAAATTATTTTTATAAATAAGGCAGTAAATCGTCTAGAAAGGCAAGTTTATTTATATTTGGGCCGAGTATACCTGTTATAAATATGCCTTGTAAGTAATTAACAAGAAATACTGTTAGCCGACCGTTAACCGATATATTTGGGTAGCCGCCGCCGACCACCGTTTTACATCGGCTTCGCCCTCTGCACCTGGCACTATAATAATTATTGTTCGTTTACATAATTTATAAAAGAACAATTTAATTAATTAATAATTAACATGACCATGAAATTAAAATATCTTCCAAATGGTATTTGTAAGAAACAAAAAATGTTCGAATAGATAGTTACATTTTCATAAGTTTTAGAAACTGCCATACCGCATCGAAAACAAAAATTTTGTTCGATCGAAAAATCGTTGTACAACTTTTCGACAGTGCTGCCAGCTCATAATACGAATTTTACATTAGATACTCGGTGTTCGATAGCCAGCGAAGATCCGAACATCGAATGCAACTCATAAGGACCTAAATATATATATATATATATATATTTTGGATAGGCTATTTTCGGAGATGTTTACAAAATTAGGAACAAATGCACGGCCAACCAAAATTAAAAAAGTTTGTGGTTAGGTAATCTATATGCCTGGAAATCGATTTTGAAAGCGAAGCAATTTTAAAGGCCATACACTTTTCACCTAATTTTTATAACTTTTGTGATAAAATTCTTTTTAATTAAGAAGCTTTTTCTATAATATTTGTGGTAAAGTGCTTTTTAATAAATATTATTCAAAAATAACTCTGGGTTCGTTTTCGAAATCGGTTTCCATCACATACATGTATACCTTTTTTTCGCAATTATGAAAAGTTATTTTACTGAAAGCAAACGTTTTTCATGCAGTGGTACTATTACTTTGCACGCAGCTGTATTTCAATAAAATATACCTATTTGACTAAAATTTAAAAAATGTGGACATTTTGACTAATGTGAATGCTTAAATGATAACGGCAAAAAAACCTTGAGACTGTCATACACATGATAATCTTGCATCTTAGTTTCCAACATTAAAAATTATGCATTTCTTAACATTGAGAGGCTACAGTAAAATATTTTAAAATCACTTACCGCCTTTCATTAAAGCCATCGACCAGTCAACACATCTAGCCAAACCTTCGCGCAATAGAGACTCGGCAATATTTCCCTTGGGATGGATAATAGTGCCAATAAAATTGGCGTTGTTAACAGATTCTAAACGAATCTCGACCTCACGTTGCAGTAAACGTGTTTCGACATAATAGCGGGCTTCATCAACGTATGGCACCTTGATTTTCAAATCAGGTTTACCTTCCGAGTCCAACTTAACACCGGGGCAACGTATACCCGAAATCATTAAAGTGATGTAATAAAAGTCTGGCATCAAAAACGCACGAACTGTGGAGCCATCACGCACGTGTTCAATTATTGCTCTAACGGGTTTGCCACCAAACATCTCAACAATTTGCGAGGGATTATCTTGAGTCCACTTGATATGACGGACATGATCGGCAGGATTACCATTAGACCACTTACCACGACCAGCATTTTTAGCTTGATCCTCTAATTCAATAAGTTTTTGCAATTCTTCCTGTTTATGGGGCTCCGGTGGACGGCTGTCACGTCGTACAGTTACCCATCCCTCTTTTACCATCGTTTGCACTACATTTTCACCATTTTCATCGCCCAGCCACACAAAACCGTACTCGCGATTCGAGTTTGGAGGTTTCTCAAAACTGAAGGTAACTTCATTCCCGATCAACTTTTGACGTAAAAATTCGCGGGATTCCCAGGCGTAAGGTTCGTCCTTGGTTTCATCACCACCGGCACCAGGACGGCGGGCTAGCTTGGGAGCAAGAACATAGGAGAAGGTGATTTGTTTCTCTGGTGGTGGTGCACCTTTATGGGCCCGTATAACCACGGTATCACCAGATAAGACCTAAAAAGTGAAAATAGTGTACAATTAAAAAAATCTATTTATTTTAAAGTTATTTATCTCATTAATGTCAACTAACAAATTAGGTTGGTTTGCGCACTTTTCCAGTAGCTCTTTGACAAATAGCAACAAAATGTTCGTATTTAAAAATGAACGAATGTAATCCAGTGAAGTGCGGTAATAATTTTTACAAGTTATAAATTACGCAAACACAATTTTAATAATCAAACCGTGTTACTTTATTTAAGACTTACATAACCCGACAACTTAAAACGATTTAACAAATTATCATTCAGCACGTGTTGAGCATATCTTTCGATTTAGCGAAGTTGGCAGCAGTTGGTTATGGAATGATCGATTACTGATCGAAATAAAACATGGTTGTATTTAAAAGTATTATGTACACTACAACCAATTTATAACGATTTCTGTAGAAAAAAAAATGGTGCAATTTTTGCGCATCCATTATACAATATTATTGCATATATTATTGTATGTACATATTATTGTCGTTTTGATCCATACTATGCAATAAATGGCACAATATTTTCAAAGAAAATATCGCCTAATTTTCGTGATAGTGGAAAAATAAACATATCAATGAACAACGTTGCCACCACATTTCACAATTTCCTTTATTGTACAATAAGAATCAAAGGTCTTTTGAAGTTTGCCAATATATTGTGCCACCTTCGAATATGACATACACATTGGCGTAATTATTGCACAAGGGCCTATTCACATATTACGTAACGATATTTTCGGAGATTTTATTTTGGAACAAATCTAGTTTAGCCAAGTTGGTCCAAATAGGAAAAAAATATAAAATAAAAAAGTTGGCGGCGACCCATATATGTATTACCGAGCCATGGGACTCTGAAGTTTTCATGTAATACTGTGATTATTGACATTTCAAATATGAAATAATTAAATTTCTTTGTCATATTACGGGTTCAATAAAATATTAAGAGCCACCACACGCTCATAAAAGCAGTACTGCGCTGCCACATGTTTGTTAAAAATTGAACTGTAGATTTTAAATTAATCATTAAAAACTGCAAAACGGAAAAAATTTCGGAAATAATCACTTTACCGCGACAATGCGAAAATTTTGAAAACTTTCTTAACAAAACAAACCACTCATTGTGAAAATCGAGGTTTTTCGAAAAAAATAAAATAAAAATAAATTGGGAAGTACATACGTATGCACAATGCACAAAACTAAAAAAATTTAATAGCTTGGAAAAACCGCTGAAACAAATTTGCTCAATTCACAACCTGTTGTAAGTGTTGTAGGTCGTCAGGCTGTACAACAGTTGTACAATTGTTGTTGGGGATCAGGAATGGATAAGCTTAGAAAATTTTTATATTTTTTATTGTACTTATCTTAATTTTTCTGTATTAAGTTAGTAAAAATTAGTGTAATTATATATATGTATAAATAAAAATGGCTTAAATGTACTTTAGTGAAGTTGCTCCATACAAAATAAAAATTAGCCTATGTGATAGAACATTGAAAAATAAGAAGAAAATATTAAATAAAAAAGTTGGCAGTAACCCATATTTTCCGAGCTATGAGCCTCTGAAGTTTTCATATAGAACTGTGATTATGCATTACATTTATGAATTCAATAGGTCAATATTGGTGTCATTTAAAAGCTATGCAGAAAATCTTTAGTAAGAAGCATCATTAAGTCCGTGCGACGGCCTGCTATGCAGGGAATCATTCTTCAGCGAAACCACTATTCGACATACATAGAGGAGAAAATGTTTGAGCCCGGCCAAAGGCCGGCTATGTAGGGAATCATTCTTCAGAGAAGCAGCTATTCGACATACCTAGAGGAGAAAATCCTTAAACCCGGCCGAAGGCCGGCTATGCAGGAGATCTTTCTTCAGCGAAGCCGCTATTCGACGTACCTAGAGGAGAAAATCCTTGAGCGCGGCCGAAGGCCGGCTATGCGACATCCTTCTTCTAGGAGGCCGCTATTCGACATACCTATAGGAGAAAGTTTTTGAGCCCGGCCGAAGGCCTGCTATGTAGGGATTTTTTAAAACTAAAAACTAACTTTTTTCAAAACTTTACACATATTTAGTTGTGTTTAGTAGCGTTTTAATTGATAAAAATAACTACAATATGCAACAGCTTTTAAATTACACCAATATTGACCTATTAAATTCATAAATGTAATACATAATCACAGTTTTATATGAAAAGTTCAGAGGCCTATAACTCGGAAAATATGGGTTGCCGCCAACTTTTTGATGTGTAAACATCTATACGCTAGGGTGTAAAAATCTTTTTCACAATACAATCAAAAATTTTGAGTAAGATTGTAATAACGCGGTGTGAGCTGTGTATGAGATTATTAGTGTAATCATACGTGTTTAATTTGAAATTTATTGTAATTTATTTCTGAAATCTTTACTTTATTTTTTAGTACTAATTTGTAATTAAACTTCTGTATATAATTTAGACTTTTAGGGTCTAAATTATATTCCTGTTTTTACCATCTTTGTGTTTTCGGAATATTTAGTTAGATTCTAACGAGTAAAACCGCTACCGCGGTCAGATTAGACTTGTTTCGCCATCTTCAAGTTGTTGTGATAAAATTACTTGTTTTGTACAATTTGAGCAGAACGCATCCATTTTAAACAATTTAAAATAAAAGGTAATATTTCTTCAATAAAGTTTAATTTTTATTATTGAAAATAATTTAAACAATTGTGTTTTATTTTTTATCTATCCATCTGCCTTTACACCGCGTCTTCACGGGACATTAACTTTGATATAACATGAGAGAGAACGTCGGCAGAACAAGAAAACTAAAATGTCGAAATTTCTTTTCATGTCATACAACAGGACAACGTATTTTTAATTTTGTTATGAGATTTCATTTAATACGAATGCTCATCGAGTTAACATGCACTATTTTTCCACAACTTGTTATTTTGTTTTTTATTTTTCTTAAAAATTTTAATTAAAAAATCAATTAAAGAAATTTACAAACATAAAATCACAGAAATTTCATTAAAAAAACATTGATTTTTACATATTTCACTTAACACATACACACACATTTATTTATTTTAATATTTTTGACATTTCATATCATAAGATTGTTGTGATAATATATATTATAACAACGCTCTCATAACAATTATTATAACATCTAATTTGAAGTCTACACATAACATAATTCTCTCTGCGATTGAATTCGACGCTTGCTAACAGAAAAATATTTCATATTATGTCTCGTGAAGACGCTATGTTACGCGCAAAAAATACGAACAAGTAGAAGTACAGAGAAACTCAACAGCTGCATAGAAATACACTAACGCCATCTAGTGAGCAATAGTAGTAGTAGTAGCTACTAATTTTCACTAAATGGCTTTTCATACTATAACTTTTTAGCCTGGCTTTTTTGACAATTTTCTTTTAGATCCCCTACGAAAAGTTACACATATTTACATTACAGACTTTTTATCGATGCCTTTTTTGACGATTATACACATGCTTAATGCTGAGAGTACGAAAATGACAAAGAGAAAAACAAAGCACCCCTCAAATTTCAATTTGTGCCTTTTTTCTTACCCCGCTAGCTTCTCACCCCCTCTCTCTCTCAAACTGAAAAAAAACTTGCCTTTAAAGCCACGCGAAAAAGGCACAATGTAAATTGCGTGTAATTGTCGCACATTATGTTATCGTAGGCAAATAAAAATAAATAAATAAAATGAATACAAAAACATTTAATTTTAATATCTTTTAAAATGATTTTTTGCACTTTTTATAAGAAATTTACTAAAACAAAGCAAAATAAGGAAAACAGAAAACTAAACTTGTCAAACTTAGTCTTCTTAAAATGTTTAGATGTTTACACATCTCCCGTGATCGGACGCACATTATTATTTTTTATTTTATCTTTTCTTCTTATTTTTCAATTTTCTATCACATAGGCTAGTTTGTATTTTGTTTGGAGCAACTTCACTAAAGTACATTTGTTCCATAAAAATTTTAATAGAATTTTTCAACTAATATTGATTTCCTTTTAGTTGCACAAAAAATATTTTAAATATTTTTTGATACCAAAAACAAAAAATCAATTTTCCATCCCTGTTCATGGAAAATCAATTAAGCTGGATTCACCCATTCTTTCCGAACAAAATGTTTGTCCGGACAAATTTTTTTATATGTAGTTTGACTAACGTCTCTCTTTGTGAGAGAGAGTAAAGAAGAGAAATAATTTTGTTCAGAACATTCTCAGCTTTAATTGGTTTAATTTTATTTTTTGTCCGGACAAAGTGGAACTGAGTTGCCACATGAAATAATGGTTTTATAGCAATTCTTTCATTTCTTGTTTTATTTCTATAAATGTGCCATCCAAGTAATATCATAGTATTTAGTTTAATAGTTAATAACATAAACACTTATATTTTATCCAATTGCTAAAAAATTTTGTCCGAGATATTTATTTGTTATTTACATATAACATATGGTAGCTTTGATTTTCCAGACATAAAATGCAAAATAACGTAACATCACTTTTCATAAGTTTACATGAAGTTATGTGTGTTACGTTATTTTGAAATGTAAATTTCAGAAACAAAGAGACGTATCATCAATGAAAGTATGTTAGTATTAACTCAATAAATAAATAAATAAATAATAAACAAGTTGGCAACGTTGTGTCTTCCCAGCAAAAAATAAATGAACGCGTTCAAAATGAAATACTGTTTCATGATTTCGTGAGCACTTGTTTCTTCGAATGCATTCTGAATACCATCATAAATCGAAAATAAAGCTATAGTTTTTGAGCTCATTAAAAACGCATGCGATTTTATTAGGTAATATATTGCATAAAATAACCACAGAAAAAGGTATGCAAAAGCGGAATTAAATTTTTTAAGCCGACATAAGCCGAACGCTTCGGCGGCGGCTCAATCAACTAAACTAGCTTCGGCGGCTGTGAGCCGGCTCGAAGCCGCTCGATTTCGCCCTATGATCATGTGTGCCGGAAAGGTGTTGCATGAAGGTAGTGTAAGATAAATGTGTTAATATTAAGATAAATGAACACTATTTACTGAATTTGTACTGAAAATAAATATTTATAAGCTTAAATAATTAATTGGAAGGATAAATTAGCAATTACATTTATTTATTTATTTATTTATTTATTTATTTTTAGCCAAATGGATTACAATATCCTTACAGGCTAGCAATATAAAATATCTTAGTCTAACAATACATCCACTAATTCCTTATTTTCTAGACACAATTTGAAATCATCTTGAGACAAAGAAAAATCTAAATTAACAATATTATTTAACTTATTTAAAGTACTTAAAGCTCGTATCATAGGCTCATTCATAGCGTAATTAGTACTATGTGTAGGTACAAAGAATAAATTATGGAACCTGAGAGATCTAAAAGGTATACAAAAATAAATCAGCTTAAATAAATATTCACAATCAGTGATACCATTGACCAAATTAAAGACAAATATAAAAGAATGAAGAGTTCTTCTCAGGTAGAGTGGCTTTAAGCCCAAAAGCAGACAACGAGCATAATATGATGGAGACGAAAAATTTACCCTATTACCACGAAGTACAAATTTAACAAATTTTTTCTGAATTCTTTCGATTCTATTTACATGGACTGCATAAAAGGGGCTCCAGACAAAGGAGCAATATTCTAACTTAGACCGAACAAAAGCAGTATATAACATTTTCAAAGTCAAGGGGTCTAAAAATTCCTTGCAGTTCCTTCTAATAAATGCACATGCAGAATACGCTTTTGGAATTATATAATCAAGATGAGACTTAAAATTTAATTCACTATCAAGTACAACATGATGTATTTCGCCTGCTAAAATAAAATGAACAAAAACAAGGGGAAAGGAAAAAAAAACTACGTGAAAAAATCATTCTTGATAAGGGGAATTTTTCGATTTTTTTATTCACGATCGCAAAAGAAGGAAAGGGAAAACATTTCGAGGGACAAAATATTCACGATAGGGGTGATTTCCTTTATTCTATGACAACTTGTCGTAGTCACAGATTCGACTTCGACATACTTAATACGGGTGAATTGGAAAAGAAATAGTCAAATTAGAAACCGCATTAGAAAATAAGATTTTCTATCTCTTTCATATAATCTTCGTAATATCGTTGTAAGCTGTAGGGTCTAGTTAGTAAGTAGTCTATGGTATGCATTTAACATGAGATTGGCCAACGCATGATACAATAATACATGTCAGTACAACTCAGCAGCTGATCATTGTATTTTCCTGCTGTGTTTGCCAAACTTCATATAAAAAACATTATTTATACCTATATATGGATATGTTCTGTATTGCATGCGGAATTAAAATGTGCGGAATCAAAGCGAATTGATACCAGATGGCCCAGATAATCATCAGCTGACCAGACCATTGTCGAACTAATGTAGAAAAAAAACCAAACAGCTTTGTAATGTATGCATTTAATGACAGATTGTTCAATGCCAGTTGTTGTTGCATTGTTGTTATAAATAACAATTTGCAACAACAATGCTTTGCTAATTCCATATGAAATACAGAACACACCCGATAGAATTTATTTGACAATAACAGGAGGAAGGCATTTTTGTTGTAGAGATGCACAGACCTGTTATTGGATCATCGGTCAATGACAGTTGTTATTGCGCAAGGGCACTTGCGTTAATACGCTTTGGTACAGACTAAGGCGAATTAATTTTATAGATGGTGGTAATAATACAACACAAACAAACAAAAACAGAAGAACATTTATTTAAAATGTACTTTTAACAACTGTGATTATAATTCATATGCCTAAAATAACTACCTTCTTTTGTTTATTGCCACATACAAGTGTCTGTGCCTTGCTAATCATTTAAAAGCACACGATAAAAAAAATGTGCTTTCAACACGACCTGTATTATTGGATCATGATTAACACTGCTGACAGGTTAAATGTGTAAACATTTTCGTAAACAGCTGGGCTCCTGCGGCCACCTAGTACGAATTCCCCTTGGGTAATTGTGTTGTCAAATTGTAGTATATTTTACCAAACACTCATTTTAATATTCGCTTTGAGTTTTTCTCATACATTTTTTGACACCACAATTGCCAAAAAAAGTGGCTTTGTTGTATCAAATCGCCGATAAGTATACCTTATAGATCTACCTTGGTTCAGTGTTATGTTTGCTTTTTTCTATATGAAAGTATTGTGCCATTTATTGCATAGTATAGGTCGAAACGACAATAATATTTACAATAGCATATGTAATATTAGCTGTGTTTGTTTACTCGAAATTCTTACTATTTTACTACAATTGGAAAAATTTGGGAACAAATTTACTTTAGCTACACTCCTCCAAATAAATGAAAATCAATTCTAAGAAAAAAATTTTGTTCTAAAAAAAAAGTTAAGTACAAAAATCCTCGGAAACGCATATTTTCGGAGTTACGTACCTAGAAAGTTTTACAGATCTTAAGCATTTACTTGCAAAATTTTTAATTCAGTGTAGCAATATGGGTATCATATGAGAGCTTATTAGAATTATTCCATGAAAAATATTTAAAAAAAAAGTAGCACATTCAGGACCGATATTTTCCTTTTTTGTAATTATTCAAATTGTCTCCTTTGTTTTATTTTTAATTTTAATTATAGTTACAATATATGTTTAACGAAAAAAGTTCATTTCGTAGTTTTGTAAAATTCAGAGTTTTATTGTTTTTTTTTCTTAGAACTAAATTTTCAGATATGAAATTTTTATTTTATTTGGAGGAGTGTATCTAAAGTAAATTTAAGCCAAAATTTTTTTATTTTTTGTATTGAAAACTTTCAGTTGTAGTAAAAATTGGAAATTATAGTAAGTAAACGAACAGACATAGTATTGTATAATGGATGGGCCGCTGAATGCCTGAAGTGGCGCACCCACTTTTGTGAAATGTTTTTATACTATGCAATAATATCGCCAATGTATAGAAGGTGACAAAATATACATACATATCGGAAAAAATCAAGGGCTTTCGAACGATTATAAAATCCGAATAATTGACAGCACTACTCCATATGCAAATAAGAATCTTGGTCATTTTAATACATAATAAACATAAATATGCCACGAGTACTTTTACCCATTAAATTTTCAAAAACAAAACAACAGTATAATCCCCTCGCCACACAATCAAATAAACAATAAATTCATAAACAATTTTAAAAGTGAAAGTACCTATGTTATAAAGTATTTTTACCGACTCTCCGTCAGTTTATTTAAATCTTTTAACAAACAAAATTTTATATCAATGCACAATTTTTACCTTTACATACTGCACTTTTTCTTGGACAACAATTACAATTTCAGATTGTGAAGATAAGGAAAAGGTGATGAAGAAAGTGAGGTTAAAAACTACTATACGCAGGCAAACCCGGCAAATGCCACTATTTTAAAAGCAGAGTCCCAACCGCAGCGCATATGTACATTTTACTAAAAAAATCTGCCAGGTTGGCAATCGCCTATAACGAATTTTCATTCATTTCATATCGTGTTGAACGTTTTACTCGTCCATATCGCCTATAATTCGTATTCTTTTTAACATGCAGCAAATGTCAGCGACTTCGCTGCCGACGCATTTGTATGCGTGTTAAATTGTCTCGTCTGCATTTTCAGAAAATTTATGAAATTTCCAGATCCACAATGTGTTGGAATTTTCATAGATTTCCTACCAAACATCCAGTTTTTGATTGATTCAATAATAAACTAACCTGCTTTACAACACCCTTAAGTTTGGCTGCAGGAGCTGAAGTTTGTGTGGCTGGAACAGCTGCCGTATTTGTTGTACTCATTTTTCTTTAGAAAAACCGACTGAATATGATTAACTTTTCTACAATTGTCGCTCTATGACGAATGTGCACTTCAACCGTTTGTGTTTAGGTTTTTTTATTGTTTTTATTGCCTAACTAAAAATTCAAACACTTTAATTGTTCTGCCTTTTGTTGGTCTATGGAAAATGGAAAGAAACCCGTTTTTATAAATGGAAATGTAATCAATTTTCTTTACTATTCTACCAATTAAACTTGAGTTCCGCCCGACAAGAAGTATAATTTCGGTTTGACAAGCAGCAAATACGACATCGCGATATTCGTGGAAAACGTTGTCGTTCGTACTCTGTACATAAGCTGAATGTTATGAGAATTATATGAAATGTAATGATAGACAAGGATCAACGTGTTTTTAGTTTATATATGTGCTATTTTCAGGGAATAAAACAGAGATGGCGATATAACATTAAAATTGGCGTCACCATACTGTAAAAATTATAAAAAATTTACTTATATTAATTTATCGTTGGCCAAATATTGATAACCCGTAACTGATTTAGAGATTTCATAATTATAATTGATATGAAAACGTCACTTATTACGAAAAAAATAACTGAAAATTAATAAATAGATATATAAACTTATTTCGTTTTTTATTATTTTGAGGATAGGAATGTTGTTTTGGAGATTCGTATAACGTTTTCTACGTTTCGTAATATTAACCAGTGCATATTAATACATATTTAAATACAACTTTATTATGTATATACATAATTTTCGATTAATCGTCTCAAAAAATCGATTTCAATACAATAATCCATGTCTGCCGAATGCAATTTTTCAGATTGAATGGAACTTTGACAGATTTTTCAGATCAGAAACCATATTATTTAAGAAGTTTGTATTTTTAGGAATGGGCTGATTTTGAGTTTGCAATTGACGGGCTTTTACGTTCCTCTGAAATGCATCGAATTGCATATTCATTTCTAATTTTTTTTATTTTATTTATTATCCATATTGCAATACAAAGCCATCTAGGCCAAAAATACGTATTACATAGTTTCAATAAAACTGTTCAATTACAATTCATTTAACGGTTCCCCAGCCGTTAAGGCCATGTCAGATAAAACTTTTGCTTCGCGTTGCGTTACAGATTCGCTTTGACATCTAAGATGAAATGTACATACTTATACGAAACATGTCACATAAAGCACTTTTAACGCAGCGTGAAGCGAAAAGTTCGGCAACTCTCATCTTTTTGCTTGCTTTGACAATCAGCTGGAATAATTTTCTTTTATTATATTGCCAAACGAAACATATTGCGCGTTTGAATCTGTTTTAATAAGAGGTAAATATGTATGTGGCATTTATTTATTTATAATAAATCGTAAAATAACATAATTGACTTTTATTTTTATAAAAAATATATATATAAATAGCAAAATTATCAACTACTTTTTTGGTAAACGATCAATGTGCGAGCAGAGGGCGAAGCCGATGTAAAATGGTGATCGGCGCCGGCTAAGAACAAATATAGTCGGCGGCTGCTATTAGCCGGCTAAGAGCCGAAAATTTTTCGCCGGCGGCGGCTACCCAAATTTATCGGCTAACGGTCGGCTAACAGAGTATTTCTTGCTTACTTACATACAAGCTATATTTACAACAGGTATACTCGGCCCAATTATAAATAAACTTGCCTTTCTAGACGATTTACTGCCTTATTTATAAAAATAATTTTCATAAGAAATTTTTTTCATATGTTCCAAAACCGAATTAAATATTTTTAAATGCGCATGTTAGTAAATATCCACTTTTTATTATAAAAAATCGGCTTAGCCGCTAGCCGATATTAGCCGCAATAATCGGCGGCGGCTAAGTGATTGTGAAAATCACCGGCGGCGGCTAATAGCCGGCTATTAGCCGACCGGCTTCGTGCTCTGTGCGCGAGTGCTGTCAAAGTTTTCATTGTGTCATACTCCTTTTGCTTTACACTTTTCTATCAAAGTTAGAAACGTCACGCAAAGCGACAAAGTTTTATCTGACACGGCCTTTACATATAAAAATTTTAATTGATATTACGAGTATATAAACCAAAAATAACCATCCGGATTTCATCAGTGACAGCTAAAACCATGTCAACACAACTAGATATTAAAAAAAAGTTCCATCAGTTTGAGGCGGAAAAAATTATTAAAAAATCTCACAACTGTGCAAGGTGGATTAATACAGGTGATATTATAAGCACAGCTGTTCTACTTTTTTCCGCAAATTAGATGCTCGTATGTTAAAATTTGTATACGTTGACATAGGGGCTGAGATTTCAAATGTTATTGTAATGTTGTAGGTGTTTTAGAATCAACACCACCTGATAAAATTAATCCACCTTGCAACTGGGTTCACAATACGTCCCAAAATTTTAAAATTCGTCGCAGTAGCGCCTGAAACCTCCTCAAGCGCGTATAATACCACAGTCTAACCAGACGAGACACGAGAGAGAAGATATTGTATGTAGTTCTAACGAATTACGTTAACAAAAGGGAACAATAATTTTTGTATATTAGCTTTCATACTCATTTTCTGCCAAAATAAAAGTAAAATTTAGATTTTTTAAATAATAAGAGATACATTTATTATTTTATACACAAGAAAATTAAAATTCCACATTTTATAAATAATTTATTAGGTTTTTATGTATTTTCTAGCTTTTTCTGCAACTTTCAACCACTTTTGCAACCAAACAAAACACACATACATATGCATATCCATGCACAAACCCACGCACGCTTTATTTACGTTTTTATTAGCAATTAAAGTTTAAAATATCACTTAAACACACTTTAAATGTTTTATTAATTTTTACTTCATTAAACAATTATATTTGCGCTGTTTTTTTAAATAATTAAACACTTTTTCACATTGAATTACATTTTTATAGTTTTTGTTTTTACTTGTTTCCCTTGTTCGTAGATGATGTAGCTGTTCCTTTTCAATTATTTACGCTAGCCAAAAAAGCTGATTTTTCATTTTGGAAACGTCAAAATTGACCCCTCTGTCCTACTTTGTGATAATACCTAAGGCATTATCAGCGAATGGGCTGATCTACATTTAACTCTAAGGGGTAAATATATGTTAGTCGAATAAATCCTACGCAAAGTACTCGAGACTTTACGATGAACAGATTGAAAATGCGCCTCAAACGATAAGCGACTGTCAATTGTAACTCCTAAACATTTATGTCGACTGACAAACTCAATTGGAGAATTGTGAATTTATAATCAAAGTCAGAAAACGTACCCTCCGACATACCAATGCAAATGGCCTTAGATTTAGTAGGATTTATACATAGCGAGTTTACATCCGACTGAACAGAAATTCTTTCAAGGCAATAATTTATATTATACTCTAACACATCTGCAAAATCACGATCAGTACTAAATAAAAGCATGATGTGTCATCGGCAAACAAGAAAGTCCTACATATACTAGTCAACACATTCGGGGAGCTCATTAACCTATAATAGAAACAAAAGGGACCTACAACAGACCCCTGAGGAACACCAGATGTAAAAGAAACTGTACGAGAAAATCTAACAGTCAAATCCACAAATTGTTTTCTACCAAGTAGATAAGACAAAACCAGTTTACAGGCTGACCTAGAGAAGTTCAACATTTCCTTAAGCCTAATAATCAGCGTAGAATAACATATGTAATTGAAAGCTTTAGTTAAGTCAAGGGATATGATAACACATAATTTCCTAGAATTAAGTCAGGTTCTAACAGTATCGGTTAAGTTTACCAGAAGGGAAGTAGTATTGTATCCATAACGATAAGCATACTGGGAATCAACAATTTTATTTCTAGTAAAAGTGGCCAGTGCCACGCACATGCAGTGTAAATAAATCGTGTTCTGTTTCTAACAAAACAACGTTTTTACTAGCAGTATCAAATATTTATTAAAAAAAAATGTTTTGGAAATATAAAATTTTTTTCAAACTATAATGACATGGCAAATCAGCCAGTGAACACATTGCAATAAAAAAAAATTTTTTCTAAAAACTTGTAGATAGCACTATTCGAATACAAATTATTATTGCTGTCTATTAGGTATACAATTTTAAATTTTCTTAAAAACTACGCTGGTAACAACGCTACCAACTTTTCCCCCAAATTTGAATGAAGGCGTTGGTATGCTGCATATTTTATCAAATTTTCCCTTAAAGCTATTAATCAGTTCATCTTCAGTCCAGTTGCAAGACGTGATGATAAACAAACTTTTCTCTTCCATCATTTCTTTTACTGATTCCATATACAACTCTCTCTTTTCTTTTGGATTTTCAGGATGTAAACTTATGGCATCGTATGTGCCTTTATCGTGTACTATTCCAAATTTTCCAATCTCTTTGCAAGATTTCACATTCATTAAATCTGCTTCTCTATAGTCAATTTTTAAACCTTGATCTTGAGCTATACTTTGTGCTAACTTCACTGCCTTTGGAGAGTAATCTACACCAAACAAATTAATATAACCCTCACGTGCCAATTCAATAAGCAGCATTCCATTGCCACAACCCAAGTCAATGATGCGTACATCAGCTTCTGTATCCTGCTTCATTATCCAATTAATAACTCGTATTTGGGAGTCTTCATCGAACCAAATTTCGCCAACATCTCCATGAGCTTGATAATTTTTAATTTCACGTTCGTAGGATTGTTCCCAGTACTCCTTTGTGCCCAATTCAGAGCTATTTAATTCTTCCACAGACATCGTGACCAGTGAACCAAGCCGATTATTTGTAATCGGCGGCGGCGTCGAAACCAAAATTGATAGGCGGCGCCGGCTCCAAAAAAAAAAAATAAAAATGAATATTGCACCAGTATGTTTGTATGGTATGTGTTTCGAGCACGATTCAGCATCACTTGTTTGTGCCAGTATACTGCAGTAGTGTATGCTCTGCTTAACACTAGTTTGAAGTCTACACGTAACATAATTCTTCTGTGATAATTCTCTCAGCGATTAAATTTGACGCTTGCTACCAGACAAATGTTTGATATTATATTAGTTGCAAGATAAATTGAACAGGTACCACTACAAGAACACCTGTTTTAGTAAATTTGAGAATGTGTGCGTCACACAGACAATAGATTTTGACACATGTCTGGGATTTTTCTATCAACAACGGGCATGTGTTAGTAAATTTGAGAGAGCTTATGAATGTGTGCGACTCACAGATAATGGATTTGACATATTTCTAGGTGTTGTAATTGTTTTAATTATGGTGGTACCTGTAATGAATATGCCTTGATTAGTTGTTGAAAGTGAGCCACGACGTTTGCCGACTACTTTTCGGATATTTTTAAATCTTACATGTATACAGCCAACAATTTACATGTACACAACACAAAGAATCAAAATAAACAACACAAGAGCACAAGAGTCATTTGTACCTATCAACAATGCAATTAAACGCCAACACACTTAATCAACAAATTTTTTCTCATTTATTTAGTTTCCTCTTTGCCTGGCTCCGCTTTAAAGCAGTGGTGGCCATTCTCTCAAATTCGTATACTCGCGTGTATAGGCTGTTTTTTTTACCATCCCAGCAAACCAAAACATTCGAAAATAATATCGCATTCGAATGTTGGGTACACATTTCTCGGACAAAACACTCGAGAACGGCTATCGAAGTCGGAAAGAGTAAGAGCTGCTAGAGCTCACTCGTCGCTCAGTTTGTGGCAGTAAATCTTTCGATTTCGATGTTTCGCTGACAAATCAATAGGGAATCAGTATCGAAGAAATATTGATACCACAAAAATGCAGGACAAATTACTTTTTTTCAAGATTATTATCTTTATTTTTTAATTTATCTATTTTAATGTAAATGGAATATTTATTTATTTTAAATCTTAACTTACGCTGCAGTCAATAAGATTCGAACACAGTACCCCCAGGCTAACAGATTAGCACACATCCACTAGGCTATCGGGGCAAATTTTTTTCTATTCAATTATAGCACACATGAATGTAAATTATACCTTTGAGAAATTATCGAAAGTAGTTCGATGCTGTGAACATTGACATTTTATGAAACTTGGCAATTGCGCTTATTATCGCGACATATTTCGATGCTAAGAACATTCTAATTTTATAAAATTTGGCAATTACGCTTATTATCGCGACATTATCGACAAAAGCTCGCTTTAGCGAACATTAGATATATTAGATTCACGCATTTATCGAACAAATTTGTTTCGAAAATTCTTCGTTTTAACGAACCTTCTTTTATTTCGAATCTCAGGTTTAGTGGGATCAAAACACGTATACAGTGTCTGACACACAGCCTATATATATAGCCGCGAAGCACATACACAAACAAAGAATAAGATAGTGTATGTATGGCCACCACTGCTTTAAAGAGGTCTTGTAGGCCACACTAGAACATAATTGTTGGATTACTCGCATCATGAAATGATTTTGGTGCAGAAGAAATATATATCAAGTCCTCAAAAATCCGCAGCGAAAAAGTTCCTTTCCCAAAAATATACCCTAGTGGTTTTCACGAAACTTTCATCCCAAATCACAAAAAAATACACTATTTGGGGACAAATCCCCAAAACTAAGAACGGTAGGGCTTAATCAAAAAATGTTAAGCTGTCTGGCAAGCTATTTAAAGGGTCCCATAATACGAAGCTTTTGTTTGTGTCAACATGTATTTTACAAACACTTCCTCAAACATGGGAATTTTTCAATATATTTTTGTAATACGCTTGATCTGTCCCACAGAATAAAATTCTGAACTTTTCCTGCTTTAAAGAATACAAAACCATAGAACTATTTCGAACTGAATTAAAATATCACTTGTTTCATAATTTCTAAAATAATGGCGCCGCCAAAAAGCGGAAATCAGAATTCAAGAGGAAGAGGAGGCCGCCCCGGCAATGGCCCCAGAGGACGTGGTGGATTCTCTGGAAATAATAGGGGAAATGTTCGAGGTGGTCGTGTAGAAAAGGGTGGACGCCCTTCGGGAAGTGGACAACCTGGTGGTGGTTTTGGGCGCCAAAGGTTTGCTGGTGGAAATATGGGAGTAAACAGTATGGGAAATTCTGATGATTTTGCAAGTACGTAGCAAATAAATTTTATTCAATTAAAAATTTCTTGTTAGCGAAGTTATCTTACGGTTCTTAAGATCTTCGTGGAATAAATTGGTCGCAGGTACGTCTACCTCCATTTCAAAAAGATTTCTATCAAGAGCACCCCACAACTAGAGCCAGACCAATGAATGAGGTTGAACGTTATAGAGTAGTAACGCAAATAACTGTTCGTGGACCAGCTCCTAAACCTATTATTTATTTTGATGAAGCCTGCTTTCCTGACTATTGCATGAATGAGATACGACGTCAAGGCTACAATGAACCAACACCAATCCAAGCTCAATCGTGGCCCATAGCTATGAGTGGTAATAATCTGGTCGGTATTGCTATGACAGGTTCTGGTAAAACACTTGCTTTTATTTTGCCTGCTATTGTTCATATAAATCATCAGCCGCCTTTAGCAAAGGGCGATGGACCAATCGCTTTGGTTTTGGCACCTACGAGAGAATTGGCCCAACAAATTAAAAAAGTGGCTGATGATTTTGGTTCACATGTGTATGTACGCAACACTTGTATCTTTGGAGGCACACCTAAAACTAAGCAAACGAATGATCTAGAAAATGGTGTTGAACTTGTCATTGCAACACCCGGCCGTTTGCTGGACTTCTTAGCTAGTGGCATTACAAATATGAGACGTTGCACATATTTGGTACTTGACGAAGCCGATCGCATGTTGGATATGGGTTTTGAGCCCCAAATACGTAAAATACTAAGCCAAATTCGACCCGATCGTCAAATTTTAATGTGGAGTGCTACTTGGCCAAAAGAAGTCCGACAACTTGCTGAAGACTTCTTAGCAAATAATTATATACAGGTAACATGTAGTGCTAATATCAAATATTTGTAGCAACTGTTTATAATTTGAATTGCTCTTTTTTTCAACAATAGATAAATATTGGTTCTCTTGAACTATCGGCCAATCACAACATCCGTCAGTATGTTGACGTCTGTCATGAGGCAGACAAGGGGACAAAACTAAAAAGCTTACTATCCAATATATACGACCAACCACAGCCAGGTAAAATTATTATCTTCGTCGCCACAAAGAAGAAAGTGGACGAATTGGCTCGTTTCATAACTGGTTTTGGTGTAAGTGTTGGTTCTATACACGGAGATAAATCCCAAACAGACCGTGATAATGTTTTAGATGACTTTCGAAATGGTCGTGCAAATATTTTGGTAGCAACAGATGTGGCTGCTCGTGGTTTAGATGTTGACGGTATCAAATATGTTATAAACTTTGACTTTCCCCAATCTTCAGAAGATTACATACATCGCATAGGGCGTACTGGCCGAAAACATTCAACTGGAACATCTTATGCATTTTTTACAACTAAAAATGCTAAATGTGCCAAAGCTTTGGTGGACATCCTGCGCGAGGCCAATCAAAACGTAAATCCGGACTTAGAGTATATGGCACATAATGCAGCAGCTATAATGAGTAAAGAGAAGACCAACAATCGAGCTAACAACATGAACGGTTTTAATAACAGAGGCGGTAAAAACGCTGGTGGTAATAGATTTGGAAATCAAGGTCGGAACTATGGTAACAGGAATGGCGGTGGTAATGGTGCGGGTGCCATGAGATCTCGAAATCTTTATAATTCCGGGAATTAATGATCTTTATGTAATTTCCCTTAACTATATGGCACTATCCTCGGTTTTTTATTTTGAATGGAAATATAATTATTGATTGGAATTAGTTGTCCTTTTTTTGTCTTTTAATATATATTTTTTTTAATTTCACTTTTTTCCAAAATATATAGTTTTAAACACTCCGTAAGATTTCTCAACACTCTAAAAGTATATACATTTAACTACTATGTAGCATTTACATACCCAATTAAAAAATTTGCTATTCAAATAATAAATGCCTGTTAGCAGAAGTGCATAGCAGTCGCATTTCAAATTAATTTAAATAAGTTTTTTATATATGTATATAAATACTGCATTTTGTTTTTGGTCTCAATAATAATATATTTTATCTTGTCATCATCTGTTTTCAAATGCAAGCCATTTATATGTGTTTGAAGATAAATATGCCGAGTTAAATATGTATGTTTTTACGTAAAGGCTTACGTTGCAACATATTTATGTGTGAAGATAAATATTTTATGACGTAACGAAATAGGAGTTAATAAGCTAATTATATGGGAAAAAACATATGTATATAAGAAATTTTTGCAGAGTTTTTTATTCGATTCTATTGGAATATAATTATATTTAATATAATTACAATTCTGAAAATGATTTTCTGAAAAGTTTTATGAAAACTCATCTTTGGTCATACGTATGATCTCTGTGACTGGTTGAGACTGATTGTGGCTGATTATGACTGATTGTGACTGATTTTGACGGATTGTGGCTGATTATGACTGATTGTGGCTAATTGCGGCTGAATGTGACTGATTGTGTCTGTTTTTGTGTTATTTTTAATTTTTGATTTTTTTTGTTTCGGCGATTTCCCGTTTTATCGTGATTTTTTTGTTGTGGCGATTTTTTTCTTTTGGTGCTTTTTCGCTTCAACGCTTTTTTTAATTTGGTGGAATTCTTCTTCGGCTATTTTTTAATTTGTGGTTTTCTGATTGGCGTTTTTGGCGATTTATTGCGTTTTAGCGTTTTTTTCGTTTTGGGCATTTACTTTTCGGCTTGTTCCTTGCATTACTTGAACCATACCTTTTAATTATTAATTTTGTTTATTTCCAGCGTTAAATTATTACGGTTCATAAGATAGAGTTTTTTATAGCTAATTTATTCGTGGGGGCTCAGTAATATTAATTTTTAGACAAAGGATATATGGGAGGTACCCATATCCTTAAAGCTATTTCAATAAAAATGTTTACACAAACTATCATGTATACATAGTTTGATAATTTTAGCAAGCCCTTCTTGTTTTTGGAGCTTAGTTTAGCTGAAATCATAGTTATTCTAAAAAGGTAATATGGGAGGTACGCATATCCTTGCTGCGCTTTCAATAATATTTTTTCACATATATGGTAGCATATATTTTGAGACCTTTGAGAAGTTGTTTTTGGTCTTATGAGCATAGTTTAGCTGAAATCATAATCTTTCTAAAAAGCATATGTGGGAGGTACCCATATCATTGATTCGATTTCAATAAAATTTTTTATACACATTAAAAGATATATTATTATGAGACCTTTGGTAAGCGTTTGTCACTTTTGGGAGCTTACTTTAGCTGAAATCAGAATTTTCCTAAAAAGGATGATTGGAAGGTATCCGTACCCTTGCTGCGGTTTCAATAGAAACTTTTACAGTAATTAAAAATTATAAAAATATATAAATTTCTTTGGATATATACCCATACAGTTCGATTAAACTCATAACTTAATTTTTAAAAATTATATTTTGAGATCTTTGGAAAATTTTCGATACTGTTGGAAGCTTACTTTAGCTGAAATCATAATTTTTCTAAAAAGTGTGTATGGGAGGTACCCGTATCCTTTCGCGAATTTTTTCCAAAATGCAAATCACAACACAAACCAGCACTCAAATTTTTTTAAATCTAAGTTTTCTCCTTCTATTTTTGTCCAATCTTGTTCGACAACAAAGCACTGTGCGAAGTGAGAAGTTTCACGCATCATTGAGCGGGGTTTCAAAAGAGATCTTTCCACCTCCATAAAATATGAGTCGGTCTAATGTACATAATATAGATATTATAAAGTAATACGTTAATCACGAAGTAAAACAAGCTAAACGATCTAATGTTTTTTTATATTTATTATTAAAAATTTACGAAATTTATCTTCTTATTTTGTAATATTTTAAGACAAATAAAACTACATTAAGATTTTCGTTTTGTTTTAAACTAAAAGTTCATAAAAAAATGTGTAGTATATTGTGTTGTATGTATCTGTTCATCAAAAATACATATGTATGTACATATGTTGTACATATTAAAAAAATAATGCAATGAAAAGTACAATTTATTAAAAATATATTCGTAGTTATGTTCTTTTTAACTGATTAAATGGTTAAAAAAACTATCACCTCTGTATATGGACAATTCCACAGAAAAGTTCGCATTCTATTACATCACGTCAGCTTTTTTAAATTAAAAAGGCTGACGTCTAGAAAGAACACACATCGTACGTAAATGTACTCCCTGCAGACCAAGTAACTATAATGTAGTGAGAACGATACTAGTTTTTTTTTATAAAGAGAAGTGACAGAATCAGGCAATTAATGCCTACCAGTTAATTAATTATTGTGTTGCCTTCTTTGGGAAAGGGATAGTGTAGAGAGAACAGGTGGTGAAGTGGTAGAGAGATAGAAAGCTTAATTCATTTACGACCCTGCTATTGCGCGTTTTTTTGTAGAACAGTGTTGCAAACCCCTCTGGTGTCAAGTAGAGACATTGAGTTGTTCAAGCTGTGTAGCCATTTTATTAGTTCTTTTACTTCGCCGACGGTTCTGCTACAACACCGACGAAGGAGGGCGCTGTGAAGTGCATTAGGATATGTTGGTATCAATCGCTGCCGGTACTGTCAGACTGATCAGTGCTATGCCTTCATCACTTTAACAATCCCACAACAACCAACACTATAGCACACCAATGCACGTGAGAAAAATGCATAATGTTGTTGGCTCGCCTGCAACTAGTCTTGAACGCAAGATCTCAGGGTTTGTAGTCAAACGCGTTAACTACTCAGCCAGCAGTACCCTAGTTGCTTTTTACTTCACACTAGTTGCCTATCTGTCATTTTTTCATATATCGAACTATCGATTTTAACATTAGGTTGTCATAGGAGCCCAAGTAGTTCATTTGCATAAAGTTACATATGTATATCCCAGTTTGAATCCTAGTTGTTGTAAACTAGTGCTCTTACTAGTTTTTTTATTTAGCCTTTGTAACTCTTAAAAAAAAATGAAAATATTTTCCCTTTTTGACTAGGATTGTTACAAGTCTCGATACAACTAGTAATATGATTGTTCTTTTTTTTACTAGTATCGTTACTAGTCTTGCTACAACTAGGAATATGACTGTCCTTTTTTGAGCAGTAACATTACAACTATTAATTTGTACTTTTTTTTGCCGTACACGAACTTCAAGTATTGCTACACGTAAACTATTCATGTTCGTGTACTCAACCAAATATTAAAACAAAACACATTCATGATTGCGTTCGCCACCGTAAAAAATTTAGAGCATTGGTGGTCAAAAATATTTTGCAGCTGTATTGCTGTCACTCTCGCATTAACGACTAAATAGAGAGTATAAAAAGAAATGAAATGAAAGAGTACAAACAATTGTTTGCTGAAATGAACAACAATGATTTAGGGACACACATATTGGGTAGAGTGAATAAAAAAGCAGTTTATACTACATATAGTATTAAGTACTAGCACTAGCTTTAACTTTTCAGTACTAGCAATGCTGAAAAGTATAAACTACAAAAAGTGTGAATAACTATTTGCTAGTACTACATAGCTAATGCTGAGAAGTGGTAGCAAAAGCTGGAAAATATGACACACAGAATATGAAACAGAATTCACAACTTTGACGTTTAAAAAAGCGTTATGCATTACCACCATAGCAGGAAAGAGATAGCCAAATTAGAAACAATAAGATTTGCTACTCCTTTCATATAATCGTGGTAATGTTTTTGTAAGTTGTCTGGTTCAGATAGTAGTCTATATGATGTGACTGTTAAAACAGCTGGCAGAAATCGTTTATGAGCTACCACTTTTTTCATAAAGGTACATGAATGATATTTCGAAGAATTATAAAAATTTATTTTAAAAATCCCATCTGCCTTTAAAAATTAGCAAAAGATAATGCAGACATATAAATATTTAAATGAAAATAAACTATAGCACGTTTTTTGCTAAATAAAGCAGCAAAATACCAACTTCCAGTACGTCAATTACATGCTTACAAAACTCCAAGCATAAACTGGTAATTTTAAGTATTTGCTAGTTTTTATTCACATTTTTTTAAGTGAACGCTGGAAAAACTAGTTTCTATTAGTCAGTATAAAGTGCTAGCTTTAACTGAAATTTTTCTTCACCTCAAAGATAGTTTAAACTTCAAATTTGCTAGTATTAGCTTTAGCTGCCTTTTTATTCACACGGCCCAAGGTAGACTGAACAGGTACCACTACTTAGAACAGCTGTTTTAGTAAATTTGAGAATGTGTGCGTCACACAGACAATAGATTTTGACACATGTCTGGGATATTTCCATTGATGCCAACTTTGGCTCTTTTTTACGATATAACAAAAAACGATATGACATACTGTATTGTCATATCGTAAGTTTTTTACGATATGACAACACTAAGAAAGACATACACGGTGTTGTCATATCGAAGCGTTGTCATATCGTAAAAAACTTACGATATGACAATACAGTATGTCATATCGTTTTTTGTTATATCGTAAAAAAGAGCCAAAGTTGGCATCAATGGATATTTCTATCAACAACGGGCATGTGTTAGTAAATTTGAGAGAGCTTATGAATGTGTGCGACTCACAGATAATGGATTTGACATATTTCTGGGGTATTTTTACCAACAAAATACATGTGTTTTTTGGTGTTGTATTTGTTTTAGTTATGGTGGTACCTGTAACGAATACGCCTTGACACGGCCCAATTACTAAGAAAATAAAAATATGTATGTGTTATTTGCTTTGAGCTGTGTTTGTTTACATTTATGTACGAGATTTTTATTTAGTGTGTATACTTTTCTGAACTCTGTTTTTAATTGCTTGTATTTTAGAACCATGTAGCTCGACTTATTTTCTTGTCTTTAACGAACTATAGAACCTATACTTACTCTCATTGTTTTTCATAAAATTAAAAGGGTGGTACACACGTGATACATAACTACATATGACAAAAAGTTGAGTTTTCTGTGGAAATGCCCATATGTATCTATAATTTCTTGTTGGTTTCTTTGTTTGTGCTTAACTTTTATGATATTTTATATTATGTAATGGAATTTATGAAAATTTATACTTTATAATTTAAGAATTATATTTCTGTGGACTTTTGACAAAAGCACTTAAGTCGACTTAAGAAAATTTTGAATTTATTTTATCATTATATATAGACTTTTAAGGCGCGTCTTTTTGTCTAATCGTCACATTCCTACGATAATTAGCACCGAAGATATTAATGTTTTGAAAATTAGGCCCATCGCGGTTTTTCTTAATTTGTGACTGATCAAGAAATAATTTGAAATATGTCGAAATATGAAAAAAAGTATTCATAAAACTATAATCAAAATCACTCAATTATACTTAATTTTCACTTTTCTTTAAACGCATACACAAAAAGTTTTATTCAGCACTTTAACAGTATTTTTGCTTTCCTGAAAATTTTGAAAATCATACTTAAGTTGTTTTGTCAAAAGTCCACAGATTTGTATGTATTAATTAATGATGTACATATATTTTTATTGGATTCAATTTTCACTTAAATTACTTGTATTTTTTTTTTTGTAAAATGAGCTTGCTTAAATTAATTTATTTTTATATGTATTCCAATTTTGTGGTCTTTAGTTCTTTACAACACGGCGGGAACCTTAAACGAGAAAATAACAATATTTAGCTAATTGTTAAAAAGACTTGCAAGTGTAAAAATGTGTACCTTTTTCCTTGTTTTTACGTTCCTTTTTTCCGCTGGCACCACTGCCGCTTCCACTACTAGCCTGTTTACTGGTAACATTATTGGGATTACATTTCTTTGTAATACTCCGCACTGCCTCACAGCTGGACTCAACACCACCTGTTGTTTTCAATTTATCCTCACGCGTCATTTGCTCGTTTGTGCATTCCGACCAGGCACCCTTTTCATAACGACAAGCTGTTTTCATAAAGAAAAGTTTAATAAGGATATTTTTATTTAAGTATATTTCCAAAAGTTTAATATCTTAAAATGTTTCTTAAGAACAAGAGAGAAAGAAAAGGAAATTTTTTTGATAAGATAAGGAAATGTGACTAAATTTTGTTGAAAACTACATACATACATACTTATGTAGATATATGTATGTGTATGAGCCCGCGACTTTGAGCGCTTAAATGAATATAAGCCCTACCAGCAAATCTGTAATCGACTACAAAAATAATCAACCTATAGTTAAATTTTTTAGACTAACTAAATGCTAACTACAATAGAATCCAGAACTGACACAAAATCAACTCTTTAATTAGTGCATAATGGGATTTGGTGAGAGCTAACATTCTTACTCTCTCAGATAGTTTGAAGTCCATTTCAAGTCTATATTAGGGTTCCGTACACCAAAAGTGTAAAGGAACCCTATTGCTTTCGCTACGCTATCCGTCTGTCTGTCTGTCTGTCTGTCTGTCTGTCTGTCTGTCTGTCTGTCTGTCCGTCTGTCTGTCTGGCACAGGCTGTGTTCTCGGTAACCGTAAGACCTACGGACCTGAAATTTTCACAGAATATGTAAAACTTTTGGCCGATACAACAACAAGTATGTGACAGCTAAAAATTAAAGAGTATTCTAAAGCGAACAACGAAACATGTTGAAATACACTCTAAAACACTTTTGTTGAAAATTAGGTCGATAATAATCGGCAACACTTTACCGATTATTGTCGACCTAAAATTACACACACATTATTTTTGAACAAAATGTTTTTACTAAAAAAAGCGATTGGCTGCGTGCAGGTTTGAGCCGCAACCTCCTGACTGATAGTCTGACGTATCTACCATTCAGCCATAGCCGTATTATACTTTATGTTAAATGTTTCCCACTTCGACTAAATATGTTTAATTTGAAAGGGTTTTTCTTTAATAAAATAACTACAAAATTCGATATAATTTTAGACAAGGAGAAATTTTCAACACAAATTTAGACAATATATGATCGTTAATTTTAAGTAATGTTTTAGAGTGTACTAACGTAATATATAGACACTTTAACGGCGCTTTTCACGATGTGTGATTAAAAGCTAACAACGACTTTAACGACAAGTTCGACATACAAAACTTGCCGTTAAGGTCCATGTTAACTCTTAATCGTACATTGTGAAAAGGGCCGTAAATTTTCAAAGTAAGTGTTAATTGGTGTAGTCTGTAGAATAGACTACACCATATAGCACTGATATTTAAAACAAAACAATTAAAGGGTGTTCTATCAGTTAATGTAATTTTGACCATGGAAATTAGACAATTTGGTGTATCTTGGAAACCGTAAAAGACAAACTTTTGAAATTAAAAAAAGCTAAAACTAAAATTAAAATTTAAATTAAACCAAAATTAAAAAAAAGTAAATCCAAAAATCCCCAAAACGAAAAAAGCTCTTAAAGAAAACACCAAAATTAAAAAAAACGTTAAGAAGGAAAAAATCACCAAAACTAAAAAGATCGCCAAAAAACTAAAAAACCCCAAAAATCGAAAAAAAGTCGTCAAAACGGAAAAAGCACTACAACAGAAAAAAAAATCGCTAAAACAAAAAATATCATCAAAAAACGAAAAAATCGCCCAAAATGGAAAAAAACACCGAAACGAAAAAAGCGCCAAAACTAAAAAAATCGCCAAAATTGGTAAAACTAAAAAAATCACAAAAAAACCGAAAAAGTCCACAAAACCAAAAAAGGCGCCAAAGCTAACATAAGCCGCTTAAACTAAATATATTGCCCAAAAGCGAAGAAAACTAAAAAACGCCAAAACCAAAAAAACGTCAAAACCAAAAAAAAAACGCAAGAACTAAAAAAATCGGCAAAAACGAAAAAAACGAAAAAAATCGCCAGAACGGAAAGAAGTGTCATAACCAAAAAATCGCTAAAACTAAAAAAATCACCGAAAAAAGCGCCAACTGACAAAAATCGCCACAACTAAAATAAATCGCTAAGACTAAAAATATCATCAAAAAGTGAAAATAACGTTAAAAAACGCCAAAACCAAAAAATCGCAAAAAATAAAAATATCGGCAAAAATCCAAAATATTGCAATAAACGAAAAGTCGCCAGAAAAAAACGAAAAAAAATCACGAAAATGAAAAAAGCACCAAAACAAAAAAAAAAAAAACCAGAAACCGAAAAAAAACTTTAAAAAAAAAATTTAACAAAAAAGCACAACGAAAAAACAGTCAAAATGAAAAAAGGGACAAAAACGAAAAGGAATATACACATATGTATTCATACGGAAGCCTTCGTGTGCGAGCCAAAGTGTCACTTTACTTAATTTATTAAGTTTTTGCTGTCATAATTTTAAATGGTACCTTAGCTGGATGGTCAGCGCGTTGATTATAAAGCTGGAGGTACATACCACGCTAGGACCCATAATTTTTTTTTTCGAAGATTGGATGGGGAAATTTGCTCCCCTCTTGCATAACTCTGTCATTTGTTAACCGATTTTTGAAATTATTTTTTTGTCTGAAAGGGCCTGCTTACAGGTTGGTCCCTTAAAAGTCGAATATCGCGGGGGGAAACTCATAGCTCCTCCATTTATGCACAGATTTTAAAAATAATTTTTTTTCTTGCAGTTTGGTCCCATAAATTTTTTTTCCCAAAATCGACTATCCCAAATATTGATTATCCCATAACTCCTTCATTTATGCACCGATTTTCAAAATTCAAAATCGGTGGGGCTATTTTTTAAAATTATTCTTCTGTTTCAAAAGGTTTGCTTGCAGTTTGGTCCCATAATTTGCTTTTGAAAATCGGTGGGGCGATTTGCCTAATTTTTACTTTCCATCCGATTTCGGTCCATTATAGCTTGCAATTTTCGTAATCGAATGAACTATTCAATTATATTATAGAACTAAGGATTCTTAATTATTTCTGACACAAAACTGCTTCCAAAAGTACAAAAATTGGAGAAAAACGTTGAAAATTTCATAACATTTTAACTTCGATCCACTATAACTCAAGCATCTTTTAGCCGATAAAAGCCAATCAGGCAGCATTCGAAGTCGACACGTAACAAAATTCTCTCTGCGATTGAGTTTGACACTTGCTATTTGATATTATGTCAGTTGTAGACGTTATGTAAAGTGAAGGTAAATTAATCAGCCAAAACCACAAACCGATTATTCGGTTGGACTCTATATTTTGCCTATCAAGAGCTTGGTCCTCATTTTCTTCTCAGTACTTTTAAGGGCCGAAATTTTGGGTACTATTGCAAAAACCATACAATTTTATTTATTTATTATTCCAGCTTGAAAGTCGGTTATTCCATATTTTGGTTTGCAGCTTACATCGTGACTGATCTAACTAAGCTTATCATTTTATGTTTTATTTGTCTTTATAGATATTTTTCCATAGAAAAATAATGGTGTCTATTCGGGAAAACGCGTCGAAGTAGTGAATAATTAGTGAATAATTACATGATAACAAAAACAAAATTTCACAAGTTATTTTTGTTTTCTATACATTTCTAAACTCAAATAAACGTGAGAATTTTAGCGCGTCTCTCTCTCTCTTTTAAAACCGGTAAATTTCGTATGATAAACAAAAACAAATTTTTGAAATTTATGCATTTTTGTTTTTGTTTGCCATGTAGTTTTCACTTAGTCGACACGTATTCCCGAATTTAATTTTACCATTTATTTATAATTTTTTTGTTTTTCGGAAGTTATTATTATTTGGCTTAAGTTCACAATAATTGAATTAATGTAAATTCAAATTATTTTTTAAGAGTGGAATATTAGAATATCTAATCAGACTAGCAGAACGGACTAGTACTACTAATTTCGACAGCCGCTACGCTGTCATCATCAGCGTCCTTTGTTCGCTTTTACCACGTTTCATCGTGGATACTAGTATTAATGAAACATCAGCTATTTAACCAAATTTTATGAGGAAATAGAATATGAGTCCTATTCCTTTTATTAATATGGTGAGCCGAACAAATTTCACCTTCTGATTCTTTATTCCAATTTTCCAACTCTTGTCTTGTATTTTTGTTTTTTAAATATTTAATTTGCAAATGTTTCTCAATGTTATTTACTCACTTAAGGCACTTTCATTTTCCGTACCATTTTTATACTTCTACTAAATGGTTTTTAGAAAATTATTTTATTGTAAGTTTTCTTCTTTAGTCAGAAACAGAAATCCTTAATTGCTTTTATATACTTTTACACTTGCAACTACAGTTGTACTCACTCACTCCAGCCACCGACCGCTTTTTTCATAAAACTTAAACGTCTATTCGTTTTTTAAACATTTTTAATTACACATAATCCACCTTAGCAAAAAAAAAAAAAACAAACAATCTAACAATCATAACTAGTTAGTATCCTGGAAAGCAATTGCGAAAAGTATAACGAAAAAAAAGAAATAATAAAAATTAGGGATGTAACGAATACCGATACCGATACCGATATATCGGCGATACTTCAGATTTTCCGATACATCGGTATCGGCGATATTTTACTGTCGATATGACGATACTTTTAAAATTTTGTTCAGAGTTTTTTTAACAAATAATTTATTTATGTTCAATTTTACCATGAATTAAATTCACTTCATTATTTTTTTAAATCTTATTAATATCAATTTTAAAAATTAATATTATTTTATGCTGTTATTTTGTAAAAAAAAGTTATTTATTTTTTGTTAATTTTACCATGAATTCAAATTCAAGTCGTTGTTTTTAAAATCTTATTCCAGCAAAAAAATACACTCCAAAGAAGTCATGAAAATGTATAATTCGCGATCTGGAAGTATTGCAAATTTGGATAACTTTTAATTAGTTTTAAATATCCTTGCCACTGCAATTACCAATCACCGAATTGGAAGCGATGCTAGGTGTTCTATAATGATTTTTCAAGGAAAAAGGATAAAAAATTACCCATTTGCACATTTTTTTTATCCGAATTTAAACTCAAAACTCTATTTTCATGTAAATTTAAGTGAATAAATATTAACTTAGAATACTTTTAATAATTAAGCTATTAAGTTATTTAGAAGAATATTAGTTGATAAATGTTCTTTAAAAAAATTGATTTTTTAAAAAGCATGGCGAGTATTTCTTAAAATTATAAAGGAATTAAAAATTTTTTCTTGCTTTTCTACTAATTATCTGCATATTTTTAATATAGATTTTTTGGAAGCAAAGAAAATGTAGCTCCTTAAAAATTACTTCCAATTTTTTTATACTGGGTTAAAATCAATTTTAAATATTCTTTCTTACAATGTAATTTTGTATAATAAAAAATTGCACTTGAGTTTTGTTGATCTAAACTTGAACTCAATTTCAATATTCGTATCGGTATCGGAATCGGTATCGGCGATATTTATTTTTAAATATCGGTATCGGTATCGGATCGGCAAAACGGCGTATCGTTACATCCCTAATAAAAATAATTCAAACGAGTTTAAAATGACTGCATTTCTTGTTTTTTGGTTTAAATGCAGCGCGCAACAAAATCTAACGCTCATTAAAATATTTATAAAAGAAAATAATGATTTTATAACAAAAGGTGTCACCCTTTTCAATTTCACTAGAGCATCATCTTCTTCTGCAGCATCATTATTATTATGCCACCAACAGAATCCCAGTAGAAGTCACGTGTAAAATAGGGTGGCACTTATCCCTGAATAACTTCAGAATAATTTTCATTCAGTGGCGTATACGTTATACACAATTATGCCAAATTCTATGTGAAGTATACGTGGTAAAATTTCACCCAAGGTATCTGATTTGGGGCTATTTTGTGTATCTATTATTACACAAGTATAAAATGTTTTGGACAGGAGTAACGGAAAGTTCTTTGTTATGTAATTTACGCCGCAAAACTCCTATTAGTAGTCGGTTTCTTCAGATATACCGTTACATCAAAAAGGAAACAGTTGTACGAAAAAAACCAACATAACTGGAGAACGGTTTGTCCTATTCAGTTAAGTAAGAAATCTACAATTCGATAACAATATTACCTTGAAGCAGTACTAACAACGTTTTTTAAATCTGCTCAGTAGTTTTAGAGATACCGTGAAACTTGAGCAAAAAAAAAAGATTATAAAAATTCTTGATTCAATTTATTTTTTTCATTTAAGAAAGAAATTCTAAAGCATGTAAATATTGAACATTTAAAGAAAAATTTGGATGTACGGAAGGTTGAACTGACAACTGTTTCGAGACTACTACAGTCTACTCATCAGAGCCCTTTACCTACACTACCAGCGGCGGTAGCAACAACACCGTAGTGACAATCCTACTAATTTTAGCAAGCTCAATTAACAGACTGTCGCCACCTCGTGGCGAGTCGCACCTATTAATGAACTTTTTTTAAATGTTCGGAACTTCACCAACTGTCGTTTCTTAGCATGTTCAACTATTTTAAGGTTTTTACATTTCGGTCATACCAGCGTGGAATATCATCGATATTTTCAAGGCAGGGATTTTTTTAATGTTTATTTTGCATAAGTTTTTTGGAACAGTATACATTAATGTTTTAGCTATTCAAAAATCCCAGCATTAAAAATATCGATGATATTACACGATGGTAAGACCGAAATGAAAAAGCTTAAATAGTTGAACATGCAAGAAAAGACAGTTAGTGAAGTTCCGAACATTTAGAAAAAGTTCATTAATAGGTGCGACTCGCCACGAGGTGGCGACAGCCTGTTAATTGAGCTTTTTAAAATTAGTAGGATTTTCGCTACAGTGTTGTTGCTGGTAGTGTAGGTAAAGAGATCTGATGAGTAGACTGTGGTAGTCTTGAAACAGTTGTCAGTTCAACCTTTCGTACATTCAAATTTTTCTTTGAATGTTCAATATTTACATGCTTTAGAATTTCTTTCTTAAATAAAAAAAAAATAATTTGATCGAAACATTAAATTGAAAATGAACTTAAGCCGAACTAATTAAATAACTTTGAATAAAAACCACACAGTTCGACTAAAAATTCATAACTCAATTATTAAAAATTTTTGATTTTAAAAACTTTATAAAAATTAAAAAAGAAAATGAAAATTCAACAATTTTTCTATTAACATTTAGGCAAATATGTTCCGAAGAAAAACGAGTCATATTTCATTGTAATCGAGTCACAACTTTTAATTTTATTCATAATTAAGTCAGATAACAACACAATTGATAAAAGTCGCGATTTTCATACAACAGTAAAATTTTAATTTGTACACAGAAAGAAAAAAAGTCGTAGTAAATTTAAGTTTTTAGTGCTTATCGTATTTAACACGAGCCGACACGGCATCTCTCTCAGCTACCTACACACTAAAACACTTTTCCTGAAAATTAGGTCGATAATAGTCGGCAACACTTTACCGATTATTATCGACCTAAAATAACGCACGCATTATTTTTGAACAAAATGTTTTTACTAAAAAAAGCGATTAGCTGTGTTCAGGTTTGAACCGCGCCCTCCTGACTGATAGTCTGACGTATCTACCATTCATCCATAGCCGTATTATACTTTATGTTAAATTTTTTCCACTTGGACTAAATATGTTTAATTTGAAAGGTTTTTTTAAATAAAATAACTAAAAAATCGATGTAATTTTAGACAAGGAGAAATTTCATCACAAATTTAGACAATATATGATCGTAAATTTGAAGTAATGTTTTAGAGTGTAGTATATAGGGATGTAACGATACGCCGTTTTGCCGATCCGATACCGATACCGATATTTAAAAATAAATATCGCCGATACCGATTCCGATACCGATACGAATATTGAAATTGAGTTCAAGTTTAGATTAACAAAACTCAAGCGCAATTTTTTTATTATACAAAATTACATTATAAGAGAGAATATTTAAAATTGATAAAACATTGGAAGTAATTTTTAAGGAGCTACATTTTCTTTGCTTCCAAAATATCTATATTAAAAATATGCAGATAATTAGTAGAAAAGAAAGAAAAAATTTTTAATTCCTTTATAATTTTAAAAAATACTCGCCATGCTTTTTAAAAAATCAATTTTTTTTTAAAGGACATTTATCAACTAATATTCTTCTAAATAACTTAATAGTTAATTATTAAAATACTTCTAAGTTTATATTTATTCACTTAAATTTACATGAAAATACAGTTCTGAGCTTAAATTCGCATAAAAAAATTGTGAAAATGGGTAATTTTGTATCCTTTTTCCTTGAGGAAAAATCATTATAGAATACCGAAAAAGAAATTTATCCTAGCATCGCTTCCACCGAATTGGTAATCGAAAAACAGAACTTCTTGCAATGGCAAGGATATGTAAAACTAATTAGAAATTATCCAAATTTGCAATACTTCCAGATCGCGAATTCTACATTTTCATGCCTTCTTTGGAGTATCTTTTTTTTTTGCTAATGGAATTTTCCCCATTGAACTTGAATTCATGGTAAAACTAACAAAAAATAAATAATTTTTTTACAAAATATCAGCATAAAATATTATTAATTTCTAAAATTGATATTAATAAGATATAAAAAATAACGAAGTGAATTTAATTCATGGTAAAATCGAGCAAAAATAAATTATTTGTTAAAAAAAAACTAAAAAAATTGTTCAAAGTATCGTCGTATCGACAGTAAAATATCGCCGATACCGATGTATCGGAAAATCTGAAGTATCGCCGATATATCGGTATCGGTATCGGTATTCGTTACATCCCTAGTAGGTAGTATATGTATGCGTATATGCTTATAGAACAAGGACGGAATTTTGATGTCAAACTAAATTTTTTGTCTTTGATTGTAGTGAAAACATGTACCCTGCTGTTAACGCAACGCTCAACGCTCTCTCTTTAGGTTGAACTGTAACACGAACCAGCTTTGTCAGATTTTTTCTGACCTATTTCGCCAAATTGATTTTAAAAATCGGCAAAAGTCGCCAAAATCTGTTTTATGTAGTTTTTCTTAATATACGTTTTGTAGTATATTTGGTTTTATATAATAGTTTTTTTTAATATAAGCTTTTACAAAATAATCGTATAAAAATTTTGCAGAAAATCGCCAAAGCAGAAATAAAATCGGCAAAAATTATTTCATGCCAATTTTCTCATTAAAATTCTAGATCCATTAATGATCCGTAATTAATTAAAGAAAAATCGTCAAAATCACATTGTTTAAATTTCTTCCAGACAAGTTTTGGTGGAATTTATTTTCGAAAATACTCTTCCAACAAAGTAATTTTGCTGAGTTATTAACAATTCTAAGTTCAATTTTGTTGAAAATAGCCATAAAAATCGCCAACAAATTTATTTATCGCCAGAAAAAATGCCATTTCGCCAAGTCAAAATTTTTGACGCCAAACAAGTTGAAACATCGCCACGTTTGGCGAGAAATCAACATATCTGGTAGCCCTGACACGAACCCCCACATTTCACCTCAACCAACTCAAATGAGACGTGAAATGAGTAATGAAAATTATATGAAAACTTGGGCCGTCCTAATAACGCGTTTGCATAATAAATTTTATGTGCAAATATGTTTAGATTTAGTATATTTTATTTTTTGTAAATGTGTCACGCGGAAAAGAATATAAAAAAACAGATTTGGTAAAGGGAAGTTATGAAAACGATGATATGGTATCATAAACTCAAGAGGTTTTCAATTTTTAACGTAATTAGGGCAAAAAATGTTGGCAAAACAAAACAATAAACTATAGCATAATAACGGGTGTTTAAACAAGAGAAGTTATTAAAAAATATATTTTGCTATATAAACATGAAATATAGAAAAGAGTATTCTTTAGCGCCGAAAGAGCTGCATCGTCAACAACTATGAAAAACTTTCACCATGCTTTTATTGTGTGTGGGCAATTTTTAAATACTGTCAAATACATTTATTTACCATTAACTCTGTTATACTCATATGTTATTGTAATTTTTCATTTATTACTGAAAACAAAACTGAATGTACGAGTATATTATAAAAATGAGTTAAGTATATATTTTAAATCTTAAATCGAAATTTTTCCAATTAATATTTGAATTAAATCAAAGAATTTAATCAGGTATGTGATGGAGAGAGAAATCGATTCCAAAAACGAACCAATTTTAAAAGGTATTTTTAATAACCATTTCTTTATTAAAAAAAATTTCAAGATACACATTATACGAATAGTACTTTTTTTAAAGAGAATTTGTTCACAAAAATTATAAAAATTGGATGAAAAGTATATTAAAAAAACCTCTTAAAAGTGATTCAATTCAAAATCAATTTCAATCACATACCTGAATATTCTTTTATAATTCGACAGAAATATTCAGCCATGTCACAGATTCCGTTCGGATTGGTTTTGATTCTGTAGCTGTCGTTCCGAAAAAGTAAATTTTTGGCGCTTTAGACTCCATTTTTTTGTATTTCGTTTTTACACTGACAAAGTTTTTATACCTTGAGGCGTTTGTTTACTCTTGTTTTTAGATGCAAAGCTAACGTTAAGCTTTTTATTAAAATGGAAAGCTCATGACCAAATATTTATTTGGCGCCCCTAAAAGTATGCACGTTTTTTAATACTTACTGCACATGAAAAGTATTTTTTATGTGCAGAAAAGTGTTTTTCAGTTCCACTTTGAAATTTAAAAGTTGTTTGATCACGAAGAAAATTTACGTTTTTCGTTTTCTGACACACTTACGGAATTGAAACCACTTCCGATCGGAATTGTATTCTTTGACATGGCTGATTATCTTTGAACCCTGCAAACATTGTTTAAGAGGTATCGTAGAAGTTGTGACAAAAAAATTTTTTTATAAAAATTTTTAATTATAAAAATTCATAAAAAAATAAAAGATAACAAAAATTATTTTTCTATTAACGTATAGGTAAATATATTTTAAGCAAAACGAGCCATATTTTATTAAAATCAACTGACAACTTTTGATTTTATTCACAATTAAGTTAGAAAACTCAATTGATAATATGTACATAGTTACAATTTTCATACAACAGTAAGATTTTAATATATGTGTCTGTGTGTGTGTATGTGTGTTATATGGAAATCGCAATTTCACTCAATTGTGAATAAAATCAAAAGCTAAAACTTTTCGATTTTGACACATATCAGATCGGTCTTTGATCACTCGCACTGATGTAAGTACGACAATATTAAGTCCTCGACCACACGTGAGGGACAGCCAGAACAATTCTTCTACGACATTTCCGATCAAATGCCGCGATAGTCGTGCACGACTGTATGAGAGACAATGGGTAGTATGAATAAAAAAGTATGTATTTGCTTTTTATTTAAAAATTTGTTTTAAAAATCAAAATTCTTAGTTCTATTTATCAGCCATGTCACAGCATACCACTCCGATCGGAAGTGGTTTCAATTCCATAAGTTGCTTTTTCAGAAAACAAAAAACGAAAAATTTCTTCTAAATTTCAAAGTGGAATTGACAAATACTTTTCTACTAACTGCGTTTGCTGTAAATACTAAAAAACGTGCATACTTTTAGGAGCATCAAATAAATAAGCTTTTAATGGTAATATGAGCTTGCTTGTGAAAACAAGAGCGATCGGAATGCAAGTACGGAATTAAAACAATTCCGATCGGAATGTGTGACATGGCCGTATATTCAATAATTTCCAGAATTTTGTATTTTAAAACCAATTTTTAAGTAAAAAACAAAAACTTCTTTTATTCATACTACCCAATGTCGGTGAGCTTGGCGTTCATACAATGCTAGTGTAATTACAATGGCGACAATGTCGTCTATTTTGTCGTAAGCGATTACATAGGGGGCAACGTCTTCTACATTGTCGTTATTGATTGATTATGCGAGCGAAAATGTCATCCATTTTGTCATCAAATACATTTTTAAAAATACTTTTTAAGCATAGAACAATATATAATATTTCTTTTTTTGATTGAAGACTAAACGTAAGACATCATCGCTCATCTTGCCATTTACAAACTTTTATTGAAGACGAAGTGTACGACATTGTTGCTGATCTTGTCGTCAACATAGTTAATGGCAGACAAATCGTAAGACATTGTCGGTCATCTTCTCCTTAACAGAGTGCGATTGAAGACGAAATGTAGGACATTGTCACTCATCTTGTCCTCACCACAGTGTGACTGAAGACAAAACGTAAGACATTGATGCTTATTTTGTCCTCAAAAATAGTTAATTGAAAACAAATCGTAAGACATTCTCGATCATCTTGTCCTTAACAGAGTGTGATTGATGACAAAATGTAAGACAATGTCACCAATATTGTCCTCAACAAATTTTAACGAAAGCAAAACGTAAGATACTGAAACTCATACCTTGAAACGTTTGGGTACTCTTGTTTTTCCAAGCAAAGCACATATTAAGCTTTTTATTAACAAGAAAAGCTTATTTATTTAACGCTCCTAAGAGTATGCATGTTTTTTAGTATTTACTGCAAAGGAAGTTAGTAGAAAGTCTTTGTCAAGTGTAATTAAATAATCCATTGCACAAGAATACTTAAGTCATTATTGTTGAAAATTAGGAGAATCAATATTCAAGTCAGGTTTTTGTGCGCAAAAAAATCGAGACTGGTTATCATGGATCAGTCTCGATTTTTTGTGCTCCGAACATTTTACTTTCATGACATTTTACATCAATAGTATTTAGCAATAATAAAGTTATTACGCTGTTATTCAAGAGAACCACATATTTATGAAACGTCTTTTTTATATTGGAGCCACTACTATTTAGCGTGTGTTGTTTAGTGACACAATGTCATAAATCATTTCACCGGTACAAGTTAATCCAATATTAAATATACTATTTGCATTATTTATTAGAATTTATAATTAATATTTAATGTTAAAATAAATTAATCTATTGCGAATAATAAATTAATACTCAAATTGATAAGTTACTATTAAATCGAAGACAAGTTATAGTGCAATAAAGTTTACATACATAAATATTCTTTATTAAATTCTATTTAACTTATGTAAAACAAACGAAATCAAATAATCATAAACAAGTTTCTTTCTGCAATGCAAATTTGACTCTTTACCAAATTTTCTAGCTTTAGACCGCTTTTTTTTGCGAGAATTTGCATTTCCTGATTTTCTATGTTTTTGTGGGTTTTTACCCCTGCCATTTCCTTTGAACTAGAAACGTATGTATGTGGAAATGAAAATGTTTGTCATCATTATGAAGATTATCAAAAATGAAAATAATATTGAATGAATGGAAAATATATAGCAACACCTTAAAGCCAATATATCGTACATGTTACTTTTTCAAAATTAATATATGACGAGCTTAAAATCAAAGGGATACAAGTGCAAAAAACAAAATTCTGAGTAATTAAGCTTCAAAGTTTTTTGTTCCTATACATTTCATACCTAATATTTTTGGTTTCTAGTACATAGCGTTTTTTGAGGTTATCCTACAGGTCTAAATTTTTTATAGTGGTAGATATTAATATTATGTGTTGTATTTTGCATATAACTCAATTTCCCCAGTTTTGGTACTTATACCCCTTTGCTTTTAACACCCTCATATGTATTAACGAGCTACTACTAGGTTAGTCTATATTTTGGACTTATGAAAATGTTAAAATTTTTGATAAATTTAATATGTAGGATGTAAGATTTATTGGAAATAATAACACTATGCAAAAAATTGGAACCTCCATCATGACCTTTGAGGACCACTATATTAGTTTGAATTTTGGTATTTCTCGTGAATTTTTGCCATGTTCGCGCTAGAAGCGTTTTTTCAAGTATTCAACGTCTTTAAAGTGTTAATGATTTTTAATCAATATTAGATATTGCTATAATGTCGCTCTCAGCAAGTTTTGGCGAATTTTCGCCAATTTCGCGATTTTCTTCGAATATTCCAGCGAACAAGGGAAAAATTAACATCAACTTAATTGTTCAATGTATACAGCAGAACAGAGTAGAGTAATCAGCCCAACCTTTTCTGAATTAAATGTTACGAACCTGAGCTTAATAATCAATTTGAATTCACAAGCAAAATACGTACGAAATAATCTTATTAATAAACAATTATCTACTGGTTTGAGCTTTTCACATGTTTACATGTTCATATATACTTAAGTATAAAATCAAACCAAAAAAGTTTGTCTTAAGTAGAACAAAAAACAAATAATAATAAAAATTAAGTAAAGTGCGACTTTGGCTCGCACACGAAGGGTTTCGTACAAATACACATACATATATCCCTTTTCGTTTTTGCTCTTTTTTCATTTTGGCAAATTTTCCGTTTAGTATTTTTGTTTTTTTTAGTATTTTAGTATTTTTATTTGTTAAATTTTTTTCGTTGTTCTGGCGATTTTTTTGGTTTTAGCGCTTTTTTCATTTCGCAAGTTTTGGCGTTTTTTTTGTTTTAACATTTTTCGCTTTTTGACAATATTTTTAGTTTTAGCGGTTTATTTTAGTTTTGGCGCTTTTTTCAATTTTGGCGCTTTTTCGGTTTTGGGGACTTTTTTCGGCTTTTTTGTGATTTTTTTAGTTTTAGCGATTTTTTTGTTTAACGATTTTTTTTCGTTTTTACGATTTGTTTTTGGTGATTTTTGTAGTTTTGGCGCTTTTTTTCGTTTTGGTGATTTTTTCCATTTTTTTTGCGTTTTTTTATGATATTTTTAGTTTTAGCGATTTTTTATGTTGTAGTGCTTTTTTCGTTTTGATGACTTTTTTCGGTTTTTGGGGTTTTTTTTAGTTTTTTGGCGATCTTTTTAATTATGGTGATTTTTTGCGTTTTAGTGATTTGTTTAACTTTGGTGCTTAATTCCTTTAAGCGCTTTTTTATTTTGGCGATTTTTCGTTTTGACATTTTTTTAATTTTGGAATATTTATTTTTAGCGTTTTTTAAAATTTCATGAGTTTGTCACTTACGGTTTCCAAGATATAGCAAATTGTCTAAATTGCATAGTCACAATTACATTAACTGATAGAACACCCTTTAATTTTTGTTGGTTTAAATATCATTGCTAATTGGTGTAGACTACACTAATTAATACTAACTTTGAAAATTTAAAGTGTCTGTATATTACATTAGTATTTCAACATGTTTCCTTGCTCGCTTTAGAACACACTTTAATTTTTAGCTGTCATATATTTGTTGTTGTAGCGGTAAAAGTTTTACATATTCTGTGAAAATTTCAGGTCCGCATGGTCTTACGGTTCTCGAGAAAACAGCCTGTGACAGACAGACGAACAGACGGATACCGTAGCGAAAACAATAGGGTTCCTTTACACTTTTGGTGTACGGAAAAAAATCAAAAAAATAGGAAGGAACAAAAACCAATGGCAACACTGGGAAAGTTCTGTTTAATATCAACTTGAAAGTGATTTAATTCTCGTATTAAATTTTCACGAAAAAGTTCTATACATAAGAATTAAAATCACATTCAACAGAGCCAACTGACAAGTGGTGATAAGCAAAATACACGTGAGTGAGCACTGACGATGGAGCTGTGTACGTTGAAAAATTAAGTTGATGTTAATTTTTCCCTTATTTCTTGGAATATTAATCAGGCCAATTCTTTGGTGTTTTTGAAAATTAGTTAAAAGAATACTTACATTTTTTACATTTCTTTTCCATTGTCCTGGTTTCCAAGCAATTCGATTCACCCTTTTTTAAAGTTAAAGTACGGGAACGCATATTGGTCTTGGGATCACATTCCGACCAAGCACTTTTAGCATAACGACAAGTGGTGGCTACACAAACAGTTAAAAGAAAAAATTAAATATAAAGAAATAAATTGTTAAATATTTTAATTAAGTTGTTTTAATTATGAACTGTATTATTTCATTGCAAATGATCTTAAAAAGTACATATTTCTATTTTTATCTCATATTTTTTATGTAATATAAATCATAGTTTACAATTTCATGTCCTTATGAAAAGAAAAATAAACGAAAAAAGAATGAGAAGCGGGGAAAAATCTTTTATAATTAATGTTGATGGCGCTGATGATGACAACTATGATAACAATGCTCTGGCCGTGGTTAATATGCACAAAAAGGATACGGCAAAAACTTTTTCCTTTTTTCTTTTGTCAGATAATATATTTTTTTTCCTCATGATATCTACTCATTATCCCTTAAATATGTTTCGTGTTTTTTTTTGTTTCGGTCTGCTGACTCAAGAGGTGGAATGTTTAGTTGGGCGAATAAAATGTTTCATTTTACGAATTTAATAGAATATTTAAAGAATTTGTAAAGATAAAATTATAGGTGCATTATGAAAAAATTCTTTTTTTTTTATATAGTTTTTATTGTCTGGGAGTGAATTTTACGAAAAAAATCCTCCACGAAAAGTGCGTATGTATAGGGCTTGAAAGCACTATATATCTACTAAAGACGTGCAATAGTATATCTGAAAGTATTGTTAAAACAGATATAACATATAGAGTAGAAAAATACACTAAACGAAAGGTTTGCTTTCGTTTTGTTTTGTATTTTTCAATGTGTAAAACAAAAACAACACAAAAACAACGAAAATGAATGATAGTCCAATTTAGTTTTGTATTTTTTGTGCTTGTGTACACTAAATGTACATTAACTCAAATGTACACAGCTAGAAAAGCAAAGAATGAATGAAAACAAAATTGAAAAGTTTTAAGAAAAAATATTTGCAAACGTTTCCCGATTGATTTGCTCATCATAGTAGAGAATGTGTTAATGTATTTATGCTAAATACAATGAACGATTCAACAAAATACATTACTGCTTTTGTTTCGTTTGCAGTTGTACGACTGAAATGGGATATTAACTGCCAGTTTTTGTAAAATAAAACGAAAATTTTGTGTGAGAAATTATATTGACAACAAAAACAAATTTTCGTATTTTATTGTTGTTTTCAATATAAATTCTCACACGAAACTTTTGTTTTATTTTACAAAAACGGCCAGTAAAGCAAGCAGATGAATGAAAAGCCAATTGTATTGTTTGCAATCTTTGTCATTGCAAAAGAATTTATTTCGGATATGCTCATGTACGAAACGACCGAAAATATTTTAAAAGTTTGTGTCTTCGGATGAAACGTTTGCAAAAAGTTTTGTTTGTTTGTACACTCTGATAACAGATACATACATACCGGTTACTATACATAAGTATAAATGATAGAATGAATGTAACTGATATTGTATGACTTTATTCCACGCACTTATTCTTTACGTATTCAACAGTAAAGCGGGTGTTAAACAGATTAATATTTAGCTTCAATATATGTGTTTGTGTGCGTTTGTTATGAAAATCAAAAGCCTTCTGTAAGCAAACGCACAAAAACATATATGTTAAAGCTGAATATTCATCTGTCTGGCACTCGAATAAGAGTGCTTTGCAATGGATACAAAATTTACATGCTTGCACTCACATGTGTTAAAAAAACTGGTATGAACAGATATATCTGTGCATGTGTTTAAATATCTATTCTCTAAAAAAAATCAATTGGACAATGTGGGTTTGTCCAATTGATTTTTTTGTATTAGTAGAAATTTTAAGCCCTCATATCACCCAAAGTACTTAATCGATCTTAATAAAATTCAGATTGGGCACATCTTGAAGCAAATACCTTTGAAATAAAATACTTTAAAATTGCTTAAATATTTCATCGACATCTTTTTATATTCTAAGGGCCATTATTACAACTAGGCAATAGTTAAAGGCAGGATTTTGTCGGACGAATAAGAGGTTTACCTTTATTAAAACTTTACTTTAAAGTCAGGTGCATCCTATCTGGTAGGTTAAAGTAAATTTGTAATAATGATAAACTGTTTAGCCGTCCGACAAAAGCCTGCTTTTAGCTATTGTCAAGTTGTAATAATGGCCCTAAGAATTGTACAAAAAAGTTAACTTTAAGCTATGGGAAAAAATAGATGCAATTTTATTTTCTGCATTCAATTCTTCAGTTGTCAGTGAAGTGCCATTGCTTTTCGTTTTCGGCCATTACTTCTTTCTTTCTCATTCTTTTTCATTCAATTGTATTTAAAATAAAAACTGAATAAAAATTGTAATTAAGTTAAATCATTTCTTTTATATATTTTTTGCATTAAGCATGATTATCATATTATTTTTTTTGGTGTTTCCTATTCCCTGTTATATATTTTCCTAAAAATTTGTTGGGAAATATACATTTATAAATCTGAATGAATGTGGAGAGGGGTAGAGTAGGAGGTCGTAAGAAGAATGAGCAAAAATATTTTTTATTTCAATTTAATAGATGGATACCAATTAAGTTTTGAGTTTAGTCGAACTGTAGTTTGTCAGAAATAAGCGAATTCATAAAGATTTAAATGTGCTGCTGGTTAAGACTGTGGTTTCTAAACACGTGGCAAGACACATAAAAAAAAACTTGAGTTGCACCCAAATCCCCTAGCCCGAAACATCATTAACTTTAAAGGCTACACTCGGCTGAGAAGGAGGGAAACTCTTGCTCTCACCCGAACACGAGAGACGTAAGACAACCAAAGAACCAACCGCTGGAACAAATATTTTTGTCTGACATTGGCTGGACCTAAAAATTAAAAATTTTAGAATTAAGATTTAATTACTTATTGTTAGTTCAATTTTATTGAAGATGCAATAATCCATATAACCGCAAAAAAATTCATAAAGGTCGTTTAAGACTATAATACAAGTGTTAATACTTTTGAGGAAAGTGAAACTCCGACATGATGACTTGTTATTGTTTCTTGAAATTTTTCACACATAAGTTAAGGCGTTTTCGCCAAAGGTATTAATACTTTTGCTATAGTCTGAAACGGCCTTAAGCCCTTATGACACTACATTTTTATTGCATTGTTTTGCTATAGGATTGAAAGAAAGAAATAGAAAATGATAGAAAGAAATAGAAAATGATAGAAAGAAACAACTATACAATATGTAAACAAAACATAATGGCTTCTTTAAGTGCTGCCTACTTTTTATTTATAATAAAACAAAAAAAGAAAAAAAAGTTGGAAAAAAGAGGCGCTAAGTCGCTGAATTCGTGAATGAACCGCTAACTTGGCAACACTTTAATGTTTCAAGCTTGAAATGTCAATTTTAAGTTGAAAATTAAAAAATTTTTTTGACAGGCCTCCATTTTTTATCGATAACATTAGTAAAAGCTTTGACAATTTGGTGTTTATCTTAATAAAGCTGAACTCTTTGCAGCTGGTAAAATTTCCCATTATATTCTATTTGCACTGTTCTCCAAAACTTGAAAAATGAAGAAAAAATGTAGTGTCATAAGGGCTTTAAGAAGTATAGGGATATGTATTATTTCTTTTAATTGTGAACGTAATAAAGCTTTTGGAAAGTATCCCCCCAGATTCATATCTATTATGTTAGAAAGAACAATCGATGTATAGAAAACATCGATATATTTTATGACATATCGATATAACATCGATGTCTCTATGCCTCGAAAAAAACATCGATTTTTTTCAATGTCCATCCCTACGACAGGATCTTTTCTCTACGTTTACAGACATACGTCCCTGACCATGTCTGTCCCTGACTGTTGATATATTTTTAGTTACACACTCAACTATATATACTATAGTATATGTAGTATGTACATTAGGGTGGTGACTTTTTTTGGCCAAAACTTCTTTATTGGAGCACGTTATGGAAAATATTGTACTGATAATAAAAATCATGTTTTTCAGTCATTTTGGTGAAAAAAGTTCCCGCAACGAGTGCAATTTATAAGACTCTCTGAAGAACTTTTTTTATTATTGTTGAAGAGATTTTTTTTTCATTTGCTTACATTTATGGAATATATCGTCAGATTAGTATTGGTTTGGCCTACAGACCATTTTTTAACAAAATTAGTTAGGAGGCGATTATGTATATTTCGGATGCCGTCTTTCTACATCCAAACTCCGCACAGTAGTTTCAATTGGAAAAAAATGTAATAAATCTGTATGTAAAAATTATAGAGGAGGACGTAAGCTTTAAGAATAATGAAACCTATACTACCCTTTTGAAGCACACGGTGAGCAGCAGGTTGTGAAAGTTGACTATCTCCGTCATGAAAAATCTTGTTGGCGTCATAACTTTTACAAATATTATCCGATTGTAATGAATTGTTGTAAAACTTGTTGTAAATCTTGTTAATAGACAAAGAAAATACTTTTCATTTCAATAAGATATCTTAAATATTTTCAGAGCTATTTGGCTTTGAATTTTAATATTTTGGTTTTTGCCCGCGACTTTACTATCGACTTTTTTATAATTCTTTTTTATAATTCTTGATATATGCAGATGAAATTTCTAAGTTATCTCAATTCATCTAGCTGTGAAAAAAGTCAAGACTCTAAAATGCGAGTGAAAAATGGCTAAATTTTGACAAAAATAGAGCTTAATTTTTCGACGTTTTTCTGAAAAATTTTCTTTTTCCATATTTCAAAAGAATAGGACTCAAAATTGACTGCAGCTGAAACTTTAAATCGATTAAAGCATGCACGCTACATCCAGCATTGGACGAAGATAGTGAATTTTTCTACACAGAAAAAACTAAATTAAATTGTCTGTAAAGGAATTCAATGAAATATGTATTAAGTACTTTTTCTAGGAACTGACCTACAAACAAATTTGTAAATATAGACAAAAATATCTCTACAATTACATTGGAAAAAAGTGTTTTTTCAGGGAACAAATTGCTTAAATCCATAAAACAATTTGTCTAAAAATATTTACAAATTGTAAACAAAATATTTTACTAAATCAAACAAAACTATTTACTGGATTTTTTGAAAAATATCAAACAATATTTTTGACTGAATTTATAAAACAATTAGTCTAAAAATACCAACAAATATTAAACAAAATTGTTTACTTAATCAAACAAAAATATTTAATGGATTTTTTGTAATATATTAAACAAAATTTTGCTCTGGGTCATCATCATCATCATCCATTAAGCATTTATGAAATTTCACTTTGAAAAATGTGTTCAATTCTGAATGTTCATCTAAAGACTCTTAAAAATTAATGAGAATTAATGCGACGAAATTAACGAATTGATACACTCAAAAATCTTCAGCAAACAAACTTGGTATAATCACATTCCCTTTGCTATCATTGTTGTTGTTTTTATTTGTGTGTATGTCGTCATCGGGGTTGTCTTTTTACGACACAGTTTTTCTTGTTGTTTTTGGTGTTTGCGTCCTAAATAAGAGTCAAACAAACAATTCATTGATTATGCAAATAGCATTTACTGAAAATTTAATATATTTTTAGGCAAACTTTTGTTTGAAAATTTGTTGGTGATAGTTTTTTCTGTGTACGCAAACAGAAATATTTTTTTTGGAAAATTTTTAAAAATATGCTGCATTTTTGCTTACTATCCATAAAAAGGCAAAACTACATGAAAACTTATTTTGAGCAAGTAGAGAACCAAGCAATGATATAAATTCGGGAGCGGCGGCATATCAATAAATTTATATCAAATCGAAACTTAAAAGGACCTCTATAAGATTGCATACATAAAAAAAGTATCATTATATTGATCAGATTGTGAGAAAACGACATTTTTACGCAAAAATACGGCAAAAAGATATAACAATTGCATTTGGTTCGCAATGGGTTAATGGAATTGAAAAATTTGCACACCATCAGAAACTTATCTAATAGCACTTTGAAAAGATACCCATATCGTTGATATCCGTGCGATATTGTACAAGTTATGACCCATTAAAAATAAATATTTTGAACCCTGTAGCTCCGGAACGAAGGAAGTATGCTGAAAAAAGCTACACAATATTTTCCAGTCATATATGGCTATTACGAACGCAATGGCACTTTTTACTTTAGTATTTATAAATTTTTGTGTTCTAGATGTGTTTTCTTAACAATTCACATCTGTTTGTATGGATATGCAGCAAAAAGGGAATTTTTTGAAAAAAATTAGTATGCAGCACAAAATAAGGTTTTTCGTTAGCTGCTCTTAGAAGAAAGTGCAATAAGTTATTACCCTAATGTACATACATTTTGGGAATACATATACAAAAATCAGCGATAGTTTGTAATATAATGTAAGAGTTTTTTTGAAGGAAAAAGAAAATATTCCCATAATATTTTGCCTCCAATTGCGTACGTTTTTATAAGCTGAAGCAATATAAAGTAAAAAATGAGCGCACATTTCACAAGCACACATTTCTTTGTGAACTGCCATTTCCAATTATGAGGCAAAAAATGTAATAAATATGTACTATCACAGCAAAAATTATCGCCTTGCTGAAAGCATTTTTATAAGGGAGACAAGAAAGCGGAATCACTTGCAATTGCGCTTTTATAATTCTTGATTTTTGTTCGCGAAGAGCCGCTTAGAAGTAATAGTTTCTGTTTCCAAAAATGCTTTTATTAGTGCTGCATATCATCAGCGTTAAGTTATGAGTTTTAGTGGAACTGTATGGGTTTATATCCAAACAAATTTAATTATTTTGGCTTAAGTTCGGTTTTTAATTTAATTTTTCAATTAAATTATATTTTTATTTATAGATAAATATGAAGCATGTAGACAAAGAAATATTTGACTGAATGGAGGGTTGAACTGACATGTTTCGATGGCTCCCGCCAATCTCTTCAGAGTTCTCTACCGCTTAGACCACTCGCCCGAAGTCGGTGGCTTGCAATCAAATATTTGCAATCAAATATTTCTTTGTCTACATTTATCTCTAAATAAAAATATAATTTAATTGAAAAATTTAATCATAATCCGAACTTAAGCCAAAATAATAAAATTTTTTCTGATATCATCAAAATTTTCAGCACTAAAACTGAAAATATATGGAAAAAATGGTTCGATGTGGATTGGCGAGGATGATGAATGAACGTCTACACAAATGGGCTAACGTCATGCTGAAGGCTTATAGTTCTTATTTTTAATTATTAATTTTATATTTTTACTCACTGTTTGTTTCAACTAGTATCGAACTAAGCACCTTCACATTTCAAATCCAACGCATCAACCACTCAGCCAGAACCACTGCTGGAAACCGGCAGCACGAAGTTAACATAAACTTACTCTTACAAATGCATTATTTTTAAATGATTTGCTTTACTATATTTTTAAAATATACTGTTCATGTATACAAGCGTACTGTATGTGTGTACTGTTCGTGTATCAATCGTAGAACATATTTTAAAGCTGTCGCTTACGTTAGTGCTTCCAAGAAGCACTATCATCAGTGCGAGAAGTTAAATAGAAAATACTTAAGTTACTTTGCATATATTTTTTACATTTTAAAATTATCGTCAAAAGCTAAAAAGTGCTCGTGCCTGTTTGTTCGTGCTCTTTTGCAAACGTTAGTGCATTGGTGGTGGAATTTTTGGAAGCATTTGTTCTTATATATGCTATGCATTGTTTCTAACAACTTTTAGTGCTTCTAATTGTCGAATATATTTTGCTGGCATGTATTTCTTTAATATATGTATGTATGTATGTATATTATATGTAAGGGTTGATGAATGTACTTCTAATAAATTTCTATTAAATAAATATGAAAACGGAAATGCAAAATTAGTTAATGCATGATTAATTGCGAAAGAACATGAAATCCTTTAAAAGGAGAAAACAAATCAGTTAAATATATGCTGTATAGTAGATTATAAATTTCTCCTTAACCGAGAGACTTAACAAATATAAGCATAAAAGATTGTGTTAATGAAACACATAAATAAAGAAACAAAAAAGTTAATATTTTATATCTCTTTGGAATCTTTTTAATATATACAATATTCTTCTTTTTATTTTGCCAATAACCCTGATTGATAAGAATGTTTAAGTCCTTTTTAACATAAAAACTAAATATTGTAAAAAAGGACACAATAGATTATTTTTTAACACTTTTTTTCAATAGAAACATACCTAAATAAAATCTTCCTTTATGTTCAATATTAAACCTTGAGGGATTATTTAAGTAAATTTTCATTTAAACTAAATAAATTTGTAAGGAAAATTAGAATAGCTTCATCCTAGTTTTGAAGAAAAAAACTTCATCATGTTCAAAGTTCTTAGTAATGAAGATACATATTATTATTTTTTTTCTTCATTTATTGTTGGCTTGGATAAGAAGACGTCCTGTCCTTTTTTTTCGTTTTTCGTTTGCTTCCTTGAGATTCTTACACTGAATGGTGTGGCATAGTTAGAAAAGTATAAAAGATGCCAAACTTGTTTGAGAAAAAAAATGTATTAATAAAATTGTATGTTAAGGATTTAAGCTTTAAATTACATGATAATTTGATGGGATTGAAATGTGAACAAAATTGAACTATTTATTATACAAATAAATGACAATGCAGAGAAAATTAATTCAATAAAAACTGTGGTGAAAGATAGGAAGAGTTTAAAATGAAATAAATAGTTTTTATAACAAAATTAATCTCAAAAGCGAGGCCGAATGATGATTTTTGGAGTATAAGAAAAAGAAATACGGGATTTAACCGATTTAGATAAAATTTTGGACGAAATTTTTTCTTTTAGAAATATTTCCTCATCGATATCTCTCGCACGAATTAATATCGGTTTTACTCAAATTTGCAGCCATTAACGTTGTTTTTTTAATTTAAGAACTGATTAGACTTTTGGATTCGATCAATTTAGCAGTTTAAAATTTATTTGAAAAACATTTTTTTTTTCAAAAATTTTATTTTCGACTATTCTCAAAATCTACCAAAACGAATCGGTTCTTTTTATCACGAAATCTAAGTGAGGTCAATGCCTTTAGAATGCCACAAATTTGGTTCTGATTGGATAACTTATGAGAGGCTTGCATATTTACACACTAGGGTATTCACTCGATTAATGTTTGCTCGATTAATCGACTAAACAATAAAAATTAAAGGGTGTTCTATCAGTTAATATAATTTACACTATGTAATTTAGGCAATTTGCTGTATTTTGGAAACCGTAAGAGGCAAACTCTTGAACTTTAAAAAAAGGGAAAACAAACAAAAAATTTCAAAATTAAAAAAATGTCAAAACGAGAAATCGACAAAATGAAAACGCAAAATCCCGCAAAAAATTACCAAAACTGAAGACATCGCCAACAGCTAAGAAAAACGACAAAAACCTAAAAAAAAAATCGTCAAAACGAAAAAAGCAATAAAACCTAAAAAAATCGCTAAAAATAAAAATATCCAAAGCGAAAAAAAGCGCCAAAACAAAAAAAGAAAAAACGTCAAAACTAAAAAAATCGTCAAAAACCAAAAAAATCGCCAAAAAGAAAAAAAATTAAAAAAAACACTAAAACTAAAAAATCTCTTAAAAACGAAAAAAATATCCAAAAGCGCCAAAACTGAAAAAAGCGTATAAAGTAAATAAAGCGCTAAAACTAGAAATATCGTAAAAAATCGAAAAAAACGTCGAAACAAAAAAAAAAAAGAAAAAACCCAAAAAATCGACAAAAAATAAAAGAAAAATTGCAAAAATCGAAAAATCGCAAAAAAAAAAAAACGAAAACATCATCCAAATGAAAAAAGTTTCCAAACAACGGAAAAAACTTAAAGCATAAAAAAACTTAGATTAAACGAAAAAGCGAAACGAACAAACTGCTAAAATGAAAAAAAGGGCAAACGCGAAAAGTGATATACATATTTGTATTCGTACGGAACCCTTCGTGTGCGAGACAAAGTCGCACGTTACTAAATTTATTTTGGTATCTCGTCTACATTACTTTTCACTTTACATATTTAAAATTTTTGAAAAGTAAATTTTTTTTAAAGGAGCTTTTTTAAAGGCACTTATATGCAAAATCACTTTTTTTTATAAAGTTATGTGTTTCATGAGCTATTTTCGGAAAGTTACTTTTTGAAATGTACTTTTTTGTAAACATTCTTTTTTGAAAGGGTAATTTTACGAAAGGTGTTTTTTTGGAAAATGTATTTTTGGCAAATGGTACTTTTTGTGAAAAGGTATCTTATGCAGGGGTGTCTTTAGGAACAGGTACTTAAAAAAAGTTACTTTTTGAACATTGTAATTCATTGATCCAATGTAATAGTGTTGTTAAAATAATGAATATATATTTAAATAATTAATTTAAACTGTTTCATTATGTTTATTAATTTCATTAAAATTATTTTAATGAAAAGTTCACCAAATACATGATTACAATATGTTATTATTTTAACAAGATTATGTCATAATCTTGATTAAATTATTTCATAATTTCAATTAAATTATTTCATTATTTTAATGAAATTATTTAATTGTTTTAATGAAAGGGCACTTTTGAAAAAAGTTAGTTTTTCGTTAAAGGATTCTTTTTTGAAAAAGTACTTTTAGAAGAATGCACTTTTAGAAAAGGTACTTTTGAAACAATTTTTTTTAAAAAAGGCACTTTTTGGAGTATGGGCATATTCACATATTACGTAACGCTATTTTCGAAGATTTTAAAACGCCCCCCCCCCTTCGTAACGCTTTTTACAATATTTTCCGTATAAAATATCTAATGCGTAACATATCTTTAAGGCCCCCCCCCTGGAGCGTTACGTAATATGTGAATGCCCCTATGTAGTTTTTGGAAAGTAACTATAATGATTATTTAAACGATCTTCTGTATTTCTGAGTTAATTTTATGTGTTTTATTTTTAGAATTTTTTGAAAAGAAGATTTTTTGGAGAAATTAAAAATGCTACTCTTATGAGCGTATACCCGTTTTAAAAATCATTTGCTTGAACTAAACAATGCTGCACAACAAAATTTCAAACTAAAAAAGTTCCAATGACTGATCCTTGCATAGGGGGGGCGAAATAATATATACATATGTATATATTAGGGTGATCGACTCGGGTTTTCAACCGGTTTTTAAAACGGTTTTTTCCGCAATACGGTTGTCGGTTTTTTAAAAATTTTGATTTTTCGAATGTCGAATAGTCCGGTTTATTTAATATTAAAAAACCGGCCCACTCGAATACTTTTCGATTCGTATATATTATTAGTTTTTACTATATTAAAACTTGATGAACTTTTACTGTTGATTTTCCTAAGTATTTTTTTCAAGAGCATTTACTGAAGCATGCAATTAAGGTGAACTAATTTTATAAGATTAGCAGGGGCGAATTAAATTGGCCTTGTGATGTAGAATTTATATTAAGCTTCATATTTTATATGGAGTTCGACATCCATCATAGACAAAAATGCTTGTCGTGTGAATGTCAAGAAATAAACAAGAAAAAGAAGAAATGTAAATCTGTGCACTAGGGTTCCCCCTATATGTGTGGAACAAATTTTGATTGTAAGTCCTCCTAGAAAGGTCTTTTAGTAAAAAAAACTGTGCTGATCAGGTAATGGGAAGGTGTGCCGCATATACGGGGCACTATAATGTGCAATTAAGAAATTATGGGAAATTATACTGTTGTACCAAACAAAAAATTAGAAAACAGAAGTCAGATCCACACAAAACTGAGATCTGAGATCAAAATGAAGACTGAGATCAAAATGAAGACCAAGCTCTTGATAGGTACAATACCATCTCATTTTTAGGCAACCTGCTATTTGGCAATATTTTTTTTACATATCTAACATTGGGAAGAATTATGGGGAAAATGTTTCCAAGTTAGCTTAGAAATTAGATGGTATCATACTTATTAAGAACTTGACCCTCATTGTGATCTCAGTACATTTAACGGCCGAAATTTTTGGATAGGAACTTGGCCTTATTTTCAAAGTTATGTTTTTATGCGGATAGTATTTACATGAACTGTTCTCTTTTTTTATATCAAATTAAAATCAAAACTTTGCATAATAATTTTCTCACAAAAAAAACCGGTCGACCGTTTTTTTCTGAATTTTAAAAACCGTAACCGGTTTTTCTAAAATTTCAAAAAGTCGAACTATTCGAAACCCGGTTTCTGCGAAATGTCGAATAATCGATCACCCTAGTATATATGTATGTATATGTTTCGGCGTTTTGAAAGTTTACACTTGCAACTCTATAATTATAATTCCCACTAAAATGAAGCCCAAATGTAAACTTTCAAAATGCCGAAACACGTGTAATTTTTTTTGGTCTCCTATCAGTCGTTAGAGCTTTGTTATTTTTTTTGTGTTGTACAGTGTAATTTGTAAGAAAATTTATTTATTAATTTGTTTGTTAAAATTTGTTTATTAAAAACTTACATGGTTTTTCACTTTCGCTTTGGGTTTTCTCGACATTTTCCTTGTTTGCTTTGCCACCCGAACGTTTATTTTGATGATTTTGCGATTTAAGCATTTGACGTTGTTTCCCATTTCCCTTGTTAACATTTGAATGTTGTTGTTTTGTTAGATGTTGTTGTTGTTGTTGATTGTTTAATCCTCCCGATGCTGCAGAAAATTTCTTTTCAAAATGTTTGCGTCTATTTGAGGAGGAAGTTGCTGTAGATGTTGAGGACAATGATGGAGTAGATGCTGCTGCTGCTGCAGTACCCTCTTGAGAAGCCAAATTTTTATTTAATTTCTTATTATTATTTTTTTGACGTTTACCATCATTGTTACCGTTAACTAGTGGAAGATTTTGATCTAAAGCAGTAGCACCCCTGGCCGCACGCACCAAAACATCACCCGATTCCATGGACATGACTAATTTGGCAGATGACGACGACGATGAGGACAATGCGGGTGTATACAAGCTTTCAGTTGAGTGTCTTTTTCCGTATTTAGGGGATCTTATGTTGCGGTTGTTGTTAGTTAAATGACTGCTGCTGCTGCTGCTGCTATAGCTAATACTGCCGCCGCCCGGTTTGGCGGATGCCAAGTTCTTTGTGCCATAAATCAATGTCGGCTGAAATGCCAGCATGGCTAACAAAAGCACGGATGCCATTAAGAGATTCATTTTGGAAAATGAGTTAAATTTTCTCTCACGCTATATAAACAAACGTACACGCACACACGCACACTGTTTCCTACTTGCACACAAAGAACTTAACACACAAACAAACAAATTGCGAGATAGTAAATTGTGGGAAAAAAACTTGTTGTTGCTTTTTATTTGCTGTTACTGACGTTGTCTTTGCTGTTGTTGTTCAGGATGTTTTTGTTTGCGGTTTCTATTATTCTGTTTGTTGTTGTATCACTTCACTTCAGCTATTCTACCAGTAAAATAAAGTTGCTGTTGTTACTGCTGTTCTTTAAAGTTGTTGTTTTTCTTTGTTGCTGCTGCCTTTATAAGAGTTTGTAACTAGTTTTTGTGGTTCTTGCCAAAATCTGCAAAAATTATAAAAGAAAGAAAATGCAAAATTAAAAAAAAAAAGAATCTATGAAAATAGGGAAATGAGTTACACAAAAAAGTCAACATCATTTACGTTGTTATCTTTTGCACAGAAACTTAAGCAACAACTGCAAAATGTGATGTTGCTATTAAAAAGGATTTTGGCGTTGTGCAAAGCAAAAGACTTTAAAAGTAAAATTGTACAAATGTAAAATGTTACTAAAAATACATTTTAATTATTTTAAATTGCTAAAATATTATATGTGCCAAGAAATCCTTTGCAACAGCATAAATGCTCCCAAAATAAATCTAGTAATAGGGATTTAACAAGAGACACTTCGTTATACAAACATATGGAGGCTTAACATATTTTGGCTTGCAAAAGGAAAATTTAACCTCAAGCTTAAGAACAAACAACAAACACAAGAACGACAACAAACGAATGACACAAAAATAATTGTTTTGGCAAGGAAAATTAAGCTTATTAATTTGGAAAATTTTACTTATGTTTTTTTGTAAAACCAGTTGGAAAGCAGTTTTGGTTAAAAATATATGAAGTGGAAAATCCTAATGAATTAAAGAGATTTAATAGCCAAGTCGAAAATTTATAAGTTTTAATTTCTGGTACTAGTTTACTCGTATATATTTAATCGTATATATAAGTGACTTAAGTCACTTCAATAAAAATATTATGTCATCTCATTGTGTCGAGAGTACAGACAGAAGCGAGAAAGGAAGATTATTATTTTTTTTTGTAAACAAACACATACCGCGAAGCGATTAGCTTGTCTGCGGAAAAACCCCAGGGCCTATGGCGGGAATCGAACCCACGACCTTAGGACTGACAGGATAGCATCTCTACCACTCAGCCAATCCTTAGAGCAGCTCCTCTGGTGTCAAGTAGTAGTAAAAAATCAAAGCCGAAAGTTAACATCCTTCGTACGACAATAGGTCTAAAATTGCCTATGCCGATTACAACTCAACCAGCGTCAGTCACAATACGTTGGATTAATGAAATAATTTTCGCTAAAATTATTTTAATTAAAAGTTTACATGAAATAATTTCATTCATCCAATGTAATAATGTTACTAAAATAATGAAGATATTGTATAATGCTAGCAAAAATATTTTAAAATATTTAATGAAATTATTTCATTGTTTTAATGAAATCATTCCAGTATGAAGTAGCCTCATTAACTTAAACTGTTTCATTATATATTTTAATTTCATTAAAATTATTTTAATGAAAAGTTCACCAAATACATGATTACAATATGTTATTATTTTAACAAAATTATGTCATAATCTTAATTAAATTATTTCATAATTTTAATTATATTATTTCATAATTTTAATGAAATTATTTCATTATTTTAATGAAATTATTTAATTGTTTTAATGAAATCATTTCACTATTAAGTAGGTTCTTGAGACCCCTGTGGCTGAGTGGTAACGAGTCTAGCCTGTCAGTCCAGAGGTAGTGGGTTCTATTCCCACCATAGACCCTGGGTGTTTTTCGCAGACAAGCTAATTTCTTCGCGGGTTGTGTTTGTTAAAAAATAGAAAATATAACTAATTCGTGGTACAAGTGCTAACTGACCTAGTGTTCCAAAATACTTTGATGTATCATCCGCCCATAAGCCCAAACATTTTTCACAAACTTCAACAGAAATATGTAAGTAATTTATAGACTTTTCGTATGGGGATGAGGATAACTCTTGTTCTCTTGACAGATTTGTTCTATATATTGCTTGAAAACATTTTATTTTGATGTTTTAACTATTCCTTGAAACAGGTTTCAAAATTTTCAGCGGAATGATTATTTTTAAAAATGTTTTACTTTCTCGAAAATTGCACAAAACAAAAACTGAACTAAAATCGCAGTACTCCAATTGAAGAACTTCTGGAAGTAGTATGATGGAAACTGGTGATAAATTTTTTAAAAGCTTATGTACATTACAAAAACAGCGATTTTATAGGTTATGTGATACACTAAGGATTTTAAATATTAAAAAAATTTTTTGGATTCAGTTTTTCATTTAAATTAATCTAAACACCATTATCTTTCTTTTTCATGATAATATTTTTCTTAATTTGTTCAGCTAATAACTGTAGGTAAAAGCTTCAAAAGATCTTATTTTCCAATTGCAATTATAACTTTTTAGAAAAAAATCAAAGTTTGCTTACACATAAATAAAATCAATCTGTCAACAATTTAACTGACAATAAATTGCAGTGATAATGATTTATATATAGATGTAAATATAGAGTATAGTATACAGATGCATTATATAAATTTCAAAACAATATTTTAAACCATTCTAATGTCGATACCATCATCATTATCATCTTATTGAAAAAAAAACATTCACATTTTCAATATACTTCTGATATTAACAGGGCATTTAAATGAATAGATATGTGTGAATAAATTTAGAAAGTTAGTTTTAAACATATATTATTGAATAATGTGTAAGTAGTATGTGTATTAATACATATTTAATCAAATGCACATGTTATATGTATGCCTGTTTGTATATTATAGTCTCTGTAGTTATAAGTTTAATGTATTTTCAAATATCATTATAGTTTTAACTGCATTAACATAATTATGCTTTCGATAATTCTACTTCAGAAGTTTATTTTAACATCACTAACACCAAATTGAAGAATAATTACAAATACTTAAACACATCATGAGAGTTTTCAAACTAATGGATACTTTTTTCTTACAGAAATGCTTTAATAGTTCTTGAAGTAGCGGTTTGTGTAGCAATATTATATATAAAGATGTTATAGATCATCTTACATATAAAGATGGAGGACCGTGAAACAACTAAAAATTTAATTTAGCTTTCATTAAAGACATTGAATAAATTTGCAAATATTTTGTTTAGAAATCGATATACAAAGAAATTTTGAAGCTCAAACAAAAATGACTCAACAATTTCTTTAGAGCAGATACTTCATATAATATTTGCCCGATCAATCGGAAAATTTAAGTTAAATAATTTTTGAGCAAACACAAATTTCCACTAATCTAATGGCAGACTCAAATGACCAAAGTGATCACCAAATATAATTTTTCCCATATAAAATACTACTTTTATGCATCTAGAATAGATTCAGAACTGGTCTGATAAATAGAGCAAGTTTTTCTTTCACTTCTATCAAGTTATTCATTAATAGTAGTTGACCCGATATTTTATGAGCAGTGAATATATAGTCGCACAAAAAAATAAATGTGAAAATAAGGCCAAGTTCCTATCCAAAAATTTCGGCCGTAAATAAGGACCAAGTTTTTGATAGGTACAATACCATCCCATTTCTAGGCAAACTGTAAGCTTGTACTGTAAGCCATGATTAATATTCTAAGGAACAAGGGAAAAATTAACATCAACTTGGCATATTAATCATGCCCGATTCTTTCTGAATATAGCGTTACAAATCTTAGTTGTTTTTATTTTGCATATTTTACACATCAATCATGTTACCGATATAAGCATGAAATATTAAATTCCAACTAAAATGAGTAAAGAAATAACTTAACTGGATACTTTTTTTTAAAACACGGATGTCTCTTTTTCCTTTTTAAAAGTTCATACTTTTAAAAATCTAACACTGTGCGCCCTTTTACAAATTCCAGATTTATTTCTATTTTCTCAAAATTCTTCACTTTTCAATGTTACGTATGATTAATATTTTGGTTCATTCGAAATAGTTTCAATACTCATACGTATCGCCGTACTTTTAAAATGAATCCATATTGTAATTTCGATGCTTTCTAGGTATTTCTTGCGGTTTATTTAAATTTCCTTTTTTAATGAAACTTTATTTTTCTAAAACTCTTCTGGCTTCCAAATCTCAAATTCTATTGTTTAATGCAAACAGTGCTGTTTCTTGTAAATAAATAAATAAATAAATAACTCTCCTGGTTTCTTCTTTTTATTTATTTATTTTAATTAGTCTTTTTATCTTTATTATGCACCAGGCGATTGCAAACTTTCTTTCATTTTCATTTTATGTCCCAATTTGAGTTTCTCCATTTTGACTTCCTTTTCTCCTCGTATTCATTGTTCATTTTGTCGGTAAATGCTTTAATATTAATTGCCTTTGTTCAGTTCTGGGGCGTTAACTATTTAAATTGTAAGGGAAAGTGCATATCGGAATTTTAAGTGCAACGAGACGCAAAGGAATTAGCCAAAATGAAAAAGTGAATTTATTGTTAAAAGGGGATATACAATATTTTGTTTAAACATTTTTAATTTTAAAGGACTCATATTAGCAAAAATTTAAATTTTAAATAGTTATTTATAAACAAATTATCCTTTTAGTAAAATATTGTTTTGAACATTTTGATAATATTGTTGAAAAGTTTGTAGATAAAACAATCTATTTAGTCTGATTTTTTTATTATATTTAAAAGGTTGTGTTAGAAAATTGTGCGTTGTAAAGTCTTTTTTTTCTATTATTTTAATCAATTTCGTTTGCAAGTTTCCTGGGTCGTTACTATTTTTTTTATTTATAAAACTCACTTTATTTTCAATTAATTCAAGATCAATATTTTTTTGTTATTTTTTTACTAGAAACAATTTGACATTTTTGAAAAGTCATTAATTTTGTGCAAACAAAAAATAGCAGCAGATATAAAGAAAAGGTGCTGTTAAATAAAAATGCAACTTACAAACTAAAAAGACTGCAACTGAACTAAATTTCTTGTTATCTTACCAAAATAGAAAAGAAAAACAAGTTGGATATATTCGTCTGTGTCAAATTTGATATACCCTTCACCTTAATAAATATGGAAAATGAAAAATATATTAGAAAAATGCTTTTAAAGTCACTGCACAAACTTTCTTTTAAGCAAAGGTTTTAAAGGAATATTTAGATTTTTTTCTAAGTATGTACAAGGATTTCTGCTATTGTCTTGTTGGAAAATGAGAAAAAAAGTAGCCAAAAATATTTTGTTTTCAATTTTCTTTGTTCAAAATAAACGCCGGCATTGATGCTTTTGTGCAGTGCATTGCTATTTTGCTTTTGAAAAATTTCATTTTATTTCAATAATTTTTATTCGTGTAATGTTATTCGAGTATGCAAATAGTTTTTATTCACATGATTCAATGACTAATTTTTATTTGAATACTTTTCATGAACATAAATTTATTCGAATGGTTTTTTTTTCAAATAAATTTATTCGAATATTTATTATTCGAATAATTAATTCGAATATTTTTTAATCGAAAAATTTTATTTGAAAATTTTCAGTCGAATAATGTTATTCGAAAAATTTTATTTTACTAATTTTATTCGGATAATTTTTATTCGAATAGGTTTGATTAAAATAATTTTATTATTATTTCATGCGAATAAAATTCGAATAATTTGAATAATTTTATTAGAATAATTTTGAACTAAATAATATTCCAATAATTTTGATTTGAATAATTTTATTCGATTATGTAATAAGATTGTACAAAAAATATTACAAGATTCATGAAAATAAATTTATTCGAATGGCTTTTTTTTAAAAAAAATTTATTCGAATATTTTTTATTCGAATAATTTTATTTGAAAATTTTCAGTCGAATAATATTATTCGAAAAATTTTATTTGACTAATTTTCTTCGGATAATTTTTATTCGAATAAATTTTTACGAATAGTTTTTATTCGAATAGGTTTTATTAAAATACTTTTATTATTATTTCATACGAATAAAATTCGAATACTTTGAATAATTTGATTAGAATAATTTTGAACTGAATAATATTCGAATAATTTTGACTTGAATAATTTTATTCGATTATGTAATAACATTGTACAAAAAAAAATTACAAGGTTCTAACGAGTGATTCTGACAGAAAGCACAAAAATATACCCGCGTAAATCGGCGTTTTGAAGGTTTACATCTGGGATTAATTTTAAGGGGAGCTAAAGTTCCCCCTCTCCCCTTTTGAAGATATGTAGTTATTATGACTCGGCATAGGAAATCGTGACAGCCTAAAAGATGTGCTTAGCTTTTTTTTATGTAAAAGACCACCGCAAACATTTTTGTACACCATTTTAATCCTCTAAGTCTTCGTTGTAGGGGCTTTTTGTCTCTTTCTGAAAAAAGGAGCGAGTCTGGCGATTTTACGCTTCCTAAAACTAATTCGGGATATAAACTTTCAAAACGCCGATATTCATATGTATTTTTTGGTGCCCTCTACTAGATTCAGTCGTTATAACTTTGTAGTTATGATGAAGTTTGATTTTATTGTACAGTGTAATATGTGACGGAAAATATGTATCGTTTTTGCCCCAGCTAAGCGTTTATCTAACGGACCGGTTAAAGTTGTAAAGCCTAAAGGTACCTGTGATCTTCAGAAAATTCATTGGACATATTACACATACAGTCGAAATTTTACTTTTTAAAGGTTCGCAGAAAAATATTTCAGAGATCACAAACGGAGTAACAAACTTATATTATACATATAAATTTGTCACTTGTGATCAAGGATATAAAATAAAAAAACTAGCTTTAGAATCATATGGCAATTTATCACATCACACTTCAACTTAAATACACTGAAAGAGAGCAGAATTTGAACTACAAACAAACATACACAGATTTTTTGTAAGATTTGTTTTTCAAAAACCCTGTGTAGTTTTGGCCATTCAACGATATTAATTTATTTTTAGATTTTTTACTCTTTCGTCTGCTTTGTAATGCAAGAAAGTAAGGTTTTAGTAGCGCATGAATTAGTGAGTTTATATTTTGGGAAGGGCTACAAAGTAACTGTTAACCTATGCTAGCTCTAGAATACAGTCACCAAAACTACAGGGCAGTGATTGCAGTTGCCTCCACATTGATGCATTTTTTTCTTTTAAGAGTTTTTGTTGTTGTAATTGTGCTCTAGTTTTTCAGTGTTGAGCTCAGCAGTGCACCGCATGCAATTGCTGTATCTGTGAGTGTGGCTGTATGTGTGTGATTGTTTTTTTACAACTTGATAAAACTGATGGTAGTAGTCAATGTTTTAGTTAAAAAACTCTATGGCAGCTGTCATTTAAAATGCTTGTTAAAACTTCATTAATGCTACATACACTTACTCGGTTTCGCACACAAAAACAAACATACTAATACACACACATATTACACAGCCATGCTCACACTCAAATACTTACGTTCCGTTTCCCATGTATGTGATGGTTACTAAACTGACTGAAGCTAAACAAGAGAAATGCAACTGCAATCTGCCAGTCGGTTTGTATTAAAAAATGGCAAACATTTTTGTTTTTTCTTGCAAGTTTTTTTTCTAGCACATTTTAAAAAATGTATACGAAGTAGAAAAAAATGTTAGAAAAAGTGTTAAAAGAAAATATTTTCCAACGCATTTTTTACGTGGCACTGAAGGGGTCAAAGTAAAATATTGGTTTTGTATTCTATTGTTCAAAATTTCAAATCAGACTCATTTATAAACTATAACGAAATCATTTATCATGCGGTAGTTTTTTTCAGAATTTAAAGAGAACATATTTTAGAGCCTTTTAACCCTTTAAAGCAAATAAAATTTATTATTATTTTATGAAAAATTTAAATTGTGTATTTAACTAAGTTAATTTAAATTAATTGCTTTTTATTTTCTTTTATTTATAAATAACACTGTGCAACAAATTCAAATTTTTAATGCAAACTAGCCACATAAAATCCGTTTTTGTAAAATATTTTAGTACTAATTACGCTGGTCTGCAGAGAAAATATTCTTTAAATAAAAGTATGAGAAATAGAAAGATTTTAATGCGTTAAGCTATAATCCGTTTTCAGTTCTTTTTCTATCACGTACAGATTTTTTAATGAGCATGACCAATATTTGCTCTAGGTGTATCAATACATTTTACTCTAACTCGAGAACGGTATGAACGATTTCGATCAATAAAACTCCAAAATATGCCTGACAAAATTACTTTTAAACAGTAAAAAAACATTTTTTTCTTATTTGATCACTGCTTTCACAGTTATTCACAAATTAGTATAGAAAAAATGCTTTTCCATGCAAAATTAAATAGTTTTTCTACCTAAAAACTCATCAAAAACTAAAAAAACTGCAATAACTTCACCTTTTAACTATTGTTCTTAAAGATAGTTGTCTTACGAAAATAATAATCCATATATTATGAAAATCGATGGATAAATGTTGATTTTATTAGCAATTAAAAGATACTTTCGTTTTTTTCAAAACAAATATAAATTTATTACCGAAAGTAGCTTTTAAGTGACTGCACAGAAAAAATTATCACCAAAAAATTTTCAAACAAAAGTTTGTCTAAAAATAAATTTTATTTTCAGCAAATGTTCTTTACATAATCAATGAATTGTTTGTTTGACTCTTATTTAAGACGCAAATACAAAAAAAAAAAACAACAAGAAAAACTGTGTCTTAAAAAATCAACCCCGATGATGACATACACACATATAACAACAACAACAATGATAGCAAAAGCAATGCGATTGTATCAAGTTTGTTTACTGAAGATTTTTGAGTGAATCAATTCGCTTATGTTGTTGCGTTAATTCTCATTCATTTTTTTAAAGTCTTTAGATAAACAGTCAGACTGGAGCACATTTAACAAAGTAAAATTTCATAAATGCTAAATGGATGACGATGACCCGGACAAAAATTTTGTTTGATATATTACGAAAAATCCAGTAAATATTTTGTTTAATATTTGTTAGTATTTTTAGACTAATTCTCTTATAAATTCATACAAAAATATTGTTTGATATTTTTCAAGAAATCCAATAAATCTTTCTGTTTGATTTAGTAAATTGTTTTTTTTACAATTTGTAAATATTTTTAGACAAATTGTTTTAAAGATTTGTGTTATAGATTAAAAAACACGATTTTTTTCAATGAAATTATTGAGATATTTTTGTCTATAATGAAATTTAGTTTTTTTCTGATATGTATATGGCTTATTTTGTTCGTAAGACAGCTGGGCTTAAGAAAAAACATAAAATTTTTGCTATTTTAACAATTTTATAAGCTTTTGAGAAAGAAAAAAATTGGAATTTTGCATGAAAAAGAACTTGGGATTAAAAAAATACATTAGAAAAATTTTCAAGGTAATTTTATCATGCATATTTATAGGTCTTCAATGATAACCAAGCTCCAGCCTTAGCTTGTACGCCAGAAATCATTGAATACTTAAACTACCCAGCAAAAACTTTTCTTACTGGTAGGCAAAAAAGTATATGAGGATTTAAGAAGTAAGTACTTATAATTTGACTCGATAACTATTTATTTTTGTTTGAGAAGTCCACAAAATAAGAGGCACCGCTTACAAATGTATTTAAATTTTCACAGCAATTAACTAGTTATTATTTGACTTAGTTGAAGGTAATAAATAAGTAGTCAAATAAACAAATTAAAATTAAAAAAAAAATTTATACACATTATATATTATTTATATTTTTAAGTCTTTTTTGACCCAGCTGGTGTACGAACCTGTGCTTGTTCAGATTTGAAGTCAAGTACTTTACCCACTGAGCTATTGTTGACTTGTGAGCTTAAGAGACAAAAATTAGTTTTCATATACAGACACATGTTGATTTAAAAAGTAGTTTCCCACTTATTTTATTAATACATATCAACAAATTGTAACTACTTTCAGATAATGAGAAAAATACGTACTAACTTTATTAAAAACTAGGTAGTAGAGCTAATTTGAATCATAGTAATAAGATGAATAAGTACCACTCATTACTTTGTAACCCATTCATAAAGTACTACCGATTACAAAAATTTCAAAAGTTTTTGCTGGGTATGTTCAAGGGTTAACTTCATACTTATTCACAATTAGTACTCGGCATAGGAAATCTTGTAAGTCTTAAGTTTAAGGTATAAGACGAATTCAACATTTTTATGTAAAACACTACGGGAAAATTTTTTCTGGAACATTTTAGCCCTCTAGCTCTTCGTTGTATGAGTCTTTTTGTACATTTCTTGAAAAAGAGGCAAAAAAGTCCCCTTCAGCGGTGATATATCGGGTAAAAATCTTCTATACAAATGTTTCCCGTGTTCTTGTACGTTAAAAAGCTGAACACATCATCTACCTTAAGCATAACGCTTACAAGATTTTCCATGCCGAGCACGAATTGTGAATAGTACGAAATTAACCCTTAAACACGTTATACTTTTTAAATTATTTCTAGCGTCCAAGCTAAATCTGGAGCTTGAGGCTCTTTAAAGACCTATAGTAGAATTTTATGGCAAACACTTTTTTAGAGCATTTTGCCCCCCTATATTGCCGCTGAAGGGAAGTTTTTTGCCCCTATTTTAAAAAATTTACAAAAAGACCCATAAAACGAAGACCTAGAGGGTTTAAATGATCCAAAAAAATATTTCTCGTGGTGTTTTACATAAAAATGCTAAGCATTTCTTAAAGCTTAAACGTAAGACTTACAAGATATCCTATGTCGAGTATTTATTGTGAATAAGTATAAAGTTAACCCTTAAACATAGTTTAAGTTTCCAATAATTTCTGGCGTACAAGTAAGGGCTGGACATCGGTTGTCTTCAATTTTCTAAAGTAGAATTTTATGGCAATCATTTTTGTAGAACATTTTATCCCCGCATCGCACCTCGTTACGGGACTTTTTTGCGATTTGTTAGAAAAGAGCAAAAAACTACCGTTATGTGGGAGAGTTAGAGGGTTAATATGTTCCACAAAAATATTTATCTTAATATTTTCTATAAAGTTGCTGAACATACTCCTCACCTCAGATGTAAATAACACATAGTTTCATGTACCGATATGCTGCACGAACAGGATAAAAAGAAGAAAACTTAAATCCCCATTAAAACAAAATACCGATGTGATCTTACAAAACGCCGATATAAGTATATTTTTTTTTTGTCTCCTCTACCAGAATCGGTTGTCAGAACGCCGCAATTTCTTTTTTTGGTGCCTTCTGCCAGAATCAGTCGTTAGAACCACGTCATTTTTTTTGCTTGTTGATCAGTGTAATTGCTATGTGTTGTGGGTGGTAAAACTAGTTTATATTCTCGAATTTCGTTGGGTCTTATGCCAGCTCATCAAAAGAGGCTGGAAATCAAGGCAAGCGTGTGCTTCTGTCTTCATAGAACCCGCTATTATAAAAAAAACCACACTAAAATAAGAATTTTTCATGGGTTTCTTTGTTTAATACTTATGTATATTATTTCTTATTATCTAAACAACCCTTTTCTTTCTTTTAATGGAAAAGAAGGGCCACATAGTTAACGCTATTGTGCTTGTCCTTTCCGAAATTATTACAAAGCCCTTAAAATTTATAAAGAAATGAACTAACCTTTGTAAGAACGCTTTGAAATTATATTTCCATTACAATTAGAATAGAAAAAGAAAGTTTATTTATTTCTTTACTTTAAGAGGGAATTTCTTTTAAATATTTTCTATTTTGTTTGCTTCTCCACTTAAAGGACCCAAGAAAAAAACCACTTAGTTTAAACTTTTTGTTCTCTGCAGTACTTTTCTTCCTTTTTCAAGCATGGACGCTCATTATGTTTCACTACGATTAAAACAAATTTTCCTTTCCCATTTTATTTAATTTTGTTTTCTCGTACTTGTAGTTATTTTTACTTTAATGTGTGTGTGTGTGTGTTATTTCATCTTTTCAAATTATGTAAACCACTATAAGTTTTTCGTGATTTTGTTGTTGTTGTTGTTCGTCTTTACTATTGTTGTTTGTATTTCAATACTAGCATTTTTCAAGTATGCACTATTTGTAAATGGAGTGACTTTACACTCAGAAGGATTAAGAGTAGAGTAATTATATAAAAAAGATATGGACAATTATGAATAGTTTTGGTTATAGAAATCAACAAATTTTGCCTATTTAAAAGATTGATGGAAATACATATTTTAAGATAATTTCTGGAGTAAAAAAGAATCAAGTTTACAGTGTATGTAAAAATGATTCTTCGGCTGAATTATCAAAAGATGTGCTTCCTTAAAATCATTTTACAGACAGATCGGCCAACATTTCTCTTTTTTAGGGTTCTGTGCACCAAACGTGTAAAGGAACCCTATTATTGTCGGTATGCTGTCCGTCTGTATGTCTGTCTGGATGTTTTCTCGAGAACCGTAAGAGCTACGGACCTGAAATTTTCACAGAATATGAAAACTTTGGCCAATACAACAACAAATATATGACAGTTAAAAATTAAAGGGTGTTCTAAAGCGAGCAACGAAATATGTTGAAATACCAGCGTAATATACAGACAATTATAATTTTCGAAGTTAGTGTTAATTGTTGCAATCTGTAGAACAAGTAACACTAATATTTAAAACAATAAAAATCAAAGGGTGTTCTATCAGTTAATGTAATTTTGACTATATAATATAGACAATTTGATGTATCTTGGAAGCCGTAAGAGGCAAAATCTTGAAATGTAAAAAAACGCTAAAACTAAAAAATTCTAAAATTAAAAAAAAAATCACCAAAATGAAAAAAAAACGCTTGAAGGAAAAAAGCACCAAAAGTAAAAAAATCGCTAAGAGCAAAAAATCACAAAAACTAAAAACCGAAAAAAGTCGCTAAACCAAAAAAAAAACACCAAAACATAAAAAAATCGCTAAAACTAATAATAACGTCGAAAAATGAAAAAAATCGCCAAAACGACAAAAAGTGCAAAAACAAAACAAAAAATAGCAAGAACTAAAACAATTACCAAAAACCGAAAAAAATTGGCAGAATGAAAAAAAAGTGCAAAAACTGAAAAAAGAGCCAAAACTATAATGAATCGCTAAAACTATAAATTTTGTCAAAAAACGAAAAAAAAATCGTTAAAAAAGCGCGAAATGTTCTACAAAAATATTTGCCATAAAATGTCACTTTAGGCTTACAAGCACACCCAAGCTCTAGACTCAACTTAAACGCCAGAAGTCATTTGAAACTTAAAATGTGTTTAAAGGTACCCGGCATAGGAAGTGTTGTAAGTCTTACGTTCAAGATATAAGATGTGTGCAGTTTTTTTTTATTTAAAGCACAACGAGTAAAATTTTTGGGGAAGTTTTTAACCCTACATCTCTTTCTTGTACGGGTCTTTTTGTCATTTCCTTGAAAAAGGGGGAAAAACTCCTCTTTTAGTGGTAAATGGCGGGCTGAGTTGTTCTACAAAAATATTTGCCTTAAAATTGTACTAACGCTGTTCAAAGACAACCAAGCTCCAGAATATACTTGAACGTCAGAAATTATTTAAAACGTAAGCTTTTAAATTCTAACATATCTTAATTGATAAGATATTTTTCATCATTGCAGTCTGAATAATTCCGAAACCGTTGAGTGTATAAAAAAATTATATTGGAACAGCTTAAAGGAATTTTATTTCAGGTTTTCTGATGTTTTTTTTTAAATAAAATTGGGCAACACTTTCCCAAGTTATGATGAATAACCCAAAATTTTAGAAAAAAATTAAAAAAAAACGTATCCATAGAATTTTAAATTTCAACTGTTTTAAGTTCATAGTTAGAGGAGCATAACATATCCTAAAAATATGGCTGTAATCAAAAGTTTCATTCTGTTGCATAGCGTAATATTTAACCAGCAAATAGTGTCTTAACCGCGAGGCCACACAAGCTCTACACTGAACAAAAAATCTTAAGGAAAATGTTTATTGTTTCAATGAATTGTTCATTAATTTTAACATAATGTACTAGTATGTTAAATCGATAAACTGGTTCCTTAATTTTGGGAAAGAATACAAACAGTAATGCTCTCAATGAACCATTTTTTATTGAACAATAATGAATATTTTCATTGAAACAACATATGCTTACATTGAATCAACATATTTTTGCAAAAATTAATGAATCGTTGTTAATGAATATCAGTCATTGAATTATAAGAAATAATATTTTCAGCGTACCACGGCGGACTTTAAAGAATCTACTAAACGTCAGACGAGTCTCAGGTAAAATTTAGGTACAAATTAAAAAAGTCCGCATTTAAATTCTTTTTAAGTTGTGCTAGCGCCATGGCACGTTTTAGCCCGATCAATAGTTTCGGAAAAATCGAATAGACAAAAATTCAGTGCTTATTCCTCATATAAAACTGAACATGCCTTTATCATATATTTCGTAAGAAAATTGTTGGCTGTTTCACTTATTCATTCACTAACTATTTTTTTATTTGTTTATTTAGTTTTCCACGTTTATTTATGATTTTTTTCTCCTGCTCCTTTTTTACCACTCATACGACGTACTTAACTTTTGGTCTATTTTCTTTACTTTGTTTACTATTCTTCTTGTATTAATTGTATTTTTGTGAACGAATTTTCCCCTCCCTTCTCCCCCTTTATTTAATTTATAACTATTTTATGTATAAAATTTGTATTTTTCTATTTATTTTATTCTTTTACCTTAAAATTCTTCCCTTCCGGCTTTTACTTTGTGTTACATTTAAGGACGAAAGGATAATACAGGAAGTCTGTGTGTATTTTGAAAATCATAAGAAGAAACTACATATAAAAAAACATCCTTGTTGTAAATAACTTTAATTTTAATTGTTCTCGAGTGAGTTGTAGAAGTGGTTGGTTGGTTGGTTGGCTGGTTGGTTGCTTGCTTGCTTGCTTGCCTACAACCAACCAGTCAGTCGGTCATCCATCCAACTTGTTGTAGTTTTTGTTTAAGTTGTGATCACACAATCATCTTCAGGAGGTTAAGTTTTCTGCAACATCTTGTATTTCCTCTTCTTCTTTTTGTTTTTTTATCTCGCTTAAACAGGCTGACTTGACTGACTGACTGACTGACTGACTCAATCTTTATGTACGTTTTACAAAGTGACTCTCAAGTTGTGTGGTGGCCAGCCAGTTAGTTGTAAGTGTAGTTGACTGTGTAGAGCTTTTGTAATTCTTACTACTTTTAAAGTTTGAAGAAGGGATATAAAAACAATACATCTTCACTATAGTTTCTCAAGTATTTTTATGGGGTTTATAAACAAAGTAAGCCAAAGGAAAAACTTTAATGAATTTTAATTTTCTAAAATATTTTGTTGTTTTTATTATAGTAACTACTAAGTATGTAATATAAAGTGTTTTCTTATAAGAGCGAGTCTGTCGTAACAGCATGGCCAATTACACTATTGAGCTGTGTGCCCAAATTATAAAACTTTATTAAAAATAGAAGGATTTTTGAAACTTGGTACTCGAGTATAGTGTATAGTTTAGTTAAGAAGGAAACGTCTTTTTGGAAAACTGTACCATGGATATGCCCTCTCCGTATGTCCTAATGTGTATGTAGTATATTGAAATGTTATTTTGGCTAATTATATGAACGAAAAATAAAGAAACTCAAAGCGTTGCAAAGAATCAATTTAACGCTAATTACACTGCACAACAATTTTTTTTATGATGGTTAAAATTATTTATTGAATTTTCAATTATGAATTGAACTAGCAATAACTGCTTGTTCAACTATGTCGAAAGAATTTATATCGTTCGTATAATTTCATTTAAAACAAAAACAAAAACAAATTCTACAATTTTACTTTAGTTTTAAACGTACTTGTGCGAAAGAAAGAATTCTTCCAACATCATTGAACAGACAGTAAGTTTGCAAATATTAAAACTAAAATTGTTAATAACAAGTCCAGCCAGTGCTAGACAAAATATCACAATTCTCGTATTCTTTGCTCATACATGAATGAATTAATTTACATGCTAATTTTGGGATAGGACTTCTTCCCTTTAGTCAGCAAAACAAAAATATTCCAAATTAGCCGGAAGTTCCAACAAGGATAACCTGCTGATGGTTCTTCCCTCAGAACATTTATACACGAAATTGATTTTTTTTATGAAACCGCACCATTTTTGAAAACTTTTTATTTTGGACTTTTTATCCATCCTTCTTTCTCTCTGCTTTGCATTCGTTTTGGTTTGCAATAACTATTATATTTGTAGTTACATATGTATTTCAACTAAAACTGTAATTTTTATATTTTAACTAATTTGCTTTCTTGCTAGAAATTATCTCAAACTATATGCATCTATTCGTAATAGAAAGTTTAAATATAATAATAGTTCGTATGTATAATTGTCAGAATTTCCTCCATAGACAAATTAATTATGTCTGCAAAGTGTTAGATAAACTTTGGTTTTTTTCTCTCTCTTTATTTGCGTTCTCGTTCTTGTTGGTTGTTCTTTTTGGATTTAACTGTTCCCTGGTTGAAACGTATTTTCTATTTCAAAAACTCATATTTTACAAAACATTAGTAAACTAATAATTCAAACATATGACCATAAATCTTCAAGAACCTCTTCTAACAAAAAATAGAAAAATGCCATATTTTTGTTTCAGTTGCTGGCATTTGTTTTCTCTTTTTCTTTTTGCTTATACGAGTATTTTTTGTAAAATGCAATTTTCAACCCCCAAATAAAAGGAAACAAAAATTTCATGTTAAAAGTAAAAGCCATAAAAATTTGCAACTGGCATCATTATTCTTTTGCATTTTTGAAGTGTGTGTTTTATTATTAGTATGCATTTTCATAGTGCGAATGCAAAGTGCACACACAGAAAATTTATGACATGATATAAACGAAAAATATGGTATACATTTTGTTTTTTAAATGCTAAAAGTGTGGCGAAAGAAGTGCAACCAGAGAGATGTCAAATATAAGGAAGATTCATTTTCAAATATCAATAACTTGGAGAGCATATTTAAGGATTTGGGATACTTGATACTAAAGTAATTCTAATTACGATATTTGGTTCAGCAGTAGCTTAATTCATGTCTTGATTCTAAAATAATATTCAGCAAAAATAAGTTTAAACCAGGAAATTCAAAGAAAATGACACGAAGCGAATACGGAACTCTGTCGGTCATAATACGTTTAACCGAGTAACAACAACAAAAGATATTGCCTAAAAAAGTAAATTTCTTTTACATTTGTTATCCCGCTAAACGATCTTATGACGCGTTTGACCATAAACTTAAAAAAATTCAAGCTAAAAAGTCTTCGTATTCCCCTCACAACTTGAAATACATTTTTTGATAGAGCATCACCCATATGAGTTACAAACTTGCCTGTCCCATGATGTCGAAAGTATTCTTTCTGTCGTGCAATTACATTTAACGCAAGAATTTATAATAATTTAAAGACTTTAAATGTCATAATATCAACGAAAAGTATTTCATAGTTTTGATAAATAGCATTTATGACACCGTTGAACCGCATATATATTTTCTTTTCTTTTCTCTTTATTATTATTATACACTCACAGAGCCAATTCACATGAGAGTGCTGTTGCCTGCATTAGGTAAGGCGTTGCCTATAGAACAAATGAAGAAAATCAAGCGGTCACCAGCATTAAACATTTATCGTCTGTATTTGAGTAACATTGAATTCTAAATAAATTAAAAGAATAAATAAAACAGTTTAAGCTAATGAGATTATCAAGAAATGTGATACTTTCATTAAAGCTATGAAATATTTCATTAAAATAATGAAATGTTTCATTAAAATAATGAAATATTTCATTAAAATGATAAAATAGCCTGATTAGAATAATGAAATATTTTCATTAGCTTAACGAAATTATTGCATTGGATCAAAAAAATTAATTCATATACATATTTGGTTAAATTTTCATCAAAACAATTTTAATGAAAATTGTTTCATTAATCCAACGAAGCGTGACGTTGGTTAAATTGGTTAAATTGAAGTTTTTAATTGGTTAAATTGAAGACTTTCATTGGATTCATGATGAAATTCACAGAATTTGTGAAAAAATTCGTTCAGTGTAAGTAAGTTAAAAGTTAATTGAGTTCTGAAAATACAAATTCAACTGCAAAAAACATAAGGCAGCTAAACAAATATAACGACACAATGGTGCATAATCAATGTCTAAACAAAGTATACTTTAGGAGCTTAAAACCAGTATTTTGTATGGCAGTACTGGTTTTAAGTTCTTAAAGTATACTTTGCTTAGGACAATGAATATGGTCCAATACCTTGATCTCAGTAGTCGAGTGCTCTGGAAAAAGGAAAAGAGAGCATAGAAAAATAAAACAAAATCATCATCAGAGATGGGGAGTTTCGTTCTCTCATATTCTATTTCGTTACATAAATTTTTTAAATAGTTGATATTTCTACTCACAAATATCTACCTTTAGAAGCGATAAAAATAAACAAAGAACGCTGATGAGATGGTGTAGGAGCTTCAAAACAGCACTGATATGTTCTGCTAGTCTGATGATTGGATATTCAAAAGCTTTAGTAAATTTCTCAACTTATGTTAAATACAGCTAAATATTTTAGTCATTCAAATAAACTATTAAATAAACTATTGAAATTAATTCTAAAGCATATTAAATACTTAATATACATTAGGGGTGGAATAGTGGACGACTTTTTGATCTCGATACGCTAGAACCCCATAATTTGTGAGGTTTGGATAAAAAATGAATGAGACAAAAAATGAAGATGGTGGGATGAGGGAGGGTAAATGGCTCCTCAACGAGGTCAAACATAGGGGAAAACGAGACAAAAGCCTCAAAAAGCTTCACAACTGTCCCAGAGTCGCTCCCAGAGGGGTTAAATTTAAGACTGACCCTACTAATATCCCCCCCTACATTTCTTATGAACATACCAATACCCTATCGGCACTCCTTAAGGGGGCTTCCATAGTAAACAATATTTTTTATAAAATTAGCCCCCAGAGCCCTAACTAGCCCCAAAGAGTCCCTAAAGGAGTCAAATGTATGACCGAGCACCAATATTTTTGCACCCCACCATTTTTTCAGAACATATCTAGCTTCCATCTTCAAGCATTAGGGTGGTAACCATACTAAATTTAAAATTTTTATAATTTTTTTTTTATATATACAGCCATGTCATAGAATACCATTCCGATCGGAAGTGGTTTCAATTCCGTAAGTTGCTTCTTCAGAGAACGAAAAACGAAAATTTTCTTCGTAATCAAACCACTTTTAAATTTCAAAATGGAATTGAAAAACACTTTTCTACTGACTTCATTTGCAGTAAATACTAAAAAACGTGCATACTTTTAGGAGCGTCACATAAATATTTGGTCATGACCTTTCCATGTTAATAAAAAGCTCAATGTGAGCTTTGCATCTAAAAACAAGAGTAAACAAACGCCTCAAGGTATAAAAACTTTATCGTAGTAAAAACAAAATACAAAATAAACGGAATCTAAAGCACCAAAAATGTCCTTTTTCGGAAGGACAACTACGAAATCAAAACCAATCCGAACGCAATCTGTGATACGGCTGATAGACAGGTTTTTACCATTGTGGTTGTTCCGCTTCGTAAATTAAAGTAATTTGCATAGCTACGCCCTGGGCAGTGATCAGCTCACCAGAATTGCTTTAATCCCCCTCTACCTCTCTTCAAGAAGTTCAAAATATTGGGGTGATTTTGGTACTGGTAAGGCTACGGGAGGAACTAATTCTTGGATATATTAGTGGGGGTCAGTCTTTTTGTGGAGTTTGTCTCGTTTTCCCCTATGTTTGACCTCGATGGGGAGCCATTTACCCTCATCCCACTCCCCTCATTTTTTGGCTTATGCAGTTTTTATCCAAAACCTCACAAATTATACGGTTCTAGCGTATCCAAATCCTGTTAATGTACATATACCACTCTTTAGCTTTTATGCCAAATACGTGTACAATACAATTCTATAGTCCTTTTCTTACTGGCTTTTTGTGGAAATATGTATGTATGAATTTTCAATTTTAAAGCAAAATACATATGAATTGAAAATTGTTTGTATTGTAATTCAATTAGCTTCACATGTACGTTTTCATGTATGCACATACATTAATTTATGCCGAGTACATACATACAATACACACATTCCAGTTTAATAAACTTAAACTGAATGCGACACTTAAATTCCTTCTTAAAATCTATTCACTATGAATACAGCAAACTAGTGATATTCATACGACTATAAAGTAGTAAACGTGCCATTTAACATTTAAAAAAGAGAAAACGCTTCACTGAATGAATGAAAAACTTTAATGAACCAAAGAACTAAACAAGAAGAATGACTGAATTACAAAAAAAGGATGAATACAGTAAGCAGGACCTGAATGAAGGAACGAACAAATGCATTTTACAAAAAGGGGAAAAAAGACCAATACAATTAAGGAATACACATAAGATGATTTAAAATGTGAATTTGTTTACCTTTAAGTGGATGTGCACACTGAAAGAATTTTCTTCATAAATTCTGTGCATGTCGAACTTAACTCAATGAACAATTTCAATGAAACACAACTAACGTCACATTTCGTTGGATAAGAGAAACAAGTTTGTTAAAATAGTATTTGTCAAAATTTAACCAAGTATATAAATTAATTTCACTGATACATTGGTATTAATAGCGCCAAGCCAATGAAAATATTTCATTATTTTGACGAAATAATTTATAATTTTAATATAATTAATTATTTATTTAAATGAAATTATTTCATTATATAAATGAAATTATTTCATTGTTTTTATGATATTATTAGATTATGAAAATATTTAATTATTTCGTTGTTTTAATGAAATTCTGTTATTATTTTATTAAAATTATTTCATTTTTATAATAAAATTATAATAATTTTAAGAAGGCTCATTAACTTAATTTATTGATAGTTCCCTGCTTCATATTTCATCGGTCTTTCATAAATGCAATGAAATTTTTCAAGCATTTTATGTATGTATTCAAATATTTTGTCACAACTTAACGGGGCTTAAATAAAATAATAAAATGTTGTTGTCATAAGAAAGCTAATGAAGCAATTCCAATGAAATTCTTTCACAATATTCGTGAAATTTCACATAAATTGTGAAATATTTTATTAGAAGTGTAAAAAATCTAACATAATCGTTTCATTATTATCATTCATGAAGCGAAATTCCTTCAGTGTATATGTGTAAAACATCTCTATATATTTAATTTTGGTCATGTTTGTTTAATACTACTTCTCCACATATACATAATTGCAATAAAAAGTATTTCTGTTTCCATTTTGTCGGAAATGCAATCATAAATGAAGTTGTCTTTATCTTCGTGGCCATAGCAACAATGAAAGTATTTAAAGGGTGTTGCAAGCGATTTCGGAATTTGTCTATTTATTTATTATGTACTTTAATAAAAAATGTAGTACCATTCCGATCGAAAGTGGTTTGAATTCCGTAAGTTGCTTCTTGAGAAAACCACTTTTAAATTTTAAAATGGAATTGGCAAAGACTTTTTCTACTAACTTCATTTGCAGTAAATACTAAAAAACGTGCATACTTTTGACAGCGTCAAATAAATATTTGCCCATATGCTTTCATGTTAATGCAAAGCTTAATATGAGCTTTGCTTGTAAAACCAAGAGTAAGCAAACGACTCAAGGTATAAAAACTTTGTCATTCAGCCACGTCGCAGAATACCATTCCGATCGGCAGTGGTTTCCATTCCGTAAGTTGCTTCTTCAGAAAACGAAAATTTTCTTCGTAAACAAACCACTTTTATATTTCTACAGACTTCATTTGCAGTAAATATTAAATAGCGTGCATACTTTTAGGAGCGTGAAATAAATATTTGGTCATGAGCTTTCCATGTTAATAAAAAGCTTAATGTGAGCTTTACATCTAAAAACAAGAGTAACAAACGCCTGAAGGTATAAAAACTTTATCATTGTAAAAACGAAATACAAAATAAACGGAATCTAAAGCACCAAAAAAGTACTTTTTCGGAATGACAACTACGGAATCAAAGCCAATCCGAACGGAATCTGTGACATGGCTGTATATTTGTGAAATGTTTACAACTTCGTGTGTTTATATAAAAGCTCTTCCAAACTGAACGAGAACTATTACAACAAGGTTAAAAAGCTCTACTTATGCATAGGGTGTGCTACATTTTGCAAAAACACTTGTGCGTATACAGATTGAATGTATTTACGATGCTGTTAACAGTGGTTGTGTCCAAAATTAAACTAAAATTGTATTTGAAATAAACGTGTATTCTGTGCTACCTACATATTCCGAATTTCTCCTTTCTTTCTGAAACACCCTTTCCACAAATAACCTTATAAATATACACAATAATAATAATAATTTCATATACATATGTATGTATATAATTTTTCCTGTTGGTTTGTGGTCTTTGAAATCACTTATTTACTCCTTTGTAAATATGCTTACATACGACTACTTTTTTCCACGAAATATTAAAAAAAGAAAAAGTAACCAGACTCTTGCACTTGAAATAAATTGAGGATTTGTCCAAAAAGCTTATATGTACATACATACTTACATATACGAAGCTTTCCCATGTATTTGTGTACGTACATATGGAACATTTGCCAAGTACGTGTTCTCTTTTGTATTTGCCAAATTATATTAACTACATTTCGTAGCCTTGGGAAATCTGTTGGTTTCCTTTATATAATTTGTGGATATTTGTGAACAGAAAAGTGTTTTATGTATACCGCATGCAAAGTGTATGTATTTATTGCTAGTATGTTACTATATACTCTAAGTTGTTTGATTAAGCTGTGTTTTTAGCAAAAAGTTGTTTAAGCTTTACTAGTATCAAATATTTCTATTTTTTTCAAAATAACAAGTTTCTAATTACTGATTCTGGATATAGGGCACAAAAAATATATGTACATACTTGTATTGGCTTTTTGAAAGTTTACATCTGGGATTCATTGTAGGGGAGTTATAGTGAATCGGCATAGGATATCTTGTAATTCTTACGTTTAAGTTATAAGGCATGCGCAGCACTTTTATGTAAAACACCACAAGGAATATTTCTGTCGAAATATATTAACCCCCTTACGTTAGGGGTGTGGGCTTTTTTGTACCTTTCTTAAAAAAGCACAAAAAACTTCCCTTCAACGGCAATGTAGAGGTCTGAAATGTTCTATTTGTCATAATTTTATTATAAGTCTTTGAGGATACTAAAGCTCCAAATTCAACTAATACAAAAGAAATCATCCAAAACTAAAAATGTGTTTCACGGTTAATTTCTTACTTTTACTCACTATTAGTATTCGACATAGAAAATCGTGTAGGCCTTACCTTGAAGGTATAAGATGTGGTCAGCATTTTTATGTAAAACACCACGAGAAACATATTTGTGGAATAATTTAATCCTCTTCATTCTGCCGTGCCACAGATGCCGTTCGGGTTGGTTTTGATTCCGTAGTTGTCATTCCGAAAAAGTACATTTTTGGTGTTTTGGAATCCGTTTATTTTGTATTTCGTTTTTACAATGATAAAGTTTTTATACCTTAAGGCGTTTGTTTACTCTTGTTTTTAGATGCAAAGCTCACATTGAGCTTTTTATTAACATGGTAAGCTCATTACCAAATATTCATTTGACACTCCCAAAAGTATGCACGTTCTTTAGTATTTACTGCAAATGAAGTCAGTAGAAAAGTGTTTTTCAATTCCACTTTGAAATTTATAAGTGGTTTGATTACGAAGATAATTTTCGTTTTTCATTTTCTGAAGAAGCAACTTACGGAATTGAAATCACTTCCAATCGGAATGGTATTCTGTGATATGGCTGATTGTATGAGTCTTCTTGTCCCTTTGTTAAAAAAAGGGGAAAACTCCCTTTCAGCGGTGCTATAGCGGGCTAAAATGTCCTATGAAAACGTTTCTCGTGGTGTTTTACATAAAAATGCTGAACATATCTAATACCTAAAACTTAAGGCTTACACGATTTCGCATGCCGAGTACTAATTTTAAATAAGTACGAAATTAACCAGAAATCATGCAAAACTTAAAATGTGTTTAAGGGTCAATTTCGTTCTTATTCACAATTAGTACTCGGCATAGGAAATCTTCTAAGTGTCTTTTCACACTATGCCTTTTTAGCCTGCTTTTTTTGACAAAGTCACGCACATTTACATTACAGACTTTTTTTCCATGCCTTTTTTGACGATTATACACATGCTTAATGCTGAGAGGTCGAAAATGACAAAGAGAAATATGAAAAACCCCCTTTAAATTTCAATTCGTGCCTTTTTTCTTACCCCACTGGCTTCTCATCAACCTCTCTCTCTCTCTCTCTCAAACCAAATAAAGCCTGCCTTTAAAGTCAGGCGAGAAAGGCATAATGTAAATTGCATGTAAGCCTCATGCTTAAGGTATAATATATGTTTACCGCTTTTATGTAGAACACTACGGTAAACAGTTTTGTAGAGCAATTAAGTCCGCTACTCTGCTGTCGAATGGGAGTTTCTTGCCATTTTTTTAGTAGAAAAGAAACAAAATCACACATATAACGAGGAGCTAGAAGGTTACAATGTTCCATAAAAATGTTCCTGGTGCTGTTTTACATAAAAGTGCTGAACATATCATATACCTTAATCGTAAGGCTTACAAGATTTCATATGCCGAGTTACTATAACTATGTGCGAAAGGAGAAGAAACTGAACTCTAAAATGAATCCCAGATGTAAACTTTCAAAACGCTGACACACGTATGTATATATATTTTTTGTTGCCCTCTTGTAGAATCAATTAGTAGAGCTTTGTCATTTTGAAAAAAAATAGATTTTGTTGTACAGTGTAATTTGAATCTACCCTTACTAAATTGTTTGGCAGTGTGTGTTAAGTAATACCATGAATCACATCAAACCGTAGTTAAAACACATGTTGGGATTTTGATTTTTCTTTTATTTTCTCCTTGTTATTTTTGTTGTTTTTTATTTACTCACACTCCTATTGCTGTGGTTGTCGTTTCCTCATTCATGCTCCCTGCAGATAACGCGACTTGTCCATACACGGATGTAAAGTATACTCCATAGGGGACTAGGGCTAGTTCAAAATGTATGGAGAAAACATAATCGATTTAATATTACCCACAGATATCACATTTTACAAAAGAATTTTTTAACATACCGCGTATTAAAAAAGTTTTTCAGAAATAAAAAATTAACCTAAAGTTATTGCATTCCTTCACTACATGCACATAAGCTAAAACGACTGAGAATGCGAGTTCAAACCCTGACCAGGTCTCTCATAAACATCATGCATTTTTCTGATGTGCATTGAACAATTATTTTCGTTTAAATTATAAAGCATATTTTTAGCTAGAGGTAGATTTTTATTTTATTCATTCGTTTTAGTTTTCCTTTTTGAAAATTCAAACAACACACAAAATATTAGAGCATTATAAAATTTTTATTTTATATCAATATGATTGTTCTTATATGTAATACTATTCATAAATTTCCTCCTTTGAACACAGGTTATTGTATTCATCATTTTTGCCATACTTGCATAAGTCACCAGCTTTCTCGCAGTCATCGTACAATGGTGTATCGTTCGAGAAATCGGTAGAGTAGTTGCAGATAACAGTCAACTTGTAAATGTTATGAATTATCTTTTTACGATGTACTAACTTTGGAATCATCACAGAAGTAATAGCACAGCCTAAACGGATGTTGCGATCAACTAGCATGCTTCCCGAAAGTTTCTGATCACTTAAGTAAAGAAAAGAAAATAAGTATGTATGGTTGGTTGCTTGTTGCCAAATCTTAAAACAAAATTTTAAACTTACACAATTATATTGAACCAATTGTTAATGAATAGTGGCATAATATCAGTTGTATTAAACATTTCTTTTCCTACAACGTAATTTACTGCTTCGCCAGAATTTGGAAAAGATTCAGTGGAATGACATACTCTGATTTTTAGATCACATAGTTGAGCCTTCATTTCAGCAAGTTTCGCCAATTCATCATCCCATTGAACTGTGGCCATACGACAAGCAGGAGGGAACTTCAATGCGGAATTGCCTCCTCCTGCAACAAGGTTACGTTTCAAATTGTGTTCATGAAGTATAACTTTTTTCACATCTTCAGTTATAGGTACCAATTCGATATTTGATTTGCAATTGAGTGCAAATGACTGTAAAAGGCAATTTTTTTTATTATGGATGAATTTAATGAATTAATTATATGTAATTATATGGGTGCCGCTGTGGCTGACTGATAGCAATGCTAGCCTGTCAGTCCAGAGGTCGCGGGTTCGATTCCCGCCATTGACCTTGGCTTTTTTCCGTAGACAAGCTAAATCGCTTCGCGGAATTTGTTTGTTAAAAAACAAAAAAATACTTACACCATTGTGGCCACAAGCAACATGTTTTACTTCCTTTCCATCAACTATGCAATTCATAGCACAATAATCGGTGGCAGATACCGCAACAACAGTTGCCACAATAAAAAAGAATATTAAGTAGATTTTCATTTTGTCAAAATTTCACTTAAAGTTTTGTACAAGTTCAAGTAAAGACTCACACTAATAATTAATCAACTAGTTTTTTTATACTAAAATATATGTTTGCATTTATAATTAATCTTTATGCTTTTCATAAAGATATGCCATTCTTAGCAACATACATATATACATACTCATATATGTACATAAGTAAATATGTACGCAATTAAATATATTATTTTATTGAATTGTTTATAACTATGATGCAAATGTTGCCTCAATATCATTAAGTTTTACTTTACTCTGCAAAGAGCAGCAACCCCTTATCAGCACTATAGTCTTCCAGAAAATCAGTACAGAAAGATATATGCGATACACAGAAAAAAATATCATCAAACTACAACTAACAAATCAATTTTTAGTATATAATTTACATTAAAAAATAACAAACTAAGTTGTTGATAAAACACAGGTTTTTTTCTTCAACAGACTGAGTTTATTAAATTGTATCTTATGTATATCACAAAAAAAAACAATTGTTTAATATTATTTTGATTTAAAATGTCAATTAAAGATTTTGTTGACACATGTGAAAAAATTAACAATCATCGTTGTTGAAAGACACAAAAATAAAATATCATCAAACTGCAACTAACAATTCAAATTGTTAATATGTAATTTAAATCCAAAATATATTTAGTTAATATAACAAATTAAGTTGTTGATACGACAAACACAGAAATTTTTTTCAACAAACTGAACTAATCAAATTTTTTATTATGTATGGCGCAAAAATTCAACAATTTCTATATATTTTTTTTTTTACTAAAAGTGCCAACTACCGTTTTTGTTGAAAATTGTGAAAAAATTAACAATCAGCATTGTTGATATAACAAATTAAAATTTGTCTAGTCAATTAAATTACTCAACAAAATTATTTGTTAAATTATATCACAACGCAAATGAAACAAAGCAAATCAAGTTTTGTTTGTATTCATTATTTACGTATTTAATAACGAATCGCTCTGTAGCTGAGAGGTAAGAACGCTAGTCTATTAGTCCAGAGGTTGCCGGTTCGATTCCGGCCAAAGACATTTAGTGTTTTTCGCAGACAAGCCAAAAGTCGTTTCGAGGGCTGTGGCTATGTATAAAAAATATTGTTAATATAACAATTATGATAATCAAAATTTGTTCGGAAATTCTACAATTCACATTGTTAATACAACAATAATTTTAATTGACATAATTCTGAAATCTAACAAAAAAAAAATTGTTAAAAAAAAAAGTTTTGTCAACAAATTATTTTTAGAATTATTTAAATAAAATAATTTTTCTGAGTTTCTTTTAACTTTCAATTTCGTTATTGTATTTACAAACTCAAAATATTCTGTACTTAAAATTAACTGAAATTGTAATATAAAATAAACTAAAATTCAATTAAAAATTGGTCTACTTATTTTTCATTTAAGTTTAAGAAAAAGTTTATTCAACTTTAAATGTTAAAAAGTTAACAGACGTAAACCATAAAAAAACTAATTTGTTTACATCATCTTAACTATCAAAAGAACTAATAGCAGCTGCCGTAAAAGTAAAAGAGGTTTCCTTGTTTCTGCTAATTTTACTGTTAAATAAATAATTTATTTCTGCTTTATTTTTAAATGTTAGAGGCTTATTATTTCGCAACTTTAAATTATTATTTGATTAAATTTTACATTTTTACTCACTGTTTGATATGTTAACTTCTACTGGGAATCTAACAAAGCTCGTTCAGGTTTGAAATTCAACGTACCAACCACTCAGCCAAAGCATAGTATGTAAATTAGCTGCACGACGACAACATAAACTTACTCAATTTTATGCATTTAACATTACAAATAAAAAAAAAATACATGCATGGTCTTGGCTAAATTGAACATGTGACCTCTCGTTTAATAGTCTAACGTACTAACCACTATACCATTGATTTTAAATGTGTATTTACAGAACTTTTCGCTTATAGTCACAAGCTTTCGTTGCATGCAAATTGTGGACTATATCGTTAATGTGACTACACAGAAAAAAATAAGTTTCGTTTTTGATGACAAAAATCCCGCTATTCAATTAATTTTTATTAAAAATTTCCTGTGATAAAGAATTCCGCTTTATTGATAATAAAAAGTGTAAAAAAATTTATTTAAAATTTAAGTAAATTTTTTATTACAACTTGGGAGAATTTTGATAAAAAATTCATTTAAAATTTACTTTAAAAAATATGTAAATAGAAAAAAATGTTGATATGGCTGGAATACGAAAGCAGGCTTTTCGGACGTAAAACATGTTCTCTACAGCTGAGCGATATCCCAGTTATTTTTTAATAAGATAAAAGTTGTTTTAAAGTATTTACTTCTGGAAAGCATGTTAATGTATATATGGAATTAAGTACATGTGTATTTGATTTAACGGCTATTTTTATTAAATATTTGCAATTTTTCAGTAACTTTTTTATCGAATACTTTTTATTGCGTGATTTTCAAAATGCGCGGTATTGATAAATATTATATTAAATTAACGACAAATGTTATTGAAATTAGTCTTTTTTTCAACTACATTATTTTATTAAACATAATCCTTATCAATTTTTTTCTGTGCAAGAAGGCAGTTTGCATGTATTCTCGGTCTTGCAGGCCTTCAACAAGGCCTGAAATTTGCAGGCCTATTGACTTTTACCAGTGGGTAAATGTGTGTGTGTGTGTATGTGTATGAGCATGTGTGCGTATATCAGGGATTCCTACAGTTAATATTGGACTACGTGGTCCATTTAGCTGAAATGGAGTAGTTACAACATGGTCCCATATAATGCAATAATGGACCATGACATTTGCAAACAATAGCTTCTAGTTAACTAATAGATGGAACACTTGAGTGCTCCATCTATTAGTACTATAAAGTAATTTTAACACTAGTCCGATATAATGCATACATGGACCATGTCATTTGCAAACAAGAGTTTGTAGATAAGCGACAAGAGCTCGTATTTAAACAATTTCAACACGAAAACTTGAGTGCTCCATCAGGTGGTGATATGGAGTAGTTTTGAGACTATTCCGATGTAGTGCAAAGTTGGGTTATATGGTCCAGCTCTACGACATCGTAATAATAAATTGACTATGTTTTCTCCATACAATTGGGTTGCCTTTGAACTAGTCCTAGTTCTCTATGTCCCGGTCCACACGTGCAGTTTATGTTGCAGCAATTCTTCATTTTTCAGTGCGAAAGAGCGAGAGAGGAATAAATATGGTATACATTTCTATTTCAGCACTCTCCCAAATATTCAGAAATTGCTGCAACAAAAATTGCATGTGTGGACGGGGAGTATGGAGTATACTTTACATGCGTGTATGGACAGTCACGTTATCTGCAGGGATACAGAGTCCCATTACTCAAATAGCTTTTCATTTAATTGGTTTTTATATTCTGGATGCCATAATCATCCAGTAGGTTGTTGTTCTTCTTTTTATTGGTACTTACATATACAGTATAATATAGTAAGTATATAAATATGTAGTTGTTGTCCTTGTTGTAGGAAATTGCGTATGCAAAACATGTTCACATTACAAATGAATCTGAATCTGATGCTGCTGCTGTGGTATCTGTTATTAAGCTTAAGGTACACTCATTCATTATTATACAAAAGCATAAATTAATATTTATATAATTCATATATAAATGTGTATGTGTAAGATATACAAACATCTTTATATAAGTAAAATATAATATGCGTATTTATTTATAGAAAGATGTGGAAATATTTATTTATATCAGTGGCTGACATATTTTCAATTTCCTATGCACTGGTGCATAGGCTGTTTATTTAACATCAACACACATACACTGTCTGTGAGACTCACACATTGACACATAGTTCATAGTTCTGATGTAAATTTTCATTGTATTTATGAAAACCCGATGAAATAAATCATATATAACTTCTTTCATAAAAAGCTTGTAAATCAAATAAAGAAAGTCAAGATTCTGAGTTCGATACTGTGAGCGGTGATTATCAGCATTACAATTTTTTCTGATGTACATTAATGTTTATCGTACTTAAATAATAATGAAATAATTTAATTAAAATAATGAAATAGTTTCATTAGAATAATGAAATTCATTTATTGAAAGATTGATATAGTTTCATTAAAATTATGACATATTTTCGTCAATATAATGAACTATTTTCATTAGTTTAACGAAATTATTACAGTCGATCAATGAAATTATATTTAATGAAAATTTTATTGAAGTAACTTTACGAAACTTATTTAATTAATTCAACAGCTTAATGCCGAAGTATACAAAATTTAGGAAGAAAATAATTTCAGTGCAAAAAGTGTAATTGCGTATAAATTATGTTGGAGAATACATATTGTACATATATTTATATCATGAAGGTAAATATTTGTATAAGTACAAACATACATACATATGCCCAAAATGCATGTACATACATACATACATACATTCGTATAAGTCTATATGCGCTTACATATTATACGTGTATTTTTATTCATAAATTAATGCCGTTTTATTTCAAAGAGTTTTGCGGAATTTCAAATTGTGCGGTTAAAGAAAAATTTACAATTCAAAATTATAAATATTGTTTTATAGTTTTATGTTGGCATTTCTTTGCAGGATTTATGACTGTTATTTGATTTTTTTTACATAAAAGTCATTTTTCAAAAATATGCATAGCGGTGGAGTTTGTTTTAAACAATTTTTAAATTATAAGTTCAAATATTGCTGTTGGTAATTTTATAATTTATTTGGTTTTAAATTTAGGTACTTATAACAACTTGACTAATTTAATGCCAAAACGTATTAAGTACTAATAAACTAAATATCACTTGGTTGGATTTTTGGGCGAAGAACTTTTTAATTGGCAACATCATTTCCTGTGACAGAGGATTTAGGAGTTTTTGAAATTCAACGTAAATACTTTATTCTTAAAAAATTTTTAATTTATATTAAGAAACTCAAGCCTCGAACTGATCAAGTCTGATTTGATAACTTTCAATTATTTTATTTTTTCATTTCAAATTGTGTTTGATTTTATGTGTTCTCCCAGTGTATCTCTAGTTTCATTTGCTAATATCTAATTGGAAGCGGGTTTTTGTGACTTTAAAAGAGTTCGACCGAATATTCGTTTTCGGTTTCGGACAAGGCCAAAATTGTGGTGTCGGCTGATATTCGACTTAGGCCAAAATTTCGTTATTTCTTTAAAGAAATTCTGAATTTAAGATACTTTTGATGCATTTCAAAATTTTTGCTATTGATCATAGGCTTTTCGATGTTTGCAAGCTTTCTATTTTCTTCAACAAAATTATGGGGTTATGGTGGATTTAAAGTACTTGTAGGTACACTCTAAAACATTACTACGGATTTACGATCATATATTGTCTAAATTTGTGTTGAAAATTTCTCTTTGTCTTAAATTACATCGATTTTGCAGTTATTTTATCAAAGAAAAAAATTTTCAAATTAAACATATTTAGTCCAAGTGGAAAAAATGTAACATAAATTATAATACGGCTATAGCTGAATGGTAGATACGTCAGACTATCAATCAGGAGGTCGCGGTTCAAACCTGCACGCAGCCAATCGCGTTTTTAGTAAAAAGATTTTGGTGAAAAATAATACGTGTGTAATTTTAGGACGATAATAATCTGTAAAGTGTTGCCGACTATTATCGACCTAATTTTCAACAAAAGTGTTTTAGAGTGTAGTATTAAAATATGTCTTAAATAAAAAACCTTCCGCAAATTGTTCAGAGTAACTTAAGTTTATGTAAGTTCTAGATTTCTTATGTGAAATTATGGATTGCTAATAAGCTTACACTACTTTAGATGTATTTTAGAATGCATATTAAACCTATTCACAATCTTGTGCAAATGGTCTTGCATCATAGCACTTGCAAAATGGTATAGTATATATTTTACTCTAACACTAACAAAACACACCGAAATGTATACGATACCATTTTGCAAATGTCATGATGTAAGACAAGATTGTGAATAGGGGCATTGTCATAAAAAATAAAAAAAGTTAATAGACCAAATGTATTTCTGACGTAAATATTCTTTATGAAAGAAATAATTTAGTTTAACTTTTTTATGTTAATAGTCTGCTTTAAATATTATCATCATAAAAATGAAATGAATATTTACTTATATGAATAAGTTAAAATGATAACAACTTACTACTTATTACCAGCAATTAATTTACCAACTGTTCGCCGATTAAGAAAGCTACATGCCTGACAAAAATTTCAGAGAGAAAAATAAATTAGTTTTAGCACTTTTTTTTAATTTTTATTATGTGTTGAGTAATGAATTTAAACGAACTGCATGGTTTTTATTCAAAGTCATTTAATTAGTTCGGCTTAAGTTTTTTTAATTTATTTTAGAAATAAATTCTAAAGCATGTAAGTGTTAAACATTCAAAGAAAATTTCGTTGCACGGAACGGTCAACTGACATCTGACGTTTCGAGACCAACACATTCTTCTCATCAGAGTTGTTTTCGACCTAGACGACACTGTGCCAGCGAAGGTAGCAACAACTAAAATCATATTTTTACTTTGTACCAATTAACAGATGAGTCGCCATCTCGTGCCTGCCATCGGAAACAAAAGTTCGGAAGTTCACTATGTTTTTACTTATCACGTCTAACTTTTTTAAGCTTTGATTTCTGTCATTACCAGCATGAAATATCGTCGATATTGTTAAAAATCTAAAGGCACTTAGCTAAACATGAATGTATACTGTTTAAAAAATTGGACAGAAATAAAAGAAATAAACTCGATGATATCGATTTTTATGACACTAAAATAATTTTAATTTTCGAATTCAATTCTGATTCTGCCAGCAATCATATTTCATACTAACAGTTGGCCCGCTACATACTTTGTTAGCGGCAAATCAAATGTTTAGGCCTTAAATATTTGTTCTTATTCCTCTATTACATATTGAATCTTCAACATAATTTAAACTAAAAATAAGTAGGTTCATAACACTTATGTCTAAAATTGTTAATTATTCAAACCCCGCCCGTACTTTACAAAAAATTTGCCATCTAGTCCGCTACGCTGTCCGTCCGCCTGTCTGTGCCACAGTCTCTCTGTAACATGCTTCTATCTCGAGAGCCGTTAGCCTTTTCCAAAGAGCGTATTAAAAAAACCTTTTCCAATTACATAGTACCATTTCCCGAAATACATTTTAATAAATTAAGTAAAGTGCGACTTTGACTCGCACACGAAGGGTTCCGTACGAATACACATTAAGCCAATTTTTTCAATGTGCTTTTGTGTTTAATTTTATATTTTTTTGTTTTGTAAGTATTTTTCGTTGTTTTTGGCGATTTTTTTGTTTTTGGCGCTTTTTTGATTTTCGGGGTTTTTTTCTGACGATTTTTCGTTTTTTGCAATTTTTTTGTTTTTTGCCGATTTTTAAAATTTTTTGGTTTTTGCCGTTTTTTCCACTTTTTGACTATATTGTTAGTTTTAGCAATTTATTTTAGTTGTGGCGATCTTTTTCAGTTTTGGCATTTTTTTAAGTTTAGGCGATTTTTTCGGTTTTTGGTGATTTTTTTAATTTTAGCGATTTTTTTGGTTATGACACTTTTTTTCGTTCCGGCGACTTTTTTACGTTTTTTGACGATTTTTGTTTTTGTTTTGCAATTTTGTTTCTTTGTGTTTTGCCAATTTTATTAGTTTTTGGCGGTTTTTTGGTTCTGGCACTTTTTTGTTTAACGTTTTTTCGCCTTTTGACGATATTTTTAGTTTTAGCGATTTATTTTAGTTTTGGCGCTTTTTCAATTTTGGCGCTTTTTTTTGGTTTTGGGGAATTTTTTTCTGTTTTTTTGTAATATTTTTAATTTAAGCGATTTTTTTTTGTTTTACGCTTTTTTCGTTTTGGCGTTTTTTTTTGGTTTTTGGCGATTTTTTTAGTTTTGGCGCTTTTCTTTTTGGTTTGGCGCTCTTTCCGTTTAGGTGATTTTTTCTTAATTTTGGCGATTTTTTCGTTTTTTGATAAATTTTTAGTTTTGGCGATTTTTTTATGTTGTTGTGCTTTTTTCGTTTTGCCGACTTATTTCGGTTTTTGGCGTTTTTTTTAGTTTTTGGCGATCTTTTTAGCTTTGGTGATATTTTGCATTTTAGCGATTTTTTGAATTTTGGTGCTTTATTTCTTTAAGCGCTTTTTTATTTTAGCGTTTTTTTCGTTTTGAAATTTTTTTAATTTTGGATTTTTTTAGTTTTAGCGTTTTTTAAAATTTCAAGATTTTACATCTTACGGTTTCCAAGATACAGCATATTGTCTACATTACATAGTCAAAACTGCATTAACTGATAGAATACCCTTTAATTTTTATTGTTTTAAATATCGGTGTTAATTGGTGTAGTCCATTCTACAGACTACACCAATTAGCACTTTGCAAATTTAAAGTGTCTATATATAAGTGTTTGTATATTACATTAGTATTTCAATATGTTGCGTTGCTCGCTTGAGAGCACCCTTTAATTTTTAGCTGTCATATATTTGTTGTTATAGCGGTCAAAGTTTTACATATTCTGTAAAAATTTCAGGCCCGTAGCTCTTACGGTTCCCGAGAAAACATTACATTAGTATTTCAAAATTTTTCGTTGCTCGCTTTAGAACACCCTTTGATTTTTAGCTGTCATATATTTGTTGTTGTAGCGGCCAAAGCTGTATATATCCTGTGAAAATTTCCGGTCCGTAGCTTTTACGGTTCCCGAGAAAACAGCCAGTGACAGACAGACGGACAGCGTAGCGAAAACAATAGGGTCCTTTACACTTTTGGTGGGTGTATCGGAACCCTAAAAAGGGAATACAGATAAAAAAATACCTTTTGAGTTGTGAATTTTTAGTCGAACTGTATGGTTTTTATCCAAAGTTAATTAACTAGTTTGGCTTAAGTTCATTTTCAATTTAATCTTTCGATCAAATAATTTTTTTATTTAAGAAAGAATTCTAACGCATGTAAATATTGAACAGTCAAAGAAAAATTTGGATGTACGGAAGGTTGAACTGACAGCTGTTTCGAGACTACCAAGTCTACTTATCAGAGCCCTTTACCTATACTACCAGCGACAGTAGCAACAACACTGTAGCGAAAATCCTACTAATTTTAGTAAGCTCAATTAACAGACTGTCGCCATCTTGCGGCAAGTCGCACCTATTAATGAACTTTTTCTAAATGTTCGAAACTTCACTAACTGTCTTTTCTTCCGTACATCCAAATTTTTCTTTGAATGTTCAATATTTACATGCTTTAGAATTTATTTCTTAAATAATAAATAATTTGATCGAAAGATTAATTTGAAAATTAACTTAAGTCAAACTAATTAAATAACTTTGGATAAAATATATTTTCTAAAATAATTGTTCAAAAAGTACCATCGCTACAAAGTACATCTTAATAAAAGTACGTTTTCAAAAAAGTACCTTTCTAAAGCAGCAGCAATACTAAAACGTACACTTTAAAAAATTACCTTTTGCAAAAGCAACATTTCTAAAAAGCTAATTTTTTTCTTAAATTACTTTTTCCAAAATATAACATTTTCAAAAAAGTTCATTTGATAAAGAGTGCCTTTTCCAGAAAGTACAATTGCCAAAAGTACCTTTTTCAAAAAGTACGATTTCTGAAAAGTAACTTTTTTAAGAAGTACCTTTCCCGAAAAATACAATTACCAAAAAGTACCTTTTTTAAAAAAGAAACTTTTCCTATAAGTATCTATTCAATAATTACTAAATAAATCCCCAATGTTCCCCTTTAATTCTTATGTTCTAAAATGCATTACATCAGTTTAGTTTAGTGTGGCTAAATGAACCTGTGTTGCGAATTTTGTAAAGATCGGCCTAATAGTTTTGAATAAAACGCATTTTACTTTGTTTGTCCTTTTTGGCCCATTTGTAGAATTTTTTTCTTCTAAAATCAGCTTCCGCTGTATGGTATGGGTTCATAATGAATACATATTAAAAATGTGTGCATATAAAAACTACTAAAATGAGGTACGATTTTTATCCCTTATATGTTCGAATTTCCCAATAGAACGAAAATGAATTTGAATGCATCTTAAGATCAGAAGAATATTACATATTTAAATAAATATTACATATATAAATTTTTAGGAGATAAATGAATTACCAAACAAGTACCAAAATTATATTTTTAGCCCTTTTTGCCCCTAAATGTAAAAATCTCAGTAAAGTACCAAATACCTACCGGCTTATTTTTTGATTTAATTATGATGTGTTTTGAATTTTACGTCTATATTAGTTAAATCGGGAGATATAAGGTTGCCGAATTTCTATACATCGGAGACCACATACCAAATTTCAAGTTTCTAGCTTTCTATACATAAAAAAGGGTCAAGAGTAGATTAACACTGAATATAAAAGTTTTGAAAAGACTTCAAAAGGTTTTATGTTAAGTACGGCTACCTGTTCTTTCTACACAAAAAAAAACTTGTATATATAATTAATTTTTTTTGTTATATCAATTAAAAAATTAATTGATTTTAAACCTGCAAAGATTTTTGCAAATACAATTACGAAATTGTAAGTTAAAAGAAAGTCAGAAAAACATTTTCAATTAAATATAACAATAACAAATTTTTTGAAAAAATTTTTTGTTATTAAAAATTTTTTTGTTAGATTTCCAAATTATTTCAATTAAAATTACTGTTATATTAACAATGTGAATTGTCGCATTTCCCAACAAATTTTGATTATCATAATTGTTATATTAACAATATATTTTTATACATAACCACCACCCTCGAGACGACTTTTTGTTCGTCTACCAAAAACACTAAATGTCTTTGGGCAGAATCGAACCCGCGACCTCTGGACTAATAGACTAGCGTTCTTACCTCTTAGCTACAAGGCAATTTATTATTAAATACGCAAATAATGAATACATACAAAACTTGATTTCTTATTTAATTATAATTTAACAAATAATTTTGTTGAGCAATTCAATGGATTAGAAAAATTTTTTATAGTATCAACAATGATGATTGTTACTTTTTGCACATGTGTCAACAAAATTTTTAATTGACATTGTTAATCAAAATAATATTAAACAATTGTTGGTTTTTTGTAACAACAAAAAATTTAATTAACTCAGTTTGTTGAAAAAAATCTGTGTTTGTCGTATCGTCAACTTAGTATGCTATTTTTGGATGTAAGTTATATATTAAAAATTGATTTTTTAGTTTTAGTTTAATGATATTTTTTTCTGTGTATCGTGTGTATCTTTCTGTACTGATTTTCTGGAAGACTATAGTGCTGATAAGGGGTTGCTGCTTTTTACAGAAGTAAAGTAAAACTTAATGATATTGACGCAACATTTGCGTCATAGTTATACACAATTCAATATAATAATATATTTAATTGTGTACATATTTACTTATGTACATACATAAGTATGTATATATGTATGTTGCTAAGAATGGCATATCTTTATGAAAAGCATAAAGATTAATTATAAATGCAAACATATATTTTAGTATAAAAAAGCTAGTTGATTAATTATTAGTGTGAGTCTTTACTTGAACTTGTACAAAACTTTAAGTGAAATTTTGACAAAATGAAAATCTACTTAATATTCTTTTTTATTGTGGCAACTGTTGTTGCGGTATCTGCCACCGATTATTGTGCTATGAATTGCCTAGTTGATGGAAAGGAAGTAAAACATGTTGCTTGTGGCCACAATGGTGTAAGTATTTTTTTTGTTTTTCAACAAACACATTCCGCGAAGCGATTTAGCTTGTCTACGGAAAAAAGCCAAGGTCAATGGCGGGAATCGAACGCGCTACCTCTGGACTGACAGGCTAGCATTGATATTAGTCAGCCACAGCGGCACCCATATAATTACATATAATTAATTCATAAAATTAATCCATAATAAAAAAAATTGCCTTTTACAGTCATTTGCACCCAATTGCAAATCAAATATCGAATTGGTACCTATAACTGAAGATGTGAAAAAAGTTATACTTCATGAACACAATTTGAAACGTAACCTTGTTGCAGGCGGTGGCAATTCCGCATTGAAGTTCCCTCCTGCTTGTCGTATGGCGACAGTTCAATGGGATGATGAATTGGCGAAGCTTGCTGAAATGAAGGCTCAACTATGTGATCTAAAAATCAGAGTATGTCATTCCACTGAATCTTTTCCAAATTCTGGCGAAGCAGTAAATTACGTTGTAGGAAAACAAATGTTTAATACAACTGATATTATGCCACTATTCATTAACAATTGGTTCAATATAATTGTGTAAGTTTAAAATTTAGTTTTAAGATTTGGCAACAAGCAACCAACCACACATACTTATTTTCTTTTCTTTACATAAGTGATCAGAAACTTTCGGGAAGCATGCTAGTTGATCGCAACATCCGTTTAGGCTGTGCTATTACTTCTGTGATGATTCCAAAGTTAGTACATCGTAAAAAGATAATTCATAACATTTACAAGTTGACTGTTATCTGCAATTACTCTACCGATTTCTCGAACGATATACCATTGTATGATCACTGCGAGAAAGGTGGTGACTTATGCAAGTATGGCAAAAATGATGAATACAACAACCTGTGTTCAAAGGATGAAATTTATGAATAGTATTACATATCAAAACAATCATATTGATATAAAATAAAAATTGTATAATACTCAAATTTTTTGTGTGTTGTTTGAATTTTCAAAAAGGAAAACTAAAACGAACGAATAAAATAAAAAATCTACCTCCAGCTAAAAGTCAGCTTTATCATTTAAACGAAAATAATTCTTCAATACACATCAGAATAATTCATGATGTTTACGAGAGCCCTGATAAGGGTTTGAGCTCATGTTTTCAGTCGCAATTGGCTTTGTAACTAACTACTTCAGCTATAAGCCAACTCTTTGTATTGCATGGAATTCATAAAATTTTTTTTCATTTGAAAGCTCTTTGAATTACAATAACCTAACAAGAAAAAGTCCGGTGGAGTTAGGTCAGGCGACCTGGGAGGCCATCCGAAGTTTGAGTTTCTTGAAATGAGCTTGTTAGGAAATTTTCTATGTGATTCGGCCATAACCGGCTGAGCTATGTGTGCAGTTGCACCATCTTGTTGAAATCACACAGAGTTGAAAGAAATTCTCTTTCGGCGTAGTTCTTGATACAAAAATTCTTTAGCATGCTCAAGTAACGATCTCCAGTAACCGTAACGCTGTATCCGTTTTGTTCAAAGAAATATGGCACGAAAACCCGACTAGAAAATTTCCCATTACTCATATTGGGGCCCGATTGGGAATGCATGTGGCAAACCCAAAAGGTTTATTCCATTTGGGATCAGATCGGGAACTTATGGGGATAGCCCATCTACAAATTAGTGACTTAAAATAAGTTCTTCCCAAGTGGGAAACAATTGAGAACTTGTTGGGAAAATCCAACACAGGTTTTTAATCGTATTTATTGCTCATCTTCAACAGAGGTGATTGCTACATACCTTTGTCGCTTGGATAGCTTCAGCAATTTAAATTCAATATTAGAGTTTGATATCTTCCTGATTTTAGCTAATATTTGCAAGATTTTGATATTTCCCCACAAGAAACCAATAGGGTCCCAAATACGTTCCTGCGTTACAGCGGAATTGGGATCCCAGACAGATCCCAAATGTGTTTGCATGAAAATTTGTAGTCGGGAATACAGCGTGAAGAAACTGCACACCACACTGTGACGCGAATTGAATGCAATTCACTCTCATGCATGGGTTGGAGCCATTCCATATGCGATAATTTTTTTTGTTTACGTTGCCGTTCAGATCGAAATGAGCTGCTACCAGCTTTCATCAGCCAGCCTGTCGCTAAGAAATGTAATAAATTTAGGTTAATTTTTTTTTATTGTTAAAAAACTTTTTTAATACACAAAATTAACGTATGCTAAAAAATTCTTTTGTAAGGTTTGATTTTTGTGGGTTACGTTATTTTTGCTGCCACATTTTAGCGTAATGAGTCCGAAATGTGACCAATGAAATTAATGCAATTGCCAAAAAAAAAAAACATACGTCTGTGCGGAGATTTAACGTAACACTTATCCGCACAAAACCATAAATGTGAAAATAAGGCCAAGTTCCTATCCAAAATAAGGACCAAGTTCTAGGTAAGACAACATTTCTCATTTCTAGGCAACCTGAAAGCTGGGAAATATTTTCCCCATAATTATTTCCCATATTAGAAAGGCAAAAAAAAAATATTGCCAAGCTAGCAGGTTACCGAGATATGAGATGGTATTGTACCTATCCAGAGCTTGGTCCCTATTTTGATCTCAGTACTTTTTACGGCCGAAATTTTTGCATAGGAACTTGGCCTTATTTTGAAATTTATGTTTTTGTGCAGATCCCAGTTCATTTTTCTAAATTTTTATTTAGTACAATAAGTGCCGCATACAGATAAGGGACCTTCTAGCTAGAAAATAATTTTAAGAATCAGTTCACAAATGACAGAGCAAAAGGGGGGGGGGGGGGGAAGGGGGGGAAAACCAATTTTCCACCGACTTTCGAAAAAAAAATTATGGCAATAAACTGCAACCAAATCTTTTTAAACCAAAAAATAATTTTGAAAATCAGTTTACAAATGACAGAAAAATGCGAGGGGGACCTAGTCCCCCTCCCATTTTCGAAAAAAATTATGGCACCAAGCTGCAAACAAAAAAATTTTTTTTTGAAAATCGGTTCACAAATGACAGAGTTAAGCGGGGGAGCAAATTTACCCACCGATTTTCGGAAAAAATTATGCTTACGGTTTGGTCTGTAAGCAAACCCTTTCAAAACAATAAAGAATTTTGAAAATCGGTTGACAAATGGCAGAGTTATGCGTGGGGGAGCCAATTTGTTAAGTTTGGAATTTGGAATTTTTGGTAGTTTTTCGGAGTAATTTAGATATCTGTTAAGAGTTTTTGATTTCTTTACGGAAATTATGGGTCCAAATTATGGTAGTGAAATTATGCATGCATAATAAATATGTTTCTGATGGATTTAGGGCATTTTGACAAATTTAGGGCACAATTAACAAATTTATTTCGAGCAAAATTTATAATTTGATCGCCTTGGTCATGAAGTGTTCAACTGTTTGACGTGAATTAGCTCGCTTCAATTAAATTTGTTTTGAAAGCAACCTGCTTCATAAATTTTTATGTGATTTATTTCATTTTTAATCTCTTCTTTTAGAGGAAGATAAATTTACCCTTTTAGGAAAAATATAAATACATACACATTCATTTTTTATCCCGACTGTGGTATTTAAAGAACATTTTCTGTTTCATAAAAAACTCCATAATTATTTTCAATTTATTATCTTTTGATATATTTTTCAGCTTCTATTCTTTTTTGAATTGCAAGTGCAACACATGCAACCAATTATATTGTTATTCCTCCTTCTCTCCCCCTCAAATTGCTTCCATTTTTATTGTTTCATTGGGGGCACCAGGAAATATTATTCGTAACATATTTCCTGTGTTGTTTTCTTTATCTTTGTCATCTTTTATTTGCTTTATCTCTTTTTGTTTTTTGTTTCTCACAGATTGTTTTCTTATGCCTTTGAAGTTTTCTTTGGATAAAATGGGAAGTTTCTTTTTAAATATTTTTTTTTTGTGTTAGGTTAGTACCAAGTTTGGAGGGTTATATTAATTAATACTTTTCTAGAATACTTTATGTACAAGGCGACACAACAATCTTAGCGATTATTAGTGCGAAAAGTGTGGTGACTGGCGTGATTTTACTTCTTAGCGGCTAATGATCGTGACACAACTATTTTTATTACCTATAAGGTTAAGTTCCATGCTAATGCAGCATCTTGTTGTCTCATCTTAAAGGAAAGTTCACTATGGTCATCATGATGTTGTCTGTGTTATTATGCCAAGTTAACTGCACAAATAAACCTAAAATACAACGTCTTACACTCTGTCATTGCACTATAACAGAGCCTTAAAAGAGTTTAATATTTCAAAATCATTTATGTTTAGTTCTACTGGTCTGCAAATAATAAAATTTTTCGGCGCCTTTAAATAAGTTATGTGGAATATACAAAGTTTACTGCATTTATTAAATTTGAGATATTCTCTCAATTTTATTTATTGCTTAGACCGCAACAAGTAAAACTTTTCTCAAAGATTATTGTGCTAAACTCAGTCCATTTTCAGTTTTTTCTATCACGTATAGAGTTTTTTTTTAATGAGCATGACTAATATTTCCACTAGGTACATCAGTATATTTCTTCCGAACTCGAGAACTGTTTGTACAATTGGAATAAATAAGCCAGCAAAAAATTCGGAATAAAATTATATTTAATTCGGAATAAAATTATATTTAAGTCATCCATACATAATTTTTTTATTCAGAAATTAGTGGCGAAAAATTCGCTTTTTCATGCAAAACTCATAAAAAAATAAGAGGGCAAAAATGTAACATTTTATAATAACAATTGCAAATAAAATCGACATTTATTAATCGATTTTAATGATTTTTGGCTTATTTTATTCCTAATCTAAATGGCTTTCTATTGAATGATAAAAAATTCAAATTTTTACTTTCTTAATTTTTTATTAGCTCTTTAAAACGGAAAAAGGTTTAAAATTGCATGAAAGAACAAATTTTTCGCTGCTAATTTCTGAATAGCTCCGAAAGTGGTGGAAACATAAAAAAATTGTAAGTTATGAGTTTTACGGCCCTTTTCACAATGTACCATTTCTCATTAACTCCTAATCGTACATTGTGAAAACGACCGTTAGTCTAACTGTATGGGTTTTATATCCAAAGAAAATTAATTATATTGGCTTGAGCTTGGTTTAATTTAATTTTTCAATTAAATTATATTTTTATTTATAGATAAATGTGAAGAATGTAGACAAAGAAAATTTGACTGCACGAAGGGTTGAACTGATATGTTTCGATAGCTCTCGCTAATAACTATCAAATGAAATACAGCTCTAAGAGAACTCTGAAGAGATTAGCGGGAGCTATCGAAACATGTCAGTTCAACCGTCCATGCAGTCAAATTTTCCTTTGTTGCTTTTATGTGGTTTTTACCGAGTTCAAGAGATTATAACAGTTGTGTTAATAAAAGGAAAGAAGTTAAGAGAATTCTTTATATTCTTTGAATTGCATACCATACAATCGGCATAGTAAAGAGATGCATATAGAAGTCGAAAATGTCAATTTCAGAAAACAAAATTATTTCACTATATCCACATTTATGAAAAGCCTCCTCTCAATTTTTGCCTAAATTCTTAGAAATATTTACGTTATAAAACGCTGTTTTTGAAATATTCAAAATCGACCGTTACAATTTTTTATAGGCCATTAAACACAAAAAATATTTTTAAAATTGCCGATTTTCGGCCATTGTTGAATGTTGGATACATGTCCAAAACACATAACATTTGGCGCTAAACACTTTGTCAATGGATTGTCTTTGTACTATGTGATTAAAGAGTGCTTTAAGCTACTTGTTTTTTCAGGTCAATTTCAAAATTTTGAATATTCAGCCTTTTTCCCACTTCAAGAATGCTCATATTAAAAATTTTTTCAGAAATCGAATGCTGGCCTCTAATTAAAAATCGAACTGTAAACTAAAAAGTCATAGGCGAAATGCTAAAAACAGTCAAGAAAAAAATTTTTTTTTTTTTAAGTCAAATAATTTTTAACTGTGGGTAATACGGAAACAAAGACAATTTTTTTTTTGAATTTTTGAGCTAATCTTAACGCGCTTTATTTTTTTAAAATCTGATAGTATATATGTTACAAGACTCAGAAGTTTTTTGAGTCCCAGGTAGTCAAGCTTGGCACACTGTAACTCCTTTCCTGCTTTAGCCAGAAGGCCATCAAGATGCGCGTTGTAAAGCCTGACTCCTCCTCTAAAGATGTTCCAACTTTCAGATAAATATAATTAGCAGTTTAGAAGTTCCAGATTTATTACAATTTATTTTGCAAAAGTCCCCACTGTGCGATGTTAAATATAATGAAAACACTCTTTCCTAAACACGACGCTAGGGAAGATGAGGAAAAGAGGTTAAACAAACCAACATTGCACTCCCCTTCTTAATTGAAGAAATTAAAATGGTCGCTCATACTGTACAAAGCAAAAAAGCGACTGTCGCAGAGAGCATCCTAAGTCTATGTCCATACGAGTCAACTTGTGCTTCTGCAGCTTTCTTAAATTTTCTTTTGAAGTTGCATTCGTGTCCATATACTGAAGTTCTTGTTGCGCAGCATTTGTTTTTTTTACATAGATTTTGTTGCTGCTTAGTAATTATTACGAAGAAGAAAACAAAAGAGAGTTGCATGTACATGAAGCAGTGTACCCCTTCCCAATCTTGTCACCTCTCTCTCCCATATACTCAAAAGTTGCGCAGCAAAAACTTATTCGTATGGACATAGACTAACCGAAGTAATAAAAGAGATAGTAAGCAACCGACCTCAGCTGCTATTGAAGTATACAAAAGCTATTTAAGAGAAGCTGTGTTCCCAAGCGAGTGGAAAGAAGAAAGACTAATGCTTAGCGACAAAAGGGAAAGAAGCGTAGCAGCTTCCGAAAAAAACGTTGTTCTGTTCTCCTGTTTTCACTGAACAATTAAATTGATGTTGATTTTTCTCTGGTTCCTTGGAAATGTTGATCATGTCTAATTCTTTCTGAATATAACGTTACGAATCTTAGCTTAAGAAATGTCTTTGAATTAAAAAGGAAACTATTTCGAAATAATCACATTAAAATATTACACATATGTAATTTTCATCATAACAATTTATTCTTTAAAACAAATTTCATACAGAAATATAAACAAGTATACTTCTTTTACGTTACCATGTCAATCTATAATGCAACCATGTGGAGTCTTTGGCTCTGCATGCACACTAGTTACTTAAGGTGGTTTTCTGTGTTTTAAGGTGGTAAATAATGTACAGTTTGAACAACTTAAGCCAAGCAACACTTTATAGATTACTCAAACACAAAGTTCAGTAGCTTGATCGGTCCACAAAATCCATAAGCTATAAGAGAAGAATGAATTGATTCAGAAATATAGCCAGATATTAGTGAAAAGTACTATCGAACAAGTAGTGTATCTTCCTGAACTGCTGGTTATTTTCATACCTACCTGCATCTCTTCTTCGTTGGTTGTATAAGACAGTTTTGCCTCAAGATCTCATAGAGAAACGTGCAGACAAACAAACAAACAAATGTAAATACATTTATACTAGTACGTGGAAGTCAAATTGTTGTACAACATCTACATAAGATGCACGAAAGACAGGTCACATGTCACATTACGTGGCTGTTAAGGAAACATAAATTTTAAGACTTGATGAAGGTTGGTTGGTTTGTTATATATGTATTTAAAATACAAGTAGCAAGAAGGAAATACTTACAAGTATAGTAAGCGTACACTGAAAATAATCCATGTAACATTTTACGAAAAAAACTTCCGTAGTGACTTTTATTTAGGCAATATTTTTTTTAAATTTACGAAAGTAACGAATACCTTTCGTAAACATTTTTCCTTGTTAAAAAATATATTTGAAATAAAAAAATAAATTAAAATATTTTTTTATAAATTGACGTATTTTCCAGATGTAAGTAAATAAAACTAATTTTTAGCTCTAACAAAATAAGTAGAAAGTGGCTCAGTGGGTAGAGTACATGACTTGAAATATGAAGATTGCAAGTTCGTGCCCCGGTTGAGCCATACTTTTTTTTACTTTTATTTTTTGATTATTTTCGTACATTTCGTATATTTTACGAAAGAATTTCGTGGTGCGAAATTACAAAATATTTCGTAATATGTATGTGCGTTTTCGTCCATATGTTGCATGGAATTTTTTCAGTGTACATACATACATATTTATTCATGTACCCAGGAAACAAATTTCGCCGACATGTCTAACATCAGAAAAAATCTGAGACTTGACCAGACAATCAGCCGAGTTGTCAGACATTTGGCGCAACAGTAGACAGTTTTCTGGTACGACGTTTCTGCACATTGTCTGAAATATTATCCGATTAATATCAGAATAGTCTGCACATTATCCGAAGGCAATTTAATTTCCTTTAAGACATTTAACAGAGTAGTCTGCACATTTTCTGATCTACGTCTTACGACTCTTAGCAGTCACTTCTCCACATTGTCTGATTTTAGTTTTCGTTACAATTCTCATTTATCTCTTGAGTTTATACGCAGAAATATTTGAGTTTTTAAACTTATAAAATATGGGTAAATGTTTTCTGATTAGCTGCCATAAGCAGCACAACAATGCATGGAGAAAGAAAGAAATTTAAACGATATTTCTGATAAATTTCTAATTTTAGCTCCGACTTTGCTCTGATATTAGTACGCCAGGACGTAAAACATATAAGATAAATCGGAAAATTTGTTGATGTTTTGTCAGACATTTTTCCGACATTTATAAGACATGTCGAAAATTCCTTTAGAATTTCCCTAGGAAATTCGTCGGAATTCGTACAGAATTCTGTTGGACATTTCGGTATAGTTTTTAGAAATTCCTCAAATAAAGAGATCCGGTTTCTTGTCAACCACTCACATGATTTTCGGTACGCTTTCTGACCGACATCGGACACGAATTCGGAATCTTGTGCATACTTTCTGACCGACTTCGGACCGAAATCGGCAAAAATTGTTTGCTGGGTACTTAGATTTGTCGTTTCATAATACACATACACACACGTTTTTACAAGTTGAAAGTTGAAGTGGTAGTGGATTTGCTTTAGCAAAAATACAATCGAATTGGACCTATAAAATATATGAAATCATGAATTGGAAAATAAAAAGCTGAAAAAAATCTTAAAAAACTCATAAGCCAGTTGGAGGTGTCTTTCAGACATCATCAATGACGGTTGCACGACAATGTTAAATCCTCTACGACAAATTTCGGACAGCCGGAACAAATTATCAAGGACGTTTTCGATCAAGTGTAGCGAAAATCGTACACGTTTCAATGAGAGAAAATATCGCTCAGATTGTCGTTCACATAATACTAGTGTGAGTATATGGGCGACATTGTCGCTTAATTTGTTGACAATGCTCATATAAAATGTCGCCTGTCTTGCAGTCAATGATTATATAAGCTAAAATGTCACCAAAGGGGCTATTCACATATTACGTAACTGTCCAGGGGGTGGTTAAAGATTTGTTACGGACTAGATACTTTATACTGAAATTTTTTTAAAAAGCGTTACAAGGGCGTGGGTGGGGGGGGGGGGGGTTGGTATGCAAAACCTCCGAAAATAGCATTACGCGTCCCTTATTTTGTCATATTGAGTGTTATCCATTTTATTATTTGAAGTTTTTTAGTTTCGAAGATTATACATCTGAATTGTTTTATATTAAAAATATAGTGTGTGTTCTGGAAAAAGTATTTCATTCACCTAAAAAGTATTGAGCGTTACGTTAACAATATTCTTAAATAGAATTTATATATACATTTTAGGATGGCAAAAAAAGTTAACAGTAGCGGAAGGGTAGCAACGACATTATTCGTTTAGAAATTTGTGATTTGTTTTGGAAAAATTTTAGCTTTTACCACACTGCGCGTTGTTATGCTATCGAAGAATGTATTAGGTATGACGTATTTTGCCACAAATTATTATTTGAAATTGACATAACTTTAAGATTGTTGGTCGATTTTTATTAAAATTAGTCTTATTTGAAAGAACTATTAGCCTATATTTGCTAATGTATAAATGTTTTTAAAGAGTTATTTTAATATATAAACATCTTTTTAGTTTTCCATGTGAGTCCAAGTCAAAATAAAAAAGTTTTCATAGCTTTCAATTGCGTTCTGCGACTATTATAATTTTTTTAGAGAGTAGTGAATTTTTTCGCAAAAATAGTTCCCAGAACAACCGTGAAAGCAAATGTAACGCTCAATACACACAAATCTTAAAAGATCGAAATATATATTTTTATTTCAGGATCCCTTTAATGGTGCCGATTTCAGTGATTTATTTTCGTCTTGGAGCTTTTTTCAGTTTTGGTGTTTTTTTCAGTTTTGGCGCTTTTTTCGGTTTAGGGATTTTTTTCGGTTGTTGGTATTTTTTTAGTTTTAGCAATTTTTTTTTGTTATTGGCCCTTTTTTTCATTTTGTCGATTTTTTAGATTTTTGACGATTTTTTAATAGTTTTGGCGCTTTTTTTGTTTTACCTCTTTAACGATATTTTTAGTTTTAGCGTTTTTTAAGTTTTAGTGCTTTTTTCCGTTTGACGACAATTTGCGGATTTTTAAGTTTTTTTTTTTGTTTATTCGCGATCTTTTTAATTTTGGTGATTTTTTTCATTTTTGCGATTCTTTTAGTTTTGGTACATATTTTTCCTTCAAGCGCTTTTTTATTTTGGCGCTTTTTCGTTTTAAAAATTTTTTAATATTGGAATTTTTTAATTTTAGCGCTTTTTTTAACTTCAATAGTTTGCCTCTTACGGTTTCCAAGATACGTCAAATTATCTAAATTACATTTGAATTACTTTGAAAATTCAAAGTGTCTGTATATTACTTTTGTATTTCAATATGTTTCGTTGCTCGCTTTAGAACACCCTTTAATTTTTACTGTCATATATTTATTGTTGTAGTGTCAAAAGTTTGACATATTCTGTGAAAGTTTTAGGCCCGTAGCTCTTAAGATGAGCGATATTCCTGTACCTGTGATTTAATCACTGTTACTGAGAAATCACGAATGACAGATGTGTCAAGTAGCTGCTATTTGCAAAGTCGTTCGCTTCTATTTGTTACATACACAAAATTGTGATATTTCACTCTTTGTGCGGGAAATAACGTTTTTTGCGTACAATACAAGAAAAGAATAACGTTGATATTTCTTGTGTTCTTTCTTCTTCCTTATTAGTATTTCTTTTTAAAATTCAAAGTATATTTTAATGCGTGTTCAAATCTGTCTTGGTATATTTCTATAGTAAAATATAATGTTTTTGTATAACTTGACAATTACCCTGAAGTGAAAACAGTGATCACAGTCACAGTTTTAAGTAACAGTGATTTTAAATCGCGTTCACTGTTCACGATGCTCTTTAAGAATCACGAGATCGCTTATCTCTTCTAGCTCTTACGGTTCTCGACAAAACAGCCTGTGACGGACAGACGGCCGGACGGACAACGTACCGAAAAGAATAGGGTTCTTTTACACTCTTGGTGTACGGAAACCTAAAAAATTTGAAAATTCAGTATTTTTCAAGACTTTAGTCGCTTTGAGCCACCTCTAAATATATTTTCAATCAGTCTAAAAATTGGTACATACATAGTAGTTTTTAGACGACTTAAATAATTATACGGGCTAAGTGAGAACTAGAATCGGAGCACTTTTTAATATATTCGTTGTAAAAAAATATCATACAATTTAATAAAACCCCTTTAATCAAGCGATTCCTCTATTAACTGGTAACTCTACTGGAATTGCCAAAAAATTTAGTTTTCACGTGGTCCCCGCTAAAATCAGTCGCTAAGTGTTTTAATTCCGGTAAAGCTATTCGTTAATTAACTTGAAAGTATAAAATTAATGCCAAAGTAATAAATAATAAGTGTAATTAATATAATTTAATGGAAAATCAATTAAAATTTCAATAAAAAAGTGTAAATATTAAATTTTTATTATATTAAATCATTAAATAAGAAATGTGTATGTATGTAGTAAAGAACAAATGCAAAAGTGTCATGTTGTTGTTGTTATTAGTGGTATTTTTTGTGTTTTTTTCTGATGGCACTCAGTTGCATTTGCATTTGTGTAAGTGTTATTGTTGTTTTGTGTTTGGGCATGAAATAAATGCAAGAGAAAAATATTAAAATTCTCAATAGCAGTGCAAATTTGTTTGTGTTTTGTTTACAAAAGAAGTCATCACGTGTTTTTTTTAAGTCATATTAAGAAGTGCGTGTAGAGTTGCCAGTATGTAAATGAAATATTGTGAATAAAACGGGTTTCTATTCGGGCGTTTAATAAATAAAAATTATTTAAGTGCAAGTATTTCTATGCTAAATTAAGAGGTGAGTAAGCTTAAAACATACTAAGCACTGAGTAGTGTTGTCAAATATTCGGTTTATTATAATCGTTCGAATAAAATATCATAATTTTTTCTGGTTTGAACAGCCAAATAGTGAATACAAAAATTTTATCCGAATAACTACGTTAAAACCACGATTTTTAATATACTTTGTCACTTGTTTTGCCATTTTAAAGCCGTTAAGTCCCCGTCCAGACTTGCAATTTTTGTTGCAGCAACTTTCTATTTCTTAATGAGAAAAAGCGAGAGAAATAAAAAATGTATATATGTATGTATTTCTATTTCATCACTCTCACACAAATCATGAGTTGCTGCAACAAAAGTTGCATAATCTGGACCGGGCCTAACAGACATTCAACCTTCAGCCAAACTCCTTCCTACATATTATTTCTCCGATTGAATTAAGTTAACTTTTCTTTACGTATTTTGCTCTTGGGCCCATATTATTCCTGTCAAATGTGCTTGGATCTGCAGTGAAACTATCAATTTTTATATAATATACTTTTACTCCAATTGAAAATCAATTGAATAAAATCTCAACTCTAAATTTCTTCCTATGACTATTTTTAGAATTGGAAATCCAAGTCAAAAATAAAAAAAAAAATGTTTATAGCTCTTAATTTCTTCCTACGATTATTTTTAGATTTTTTTAGACATTAGATATATAGTACTTTCAAACGGTATACTCACTTTTTGAGGATTTTTTTTTTGTAAGATTTTTTTAGTATTATAACTGTGAAAAATTAAATATATTTGTTGTGGTTAGCTAATCTATATGCCGGCATTTTGTTGAGTGCTAATGCCAAATAGTCAGTAGATCTTTAAAAAATCTGACTAAGGTTTGTTGTCCTCCAATCAGAGGTTAATCCGATGTAACCATGTCTGAAAAGTTTTCAAAACCCGTATGCTTATAGTCAGACTCTCAAACAGGAAATGAGAATCACATTACAAAAGCATATAGTATCTATTTATTTTAACAAAAAGCTGATACAGACAAACAAAACAGCAAACTATTTTTACTCGATATGAATCTGTCTATTTTTCTTATAAACACAACAAATAAATTATAGAAGCCATACACGTTGCGACTGTTGGTACACTCAAGTTGTACGTTTGTCGCACAAAAGATATAATTTAGTGTGCGATCTCATACACAACTTCATTTTGCAACCTAGCTGTGACCAAGTAAAGATCTTCCATTTGATGTTGTCCGCAAATAATACTCACATTAAAAGGCTCAGTTAGCCGACCGTAACCTTGATGTAGTTGCATGTGCTGATCGTTTCTTTCACACTGAAAAGCTATGAGACTGAAACGATCAACATATGCGCTTCTGTCACATTGAAAAGCTATGAGACAGAAACGATCAGCACATGCAACTACATCAACGTTACGGTCGGCTAAATGAGCCTTTAGGCTCAGTTAGCCGACCGTAACGTGGATTTAGTTGCATATGCTGATCGTTTCTGTCTCATAGCTTTTCAATGTGACAGAAACGATAAGCACATGCAACTACATCAACGTTACGGTCGGGTAAATGAAGGCTCAGTTAGCCGACCGTAACGTTGATGTAGTTGCACGTGCTGATCGTTTTTCTCTCATAAGTTTTCAATGTGACAGAAACGATCAGAACATCCAACTACATCAACGTTACGGTCGGCTAACTGAGCCTTGAGCCTTTAATGCTTACTGCAAGGTGGTCACAACAATAATTAACACATATCATCATATGATTTCAAAAAAGTTCCAAGTTACAAAAAATTCCGACCCGAGTTTTGTATATTACATTAGTAATTAGTGTCTGTATATTACATAAGTATATCAACATGTTTCGTTGCTCGCTCTAGAACACCCTTTAATTTTAAGCTGTCATATATTTGTTGTTGTAGCGGCCAAAGTTTTATATATGAAAATTTCAGTTACGTAGCTCTTACGATTTTAGAGAAAACAGGCTGTGACAGACAGACAGACGGACGGACGGACAACGTAGTGAAAACAATAGGGTCCTTTACACTTTTGGTGTACGGAACCCTGATAATTAGTTAGATTGGAAAAAAATTTACATTTAATACAATTTTTTGATGGCATCTGCCAGAATCAGCCGTTAAAGCTATGCAATTTTTTTTTGTGTTTCTAATCAGCAGTTCAAATCATGGTGATATAAAGTGTATTACATATTTTTTAATTGCGATCATGCTCGTAAAAAGAAGCTTTAGGCCATTAACAAAATTGTTGTGCAGTAAACCAGTGAATAAAACACTTGACATAAAATACAACAATAACTTAAAGTGGCACGAGTTCATTGCTCTGCAGAGACATATAATTTTTATTATGTTTTGTGTATTAAATAACTTCTAAATATTGCAGTTTTCAAGTAGTTATTTGTAAGGCAAGGTGGTAAGTAATTGCCTCCAATGATATCGCCATGTTATTACTTTGCCATGAAAAGTTTTTCTGGGAATGTTTACTATTCTTCATAAATTAATGCCTTCTGCATTTTCTCCAACCTTCCTTCTGATACTGCGATCCAACTAAACGTTAGCTTTCCTGCAAAAACTTTGCTTACTGGTAGCCAAAAAGTATATGAGGATTGAAATCGTTACTACTTATAATTTGACACTTATTTTTGTTTCAAAACTTCAATAATAATAAGGGGTACCCCAAATATATTTACAATGTCACAACAATTAACTAGTTATTATATGACTTACTTGAAGCTAAAAAATAAGTAGTCAAATAAACAAAATAAATAGTTGTACTTAAGAAATGATCAAAAGTGAAATTTAAATCTCTCCAAAATTGTAAGAAACAAACATAGATCTCTCATATTCTATTTCGTAAAACAAATTGGTTAAATATATGATGTTTCCTTAATACTAGTATCCACAATCACACGTGCTAAAAGTGATGATGACAATGTAACGACTGTCGAAATTAGTAGAACTAATACGTTCTGCTAGTTATTCCAGATTAGATATTCTAATATTATAATAATAACTTCCGACGTAAACAAAATTAAATCAAAAAATTTTCACACTTTGTTTTTTTTACCCGAATGGGGGGATACGAACCCTGCTCTTTTAGATTTGTAGACAAGTAGTTCATTCACTCAGCTATTGTTGACTTATAAGTTTAAGCACCAAAAATTTGTTTTCATATACAAATACATGTTAACTTGAATAGTGTTTGTCTACTTATTTTATTAAAACATAACAGCAAATTATAACTACTTTCAGGTAAGGAGATAAATACGTACTAACTTTATTAATGACTAAGTAGTAGTTCTAGTTTGGAACATAGTAACAAGATATATAAGCATCACTCATTATTTTACAAAAATGCCAAAAGTTTTTCTGTGTTGCTTTCTTGCTCTAGTGGCGCTTTCTTGCTCTAGTAAGCATTTGAAAACATCACATAAAGTTGCAACTTTAATTTTTCCAAGTATTATTTTTTATTTCCCTTAATAGAATTATAAATTTCATCTTTTGCTAGCCTTGTTAACATTCATGTTAGTTTCAGTTCCGTTTCCGATGTTGTAACTATTTGTCTCTATCTATTTTTTTCTTTTGTATTTATTTATTTTCTCGATATTGATTGTACCCCAGTTGACATTTTTAATCTTGTCAAATGCATGTCCTTCAATATGTGATGGCAAAAAAAGGACGAAGTACTACTGAAACTAAAATGAACAATTCCAAAAAAAAAGACAACGTGTATGTAAATTAAAAATTGTGCAAGTGTCCCAAATGAAGAATTGTTGGTTGTTGTTAAAAATTTTATTGCAAAAAAGAAAAATGAAACAATTCCAATTTGTAGGACAAAAATTTTAATGAATAAAAAAAGAATGTGAAAGAGCTTAATAAAAAAAAACTTCAATGAATATAAAATAGTTTTTAATGAATACGAGTATTGGAATAAATTTTGAAGATGTGGTGGCGTAATTAATACTTTTTTTTAATATAAAATGCAAGTGCAGGGAAAAATGAAGGGTAAAAAACAGCGCAATTTGTGTATGAAATATGACCAGACCAGTAGTCAGTGGTATACCCATATGAAAATTAATATTTCTCGAAACCTGGGTCCAAAACCGATTGTCATAATAAGTAAAGTGTAACTGTGGCATCAATTAATCTTTATGTTCTATTTAAATTTAAAAACTTTTTACCATTATTTTTTGGTTTTTATCAAAGCCATAATATATTTGTAATGTGATTTAATATAATTCTGTAAGTTAATCATGTTTTTTGGTGTGATTATTTGTAATATTTATTAAAAAAGTTTTTAATTTAAAATAGACGAAACCCTTGAAAAAGTCAACAAGAAATTGACGAAACGTTGGGTAAATATGTAATAAAAAGATTTTTATTGACATAAAATGCGTTAGGCCTTAATAGCTGAAGATTTCAAAATCAAGGACACAGAATGTCATAATTCTTGTTTGTTGAAAAAGAAAATTTCAAATGGTTTAACAAAAATTATTGGAAATATTCTTTCTGAGTTGGAAAATATAAAATTTTTAATTTGAAATTTGCAGAAACTTCTATGTGGATTCATTTATTTTACCAAATGTGGACAAAAAAAATCCAAATTGATTATATGGAAAGAAGTCGACATGATCAATATTTGCAAGTAACAATAGATAACATCAACATCAATTTAACTTTCACCGTACACAGCTGAACATAACAGAGCTGTTTTCGGAAGCCGCTACTCTTCCAACATCAGTGCTCATGTGTATCTTGCTTATCACCACGTGAGAGTTGACTCTGTTGATTATGATTGCAATTCTTATTTATATTGCATTCTTTTAGATTATGGGGGTAAACTCAAAATTTCGAAACTTTCAGTTTTTGCAAGAAAACGATAGACAGTGGTTATATCTACCCACTGTAGAAATCTAACATCATTTTCTTTACCCTTTCGCAAAAAAAAATACAGTTTGTATCTTTCTTTTTTAACTTAAACTTCGGCGTTTACCAAATCAAATATAGGTTAAAAAAAACAATTTCGAAATTTTCCAAATCAAATTGAGTATTTTACAAATCAAATTCATAATTTTTCAAACCTAATTCGGCATTTTAAAAATCAAAATCAGGCTTTTTGAAATGAGTTTTATTTAAAAACGCTTCCTAAGAAAAATAAACTAAGTTCATATTCGTGTTCAGCAGCCTCAAATTAGCTTAAAAAACATATTTTTTGAGTTTTTTGATTTTGATTTTTTTTTGCAAAATATTTTTGTAAACTAGTGTTATTGATAACTAATTGCATAAATATTCTAATAGCCTTTTGTTTTGAAACTTGCTGCAAGTGAAGATAAATTTATTGAGAATATGTATTTTTAAAATTTGATAATTTTAATCTGAACTATTGCATTTCGTTGTGTATTTGTATATGGATGATTCTTATTTCAAATGCTTTTTTCGTGTCCGTTGAAAGTATAGCAAAATTTCATGAAATAAAATCATATATTTTAAAATGAAAATTGCTTTAGCATGATTTAATAAATTATAAATAAATGTAGATACGTTTTTTTTGTGTAACACGGTACACTATGTGCTAAAAACGAAAAAGGAAATACCGTTTTTCTCCTCTATACAAAATGGCGTGTCCGTAATGCATGCTGTTGATTTTCCACATTAAGAAACTATGAATATTTTCTTTCGATTATATATATTTTTATATATTTTTTATATATATATATATATTTTTAAAATTGTTGGTATCAGCAGTCATGTGTATTAAGCGTTACGAGTTCTTAGTGCGCTTCATTACTCAGTTTAATTATTAAAAATGCATTAACAAAATACACTAAAATAAATATTTAAAACTTTTGTGAACTTTGTTAAATAGTATTGTACTGCAATACATTTCATCAATCAATCATCGTATGTATCAAAAAAAAAAATGTATTGAGCGTTATCGATATTTTTTTAATTTAATTGACATTTTTTAATAAATAACTAAAGAGTTTATGTTAAAATACATCGAAGATTATATATCTGAATTGTATTGAATTCAAAATATAGTATGTTTTCTGAAAAAATATAGAATTCGTACAAAATTGTATTGAACGTTACGTAAAAAATTTTTTTTAAATATAATATATCTATAAATTTTAGGACGTAAAAAAATAACAACAGCTGAAGTGTAGAGACGACATAAAGAACATTATCTGTTTACAAATTCTTGATTTTATTTACAAAAATTTTGCTTCCAGCGCACTGTGGGTTGTTCTATTTAGGTAGGTCGTATTTTGCTACAAAAAAATTATTTGAAATTGACATTACTTTTGATATTGTAGGTAGATTTTATTGAAATAAGTCTTATTTGAAAGAAGATTGAGCCTACTTTTTGCTTATTTATAAATGTTTGTAAAGAATTATTGTAAAACAATCAAACTTTTTATTCCTCCATGTGAACCCAAGTCGAAATTGGAAAAGTGGTCATAACTTTTAATTTCGTCTTGCGATTATTATAATTGTTTTTGTTTTTGGACAAAAGATTTACAGTGCTTTTAAACCCTATACTAATTTTTTGTGCTGTATTTTATTCGCAAAAATCATTCCCAGAACAACGGCGAAAGCAAATGTAACGCTCATAACAGAAAAATGTTAGAAAATAGAAAAATATAATGTTATTTCTGGATCCATTGATTGATGCGAAAACTCTAATATAAATCTTATTTTCTCATATTTCGTTTCGTTACATTGGCAAAGAAAGAAAAGCATTAAATGTACATTTAGAATGAGAATCAGCCATATGGATATGTACGTACATTAGGGTGAGTCAATTTATGCGGATGCAAAATAAAAAAAAATCATAGTGAGAGAAATGATTCTGCGAAGAATTCTAAACAACTTGTTGTGAGTTATGGTCACACTAAGCAAATATTGACGAAAAAAAACGTGACCAACAAACAAACTAAAATTTTATTTCCTTTAGTTAAAGGTTTTTGTTTAAGTATTAATTCGCATTTATTAAAAGTTATATTAAAATAGCTATTTGCAGCATAATTAATTTTATTTTATAATATAAAAACCTAAATAATACTAGCCCTGAGCAAAAGTAGCGGTTACGCTTATTTGGTAAAATATTTCCAAAGTATGACTGTAACTTTAGTTCATATAAAACCAACCAGTAATGGTCTCACTACACGATGGCGTATGAGCATCTTGAAGCACATTTTGATATTTTTCCTACCATAAAGGGGTAATAATTTGAAACCATTAGTGCAGTCCTCTAATTTTTTGGCCTAATGCTAACTGCACAAAGCTAAACTGCCATACCAATTTTTTTCTTATTCGGAGGGGGTGTGGCCGAATCACATTTATATGAAATAAGTCACTTACAACCTATTTTGGACTTTAAGCAAGTTTAAAGTTTTTAGACCTATGGTTTCTTGGTCAAAGTTTCTTAGAATTCTTTGTAGAATTATGTAGCCTCCTACGATTTTATGTAAAAAAATCGACCCTCCCTAATATGCATACATATGTTTTTAGATTTGCATTTATTAAAATTTAATTTTGTTAACAAAAGTTGAAAAAAATCATTTTTATTTAAATTTTTATGTATTTTTTAATGCACATCGCAGTGGAAAATTAATGCAAATCTAAATAAATTCCACAGACACACACAATCAAAATATTTAGAAGGCTGTCACTCACACAACAACTCAATAAGAGCTTTACAAAGCAAAAAATAAAAAAATAAAAAAATGCAGCAAAAACTAACATAAAAAAATAAATAAAAAAATAAATAAAAAACTGAATATAAAACTAAATAAATGTACCAACAACCTAGATTTCATATTGAAAATTGATTGGCAGCTGCCTTTAGGTGTTTTCGAAAAATTATAACAAACAGAAAAATATTCAAACACCTATCGGCTGCATTTTTAAAGGCAGAGAATTTTATTTTGAAATAAAATACATTGGCTTTAATTTAAATGATAATTCTGTGGTACTGATGCTTGGATGCACACAGAAAAATTTCCATGTAAAATCGTCGAAAATCAGGTTAATTTAACATTTTTCGGTAGTGATTTGGCTTCATAGGCGTTTCATTTTAATTCAACATGATTTACAATAATTTTGAAGGAAATTTTATCCTTTTGAATTAACTATATTTCATGTTGATTTAATATTGCAGTAAAGTTAAATCAATATGAAGTTGATACGGAAATAATACGAAAAATCATGTTGAATCCAAGTTATTTCGAGTTGAAGCAACGTGAATTTGATATTGGAACAACACGAAGAATCATGTTGAATCAAAGTTATTTCAAGTTTAAGCAACGTGAATTTAATATTGAAACAACACTAAGAATCTTGTTGAATTATAGTTATATCAAGCTGAAACAACATGACTTTAATGTAGGTATTCTATTAATTATTTTACTTACGTGATAGGCATCAGAAAACTTCGTGTTGTAGCTGGCTACCCCAGCCAAGATTTGAACTTGTACCACCTGCATGCGCTAACCACTGCAGCCACAATAGCTTCAAACTGTATACTTTACCTACATATACACTAACTAAATACCATCGCATGTAAAATGAATTTAATTTTACTTCAACATGATTTAAATGATTATTTAACATACAAATTATTTGAAATTAAAGTTAGGGTTATGTTGATTTAAAATGAAATGTAACATTTATGACAAAGTGGTTTCAACCATGAAAAGTGTAAAATCAAAAAAATTCAAGGTTAGATTAACAAGTTTTCATTTAAAATTAATATGAAAGAATGGTAATTTTAAACCAGCAGCAGTAAATTTTTGCTGCTAATTCGTTTTTTGTCGTTTACATAACCGACACATGGAAGAATAAACAACAACAAGTCACACAACTAAGCAGAACAGTGAATTGTGGCAATGAACAAAGCAAATAAACACTAACACACTTAAACGATAAATTATTTCATGTAAATTTAATATGATTTCAAATCACAATTGCGTTATGTTGATTTTACATTCAATTTTTTTCTGTGTGTATGGTTTGGAAGATGTGACCACTATGCAATTGACTCTCACTCTACATAGTTGCTCTGGCTATATTTAGACATTGCCAATTTAAAGTTCCCGCATCCAGAAAAACCACCTGTTATATTCAATTATCATGTTTATAAAATAAATGGAATTCTTTACATCATGTTTCCACCTCCGTACATTTATTTTTGTATTCATACCATAAAACATTCGCAAAAACACATGTGAACTATATTTTTGTTTAATTCGTGTTCATGTGCGAAAACAATTTATTGTTTTGGCAAAAAATAAAATAATTTTTTTTCATTACAACAAGACCTTAAACTACATTAAATATTAAAACATAAATTTCAACATAATTATGTTGGACATTTTATTTTTGTCTTTTTTTTTGCCTGCAACATAGTTTTTATTAATTCTTTTTGTTTTGTTATAAACTTGTAAATTATACTTGTTACATGCATGAGATACTCACTCGTAGCTATGTAAATTTCTGTCTGAACATGTTGTATTTACACATTTGTTTTTTGGTCATATTTTGTAAAAACTTACAATGTTTTTATCATATAACAAGCCATTGGCTATATAAGAGTTACAATTATGTATGTGGGTTTGCTTTAAATTTTATTTTATTTAAATTTTTCTTTTGGAATAAGTGAAATTTTGCTACTGATTTTGACAACCTGCTTACGTGTTTTCAGTGAATAATTTAGACAAAATTTTGTCAACAGAAGCTGAAGTTTATATCTGTTGGCATAAGTGTTTCAGTGAGCAGACCTTCTAAAATGCCAATTGACCTTAATTTTTTGAATTATATAAAATGTTTATAAGTAATTTTATGATTACTAGTGCCGAATTAAGTAAAATACTAATCATCTAACACTTCATGGGTCTTTTTTGTCTCTTACATGATAAAGATAAAAAATGCCATTAAACAGTGACATGACCAGTCAAAATGTGCTACAAAAATATTCCGCATAAAACTCTACTATAAGTACGGTGACCATTAATTCCATGGTAAAAATAGTGTACACATTTTATGGATTAAAAAGCATAACAAAACTAATTAATTACTAGGCTAAGGTTAGTAACGTTATATTCAGAAAAATTGGGCATGATTAATATTTCAAGGAACAAGGGAAACAATTAACATCAACTTAGTTTTTCAACGTATACAGCAGAACAGAGTAGCGCCACTTTCAGAAGCCGCTACACTTCCATCGTCAGTGCTCACGTGTATTTTTCTTATCACCACTTGTCATGTGGCTCTGTTGAATATAATAATCACCCCTATTGCGAATAACAAGTGAAATTTATGTTCCCATGAAATTTTCCTTTCCCTTCGAGGAAAAATAGCTATCGTGAAGTTCCCGTGAACATTTTTTCCCGCTATCAGTTCTCAGTGAATGTAAAGAAGGAAAAAAGCTCAATAAAATAAATTAAAAAGCAAAGAAATTTTTGTTAAAATTTAAAAAAATACAGTGCTAAGAGTTGGTAATATCTTTTCATTCCATAGGAATCTAAAAAAAAATCGCATTTATCGTCCAGGTTTGGTAGATGCATCCAATCCCTTGGACTACCCGATAAATTGCAAGCAACGTGCCTAATTGAATCAAATAGTCTTGGGTGTTACATTAAATTTTCTCTACAGTGAATAAAACTGTTGTTTTATATATTTTAGACGCGATGAATGATTCCCTACAGACGCAGAAAAATCATTTGGTATTCCATCCACCGACTATATAGCCTGTGAGTCCATCACCGCAAAACTTTGTTCATAAGTGTCAGAAAAGTGTTGCAAGGAATTGATATTAATATATTAGTTATTTAAGTTATTTAATCTCGGTAGCATTTTAGTTTTCAAGATAATTGCGTCCGATTTTTTTTATTTTTATTTTTTTAAATTAAGTTGTTTTGATGTGGTGGACTTAACCTAATGCCCGATATATTTTTTTAAATAACAGCAATATTTATGATAAAATTTGGAACAAAACGCAGAAAATTTCATGCCGTTTTTTTTCGTTAAAAAATTGCACGCATTTGAACATGAAACATGTAAAAAATGATAGATTTTTGGGTACCGCCGTAGTGTAGTGGATAGTGTGCTAGACCATTAATCGGGAGGTCGCAGGTTCGATTCCTGCAACGACCCTAGATGTTTCTGCCGAAAAGCCGAAAAAGGCTTAAGCAGTATATGTTCGTTTTAAAAAGGTGGTATTGTTTGTTCGGTCTTGTAAAATAAATTTCCTCTGGAACATACAAAAGTTTTGCCAGTTTTTTTTTAAAGAAAACCTATAAAAATGAGTGCAGAAAAATAGTCGGGCCAAAGGAGTTAATGGTTCTCCCTTCAAGTAATGGTTCTCCCTTCAAGTAATGGTTCTCCCTCCAAAGTTGACCCCACCTTGAAAAGAAATTTATAGTTTCCTTAAAAATTCCTCAGATGGCAAAGCAACGATCGCCACAAAACCACAAATTTTCTAACTACTTCATATGAGTTTTGCATGAAAATTGTAAAGAACTTATCTTCAAGTCAGAAGAGTGCGGGCTCGTATTCCAGCCAAGTCAAAATTTTTTTTAAATTTATATTTTTCATTTGTGTTGCGCGTGTATGAAAAAACGGGTTAAAGTTATCGAGTTTTCTTCGGCCACAAGCAGTCATTTGAATGACGAGCAGGTTATTTAAATGTGAATGCAAGACCTCCAACGACACGCTAATGTAAAAAGCAAGCATTTTTCAACCGACTTTGAACACATACAGGATCATTAAGATTAAAATTGATACACAAATTTTGATTTTATTCACAATTAAGTGACGGAACTCAACTGATAGAAGTCACGATTTTCATACAATAGTAAAATTTTAATTTGTGGTTATGCATGTGTGTTGCATGGAAATCGCATTAATAAAATTATGTGTAGCAGACAATATAAAAATATTTTAAAGACATTGTACAAAACAAGGAGAAAAATGCTATGTTATGCATATAAATTTTTTTCTTAATGCTATAAAATCGTTGATTATAGATATTTTCGAATGAAATTTTAGAGTTATATAGGAATTTACGTAGTAAATATCGAGCAGTCAAAGAAAACTAATATTTGCTTTTGAGGATCCCAGAATAAGGATAAGAAAGTTCAAAGAAATTCCAAGAAATTAAATTTTTTATGGTTTTGACGATAAAGTGCTCATTTGGTCTACTGCCTATAAAATGATTAGGTAACTAAATGGATACTCATAACGGTTTGTGAAAATTAAATTTCTTTTTAAATCCAATGTTTGCGATTTTAGAACGTATGGGCTAAATTCTGCTAATTGCTGCTGCTAAATAGGTCGAATTTCGAAGGGTTGGTTCATGATCAACAAAAATGGTAAATTGAAAAAACTTTTAGACACATATACAAAAATTATATGTTAAAAAGGAAATTCTTTTATAGATAAAAGAATGATGGTTCCTATTAGGGATACATTTTCATTGTTTAACTAACAAATTAATATAGGACTAATATTTTCAAAAATTTTTAACCTTTAATTTTTAAATGAGTATACCTCACTAACTTTAAGGATACAAAAAATTTTGGAATCGGACAAAAAAAAAATTACACGCATTGAACAATTTTACATGCCCGAAGTACCCTAATTTGGGAGTTTATAGCTCCGCTCCTGAGCAATCTGGGAAATTCATCTTATAAAGCTAAACAGAAATGATCACCTGCTATGTCCATGAGAAATTTTATATCGATCGGATTATTCGTTTAGAAATGGCTGATTTATTTCCAAAATATTTTGATTCTAATCCACTGTGCAAAGCTGAATAAAACTTAATCAAATCACATGTATCATATTCGAATATTGAATTCGGTGCGAGTGAGCAAACAAACAATTTGATTTACAAAATTGAACAAAATATTTTCTTAATTATAATATTCATATCTCAACTAATCATACTTGTGTGCGTTAATATAAATTATGACATGTTTCTGCCATTTAGCAAGAAATAAATGATGACCTTTTTGTTCAAAATTATCTTTGGGAAATTATATGAAGAGCTGCTTAATATTGACAAAATTCCTAAATAATGTTGTGGTTTCTTCACCAACTTTAGTTCTTTAACTTTTTAGTTAATAAATATGAAAACACTAAATAAGAATTTTTCTTGTTAAATGTCTTATGTAAGATAAATGTTTGTTAATTTAATAAATTTGCCGACCCTTCACGCACACTTTTACATCGATAATCAAATACACACACACGTAAGTACTTTAATGTGTAAAAACAGACACGTGCTACCACATTAGACTTAAATAACTGTACTTTATATACACATAGTCTTATGCTAGTGTTTGTATTTTACTATATTTCACTTTAGGTGATTAAGACAACAGGAAACCGGAAATGTTTCTTAATTTATTTTCGAATAAATTTTAGAAAATCAACTTGAAAGAACGGCAGAGTATGTAATAATAACAGTAACGTTCTGTTCGAAAGTTTTTCCCGGTTTTAATTAAAAGTTTATTATAAATTAATTAATGAAATTAACTGAGAAAATTCCTTTTGGTGTATTTGTATTAATAGCGGCTGTGGGTTTTTGGCTTGCATCCTTATGTATTTTTATTTACTTTTTCTAGCATAGTTTAATTGCTTTGGAACTTGCCTTCATATACTTGTAGACTTTTAAATGGTATTTAGTTTATCTTTATACTTTGCTTACACTGTACAACACAAAAAAATAACATGGCTCTAACGACTGATTCTATTAAAGGGCAACAAAAAAGATATACGTGTTTCAGTGTTTTGAAAGTTTACACCTGGGGAGTCTTTTGTACATTTTTATAGTGAATTGGCATAGAAAATTTTGTACTCCTTACGTTTGAGGTGTACGATGTCAGCAGCACTTTTATGTAAAACACCACGAGGAAAATTTTTGTGAAACAATTTTAGTTAGAGGGTTAAACTCTTCGCTGTATGGGTATTTTTGCCAATTTCTTAAAGAAGGCGAAAACAACTCTTCTTCAGCATACTTTGTTAGTGCTCTCTATACAACTCAGTTGTTAGAGCCTTATTAATTTGTGATTTTTCAAATTTGCTATAAATAAAACGTCTTTCAACGACTTGTGTCTGTTTTACTCTAAGTCACAACATTATTTCCGAATAAATTCAAATTACCAGCCGTATCACAGATTCCGTACGGATTAGTTTTGATTCCTTAGCTGTCATTCCGAAAAAGTAAATTTTTAGTCCTTTAGATTTCGTTTATTTTGTATTTCGTTTTTACAATGATAAAGTTTTTATACCTTAAGGCGTTTGGTTACTCTTGTTTTTAGATGCAGAGCTCACATTGAGCTTTTTATTAACATGGAAAGCTCATGACCAAATATTTATTTGACGCTCCTAAAAGTATGCACGTTTTTTAGTATTTACTGCAAATGTAGAAAAGTGTTTCACACTTCCACTTTGAAATTTAAAAGTGGTTTGATTACGAAGAAAATTTTAGTTTTTCGTTTTCTGAAGAAGCAACTTACGGAATTGAAACCACTTCCGATCGGAATAGTATTCTGTGACATGGCTGTACATTTCAATTTTGTAGCATAGTGTAAATAATGTCTTACGTGTGTTAAAAACCATTTATTTGGCTTCATCATTAATATTTATTATAAACTAACATTTTGAATGATACAATTTTAAATTATACCCAAATTAATCATTAGTTATTACACACACACACACACACACACACACACACACACACACACACACACACACACACACACACGTACCTAATTTAAGCACTATGATAGCACTATTTTATGGGTGGATTTCTTAATTAATAAACTCAAATACTACAATTTATGAGAAGTGTTACATACCAAAAGATTTCCTATAAATTATGCAAAGACCTCCTGGACTTGAGTTCTGTAACAAAAGAAATTTCAAGAATATTATTTATTATTCATGGAGATTGTTTCAATAAAAAAAATAATTTTAAATCATAATTTTAAAGCGTATATAAAAGTTTAATTTAAAAATATACGGCCGTATGCATAACGAAAAATTGGTATGGAGTTAGCAAGTGAACTGGAGTTTAACGATATAATATTTTAATTTAAAAATCACTGTATGTAGCCCAGACTCATGGGTATATCCTGTGATGATTTCTAATTTCAAAATATATGGAAAAACTAAATTTCGTCACTTATGCTGACTTCATGCCAAGTTTTCGTTATGCATATGGCCCATAATATGTAAAATGTATGATATAATATACATAATTAAAATATGATGCGGCGGTATTCTATATAAAATAAGAAAATGGCAAACTTTTAAACTTTTTTTCTAGAGTTGTGTTATGCAGGACGAATGTCGCTTCGTAAATACAATGAAAGGATTTCGCTAGATTTTTTCACAATTCTAATGAAATATTCTACAGCATGGGGCATTCTTTTTGAAGCGGTCAACCCAAAAATTTTTTTTTGTCGAAATTCCTTGATATTTTAATTTTTTTTAAGAGAAGTAACACAGTCAGGCAATTATTGCCTAGCAGTTAAGTATTTAATGTGTTACCTTCTTTGGGAAAGGGATGGTGTAGAGAGAACAGGTGGTGAAGTGGGAGAGAGATAGAAAGCTTAATTTATTTACAACACTGATATGGCGCGTTTTTTTTGTAGAGCAGTGTTGCAAGCCCCTCTGGTGTCAAGTAGGGACATGGAATTGTTTTTAAGCTGTGTAGCATTTTTATGAGTTCTTTTACTTCGCCAACGGCTCTGCTACAATACCGACGAAGGAGGGTGCTGTGAAATGCATTACGATATGTTAGTATTAACAGCTGCCGGTACTACCAAAGTGATCAGTGCTATGCCTTCATCACTTTAACAATCCAACAACAATCCAACAACAACCACTACAATAACACACCAATGCACATGAGATGCATGATGTTATTTGCTTGCCTGAAAATAGTCTTGAACTCAAGACCTCACAACTGTTGAAACAATTCTTAATGATAAACCCGTCTAACATATGAACTAAAGTTGATATTTGGCATAATGTTTTTTATGATGTTTATTTGTCAAGTTATGGGGTGCTAAAGTGTTGTCGTTTAAAAAAAAAAATTTCAATATTATTTCGAACTAGAAAAAAATTAAGGAAAAAAAAAAAATTAAAATGAGTGATTCTTATAGGAAATCGTCTGATCTTTTCGAAAAAAAAATATTTAATTTAAAAATATTTAATAAAAAAAATTTCATGATCAAAACCGAAGATGACCAATTAAAATTAACATTTTTCTAACTTCGGTCCTTTTTATTTATTTTAATTTATTTTTACTAAAATTAGCCTAGAGTATACGCATTACACTGTAGAAGTTTAATAATGGGATCTCCATAAGTTTAAAAGTAATGAAATTTCTTTACATTAACCCCACCTTTTGGTCATTGTTATAGAGAATCGTTGTAAGATATCGTGTAAACCTTACGTTTAATATATTAGGTGTGTTAGAACTTTTATGTAAAACTCCACGAGAAATAATTTCATGGCACATTTTACCCCTCTAGCGCTATGCTGTATGGGTCTTTTTTGATCCTTTCTTAAAGAGAGGCAAAACAATCCGCTTCGTCGGCGTCATAGCGGCCTGAAATATCCTACAAAAAGATTCCTCATAAAATGGTGTTTTCTTTTCTACAAAAATGCAACATTGCCATGTTAAAAGTTCAATTTGGTTTTCGTTTCTTAAAAATGTTTTGCTCTCTAAAATGGTGGTAAGTTTTATTCTAAAAAATCACCCTCACTAATGGTAGAAGGCATTGCACTTTACGCCCCGTATAAATCTAAAGTGTTGATAGTTCCCTGTGAAATTGTGGCTTTTGTTTATAAAAATTGCTACCAGATGAAGTTGGGAAAAAATTGTGTCGAATTAGAAAGTAAAAAATCAAGTTTTTAAAGATAGTTTTCCTACTGTCTTATAGAATAACTATTATTATAAAATTATTCTCAAAAAAGTCTTAAATCAAGAAATCGTTAAAACTTCGGGCATATAAATCTTCAGTTTGGCAGCTGTATTTTCATGTTTACATATTTTATGAAAATAAACTAATGTTGTTTTCTATTCTACAAAAAAAGTGACATTTTTTTACTTTTTATTAAAAAAATTGGAATTTAATATTCCTTTAAAGGAAAAATTTGCCTTCGTAAGGGATGATACAATAATTTCTAATAAATTCACTTCTTCGAAACATGCTTATATTGCAAATTTTAATTAAAAAGGGCAAATAGTGCAACACACTTTTGTAGAAAAGAAAACGCCATAAGAAATTTTTAAACTTTTTTAAAGAAAAAAGTTAAGTCAATTATTTTATTCATCCTCGCCATTTGTTGAGGAAGAAATGCGAAATTTATTTAAACGCTTCAGTTTTATAACAAACGTATCGGTCAACTATTAAAAACGGGGCGATCCACTTTTTCATAACTTGTGATTTGTTCTCGTCAAAAAACAAATGGCATTATTGCAGGGTTGGCAAGACATATTATGCATGCACCTTTCAACAAGGTGACATTTTTTGTGTAGAAAAGAAAACACTATAAGGCACGAAAAAAAGATCAGTAAAAACTTAAAATGTACTTGAGGGTTAATTTCGTATTTATTCACAATTACTTTTTATTGATTTCTGACGTTCCAGTTGAGTTCACAAATTTATTGTCTTTAAAGACTTATAATTACATTTTATGAGAAGTTTTCTTGTAGGATATTTCATCCCGCTATCTCGCCATCGAAGGAGAGTTTTTTTTCCAAAAAATTTTAAGAAAGGGTCAAAAAGGACCCATACAGCGAAGCGGTAGATAATAAAAAGGTTCCATTAAATTATTTCTTTTGGAGTTTTACATAAAAGTGCTGAACACTCGTAATACATTAAACGTAAGGTTTACACGATATCTTGTACCGATTCCCTATAATAATGACCAAAAGGTGGGATTCATGTAAAGAAATTTGCATAACTTTTAAACTTATGGAGATCGTACTAACAAACTTGTACAGTATAATATAGTCACACTATGCTAATTTTGGTAAAAAAAATAATATAATAAAACTGGTCCAAGTTAGAAAAATTTTAACTTTAATTTGTCATTTCCGGTTTTGATCATGAAAAGAAAGTTGGATACAAATTTATGCCTACTAGAACTATAGTTATGCTAAATATCAAGGAATTTTGGCAAATGAAAATTTTGGGTTTTCCGCTTCAAAAATAATGCCCCATATATATGATTTACGAATATTGTAAAAGAATTTCATTGGAATCAGTTCATTACTTTTCATGGTTTCGTTAGAAAATTTCATTGGATTTATGACAGCAAAATTTTTGTCATATTATGGAAACGCCTTTAAGTATGCTCAAAAGGTTTTAATCAATACTTTAAAGTCTTAAATTATATATATACTATTAAAAATTTAAAAAAATTAACGTTTTTGAATGTTATAATATCAATAAGATGTATTTCTTGCAAACACCGATATGCTGATATATCGAAATTTGTAGAAAATCGATTAAAACTTCAAACAACAAATAAAATGGCGGCTTTTAATTTTTATTTTTTTCAACTTAGCAGTGTTTGCAAGTGGATTACTCATATGGCTAAGGTAGTTAAAACATTCCCTATAAAGCAAATGATGAAAATCAAGAGTCTAAGTTCGATATTGTGAGCGGTCATCAATATAATAAACTTAGCATCTATCGTACGTATTTGTAGCATAGCATCAATAAATTAAAATTTTCAATAAAAGAGATAATCTAATATGGCTACTAGTAATGCCATAATTTCATTAAAATAATGAAATAATTTCATTACAATAATAACAGAATATCATTAAAATAATGACAGAATTTCATTAAAATAATACAATAATTTCATTAAAATAATAAAAAAATTTCATGAAAATAGTCAAATAATTTCATTGAAACGATTAAATTATAACCTTGGACTAATGACATTATATCATATATTTAATGAAATTTTCATTAAAATAATTTTAGCGAAACTTATTTTCATTAATCGAGCGAAGGGTAAAGTTGGTTGAGTTTTAATGACGTTTTTCATTGGATTAATGTCGAAATTCACAGAATTTATGAACAAAGTTCTTTCAGTGTATCGTACGTATTTGCAGTATGGAATCGTCAATAAATTAAAATAATTAATAAAACAGTTTATTTTAATGAATGTAAGAATAATATTTAATAATGCAATAATTTTATTAAAACTATTTACAAATTTTATTCAAAATAATAACATAATTTCATTAATATAATAAAAAATTTTATTAATATAATGATATACATATGAAATACTTCCGTCGAAATAATGAATAATTTGCACTAGTTTAACTAGTTGGATCAATGAAATTGTTTCATGTATTTGATGAAGTTTTCATTAAAATAATTTTAGCGAAAATTGTTCCATTAATCCAACGAAGCGTGGCTTTGGTTGAGTTTTAATAAAGTTTTTCATTGGATTAACTCCGAAATTCACAGGATTTATGAAGAAAGTTCTTTAAGTGTAGAAATAAAAAACTCGAGTTAAGCAATTTGCAGAAATACGATATGTAGTAGCTTGTTTCCTTATAATCTTTTCGGGAATTAATTAATTTTTGTTTAATTATTTCATAGAAAGCTTAAATAGAGAGTGTTCGCAAATTATTTGGTGTATCTGTGTTCAACTTCTGCTCTACTTATATTTAAAGTTTTTCCACACAATATTTTGCTAAAAAGTGTTTAAACTAGTTCACTCCATTAATTATTTTTTTGAATTAGTTCACTCATGAGGCCGCTATTCATTTCCCATTGGGGTCATACAATTATGTACACGCATACACATAATGTAGGAAGTTTCATACTTGTACAGGGAGCATTATTACCCAGCAGTAAAAGGAAGAAGTAAAGAGGCCTTCTATAAGGCCTTATTTAGCAGGCTCTAGTACTTCCAGTCCCATTGCATATTCATATATTTTTTGCACGCGATGTCATTGTGGATCAAGGCCTTCCTCGACCCCTTATTCAGCAAGCCTGATTGAAGGCATTCTTTAGCAGGCCTATTTGCAGGTCCTACGTGGCAGGCCTGATAGAAGGACTGGCATAGGATGGTCTATTAAAAAGCAAATGCAGGTAAATATTTTTATCTGGGTATTTTTATAGTGGCTTATTAGTTTTGATTAATGTGATTTTTTATTTCGAACTATTTCCTTTCATGCAAAGTAGTTTTTTTTATACATATGAGGCTATAGTTCGTGTATTTATTAAGAAGGAATACAGTTTCGACAGCATAAGGATAAGTTAATCACCTCCAACATAAGCGGCATGATAGCAGCATGAGAATGTCTGTTATTTATAAAGCACATTTTTTTATTAAACCAAACGAAACATATAAAAATAAAATACTCCTTAAAAATTAAGGCATAACGAATGCGTATCGTATCTTTTAGATATGAGTGTAGAGGCCTTCTAGAAGGCCACTTAAGAAAGGCAGAAAAAAATTTTAGTTTTGGATCTTATTTCGGGTCTGTAAAGGCCCGAAAAAGGCATGTTTAGTGAATACCCCGTAAACTTTACCGCCGAGAATGATTCATGTTAATTTACAATACACATACAAATGCACACACTTATATTCAAACACAAAAACACTTACACTACCACGCACATTATAATTCCCGGTTGACCAACTCGTCGTAGAGGATATTTTTATCAACGACTACTTAAGGAAATTTCGACATTTGTCATGCAAGATATTTCTCGATTACAGTTTCTTTTCAGACAATCTCACAGAAAGCGTACTCAAAGAATGGGTAAAAGAAAAACTACTCAAATACTCATGCCAACTAGTTCTTGGATATTGTGCGCAAGCTAGCCTTGCAACGTTCAATTTAAAATGTTGTATAATTTTGTTACAACAAAACACACTACTCTTTGTATACCAGCAAATGAACTTCTTGTGGACATTGTCGCTCAGTCTGTCACCAGTCTATTTATTTTATTTTTAACCGACTTCCAAAAAGGAGAAGGTTATCAATTCGTGTGTATGTTATTTTTTTTACTTTTTTTATGTTTGTACACGCATAACTCTGTCATTTGTTTGAAAGGGTTTGCCTGCAGTTTGGTCCCATAATTTTTTTTCGAAAATCGGAGGGGGAAATTTGTTGCCCCCATGCATAGCTCTGTCATATGTGAAACGATTTTCAAAATTCTTGTTTTATTTGAAAGGGTTTGAAAAAAATTGGTCCCAAAACTTTTTGTCGAAAATTGGAGGGGGAAATTTGCTCCCCCCATGCATAACTGTCATTTGTGAACCGATTTTCAAAATTCTTGTTTTGTTTGAAAGGGTTTGACAAAAATTGGTTCCAAAATTTATTTTGTCGAATATCGATTAGGGAAATTTGCTTCCCCCAATCCATAACTCTGTCATTTGTGATCCGATTTTCAAAATTCTTTTTTGTTTGAAAGAGCTTGCTAGCAGTTTGACCCAATAATTCTTTTCGAAAACGGGAGGGGAAAATTTGCTCCCCCCTCCGCCTCCTCTCCAATCCATAACTATGTCATTAGTGAACCGATTCTTAAAATTCTTGTTTTGTTTGAAAGGGTTTGACTACAGTTTTGTTCTATAGTTTTTTTTTCGAAAATCAGTTGGTAACATAAGTTTTCTCCAAAATCTGTGCGGGACTCCCACTTCCCCCCGAAATATTGATTATCGCATAGCTACTCCATTTATGGGCCGACTTCCAATATTCTTATTTTGTTTGGAATGGTTTGCTTAGAGTTTGGACGCACAATTTTTCCACGCCTCCACCCAAAATATTTATTAGAGTACAATTCCTCCATTTGCATTCCGATTTTCAAAATTGTTTATATGAAAGGCTATCAAGTATATTGTTCTTTGTACTGAAGTCGGTTTTTTTTTGCCAGAATTATTAAATATTATAACTCGATTTTGATTATTTTCAGTAAAAACTCTTACGGCCCTTTTCACAATGTATGATTACGAGTTAACGTGAATTTTAACGGCAAGCTTTGTATGTCGAACTTGCCGTAAAGTCCACGTTAACTTTTAATCGTACATTGTGAAAAGGGCCGTTAGTAAAATTAATAAACTACATATAGCACACCAAAATATTTGAAGATCCTGGATTTAAGAAATCTGTGAGCGCCATTACGTCGCAATTCTATATGGGAATTTCCACAGAAACTTGACTTTTATCACGTAACGCCACCAAGAAATTAAGTTTGCATTTCAGAACCATGTAAACCGATTTTTTCTTATCTTTTACTAAATGTAGAGCTTCGTATGTTGTACGCAAATACATATTTAAAGCGGCAAAGGAAACTTAAGTAAAATCAAGCTTACTTGCCTTGTGACGTACATGACAAAAAGCGGATTTTTTTCTAGAAATACCCATATGCAAAATTCGAAATTAAAAAAATTAAAGCTCTCTAGACTACAGAACACTCTTATGACCAGTTGTGCTTGAAACATATTTAGACGATTGTTGGAAATAATGACGTCTTTCGTTTGAGATTTGATTATTTTTGTAGTATTTTTGTATTTTTTGTATTTTCTAAACAAATATTCTTTATACGAGGGGTACTGCTTGTATTTCGGGAATATCAAATTACAAACATTTTTAAATTAAAATGGCTTTATGTTTTTCGAAATATTCCCCTTGATGATCAATACAATTTTGCATTCGTTCAAACCATTTGTCATAGCAGTTTTTCCATTACTCTTGAGACACCTGCAAAATATGGTTTTGAACGCTTTAACTACTTTTTTGGAACTCGTAAATCGTTGACCACGCAGTTTACCTTTGAAATTCGGGAACAAGAAGAAGTCATTGGGTGCTAAGCCAGGACTGTACGGAGGATGAGTCATCAGTTCGATGTTTGGAGTGCTCAAAAATTCACCTGTTTCACGAGATGTGTGAGAGCTTACATTGTCATGATGGAGACGGATTCGTCTTCGGCGGCTAGTTTTACGATTTTCTCCGAAAACTTCCGGCAAACAAATGGTCCTGTACCACTCAGAATTGACAGTTTTACGTTGCTCAAGCGGAACAGTGGCCACATGACCCATTCGGCCGAAGAAAGAGGCAACCATTTGCTTCGCTGTGCTTCTTAAAGGAACAACTTTTGTTGGATTTAGCTTGTCTTGGAATACCCACACGGTCGATTGCTGTTTTCTTTCCGGTTCATACGCATATATCCACGATTCGTCACCTGTCACGATTTTATACACATCTTTTGAAGCACCACAGTCGAACTTTTTAATAATTTCCGTACACCACTTGACGCGAGCCTTTTTTGAGCGATTGATAAATTATGGGGTATCCAACGAGAACAAATTTTCATGCAAAATCGAATGTATTGAAGTGGATCTCACAATATGTCACATGACGATCCTGCATATCAGTTCACGAAATGCATCGATGTTTCGTGGCACAACAACCGATTTTGGAGGACCTTCACGGAATTCGTCGGCAACCGAACTACGACCACGATTGAATTCATTATACCAGCGATATACAGGTATGTGATGGAAATCGATTCCGAAAACGAAGCTATTTTGAAAGGTGTTTTTTAATAATATTTCTTTATTAAAAACAATTTTATCACAAATATTATAAAAATATTTCTTTATTACAAAAGAGTTATATCACAAAAATTATAAAAATTTGATGAAAAGTGCGTTAAAAGGTACTTTCAAAAGTGCTTCGTTTTCAAAATCGATTTCCATCACATACCTGATACTGTGGTTTTTGATGGTGCTTCATCGCCATACAAAGAACTGAGTTCATCGACACATTCTTGTTGAGATAATCCACGTCGAAAGTTGTGAAAAATAATCTAACGAGAAACGTCTCTTGAAATATCCATTTTTTTGTCAAATTGATTTTCTTAACTCACTGTAAACAAAACGAATATCACTTGTACATCAAAACGTTGTGAGTACGTTTATGATAAAATATGTCAAAATTTAATATGCTGTTGTCAAATTTTTAGAAATATAAATAGTACCCCTCGTATAAATGCAATACATATAATGAACGCTAGTAAAATGGTCGGTTTCGGTTATAATGCCTATTAAAAATTTTTGTATTAAATACTCTTTGAGCGACACGTGTAAAAAAATAAGAAATGAAAAAATGTAATGGGGACATATCTGAGGATGTTGTCATTTACATGGTCATTAATGAAAAGATGGGTGACAGTATTGCTCTTGTTGTCATGTATGAACTTAGCGGTCATTTGTTCGAAAATGTATTCACAGATCTGTTTGGGCTGTCACCAACACAGGTCATCAATGTTTTAACATTGTCATGCATCGGTCTTGCAAGATGTCTGAAAGACATGGTCAACCGGGAAATTAATGCAAATGTATAAAATTATATGCGTTGCGGTGTTGACTGTGGCGTGGATTGTATTTAATGCTGCCACGTAAATTGTGTGTGAAAAACGAGCTATTATAAATACAATTCAATATTCCAATTAAAACGCAAAAAATAGTAGAGAAATGTGCAAAAATACACAATAAATAAAAAGCCACTAAAGGCAAGCGCGCTGCAGTATTATACAATTACATAACACAAAAAAAAAATGTAGTTTATAGCTTTAAAGGGTGACACTACAACTGGAAATGTGAAAAATTTATAAGCAGATAAAATACAAAAATTTGCAGTGCTTAAGTTACACATTATTTATGTGGGCAAAGTATTAAAATTTCTCTTATTGTTGTGGCTGCAATTTTAATTGATTTTAAGCGAGAATTATAAAAAAAATTTTGCAGTTTAAAAATTGATTAAGAAGACATTTTTCTTTCCCTCGACTCTACATTGTAGGGTTTTAGCGCAACAATCTAACAACTCTGTAAGCGATTTCATACTGAGTTTAGAATCTGGATATATCCTTCAAAACTTTTCCACATCTCTGTCCCTTAGTTAAACATTCCATAAAGAGCAAACATAACGATAAAAGCAAATTATTAATTTTGAACTCTGATGACATTCATACTTACAAACAAATCATTGCAAATATGTACATACAATCATATAAATACATACATATATGCATACATGTGTGTACTTAAAAGCATAAATAGTAGCATAAATGCATTACACATGTTTGGTTTAAACAAATAAAACTTTTTTGGATTGAGGTCTCAACTTCAGAGCTCCAAAGCAATTCATTAGTTCAAAATGAAAATATAAATAGTTAGCAGAATTATATTATGGTTGTGGTAAACAATGTATGTTTGTAAGAAACAAAATTTGGTAATATTTTATACATTATAAATATTACTAATATTAATATTTGTAAATATAATGACGCCAACAAAGTTTTTTATGGCCGATGCAGTCAACTTTGACACTCCGTAGCTCACCGTGTGCTTCAACATGGTGGTCCAAATTTCAATATTCTAAAAGTTTAGGTCTTCCTCTATGATTTTTATATACTTTGTTTTGTCATCGGACCACAAGCTTCAAAGATACACATTTCTCTCCCTCTAAAATGAATCCGCTCGCGTAAAAACTCTCGAAACGCCGAAACATGTATAGTTTTTTTGGCCCCTTCTACCAGGATCAGCCGTTAGGGCCTTGTTATTTTGAAAAATAAAAATATTTTGTTTGTACAGTGTTATCTAATTTAATTAAAAAATTAATTAAATCAATGATAATTAAAATTAATTGGATTTGAACAAAATAAAAAATTGTGAGTCCAAATTGATTATTACGCTAAGGTTCGTAACGTTATATATTCAGAAAGAATGTGGCATGATTAATATTCCAAGGAACAAGGGAAAAATTAACGTCAACTTAATTTTCCAACGTACACAGCAGAACAGAGTAGCACCACTTTCGGAAGCCGCTACGCTTCCATCGTCAGTGCTCTCGTGTATTTGCTGAAAAATTAAATTGACGTTAATTTTCCCTTGTTCCTTGGAATATTAATCATGCCCAATTCGTTCTGAATATAACGTTACGATTTGGATTCGCAAAGCAAATACGTTCGAAATAATCAATCATATTATTAAAAAATAAAAAATTTTAGTTTTCAACTTAAGAATTTACTCTTTTGAGTTTCTTGCTGCTGTCGAAAATACAAACAAGGAAAACTTATTTAAAGCTTGTAGTTGTTGCTGATTAATCATGATACTCGGGTGTACCAGGAATATTAACGCATACAATTTAATGCTGACATACAATATGACTGTAGTTTAACACATTTTTTCGTCTCTCTTTTCCTCTTGACAGGTGTAAGAGATGGGCACTACTCACGTGATTGGTGTGATCATGAAATTCTTTTCTTCAGTCATGTGCGCGTGCATGAGTGTGAGTATAAAAAAGTTCGGTATGGGAACGGCTTATGCGTAGAGTTTTTGCGTGATTGTTGCGTGCCTCTTTTAATATATTCCAAGGCTATTTATTTTTTTCGCAACAATTTTCGATATAAATTTTCTATTTAAATTTTTGGTATAGATGCTCTATTCCGAGAATGCATATATAGTGGGTAGCTTAACTCAAATTCAATTTGGTACTGCTTAACAAAGACAAGACAATAAACTACCGGTTAAATTTTTTATGGTCCTTATGGTCCTTCAGTTTGGTACTGCTTAGCATAGACAAGACAATAAACTACCAGTTAAATTTTTTATGGTCCTGCTACCGGTTAAATTTTTTATGGTCCTTCCTACGAACCAGATTTTATTTGATGGCATTTACGACGCAGCAATAACATCAAGTGATGGTAAAGAATAAACGCGCTGCAACCAAGGTCGTGCATGTGAGTACGGGAGTAGCTTTTTTTGACGACTTGCATGCTCTTGAGAAAAAAAAAATCCCGCACGATCTCCTCACTAATAGGCATAAAGAAAAAAATTCAAACAGCAACAACAAACATACAAATCAAATTACAATCAGTTGCTGTAGTAGCAGCAACATCAAAAGCAGTTGCAGTTAAACAAGAAAATATGGCTGAAGTCATGGCAATTAATGCTTTACTTGTCTTATAATTTCAATTAACCATTAAAAATTTGTATTTTTTGCTTATTTTCTTTAAAATACCTCAACATATTTGTGTATTTTAATTTATAAACGAATGTATGTTTTTTTTTTGTGGAATATGATTCTGTGACATGCAACCAACGTTCGCTCACTTATAAGTGAAGCATGAGCTAGCTGCTGTTTTAACAAGGAAGAAAGAAGAAACAAAATAATACATACAATTTAAAATTTTCAGAATTGCTTTTAAATCCATCGTTATGCCATGTCAAACGTATGCGATTAATTAATTAATTATATATGAAAAATTTAAATATACATGGAAAAAACTTATCTAAAGAGTTCTTTGGTGGCGTAAGAATAAATTGAAAATGAAATGGAGTTTTGTAAGCCTTAAAATTTTTAAAATAATTTTGTTCTTAAAGTAATTTTTATATTAGGACAACGCTTATAAGTTTTATTAAGAAAGAATAGGACATGAGACAGTTTCCAAGCGAAGAGGAAGAAGGGTTAGTTAATTCCAGGCTACACGTCAGAACATAACAGTTTCGGATGCCCTAACAACTGGCATCTATTTCTCTACTTTTTGTGTTATGTTGATTATATATAAATATTATAAATGATGATGTGGCTGGGTTCTAAGAGCCGAGGCTTGAGAAGCCTGATATGACAAGATTAACAACTGACACCACAATAATGACAAGTGTCATGTGATTAAGAAGGACAACACTTGCCATAGTGTTAATGCCAAATTATACCAGCGTTGAGACGGCTTTTCTATCAGTGTACATTTATAATACATATGTTTTCAAAATCCTATATCCTTTTGTACTTCCCCTGTGGGAAATTTCTTACCAATTGTAATCAACGTACTTGTCCTACTACTGGTGAAAATGGGGGTGGTACAATATATTTTCGAGTTATGAGCACTGAAAAGAAAACAGATTACTTAAATACCTTCAAATCAAAAATATTTTTTATTTGATGTAAAAGAAACAGGTCCCTCTCATATAAAGTTGCTTGTACTTGAGAACCAGTCACGTGACTTATCTTGTGACAGATTCTCTTCCCTCTACGGTCATTTAAAAAAGACGGCAGACGAACGTAATTTTGAAAAACTGAGTGCAACGGTAGTTTGAAAATTAGGTTTGTTTATGTTAATTTTTTTCCAAGCGCAAAAATTGTTGTTTTACGGTGTGTAATATCCCAATTGGCCACATAGTCTTACACGACATTCCCGTCGTCGATTCGTGTACCACTTGTCCTCTGCCAATTGGATTCTCTAATCGACAATTTAAATGAAATGGTCGTTCACGACAATCTGAGCGACAAATTATTGGATGTTGTCCTCTATTAAACACTTTTGAGGACAAGATGGCCGTTTTGTCTTCTAGCCGTAACCTAGCTCTTCATATTTTTGTAATCTTTGTTTTGAAAAGTCTCAATAAAACCGAATTGAATTGTCTTCAATAAATAGTTTAGGACAAGACGAACGAAAATGGGTTACACAATGTCCTATATTTAACATTTTCCATGACAAGATGAGATACAATGTCGTACATATTGTCCTCTAAAGTACACTTTTTTTTGACAAGATAAGCTCCGTTTTGTCTTCAGTAAAATAGTTGAGGACACCATGAACGACAATGTCTTATATATTGTCCTCTATTAAGCAATTTTTAAGACAAGATGAGCTATGTTTTGTCTTCAGTAAAATAGTTGAGGACAACATGAACGACAATGTCTTACATATTGTCGTCTATTAAGGAATTTTTAGGACAAGATGAGCTATGTTTTGTCTTCAGTAAAATAGTTAAGCACAACATGAACGACAATGTCTTACATTTCGATCCCTTAGCGCCAAATGATCGTAAGCGACATTTTGTAAGAAACTATTTTTTTTATTGAAATCAAAATTTTGTGAGCCTACCTACCCATAGTTTAAAATCATTAAAATGTCAAATTTGTTGATAACTTTTGAAATACAGGCTATAACATTTGATCGTAAGCGACAGTTTATGAATATAAATCATGTTTAAATATAATAAAAAACCCTTCTCCTCGATTTGTTCTTCAATTAAAATTTTGTTACGGACAAGATGAGTGACATCGTTTTACGTTTAGTCTTCAATCAAACAAATAAATAAGTTGGCCTATTGTTGCCCATATTTTAGATAGTGCTGCTGCAGCAAGGTGGTAAGCGCGACAACTTATAAACATATAGTGAATTAAACAGCCTCAGTCCGAATTCCAGCTAAGTCAGTCCTCAACATCAATAATTTAAATATATCGGAAAAAAAAATTTATAATTCTTGCAAAAAAAAAACACAAAATAGGTGTGGCACAGCCCATATATTCATATCATAATATTGTACCTTCACGAGAACTAATTGTGCGAAGTTTCATAAGAAACGGTTAAGTAGAAGTAGTTAAAATGAATGTTTACTTTTCATGGGCGTGGCACTTTAGTAGAAGTGCCACGCCCACTTTGCATAGGCGTGGCACTGACCACTTTTTAACGTTAATGTGTGTGAAAAGTTTCATAAGAATTGGTTGGGTAGAAGTAGTTGAAAAGGAAAAGGCGTGATCCTGACCACTTTGCAACGGGACCATTTGAGGGCACACACTAGTATTATGTGAAGAATAAGCTGAGCAACATTGTCTCTTATTACCTCGTGCATGATTCTCGCGTCATTTGTTCGAAAATGTCGTTGATGACTTGTTCCGGCTGTCCGAAATGTGTCGTAGAGGATTTTTTATTTTTTATAAAGAGAAGTAACACAATCAGGCAATTAATGCCTACCAGTGAATCAATTAATGTGTAACCTTCTTTGGGAAAGGGATAGTGTAGAGAAAACAGGCGGTGAAGTGGGAGAGAGATAGGAAGCTTAATTAATTTTCAACTCTGCTGTGTTGCAAGCCCCTCTGGTGTCAAGCTGAGGCATTGAGTTGTTTAAGCTGTGAAGCCATTTTATTAGTTATTTTACTTCGCCGATGGTTCTGCTACAATACCGACGAAGGAGGGTGCTGTAAAGTGCATTAGGATATGTTAGTATTAGTCGATGTCGGTACTTCCAAAGTGATCAGTGAGTTCTATGCCTTCATCACTTTAACAGTCCAACAACAACCTCCACAATAACACACCAATGCACATGAGAAAAATGCATGATGTTGTTGGCTTGCCTGAAACTAGTCTCGAACTCAAGACCTAAGGCTTTGTAGTCTAACGCGCTAACTACTCAGCCAACAGCACCCTCAGGATTTAACATTGTCGTGCACTCATCATTGATGATGTGTTAATGACGTGGCCAACTGGGATATAGAAAGGTATACATATCGAATGGTAACCGCCAAAAAAGCTTAAACAACATGCTTTTCGAAAATAGTTTTTTGACGAAAATCGATTATTTACGATAATTGGGACAATATGTCAAAGCTTTAATGTCATGTAAAGTACCGTTACGGAAATACAGCAAAAGAAATTTTCCATATACATTTTTAATTTGATTACATATTTTTGTAACTGCAAAGTGTCGCTTAAGCTAAGATTCTCTTTTTCAAATAGAGCAAAACTAGTGTCAAAAGCTGCAAGGATATCAATGAAACACTTAAAAACAGCCTGCTAAAGATGATAATTACTAGTTTTAAAATAATTTGATTAAATTGAGTGACATTTCATGACATCAACAAAATATCTTAACCACAAACATGCGTTCTCTTATAGAAAATTTATTAGAACTATTAACATTACATATAGAAGTACACTACAATTCTTTAAACTTTAAAAATTTAAACCAATGGTAATTCAAAAATACTTCTCCTGTAAAATTTAATTTTTGGCGCTTAAGCTTTTTTGGAGGTTACTATTCGATATAAATGTTATATAAATAACATAAATAAAAGCAAACTTAAATTTAATGAATATGTAGATATAATTTTGTAAAATTTTTAGTTCCTTTCAGTAGTTTTATTATAATGCGATAAAATATAAAATAAATAAATAAAATTATTTATAAAAATATTAAAAAATACTTTATATCTTTGTTCGAAATTACATTGTAATTTATAACAACTTTGTGTAGATAAAAAATTATATAAAAGGATCGCTTTCACAGGTCATAGTTAAGAAAATGTCGTTGGAATGAAATTGGAGAGCAATTTGAGGTAAAATGCCAGTGAAATTTATGCTCTATATTATTCGATTGAATACATAAGAAATGGTTATATATACAAAAACGGTTATATGTATATTCAAGCAAGATATTATATGCGCGTTATTTAACTATACCTTTGAAACTGGCATTGACAAAAGTTTTATGCATTACAATTTGTTTAATGTTTTATTCTTTTTCCATAAAAAAACAACTGAAACAAAATTCATGAAAGTTACAACATATTTATGCTATATTTTATTTATTTGAGTTATTTTTTATTTATATTTTTTGGCGAAATAGTTCTAACTAAACATAGTTGAAGCAGCTAAAGTTTGCTGCAATATCTCTGCCATTTCTGCATATTCATACACTGCACAGTGATGACTATTGCAAATTAAATGGAATAAGTTCGTTTTAGTAATGCAGAAAAATTTTTAAAATATAACTTTTTAAACTAAAGGATATATTGGAGGTAGCATTGTCCCTGCAGCGACAGCAATGGAACTTTCTACATAGGTTGTAAGCATAATTCTAGAAACATTTACACATTGCAACATTCTGATCATAATTGTGGCAAAAAAATCATTTTTTTAAATTAAGGATATATGAGAGGTATATTTGTCGTTGGACCCATTAAAAGGCAATTTGTTACAGAGCTTAAAACCATAATTAAATATTTGGCAGTTTTCATAATTGCGGCAAAAATTCAATTTTTGATGCACTTATTGAAATACAAATTTCTACAGCGCTTAACAATGCATTTCTAGAAATGTTTATGAGTTTTCAATATATTCTGATTATAGTTGCCGCAAAAATTTCATTTTAAAAATCAAGGATATGTGGGCGGTAAGCTTGCCCTTGCACGGATTGAATTAGAATTTTCTACAGCTCTTAGCAATACTATTCTAGAAACAGTTATCAGTTCTCAATATATTCTGAACATAATTGTGGCAAACATTTTATTTCAAAAATTAAGGATATGTCAGAGGTAGGCCGGTATTTGCACCGATTGAAATTAAATTTTCTATAGCTCTTAACAAAACAATCCTATAAATAGTTAGTTACCAGTTTTCAATATATTCTGATCATAATTGTGAAAAAAATAAATCTTAAAATAAAGGATACATGGGAGGTAGGCTTGTCCTTGCACCAATTGAAGTGAAATTTTCTATAGCTTTTAATGCTATAATTCTAGAAATAGTTATCAGTTTACAATTTATTCCGATCATAATTTTGGCAAAAGTTTAATTTTAAAAATTAATTATACATGGCAGTTAGACTTCTCCTTGCACCGACTAAAATTAAATTTTCTACAGCTCTTAAAAATACAATTATAGCAATAGCTATCAGTCTTAAATATATTCTGATCATAATTGTGGCAAATATCTAATTTTTAAAATTAAGGATATATGGAAGGTAGGCTGGTACTTCCACCAATTAAAATTAAATTTTTTACAGCTCTAAGCAATACAATTCTAGAAATACGAATGAGTTTTAGATATATTCAGATCATAATTGCGGCAAAAATTTAATTTTTAAATTTAAGGATATATGGGAGGTAGGCTTCTCCCTACGCCAATTTATATGAAATTCTCTACAGCTCTTAACAGTACAATTCTAGAAATACTTATTAATTTTCAATGTGTTCAGATCATAATTGCAGCAAATATTAAATTTTTAAAATTAAGGACATGTGGGAGGTAGGCTAGGCGTTTCACTGATTGATATGAAATTTTCTGCAGCTCTTAACAATACGATTCTAGAAATAATTATTCATTTTCAATATATTCTGATCATAGTCATAGCAAGTATCAAATTTTTAAAATTAGGGATATACGGGAGGTAGGCTGGTAGTTGCACAGATTGAAATTTTCTACACCTCTTAGCAGAACAATTCTGCAAATAGTTATCAGTTTTCTATATACTCTGATCATGATTGTAGCAAAAGTTTAATTTTTAAAATTAAGGATATATGCGAGGTATGTTTGTGCCTGCACCAATTAAAATGAAATTTTATACAGCGGTTAACAATACAATTCTAGAAATAGTTATCACTTTTCAATATATTCTAAACATAATTGTGGCAAAACTTAGAAAAATTTGAAATATTTGTGATTTATAGTTGCGGCAAAAATTTTATATAAAAAATTAACGATTTATGGGAGGTAGGCTTGTCCTTGCACCAATTGAAATGTAATTACCTACAGCTCTTAACAATATAATTCTAGAAGTATTTGTGAGTTTTCAATATATTCTGATCATAATTGTGGCAAAAATTTTGTTTTAGAAATTAAGGATATATGGGATATAGGCTGACACTTGCACCGATTGAAATTAAATTTTCTACAGCTCTAAGCATTATAATTCTAGAATTCAGATTTCAATATATTCTGATCATAATTGTCGTAAAACTCTTATTTTAAAAATGAAGGATATATGGGAGGTAGGCTGGTACTTGCACCGATTAATATACAATTTTCTACAGCTGTTAAAAATACAATTCTAGAAATATTTATGGATTTTCAATATATTCTGATCATAATTGTGGCGAAACTATTATTTTAAAACCTAAGGATATATGGGAGGTAGGCTGGTACTTGCTCCGACTTAAACGAAATTTTCAACAGCTCTTAAAAAACAATTCTAGAAATAGTTATCAGTTTTTAAAATACTCTGATTATATTTGTAGCAAAAATTTTATTTTTAATTTTAAGGATATGTGGGAGGTATGTTTGTGCTTGCACCGATTAAAATGAAATTTTCTACAGCGCTTAACAATACAATTCTAGAAATAGCTACATATTAGTTTTCAATATATTCTGATCATAATTGTGGCAAAAATTTTATTTGTTTAATTTGTAGGCTTGTTCCTTCACCGCTCTTTACAATACGAGTCTAGAAATATTTATGAGTTTTCAGTATATTCTGATAGTAATTGTGGCAACTAATGAAATGGAATTTTCTACAGGTCTTAGTAAAACAATTCTAGAAATAGCAATCAGTTTTCAATATATTTTGATCATTATTGTGCCGATCGAAATGATATTTTCTGCGGCTCCTAACAATACAATTCTAGAAATATTCATGAGTTTTAAATATATTCTGATCATAATTGCAGAAAAAATTAAAATTTTAAATATAAGGATATATGGGAGGTAGCCTAAAATTCTAGATATAGTTATTAGTTTTTAATATGTTCTGATCATAATAGCTGCAAAAATTTAATTTTTAACATCAAGGATATATGGGATGTAGGCTTGTCCTTCCACCGATTGAAATGAGATTTTCTACAGCTGTCTACAATACAATTCTAGAAGTAGTTATTAATTTTCAACATATTTTGATCATAATTGCGGCAATAATTAAAATTTTAAAATCAAGGATATATGGGAGGTAGGTTCTTCCTTACACCGATTGAAATGAAACTTGCTACAGAACTTAAAAACACGATTGTTGAATTATTTAAACATAAATTCATTTTGCTCTTAATGGCAACTTAAATTTAATTTGTAAAATTATGGGGTAGACATGTCCTTGTACCAATTTCCTCAAGCGTATTTTTTTAATTTTCAGAACTTTTCTAATTTTCTCGATCGCTAGGAGGCTACACTATTCTGAAAGCCTAGCCCTTGCTCTTTTGTACTTCAAGTTATTGGCAAATCCATTTTACAGCTTAGAAGTACTCGTATACTGACTGTCATTTAAAATCTCCACTGTGCATTGATAACCAAAATATATTTAGATATTTTCTTTAACCCAGTATACATTTTAGTTTCTGACTCAAATGGGAAAGGCCCCTTGACATATTTTCTACTTTAAAAATCTCCAATAGATATATTCGGTCCAAAAATAAATTTCGTTAGAAAATATAAATTTAAAATATATAAAATCGGCTGCTGAGATGTTTGTTGGGACCAAAAACCTGCAAATGTCCAACCATAGTTGTGAAATCTGATATGCTCCGAGAAAAATTCATATTCGGATTGATGACGTGACAGGGTGTCAGAAGTTTGACAGCATTATTATGACAAATGTAATTCATAAAGCAAGAATTTACATCAATCTGATGAGAAATGTCATTATAGAATTTTGTCTTTTAAGCCTGATGTCGATATTTTAAACGGTGACGTGGCTGAGGTGGTAAAAGTGTTGTCTTATAAGCATGGCAGCAACAGATAACAATTTGTCTTCATCGTAATTGATGACAAGATGACCAACTGATACCAAGTGTCATGGGTTGTTCAAAATAAGAAGCCAAATCTCATATTATAGATTTCAAGTTGCATTAGCCTTTTGAAAGTGGCATGTCATAATGTCCAGTGACATAATGTCCATGAACATTATGTCACTCAAAAAGGTGTCCTAACGTCCATGGACATTATGACATTTTTCAAAGTGTCATAATGTCCATGGACTTTGTGACATTATTATTATCATGGAAATTGTGACACTTTTAAATGTGTCATAATGTCCATACTTTTAAAAATGAAAACAAATTCAAATATACATATTTATATGCTTATATATTTTTGTATCCTTGAATTCGGTCGCCACGGAGAGAATTTAAGTCAATTGACGTCAACCAAAATTTAGAAATATCGTCAACAATGCTTAAAGTATGTTGACTTAAAGAAATATTTGGAAATTGATGGAAAATTTAAAGAAATTTAACTTTTATTACTAGAGATTTTTTGCGTAGCCGGCCTTGGGCCGGGCTTATGGATTTCTTCCTCTCGGTATATCGAAAAGCGGCTTCGCTGAGTAAAGATTTTTGCATAGTTGGGCTTCGGCCGGTCTTAAGGTTCTTCTTCTCTCAGTAAAGATTTTTTCATCGCCGGCCTTTGGCAGGGCTTAAGGATTTTCTCCTGGCTAAGCAGGAAATCTCAACTCAGTGAAGCCGCTATTCGATGTACCAAGAGGGAAAACCCTTTAGGCTGGGCCAAATATTTACACTTTTAAAAAATGTCATAATGTCCATGAACCCTAAGACACTGCACTCATGGACATTATGACACTTTTTAGAGTGACATAATGACCATGGATATTATGTATGTCACTGGATATTATGATATGCCACCTTTCGAAGGGATTTCTGTTAGTGTAGGATTCGAACTCACGTCTAACTAAATATTTTCCTTGACCTAATAATCCATTTGTTTGTGTTTGCTTGGTTACAGCATGCATTTTGCTGAACATGTCTTGTGTTCTAACTTCCATTTAAATAAATCACTACAAGGCGACAGTTTGTTGACTGTTATTGCCTCAAAATGAAAATATTATGTTGCATATTTGTTCTTAAAACATACAACACGATATTACATGCATGTGTTCGTTTGTATGTGCAAACTTACAACAGCAGCATCCTGTGACACCACTAGAGGAGCTGCTAGCTGTTATAAAAGTAGCTTTGAAGTAATTGTATGAATCCATACTAGCATAAATATGTAAGAGTATGTGTGGGAAACATTCTTCCGACATTTTGAAAAAAGTATCTATAACCAAAAATACATTTATTATTAAACTGTTAACATATCTTTCCCCCTCTTGGTTATTTTTGTTAGTTGGTTTTTCCTTCATTTAGGAAAAACTATTTTTCGTATTTTACTACTTGCAGTCAGTTTGTGTTTTTTTTTTTTGAAATGCCCTACTTGATTTCATAAAAAATTTCAGTTAGTCACATCATAGTCATCTGCTTTTGAAACAGTTTTTAGAATCTAGAAAAATCTTTATTTCTTTTTTAGTGCCTTTGTATACACAGATGCCGATCACTGCTTTTAATTTTCCCATACTTGTTTGAATTTTAGCTCAACAATCTTTTCGTTTTCTGTTCTCCTGTAGATTATTTGTTGCAATAAATTTCTTCGAATTCTACTCTACTGCTAGTATTTGTACATTCATTATTTATAACATAATTTTTTTCACATAAAACTTTTATCATTTGACATGTCACATTATCTTATGAGAGTTGGGTGGGTGTCAAAATCATTTACTATGCAAAAAGCAAAGGACACATTGACGAAGAACAATGGATTCTTTTTATATTTTTAAAAGAAAATAAACTCAATATGAAAGTTTAAAACAATGTGTTGAATTAAAAATTGACACATCATTAATAATTACAAAGAAAGAAGTTGTTATAAAATGCAATTTATAAAATATTCTTAAAAAATGCTCTTGTTATTGAGACAAGCAAGCGGGTGAGTTAAACATGTAGTGGGAGAGCAACTTGAGAACATAAAGAAATAAATTTAAAACTTCTAAACTTATTTATTTTTATTATGTCACTAAACCAAAATATCGGAAAAGATTATGAGAATATAGTAGAAAATATTTTCTTTTAAGAAACTGTTGATTTAATTAAAAAATGAATTGTATTTATGAAACAATTAATTGTTGTAATTAAAAAATTAATTGAGTTAATTAAAAAAAAATTAATTGATTTAGTAATAAATAGAATATTAAAGTAATAAATAGAATATTACCTGAATTTAAACAAAGAGATATTTGAGTAAAAATACGGGTTTCAAACAAACTATACCATTTTCACACATAGAAAGAGCTCTTATAATAAAAATAAAATAATAAAAATAAAAATAAAACATAACATGGCTCTAACGACTGATTCTGGCAGAGGGCACTAAAAATATGTGTGTATATCGGCGTTTGGAAAGTTTACATCTGAGATTCATTTTAGGTGTAGCTAAATTTCCTCCCATTTTGCAATTAGTTATACTGACTCGGAAAGGGAAATCTGGCAAGCCTCACGTTTTAGATATAAGATCTGTTCAGCGATTTTATGTAAAACAGCACGGAAAACATTTTCTTAGAATATTTTAAACCTTTAACTCTTCGTTGTATCGGTATTTTTGTCCCTTTATTATATAAGAGACAGAGAATTTCCCTCCAGCGGCAATATAGCAGGCTGGATTGTTCTACAGAAATTTTTGCCATAAAATTCTATTATCTGTTAAAGACACCCAATATCCTGACCTCCTCTCCAGAGCAAGTAAGAGAGCTGCTATATAAAATATAAATAGAAATACTCCTCTGCTAAGTTCGTGTGAAATTTTCTTCCGATAAAACTATCCCTTTCAGAAATGCCTGATTTATTTTCCAAATATTTTGATTCTGCCCCACTGTGCATTGTCGTGACTGTCATCCTTTCTTAATTTTCTTAAAATTTGATAAAATAGTCATCATATTGAACTGAAGTGTATTAAGTGGCTGCCACACTGATCAATATTTAGTTTCAACATGTGAGTTTGTGTGCGTTTGTTTACAAAAAATAGTCGTACATATACGGACGGGAAATATTGAAGAATATCAAAATGCTTTTGATTTTCATAACAAACGCGCACAAGCACATACTATATATTGAAGCTAAAATATTGATCCGTCCGTCTAGCAGCCACTTTAGGGCAAGAAAGTGCTTAGTTTAAAAATACTTAATTTAAATAATAAAAATATATATATAAACCGAAGAGTTATTTGACGTATGTTCCTATTACAAGATACGTATAAAAATGTCTTGAAGTTTTCTGAAAACCTAAAATATATATTAAACAAAAAAATTTTAGCTTAAGTGGCTGCTAAACACATCAATATTCAGCTTCAATACATGTGCTTGTGTGCATTTGTGTACAAAAAATTGTTACACACAAATGGAGGGGAAATATTAAAGAATATCAAAATTCTTTTGATTTTCATAACAAACGCACACAAGCACATATATTGAAGCTAAAATATTGGTCCGTCTAGCAGCCAATTTAAAGTCATTGTTTCATAGGCTTCGATTCATTCATTTATAGTTTAAGTAAAATTGCAAATTAATCTGCTTGAAAAAAAAACTAAAGAATAGCAAACGTCGTGACCGTCATTTTTAAGATGTGTCTCAAAAAGGATAGAAATCGATTTTTTTTTTGCTTTTAAGACAATCGGCCATGTCACACATTACGATCGGAATGGTTTTAATTCCGTACCTGCATTCCGATCGCATTTTCTTTTTATAAATTATAAAGTTTTTATACCTTGAAGCGTTTGTTTACTCTTGTTTTTAGATGCAAAGCTCACATTAAGCTTTTTAATAACATAGAAAGCTCATGACCAAATAATTATTTGACGCTCCTAAAAGTATGCACGGTTTTTAGTATTAACTGCAAATGAAGTCAGTAGAAAAGTGTTTTTCAATTCCACTTTGATCGCATTTTCTTTTGCAGTCTTCAGATTCCGTTTATTTTTTATTTCGTTTTTACAATTATAAAGTTTTTATACCTTGAAGCGTTTGTTTACTCTTGTTTTTAGATGCAAAGCTCACATTAAGCTTTTTAATAACATAGAAAGCTCATGGCCAAATATTTATTTGACGCTCCTAAAAGTATGGACATTTTTTAGTATTCACTGCAAATGAAGTCAGTGGAAAAGTGTTTTTCAATTTCACTTTGAAGTTTAAAAGTGGTTTGATTACGAATAAAATTTTCGTTTTTCGTTTTCTGAAGAAGCAACTTCCGGAATTGAAACCACTTCCGATCGGAATGGTATTCTGTGACATGGCTGTATGTATGAATAATCATGGTTTATCTTATCGAAATATCGATACTTGCCCCCCTCTACTAAGCAAAAGTATGGAATTATTTTACGTAATTTTTAATATCAACAAAATATTGGCCAACAATTTTAAAACCGTACACAGAAAAAAAAAAAAAAAACAAACGAGTCTAAAACTGACTTCGTATTCTTCATAAATTTTCTCGTAAATCGAGTATTAAAGTGGCCAAATTTAAGAAACTTAAAAAATTAAACAACGTGAAGGCTTTTTGTATGTTTTGATTGAAATTTACCCACTTACATGCATGAATTAAAGAAAATTTGTTTACTAAGCAAACATTTAATAGGACAATACTTTTTTCTATGTAATTTCAAAATTGTCCTGTTAGTAGTAACTTTTGCTGACATGTGGTGGCTCGTTGTAATCTTTTTACAACTTAAAACCCATGAAAACCCCTAAAGTAGACAACACTGATAAATAGTATTAATTTAATTTTAATCACTATCAAATCCCCTGTTAATGCTACACTCTCAAGGACTCTCTTTAACTTCGAATAAACACACTGTTTGAATTTCATAGCACATACTTTAGAATTATGTTTTTTTCCTCTCAGCTTAATTATATTTCTTATATTTTTCCATACTTCTACTCTTAAAATCACTTTCTTTGCAAAAAAAAAAAAAACATTAAAAATTCTCCCCATTTTCATACAAGATTTCTCCTTATGTCATTAACATTGTAAGTTCACTTAAGGGCATTTAAGTTAATGTTAAAAGAAAATACATTTATATATTTACTTTTTGCAAAGTAAAAAAGTCACTTTTAATTTAATTTTGTAGTAGAAGAAAAATATATAACGAAAACAAAATACTGAAAACTTATATAGCATACCTTAAGGCCAATTACCAGTGAGTGTTTTAAAGCATGACAACAGGCTGGACCAGAAATATACTTAAAACAGTTTTAATATTAAGCAATTCATCATCTGGCGAATTTAGTGTGTAAGAGTGTAGTTAAGCAAAAAACAGGGCAGGCAAGTGACTGTTTGCTGAATATTTTTTTGAGAAATGGATTTTTTTTTTGGATTTTTCTTCTTTTTTCAGTTTTTTTTCACAAACTGTTGTTTGCTATTAAGATAGAGGCATTTATTTAATTAATATAGTATTTTAAAAATCATAATGTACTTGATTTTGGTTTGTTTTTCCTAAAGAAAATTTTTAGCTTAAGAAGACAATGTTAAGGGGTTTCCGATTTAGTGGAATTATATAAGTAGGAGTTTCAATATACAACAAATTGCTGCCTATCGCACATACACTACCCAAGTACTGCAGGGCAACTATTATCAAAATTTACATACATTGCAAAAATTGCGTAACTAAAATTTTATACTTAGTTTAATATGTTGAAGAAAATAACTAAAATGCCAGAAATGCAACAGGAAGCAGGAAGAAAAATATGCAAAGAAAAAAGATGTCTCTTAGTATTATTCAAGTAATAAAAATAAACTGTATAGAGAATACTTCCTGGAATAGAAAAATATGCAAGTATTGCTTAAGGTAACATTTTTTACTCTAATGCAAAGTTTTGCTTTTCATGAGCTAACATTCCTTAAGGTTTTTTTTTCGATTTTAGAAAGTAGATTAAACTTATAAAGTTACTATACAAATATGAATACAATGCAATTTTTTTTTACTTAAGGACATTTTTCCAAGTACAAAATTTTATTCCTTGAATGCATATTAAAAAATTTCAATGGTATGAAATGTGATTAAAGTGTTTATTTTTAATTTGAAAAAAGTCCTTCAGTTATTACCGAGAAATAAGTATTTTCCTCAAAAAAAGGTATAACATCTTAATAGTGTAAAGACATGAATGCATTTAACAAAATAAAATTTCAAGAGATAAATAGCAAATAAATAATTTTCTTTAAATTTGGAAAATCATTTTCTAATGTCACAGTTGGAGTACAATTTTTGAGCAATTGATGTATGAATAATTTAAGAAGATTAAGTTTTAAATTAGAAAGTTGGTAAAGGCTAAAATGTTTTTATTTAATCAATTTCAAACTTTTTCAAGTGCAATAAATCTTTATTAGGATCTTGCTGTTAGTTGTATTGTCAACCCTTTAAGTCTTTCCAGTTGGCCAAATTGTGTTAGACGATATTGTCGTCGAGGATTCGTGTACGAATTGTCCTCTGTCGATTAGATTTTCTAACCGACAATTTAAAGGAAATCGTTGTTCACGTCAATCTTAGCGACAAAAACTTGGATGGTGTCCTGTATTAAACATTTTTGACGACAAGATGACCGACAGTGTCTTACATTTTGTCTTCAGTCCAACTTTTTTGAGGAGGAAAATATGAGCGACAGTATCTCACGTTTTGTCGTCAGTAGAACTTTCAAAGACAAGATGAGCGACAATGTCCTACAGTTTGTCCTCAATCCAACTTTTTTTGAAGACAACGTGAGTGTCTTACGTTTTGTCTCCAGTAAGATTATCGAGGACAAGATGTGCGACAATGTTTTACATTTTGTGCTCAATCGAACTTTGTTAAGGACAATATGAGCGACAGTGTCTTACATTTTGTCTTCAGTAAAATTGTTAAGCACAAGATGAGCGAGAACGCTTAAAATTTTGTCCTCAATCTAACTTTGTTGAGGACAATGTGAGCAAGAGTTTGTATTCAGTAAGATTTTTGAGGACAAGATGAGCGACAATATGCTACATTTTATTTTCAATCCAACTTAATTGAGGACAATATGAGCGACAGTGTCTTACGTTTTGTCTTCATTAAAATTCTTGAGGACAAGATGAGCGACAACGTATGTTTCTCCACAGTACAACTTTGTTGAGGACAATATAGGTGACAGTGTCGTAAATTTTGTCTTCAGTAATATTATTGAGGAAACGATGAGCTGTAATATCTTACATTTTGTCCTCAATCCCACTTTGAGCGACAGTGTCTTACATTTAGTCTTCAGTAAAATTGTTGAGGGCAAGATGCGCGATAATGTCTCACATTTTGTCCTCAATCCAACTTTATTAAATAAAATATGACCAACAATGTCTTACCTTTTGTCTTCAGTAAAATTGTTGAGGGCAGGATGAACGAAAATGTCTTAAATTTTTCGTCAATCTGTCTTACATTTCGTAGTCAATTCAACTTTTTTTGAGGAGAGTATAAGCGACTGTGTCTACCATTTTATCATCACAAAAACATTTTTGAAGACAAAATAAGGTACAATGTACTCGTACATTTTATCTTCAATCCAACTTTATTGAGGTCAATATGAGCTACATTGTCTTACCTTTTTTTCTTAGCGACAATGTTTGTCTTACATATTTTCCTCAGTCCAACTTTGTTGAGGACAATATGGGCGACAGTGTCCATTTCGCTTCAGTAAAATTGTTGAGGAAAAGATGAGCGACAAAATATAAGACGTCCTCAATCACACTGTGTTCAGGAGAAAATTACCGGTAAGGTCTTACGATTTGTTTTGAATTAACTTTGTGGACGACAAGATAGGCGACAATACCTTACTTTTTGTTTTCAATTCAACTTTGTTGAGGATAATATGAGCGACATAAATTTACATTTTTACCTAAGTAAAATTGTTGAGGACAAGGTGGGTGACGATGTCTCACATTTTGTCCTCAATCCAACTTTATTGACGAAAATATGAGCAATAATAACAATGTCTTATGTTTTGTCTTCGGTAAAATTGTTGAGAACAAAATAAACGGCAATATCTTATATTTTGTTCTCGATACAACTTTGTTGAGTACAATATGAGCGGTAGTATCTTTCGTTTTGACTTTAGTAAAATTCCTGATGACAAGATAGGCAACAATGTCTTGCATTTGTTTCTCACTACAATTTTTTGGCGGCAATAGGAGCGATACTGTCTTACGTTTTGTCTTTGGTAAAAAAGCTGAGAATAAGATGAGCGATAAAGTCCTACATTTTTCCTCAATTCAACTTTGTTGAGGACAATATGAGCGACAAGGTCTTACGTTTTGTCTTCAGTTGTTGAGGACAAGGTGTCGTTAACATGGTCCTGCACCCTTCATTGATGATGTCTTAAATATGTGGCCAACTGGGTAAGTTTAAAATTATATTTGTATTTGTTTTGTATCTGTGTATTTGTGCATGTTTAACACTATTTTGTAATACAAACAATATTATTGTTGTGGGTTTATTATTTAAAATTCACTGAACAGTGGAGATTTGATTTCACATAAATTTGAGTATTAGCAAAAATTTAAGCACATTTACAAATAGATACACTCGTACAAAACAATTAGTTTTTTTTTCAAATTTCAATTGAAAACAATTCTATTCGTTGTTGTTCATTCTTTTATGAATTCAATGACAACCAGAGATGTGGAAAATGCAAAACAGCAATATTAAAAGTACCAACAAAGAGAGTTCTTAATAATACGGATATTCGGCATTCAGAATTTTTTGGTGTTACGGTTTAATCTGTACTGAAACTTATTTTTTTACATGGCTCAGTGTCGTTTATACCTGTGTTAAAGTAAGTATGCTCTTCTTAGCATAATTCAAAAATATACAAATCTTTGAAATCGTTTAATATTTGCAAAAGTTACAAGGCGAGAAACATTTTTAATACCCGAGATGGTTACCTTTGACCCATTGTAGTGTCGTCTGTGCTTAAGCAGTACAAATTTGAATACAATAGTCTCATAGTTAAGTTTTCTCTCTGCAGATCTTGCAAACTTTCAGACACCCCCAATTTCGAATTTGTGTTCAGCAGGAAATAGCATAACAAATGACTGATTGGCTATGCGCGCTCTCTAGCAAAAATTAGGCACTGGACTCGTGCCCATGCATCCTCAGGGTTGTGTTAAAAAAATTTGGCACGTTCACGAAAACTCACATTTTCGAAATACAACAATTTTTGTATTAAAATGGCAAATAAAAATTTTGGTACTATTAATTGGTAAAAAGTACAACTTGTTCAATCCGCATCTCATGCAACATTTCTATGGAAGTGTGCTTCAGTGACAGTAGGGAAATGCATTTCAGTTTTTTTTGCATTAGTGTGTAAAATACAATGTAAGTTTTTCCTTTTCAATGATTCTTTGTATTCTTATTGTTTACCAGTATTTTTGTATTGTTTGTTCAATTTTTGTTGTTGTTGTTGTAATGTTACCAGTTTAACAAATCATTTGTTAAGCTTACATTTTTGTTTATAATAAGTGTGTGCAAAGTTTCCTTGTTTCGTTGTGGTAAAATAAAATAAGTAAAGAGGCCTTCTGTAGGGCCTTCTTGAGCAGACATATGCTCTACTGTTACGAACCTTAGCCTAATAATCAATTTGTATTCATTAATTTGTATAATTTTTATTAGAATATTTAAATCATATGTATTTGAATATATCACAGAAAAAATATCATCAAACTGCAACTAAAAATTTCAATTGTTAATATGTAATTTAAATTCAAACATATACTTTGTTAATATAACAAATTGAGTTGTTGATACCACAAACACAGACATTTTTTTCAACAAACCAAATATTTTGTTATGTATTGTGAAAGAATGAACAATCATCATTGTTGATATAACAAATGAATGCACACACGTAAATGAAGCAAAGCAAATCAAGAAATTTTTTCAACAAACTGGACTAACCAAATTTCTTGTTACGGAATTTTTGAAAGAAAATAGATATTTTTTAATATGATTATTTCGAACTTATTTGTTTGTGAATCCAAATTGATTATTAGGCTAAAGTTCATAGCGTCATGTTCAGAAAGAATCAGGCATGATTCATATTCCAAGGAATAACGAAAAAATTAACATCAATTTAATTTTTCCACGTACACAGGAGAACATAGCAGCGCTATTTTTGGAAGCCGCTACTCTTGCATCATTAGTGCTGACGTGTATTTGACGTGTATCAGGTGGCTCTGCTGAATGTGATTTAAATTCTTATATACACAAACTTTTCGTAAAAATTGAATACGAGTATTGAACCACTTAAGGTGATGCTAACTAACTACACCGTTTTACCGGCAATTCCCAGTGCTACCGCTGATTTATTTTTCTTCATTCCCATTTTTCTGATTTTTTTTTCTCTACTTCAGTCAAACTTTTTTTGGTTTGATTTTATACTTAAGAATATATGAACATGTGAAAAGCTCAAGCCAGTAGCTACTTGTTTTTTTCTATTAAAGACGTAGCTAACATCAACTTAAGTGATTTAATTTTAGTATTAAATTTTCGCGAAAAGTTTGTATATATAAGAATTGAAATCACATTCAACAGAACCACCTGGAATATGCCCGACTCTTTCTGAATATAATGCTACGAACCTACGAGCCTAATAATCAATTTGGATTCGAAAATAGATGTCACTTTTTTGGAGTAATTTTTATAATAAAAATTTTTTTCGAATAATTTTCTTCTAATAATTTTTACGCGAATACATAATTTTTTTTCGAATAATTTTAAAGTACTAGTTCTTATTTAATATGAATTTTCATTAGAATAAATTTTAAGTTATATTTAATCGATTATTTAATCGAATTTGGTTCGAATAAAAGTAAAAAAAGTTAAAATAATTTACTACGAATAAATATTTTATTTCCGAAAAATACTTTTTTCGAATAATTTTATTCCAATAAATTTCTAAAAATAATTAAAAATTATTTATTCGAATAAATAATTTTTTTTGAATAAATAACAATAATTTTATATGTAAATTTTTTATACGAATACAGTATTAAAATAAATATGTTCCAGCATATTTATATGGGTGATTCTCATTCTAAACGTAGATTTTTGGGGTTTTTTTTTGTTTGCCAATGTAGCTAATTGAATTATGAGAAGGTAGGTTTGATATTATAGTTTTCGCCTCAGTCAATGAATAGCGAAATAAAATAATATTTGTCAAGTTTTTAACATTTTTGCGTATTGAGCGTTACATTTGCTTTCGCGGTTGTTCTGGGAATGATTTTTGCGAAAAAAGACACTACAAAAACGAGTACAGTGTTTGAAAGCACTATTTATCTACTCTCTAAAAACAAACAAATAATAATAATCGCAAGGCGAAATTAAAAGTTATGATTACTTTTTCAACTTTGGTTTGACGAATGAGCCGGAGAAATAAAAAAATTTTTTATCTTTTAAAATAATTCTTTACAAACATTTATACATGAGCGGAAAGAAGGCTAACTCTTCTTCGAAATAAAACTAATTTTCATAAAATCGACCAAAAATGTAAAAAGGTATGTCAATTTCAAATAATTATTCGTAGCAAAATGGGACCGATCTAATACATTCTTCGGCCGGTAGAAGCAAAGTTTTTTCAAAGCAAATCAGAAATTTCTAAACGATAACGTTCTCTAAATCGTTTATATACTTCCGTTGCTGTTAACATTTTTTGCCTTACTAAAATTAATAAATAAATTCTAGTTAAGAAAATTATTAACGTAACGTTCAATACATTTTTATAAGAATTCAGTATTTTTTCAGAGCTCACACTATATTTTGAATTTAATATAATTCAAATGTATAAACTCCTTGGGTTAGGTATTCAATAAAAAATTTAAATTAAATTAAAAAAATATGGATAACACTCAATACATTTTTTTGGTTTGATATATGAAACGTTTTGCAATACAATACTATTTAACGCTGTTATTTTAGTGTATGGTGTTAATGCAATTTTCATAATTACACGGAGCAATGAAGCGTACTTAAAAAGCGTAACGCTCAATACACAAGACAGCGAACAACAACAATTAAAACAATTATTTTTTATATATTTCAAAAATTTGATGTGTGAAATAAAAGATGCAAATGAAATTATTCTAAGACCGCTATAAATTTAATCTCGTTTTTAGAAAAATTCATAATTTTTTAATGTTTAAAATCAAACGTGCCTTAAGGAACTTCTTTTAAAAAGGCCCATTCATTCCTTAATGAGTCTTACAGCTATTTTACATTTCAAAGTGTGCGTGTTTATTTCGTTATATATGTGTATGTATTTATGTCACTGTCATCTTAACCAATTGCTGTACATGAGTTCACACTTTTTCAGCAATTCAAATTGTCATTAAAGTAAAACTTAAGATTTATTTTCGCTGTTATTTACGTTAAAAGTTTTTGCACAAAATTCAAATTCTTCCTCATGCTAAACATAAAACAAAGGGAAGCGTTAATTGTTGCAGGAAGTTGTAAAGAAAACATTGCTGCCAGTCATTTTGTTTTTGTAGTTTTTGTTTTGTTTTGGAATTTGAAAATTATTTCGGGCTTTTGTGCTGGAAGTAAAAGCATTTTTGCAAAACTTTATTCAAAATAAATTGAAGCAGGAAAAGTGTATTTGTTGCCTGTAAAATAGTTAAATTTGCAACAAAATAGTTTTAAAAGATTTATTTTCTTTGCATGAGAATGGAAATACGATTAGATAAGATTGAGAAAGGAAATGTGCGATAGTACAATTTCCACGCACAGAGGGTTTACAATGTAGCCCCTGCATACTATGATTTCCTTAAAATGGCAAAAATTTGTAGGATCTGACAGTCACCTCTACCACAGTGCTCCATTAACCTTCACTTCAATTTTATGAAAAGTTAATCTTGCACTTTGAAGTTTTACCAAGCCCACTGTGCAACAGTCTGTCTAGGCTTCTTAGCATTCGACACTATTATTTCGGTCAACGGCAGTTATTTCCTAGTCCCTCCTCATGATCACAAACCTAACAAAGTCGCGAAAGGGCCTTTCTTATACACTGAAAGCAATACATGCAACATTTTACGAAAAAAATTTCGTACGTACTTTTTTCGTAGAATATACGAAACTTTCGTACATATTACGAAACAAAATTAGGCAATTTTTTTTTGAATTTACAAAAGTAACGGAAACCTTCCGTAAACATTTCTCCTTATTAAAAAATATATTTGACGGCAGCTATTTTCTAGTCCCTCCTCATGATCACACAACTTACAAAGTCGCGAAAGGATCTTTCTCATACACTGAAAACAATACATGCAACATTTTACGAAAAAATTTCGTACTTACTATTTTCGTAGAATATACGAAACTTTCGTACATATTACGAAAAAAAATAGGCAATATTTTTTTTGGATTTATAAAGGTAACGAAAGCCTTTCGTAAACATTTTTCCTTATTAAAAAATACATTTGAAATAAAAAATATTTTTAAACTATTTTTTATAAATTGACATATTTTTCAGGTGTAAATAAATAAAACAAAGTTTTAGCTCTTATAAAATAAGCAGAAAATAGTTCAGTGGGTATACCGAAAAAAAATTCATGCAACATATGCACGAAAATGCGCGTACTTATTAAGAAACATTTCGTAATTTCGCACCACGATGAAAAAATTAAAGTAAAAAAAAAGTTTGACTCAACCGGGGCACGAACTCGCAATCTTCTTATTTGAAGACAAATACTATACCCACTAGCCACTTTCTACTTATTTTATAAGAGCTAAAACTTTGCTTTATTTACTAACACTTGAAAAATATGTAAATTTATAAAATATATTTAAATTAATTTTTTTTATTTAAAATAAAATTTCTTGACAAGGAAAAATCTTTACGAAAGGCTTTCGTTACTTTTGTAAATTCAAAAAATATTGCCTAATATTTTTTCGTTATAAGCATGAGTTTCGTATACTCTACGAACAAAGTAATTACGAAAGTTTTTTTTCGTACAATGTTATATGGATTATTTTCGGTGTAGAGTACTTGCCTTGAAATATAAAGATTGCGAGTTCGTACCAAGGTTGAGCCTCACTTTTTACTTTTTTTTCGCACATTTCCTATATTTTACGGAAAAATTTCGTGGTGCGAAATTACGAAATATTTCGTATTATGTTCAAGCGTTTTCGTGCATATATTGCAAGGATTTTGCTGGTGTACACATGTGTGTATGTATGTATGACCCTATGACATCTTCGACACACGTCATTTCACTATTAAAACGTGGGCATGAGAAAAAAACATATGCGGCATCCTTCTCCACGTTACCACCACAACTCGGACAAAACGGACAACTGTCGTGTCCAAATCTGTAAAGGTATGATCTAAAGCACTCATGTCTACTTAGCATTTGTGTTAGACAATAGTCCAAGTCACCATGCGTACGGCTAAGCCACGGAGCTATTTCCGGGATAAGTGAATGTGTCCACCTTCCCTTTGCGGATACAGACCACCTTGCTTGGATCTCTTATTTGGAGATCGATGGGCATCATTCCTGCTATCACCAAAGCCGCTTCGTCGGAGACTGTTCGAAATGCGCAGCTAACTCGTAGGTCAGCCAGTCTATATACTGGACTAATTATGCTTCTATAGGTCTTTAACTTAAGAGCTTCAGACCATATAGGCGAGCATACATAATAACACTTTTTACCACTTCACTCAAATATTTAGAACCCCTAGTATTCGCCATTATTCGAGACAGGGCAGTACATGTTCCCGCGGACTTCTTAGCAGTATATAAAAGATGATCTTTAAACGATAAACGATGATCTATCATTACTCCAAGGTATTTAATTGAGGGTTTTGTCTCAATACAGCATGCCCCAACATTTAATTCTATGGTCCCAATTGATCTGCGACTAGATATTAAGAGCGCTTCCGTTTTGTAGTCAGCAAGTGTCAATACTTGCGTTGGCAATAGTTGCAATATTTGTTAATTGCTTAACCACACTTCTTAAAGCAATGTCGTCGGCAAAGCCGACAATTTTTACCCCATTCGTACATCACATTCCAGAGCAGAGGGCCGAGAACCGACCCCTGTGGCACTCCACCTGTGATTTCATAGCGCCGTAACCCGTTATCGGTGTCATATATCAGAATTCTTTTGCTGAAATAAGCCTTTACCATAGCCAGCAAGTACCGAGGTATATTCATACTTGTAAGGCAGTTCAACGCATTTTTTACGTCAAGCGTAACCACCACACAATACTCCTTCGATCCGTTTCCCCATCTTTTACCTTCGATCGCCTCAGATGCTGTAATCACAACCATGCTTATAGCATCCACGGTTTATTTTCCTTTCCGAAACCCGAACTGGTTATCGGACAGACTTCCAACTGTCTTTATGTACTCTTCTAGTCTCCTGCAAACTAAGCTTTCCAATAGTTTACCAAACGTATCAGTCATACATAGCGGGTGGTAGGATGAGGGATTTTCCAACGGCTTACCCTCCATTGGTAGTATAGCACAAGCCTTTGCCTTTGCCTTTGCCTTTGTATGGATGTATGTATGTATGTATGCATTTTTTTCTATTTCGTTACTTGTTTGAAATTTACAGCTTTTCACATTTCTTTTGGTTACCGTTTAACTCTTTTCGTAAAATCAAATTTTTAGTTTCTCTTAACTTTAACTTGTATTTTTATTGTTACACGTACTTTTTATGATCAAAGGATTCGTTTGTTAAAAATCCTTGCTTCGAATTGCCATGACTAAAATAATACAAGTTTTGTAGAGCTGCACTCAAACAGGCATCAAAAATTTTTTTCAAAACTGAACCATAACATAGACAAAATAGGTAAAAGTTCTATTCTATTTGATATATTTTTTAAAAAACTACAAGAAAATGAAAATATACAAACTTGTTTGCTTTTGATGTGTGCCAGATGAAAGTATGTAAATTGTTATTGTGGTGATTGGTGCAGCATGCCACAAGTAGTTTGGAATTGCAGAGATCAAAGGTGATAAAGGAAATCCTATATGTGAACTAAAGTGAATGAACATTGATGCAAAGGCTTAAAGTGCAACTATATGAACTGCTACTTTCAAAGGACAGTACAGTGGAACGAGGAACCTAAAACAATGGTGTGCTGATTCGCGTTTAGCGCCAGAAATTGCTAAAGAAAAAGCTTTCAGTTTTAGGGAAGGAATAAGTTTACCGAAATTTTGCTGTTTATTTTGTTAAATATACGATTTAGATAAAAGTCGGTAAGACATAAGCTGTTGGAAACTTCACAGACAACTTTTTTCAAGAATTTTTTTTTTAAATACTGTATTTATTAAGTTATGAGAGATGAAAGACAAAAAAGGAGCATTTGCCTAAACTTCAGTGGGCGTGCGACACACATTGATCTTAAATGATTGACCTGAACTTTTTTTTATGATACATAGTTTTTAAATACCCATCGTTATGAGACTTTAAGAAATCAAAATTTTATATTTTTACGGCCATTCTAGTATACCAATCAACTCGCGATCGAAGTTATTTATGTGCAAGACATTTAATTTACTCTTCTTATATTTAGCATTAATGACAGTGCGTTCAAATTTTCCATGAACTATTTTTTACTTCATTTTTAAAGTTATAAAAATATTTATATATTATACTTTTCTATATATTTTTAATATTTTCATTATTGTTAGTTACTTTGTGCTGAAAAGAAACAAAGTTCATCATATATGAATTTGTTAAATGTATTAGTATGTTACATTTTAATATGATCCAACATCATAAAGTGTAATTTTATTTCAAAGGACATATCCCAGTAAAAAACTTGCTTCCAATAAAGCAGGTTTCTACTATTATGGAATAAAAGTAGCGCTGACAAAGCTGCTGATATCGCTGCTGATTTTTGTATGGCGAGTTCCCGGATTGGAGTACTACATTTTCGCTCACAAAAGCGCTTTTCAAGCGCTGAAAATCATCAACATTTTCAGCACTAGAACTGAAAATATATAAAAAAATGGTTCGATGTGGATTGGCGTCGTTAACGCCATTTTGAATTTTTCTTATTTCGTTACTTTATTTATTTTTATTAATATCATATTTTTACTCAATGTTTGTTATTTTAACTTCAACTGGTATCGAACTAAGAATCTTCAGGTTTGAAGTCTAACGTACCAATCACTCGACCAAAAACACTGTTGCAAAACGGCACGAAGAAACTCAAATAAACTTACTCTTCATTCTCGCTTATAAACCTGCTTTGGATCAGCACTATAAAATCAACTTTTTTGTATAGCTTGTGTATGAATCTTTTGTGTAAGTAAAAAGCAAATACTTTTCTCGCTTCAAAACTTGCATTGTTGTGGCGCTATGAAATCAGCTTCCGAACAAGCTCATATTTTAAAGCGAATTATGAAGCGTTTTATATCTTTAGTGCTTCAAAAAACATGAAAATTTTTTACTGGGTACAATATAAATACTATATGATATAAATATGTATGCATGTATACATATTAGGAATATAAAAATATTGCTACATTGAAAGAATTTTCTTCGTAAGCTCTGTGAATTTCGACATTAATCCGAGGAACAATTTTGTTAAAATTCAAGCAACGTCAAGCTTCGTTGGATTAATGAAATAAGTTTAGTTGAAATTATTTGATATAATATTTCACCAAATAACTACATGTAATAGTTTCATTTATCCAACAAAATAATATCGCAAAATCAATGAAAATATTTCTTTATTTTAACGAAATTGTTTCATTATTTTACCAAATTTATTTCATTATTTTAATGAAATAACTTCATAATTTTTTTAAATTATGTTGTTATTTTAATGAAATCATTTCGTTGCTTTAATTAAATTATTACATTACCAAGTACACTGAAAGAATTTCGTTCATAAATTCTGTAAATTTTGACATTAAAATAATGAAAAATTTCATTTAAACTGAACCAATGTCACGCTTCGTGGGATTAATGAAACAAGTTTCGTTAACATTATTTTAATGAAATTTTAATGTATACATATTTTATTGTATGTATATAAAAATATTGCTACTTTGAACTAATTTTCTTCATAAGCTCTGTGAATTTCAAAATTAATGCAAAGAAAATTTTTTTTAAAAATTCAGGCAACGTCACGCTTCGTTGAATTAATGAAATAAATTTAGTTGAATTTATTTTGTTGAATATTTCATTAAATAACTACATGAAAAGTTTCATAAATCCAATGTAATAATTTGGCAAAATAAAGGAAAATATTTCATTATTTTAACGAAATTGTTTCATTATTTTACCAAATTTATTTCTTTATTTTAATGAAATAACTTCATAATTTTTTGAAATTATATTGTTATGAAATTATTTCATTATTTTAATTAAATTATTAGATTACCAAGTACACTGAAAGAATTTTGTTTATAAATTCTGTGAATTTTGACATTAATCCAAAGTAAAATTTCATTAAAACTCAACCAGCATCACGCTTCGTTGGATTAATGAAACAAGTTTCGTTAAAATTATTTTAGTGAAAATTTAATTAAATAAATTAAATAACTTCATTGCTTCAATGTAATAATTTCACTAATCCAATGAACATATTTCATTATATTGGTGAAATTATTTTATTCTTTTAATGAAATTATTTTATTCTTTTAATGAAATTATTTCATCATTTTAATGAAATTCTGGCATTGTTCCATTGAAACTTTCTAAAGTAACTATGGAAACTTGCGAAGTATTTTTAATGAAATTCTTTAATAATATTCGTGAAATTTCACATATATTGTAAAATATTTCATTAAAATTGTGAAAAAATTTAACGAAATCTTTTCATTGGACTTATGAATCGAAATTCTTTCAGTGTATGCACTTATTTATGTAACATAGTATAAAATGATGCATGCAAATTATTGTTGTTGATCTTTGTCATGAAGCCATAAACTATTCGGAATACATTTTTTGGATTCATTTGTCATGAATATGTACAAAAAAATTTCCATTCAGAGTATTTCAATTTATTTATTAAATTAATTTTTGTACCAGTTTTCTAATAGATTCTACAACCAAATATTTGTGGTAAAAAAAGTAATTTAAAATATTTAATTGTTTTTTTAAGGTAGAAAGAAGCAATACCTGCACTTAAAAACTTGCTTGCAGAAGAAATTTTTTTAAATGTCTCCTTCGTGCCGTAATGTAAGCTGTTAATTTTTCACATTAAGAAACTATGAATTTTTGCAAAAACGAGATACAATTTTTAATGGTTTTAGAAGATTTGCATTTGCTTCTCTTATTTAACACATCTAATTTTTTAAAAATATTAGAAATTGTATTTTTTAAATTGTTGTTCTCCGCAGTCTTGTGTATTGAGCGTTACGTTTTTTTGGTACACTTCATTGATCAGTTTAATTATTAAAAACACTAAGATAACAGCGTAGGTTTTTACTTCTAAATATTTAAAAGTTTTGTGAACTTCGTATACATAATAGTATTATATTGCGAAATATTTAATCAATCAATCATCGCTTGTATCCAAAAAAATGCATTGAGTTTTATCAAAATTTTTTTAATATAATTGAAATTTTTTACTGAATACCAAAGGAGTTTGTGTTAAAATACATTGACGATAAAAGAACATTATCTGTTTACAAATTTCTGATTTTCTTTGAAAAAAAATTTTGCTTTTTTCGTACTGTGGGTTGTTATATTTTCGAGAATGTATTAGGTAGGTCGTCTTTTGCTACGAATAATTGTTTGAAATTGACATAACTTTTAACATTGTTGGTCGATTTTGTCAAAGCTAGTCTTATTTGAAAGAAGATTTAGATTACTTTTTGTCTATATATAAATATTTGTAAATAATTAATTAACATTTCTTATTTTTCCATGTGTACCCAAGTCAAAATGGTAAAAGTGTTCATAACTTTTAATTTCGTCCTGCGGTTATTATAAATTTTTGTGTTTAGAGAGTAGATGTATAGTACTTTCCAACACACTACTCATATTTTGTGGTATATTTTTTTTCGCAAAAATCATTTTCGGAACAACCGCGAAAGCAAATGTAACGCTCAATACACAAAAATTTTTTAAAAATCCAAAAATATAATTTTATTTCAGGATATAGGCTGTTTTTTTACCGCCAACAAACGTACACTGTGTGTGAGACACACAGCCTACCTATTCAGCCGCGAAGCACATACACAATCAAAGAGTAAGATAGTGTAAATTTGCCCACCGCTGGCTTAGAATAAGAATCACGCATATAAAAAAATTTTTTTGTTAAATATTTTAAAGACTTTGCAACAGAATGTGTTTTCTTGTATGTGTGAGGTATAAGCATAACTTCGTTACCTGTGGAAAGCCTAAAGTTTTTTTACTGTGAAGGTAAACTGCCTATGGTGGGCTAGGACACACTAACACCTAGCCAACCTCGATATTTAATAATTTGCCAATATTTTCTGTAAATCTTTGTCAATATTTACTACAACAAGAAATTTCTTATATTTGAATTAATTGCTTTCAAAGTGAAAAATTTCACTTAAGCTGAAAAATAAATTTACTTACTTTATAGTTGAATTCTCTTAAATTGAAACAAGTGCAGGCAGCTAAACAGCACAGCGTAAAAAATCAATACACTTGACCTTTATGCGTGAAAGAGCTCCAACCAATACAACAAAGAAACAATAACGGAAAATGTTCCAATAGAATGGTTTACAATAGATTTTCACTGAAAACCACTTGAAATTGAGCTGAAAAAAAGAATGAAAAAGAACAGAGAAAAAAAATTTAACAACAAATAAATATGTACTTGTCATAGAATAAACTAAAACAAACAAAATATCATAGAAAACTCTTCAAAGCTTTTAGAAAATAGTACAAAAATTCATATAACAAAAATATTTTTTGCTTTAAATAAAACATTCATTATATTGGAAAAACAATACAGATGCTGAAAATATTCAAATAATAAAAAATAACCAACTGTGAAATATTAAAAATTTATGTAATAACAGAGTGTAAAAATAGATATATTTTATTTTTCAAGTTGGTGTTTGGTTTTTTCAGCTAGTTTTTATGTTTTTTTGAAAAGAAACCTGGATGATAGAGAAAATATAAAATATTTTTTATTTGCATAAAAAAAATATTTAGAAAAAATAATAATGAAAGCAAAAATGTATGTGTTTGAATGGATATTTATTAATATCTTTGATGTCAATGAAGCCTCTGCAATAAAATAAAACCAATCATAATATCAATATACTAAGCAATAGTGAATGTGTGAACGTCTAGTAGTATTATATTGCACAGTGGGACTAAAAATAAATTAATTGTCCACTCGTTTGAACCGAATGAAAACAATCTCTTTATGTACATATGCAAAACCTATAAAATTTAGCTTATAAAATTTTGCTCAGCCAAAAAGTATCTGCTTCGCTTAATAAGGATTTCTTTGAAAAAATCTAAGTCAATGTAGATTGTTTGTTTTACCTATTCACTGCCGCACAAATTTTAAACCTTTTTATGAAAAATATTTTATTACTAAACGTTTATTTGTATTTATTTAGATCCAAGCGATAATGCAAAAATGTGCTTAACACTTTGTTAAAAAAGAAATACAAGGGAAATACTTTAGACAAGCTTTAAACACTGAAAGAATTTCGCTTAATAAATCAAATGAAACAATTTCAAGCCAAATGAAACAATTCTAAGGAAATATTTCGGAATAGTGAAATTTCACGAATATTGTGAAAAAATTTCATTGAAATTGCTTCATTAGCTTTCTAGTTTCGTTAGAAAGTTTTATTGGATTTATGACAACCGTATTTTGCCGTTTTATGGAAACTCATATAAGTATTGGCAAATGCTTTAGTGGGTACTTCAAAAGCTTGAAATATATAATCCTAAAAGCAAAAAAAAAATAAATGTTAAGTTTTTGAATTTCATAATTTCTATGAACGCATAAATTCATAGTTTTAATGAAAAATTTCATTGAATTTATGAATTACCTTAAAAAGCTTGAAATATATACTCCTAAAAGCTAAAATATAGAAAAATGTTAAGTTTTTGTATATCATAGTTTTGATGAAAAGTTTCATTGCATCTATAAAAGACCAATAAAACTATTCACATATACATTTCCTTAAAAAAACGCACTTTCATTTATTTTAATAATTGTCAATCAAAAGCAAACATCAAAAATAATTTTGTGTGATTGTTGTTATTATTGTTTTATTATTAGCTTAAGTAGCTAAGACGTTGCCTATAAAGCATATGATAATAATCATGATTCTGAGATCTATCTATGATCACCAACATTATAAATTTTTCTGATATGCATTACACAGGTAGTCTGGATCTGTATTTTACGAAAAGCACTATTATATACGAATATAATTATACTTTCTAACATTAAAAAAGAAAGTTTTATCTGTTGCGGGTTAACCATGTCTATATGCCTGCATTTTATTGGTGCTTTGTCAAACCATCAGTAGACTTAAGAAATACGTTTGAAAAGTTTAATAAATTTAATAAAAAAAAATAAAAATTATCGCAGGAGAAAATTAAGAGTTATGACTCAAAATTTCGAGTCTTTTAAAATAATTTTTTACAAAGATTTATACATGATTAAGCAAACTTTTAACATTGTCAGATGATTTTATTAGAATTTGTTTTATTTAAAAGAAGAATTAGCCTACTTTTTAACCATGTATAAATCTTTGTAAACAATTATTTTAAAAGATAAGAAATTTTGAGTTTTCCTTGGGAACCCTAGTCAAAAATAGAAAAATGGTCATAACTCTTAATTTATTCCTAGGATTATTTTTATTTTTTTATTTTAGAGAGAAGATACAAAGAGCTTTCATACCATATATTCAGCTTTCATGGACCATTGTTTTCATAACAATCACAGTCAGACTACCCCTTATAAGTGTCTACCGCACGTATTTGTAGCATGGAAATGTCAATATACTAGAATAAAACAATTAATCTAATGAGCCTACTTCATAGTGTAATTGTTTCATTAAAGTAGTGAGCTAATTTCATTGAAATAATGACTTAGTTTAATTAATATAATGAAATAAATTCATTATAATAATGATATAATTTTATTGAAATAATGAACTAATTATGTCAAAATAATGAAATAGTTTCATTACATTGGATCAATGAAATTATTTCATATATTTGGTGAAATTTTCATTAAAATAACTTTAATGAAACTTCTTTCATTAATTCAACGAAGCGTGACGTTGGCTAATTTTTAATAAAGTTTTTCATTGGATTAATGTTGAAATTCATAGAATTTATGAAGAAAATTCTTTCAGTGAAGTTAACAATAAGAAAACTTAATACTTTTATAAATTTTTTGCAGTATTTTTCAACACCTTCACTTATTTTTTTTTTATTTTAAAATAAAAATTAAAGCCCCCTAAGACGTTTTTTTATAAAGTTGCTGAAAACTGTTTTTATTATTAAATTCTTGCAATATTGTTTTTCTTTTTTCCTACTTAATGTATGTACATTCATACATGAGAACCTTATCCTGTAAAGGTGAGCGCGATTAGACTTGTGTGTGTGACTTTAATAAACAGATGTTTTTCTTTTTTGCCGCAGGATAGAAAGCCGTCCGTGAGTTAAAGACGGATATGAAACAGTCAATTCATACGAGCTTCTGTGCATATCAACTTACAAACATATACTCTAAATACATGATTTTACACGAATGTGATGATAACAAATGCGTATAAATTTTGAAATGTAAAAAAAAACAATAGAAAAATACCTGGATGTTATTTATGTACATTTCAAGGTGAAATGTAAATAACTAGGATCATATATATTAGGTTTATTTCTATTTGTCTAAAAAAATAGCACTTGCACAAGGACGCTGGTAAATTTTATGGGATTTTTTTCTAGGGGTAGAAAAGTCCAGGTGATAACTGAGCTTTTGTTGCTTCATATGATGAATCCTTAATAACATGAGGTTCATAGAGTTTATAAACTTTAAGTATTTTTTACAATCTTCATGTAGCGTAATGATGATCCTGAAAGCCTACATCTATTAAAGCAGGGTGAGTCAGTTTTGTTTTTAACGTAGTTAAAAAAACACAATTATTTTGAAAGTCGTTGTTTCTTTATCTATGTAAAGGTGACTGACCACATAAAGTGTTATGTATTCTTGGTGGATGTATGTACATATAAAGAGTAGTGTGAAAATAAACATCTGTGTGCAATTTATTTTTATTTTTGAGCTTTAACAAAATGTATGCATTTCGAAATACTAAAAAAATTCTAATATAAATTTCTGATCTATCGCGAATAGGAGTCTTAATAGTACGCCCCACTGTATGCTGTATATAAATCGTCTTAAATATTGCTATTCTGTCTTAAGTTGAAGTCATTTAATTTTTTCTCTTAGTCTGCCATCAAAACTCTTAATTACAAGTAGCAAGCATCGCATTTATAACAATAAAATAAATAAACAGAAAATAGAACACATACGATTACCCAGAAATGACCTTAATAATGTGTCTCAAATACTAATTAAGATCATATTTCAAGACACTCTACAATACATACATGGATGATTCTAATGTAACTAATATATACATTTATGAGAAGAAGGGATTTTTATTATAGTTCAATGGTTCCTGAAAATAAATTATATTTTTAGATTTTTTAACATTTTTGTGTATTGACCGTTACATTTGCTTTCGTGGTTGTTCCAAGAATGATTTTAGCGAAAAAATACATCACAAAAAGTGAAAATAGGGTTTGAAAGCACTATACATCTACTCTCTAAAAACAAAAAATAATAACAGCAGGACGAAATTAAAAGTTATGACCACTTTTTCAATTTTAGCATGGGTTCACAAGGAAAAATAAAAAAATTTCATGTTTTAAAATAATACTTTACATGGGCAAAAAGTAGGCTAACTCTGCTTTCAAATAAGACTAATTTTAATTAAATCGACCGACAATGTCAAAAGTTATGTCAATTTGAAATAAATTTTTTGTTGCAAAATACAACCTACCTGACACATTCTTCGAAAATATAACAACCCACAATGAGAAAGAGGCAAAAATTATACAAAGAAAACCAGAAATTTGTAAATTTGTAAATTTATAGAAAAATAATAAAAAATTTTTTTTTTAAGTAACGCTCAATATATTTTTATACCAATTCAATATTTTTTTAGGACACATACTTTTATAGCGTATTTTTAATTGGCCTTATCTGTCTCGAGTTAGGGTGAGATATATTGATGTAATATATGCATTGATGATGCCTTGTCATCAGAATTTTGACATCAATGTTATGGCAATAAAACGAAAATGGACATCAATCTCAAGGCAAACGTCATTATAGAAATTTTTAATAGTTTATGTGTCATATCTGCTATGACTGGAATTACAACAATGCCACTTATTATATATTGTTAAGTAATGCCCATTAAAAAACTCCGTTTGTGATAGAATAAAATTGAAAATATGGTGCATTAAGGGCTTTATTTTCCACATCTTTTTATTTAAAAGACAGAAAATTTTTTTGCAGACCAGTGAAATTGGCGTTCAACATATTATACAATTTGTAGTGCTAGCTCAACCGCTTTAAAAAAATTTCCAATTTCTTTATCTAAAAGCTCAAAAGAATACCTAAGAACTTTTAACCCTAAAATATTTATATTAATTTTAATATCGACCATATGAGATTATATCAGACATATTGCACACAGTGCAAGATTTTCATTTAAACAACTGAATGTTGTTCAAATTACTTCTGAAAATGTCGAACATATATTCTTATTGATGCAGTTAAAAAGTATCTCCTTAAAAACAAGCAACACCACAAAAATCATGATACGAGTAATGCGAATGTTCAAACTCTTTCAATGTAGGCTTCAACTAAATCGTTATGCATTAACATTTTTTAATTTCTTATGTGTATTGTCTATTGTATTACTTTTTGTTTTAATTATGTGAGAATTAAATTGAATGGCCAAACTTTGACACAATCTATTCTCACCCATAATACACAAACAAACATGCATAAAGTTTTGTGCCACTGATGCAATGCAACTGATGATGCTGCTATTTCTGGTAGGGATGATGACGATGCTGATGTTGGCGATGATGTTAAGTTTTTAAAAACTCACATAAATCTAACTTAAACTTTTAATATTGTTGCTGCATTTTTATAATGTGTTTAAGACAACAAACTCCAACAAGCAAACAAACAATATAAAAACAAGAGACACAACATGATGTTGCAGCAGTAGCAGTCGCAACAAAAAGTTGGTGCGAGTTTCTTATTTTTTTTTATTTTTTGTTTGCAAAACAATTTTATTGTTTTAAAAACTTGAATATTACAATGCAAGAAGTATTATGTGGAGAATGTGAAACGTTCGAATGTGCATCATGAATTTTTTATGTGCATGATAATGTTTTTAAACTTTTAATTTTTGTTTCTTGTTTGTGTTAATATGTAATAATAATTTTGTATTATGCTGCAAAATATTTTGTTGTTAGTTGCGCATGCTGTATATTTATGTATATAAATAAAGATACAAAATGTTGAAAATTTAATTGACCAACACATAATGTGTGAAATGTTATTGTTTCCGAATTACTTTAGTTTGAAATGAGACTGTTTATTACTTGAATAATCTGGCTATAGCATGCTGGCTTTGTGTAAGGTCCCCACACCGAAAAAATAAACTTAATTTTCAGTAAAGAAATTCAATGAATTAGTAAATATTTTGTCTAGAAACAGACCTACAAAAATATTTGTAAATACAGACAGAAACGTTTCAACAATTTCATAAAAAACTGGGTTTTTCAGTATACAAATTGTCCAAATCTATAAAAAACTTTGTTTAAAAATATTTTCAAATTCTAAACAAAATAGTTTACTGAATCGAACAAAAATATTTACTTGATATTTTGTAATATATGAAACAAACTTTTTGTCTGAGTCAGTAAAAACTTTTTTTGAAAATATTTTTAAGTTTTATATAATAACATCATCATCCATGAAGCATTTATGAAATTTCACTTTGTTAAATGTGTTCAACTCTATTCCCAATATTCATAAACGATTGGTAAAGTTAATGAATGCATTAAGATCGGGTTTCCCAGACAAAATTCGTATAATAAACCAACATTAGCTTTAATGAATATTTAAGAATCTAAAGACCATAAAAAAATTAATTAGAATTAACGCAACATTAATGAATTGATTCAGTCAGAAATTTTCAGTAAACAAACTTGTTATAATCGCACTCTTTTTGCTATCGTTGTTGTTGTTGTTGTAGTTATTTATGTGTATGCATACAGCAAAAACTACTGCTTCAATCGAAGCAGGTTTGTAAGGTCGAAAAGCGCTCCGAACATGTATGATTTTTGTTTGCGATGTCCCACTTGAGAGCTCATGTTTTTATACATAAAACAGCGCTTCTTACCAAACATCAAAAATGATCTAAAATCATGTCTCTTCGTCTTATTGCCCCATCCAATTGTGTCATAGCTAAACTACATACAAAACAAATCGTGATTTATTATAAATCTCTCTCCGCCTTGCAATAAGCGAGAAATGTAGAAAAGAGCATTCTTTAAATGTCTTTCGAGCTTTTAAATGTGTTAGTGTTTATTGGAAACAATGCGTACGACAATCGCATGTTAAATAAGTGTAAAAATCCGACTAATTTACTAATTTAAACGATATGAACACTGAGAGATTTTCGTCATCTTGTTGAGCATTCTCGGAAGCGCTTTAAAGCATCGCATGTAAAAGGCATGAACATTTTTTACTACTTCTCGAAATATGATATTTTTTGCTGGGTGTCGTTGCCGGGGCTGTCTTTTTACGAGACAGAAAACTAGTTTTTGTTATTGTTTTTGGAGTTTGCGTTTCACTGATTCAGTAAAGAACATTTACTGAAAATACAATTTTATTTTAGAGAAACTTTTGTTTGAAAAATTTTTGGTGATAATGTTTTCTGTGCATGACAGCAAAAAATAATATAGGCCTATTACACTGTACAAGAAAATAATAGTAACATAGTTCTAACGACCGATTCTGGCAGAGGACGCAAAAGTTTATATCTCGGATTTATTTTGGGGGAGTAAAAGTTCCCCACTTTTGCACATAAATAGTTAAAGTGACTCGGCATGAAAAATCTTGTAAGACTTTCGCTTAAGGTATAAGATGTGTTTAGCACTTTTATGAAAACCCATTGTATGGGCCTTTTGGTTCCTTTCTTAAAAAAGAGCAAAATACTCCCCTCCATCGGCTATATAGCGGCATGAAATGCTCTACAAAAATATTTGTCATAAAATTCTACAATAGGTTTTCAGAGACATGCAAGCCTCACGCTCTGCTTGAATGTCAGAAATCATTTAAAACTTAAAATTTTTTTAAGGGTACTTATTCACAATTAGTACTCGGCTAGGATATCTGGCAAGCCTTACGTTTAAGATATAAGATGTGTTCATGTTTTTATGTAAAGCATTAAGCGGAACATTTTTGTAAAACATTTTAGCCCACTATACTATATCGCCGCTGGAGGGAAGAGTTTTGCCCCTTTTTTAAGAAAAGGACAAAAAGAGCCAATGTTACACAAAATTTTTTCTCGTAGTGTTTTATATAAAACTGCTGAACACATTTTATATCTTAAACGTAAAGCTTACCTACGTCGGGTCACTTTAACTATGTATGTGCCAAAGAAGGAGATATTTAATTCCCCATAAAATGAATCGTAGATATAGAATCGTAGATGTACACATATTTTTTTATGGAGCCGCTCTACCAGATCGTTTGAACTTTGTTATTTTGAAAAAATTTATCTTTGTTGTACAGTGTAGTAGCCGTCAACTATGTGCTGGTATATGTATTTAGCCCATGTGGACCATATGAAAATTGTAGCCTAGGATCCTCACTATTCGAAAATATAAGTCGCATTGTTCAATTGTATTTGTGAATTTTTTACATAACTTTGAAAATTTAACTTAAGTAAATCTTTGACTATCTTAAGTAAATTTTTGACTATCTCTGAGAGATTTTGGCCATGTTTGGTCACATCTTTACTTGTAGCTCATGTGGACCATATGGAAACGGTAACCTATGATCCACACTATACGAAAATATAAGTCGCATTGTTCAATTGTATTTGTGAATTTTTTTACATTACTTTGAAAATTGAACTTGAGGAAATTTTTGACTATCTCTGAGAGATTTTGGCCATGTTTGGTCACATCTTTACTTGTAGCCCATGTGGACCATATGCAAATTGTAGCCTAGGATCCTCACGTTTGTGCTTGTTAAGATAAAGGGAATACAAAGATGAGGTTGCGTTTTCCTGCCCTGATTTAAAATAACAAAACTAATTAAAATATTAATTGAATTAATTACAAAATTAATTTAACTAATTAAAAAATTAATTGAATTTTAAAACTATATAAAAATATAATTTTTTATTACATTCTCTTAAAACGAGATTTATTTGTTGACGGTTAAGCAATGTCTACATGCATTTCATTGGTGCTTTACTAAATCATCAGTAAAATTGGGAGAATATCTCAAATAAAAATTTAATCAATTCTCTTAAAACGCCAGACTACTTGCGTAAATGCAAAAAAAAAATTGATATGACAAGTTCTTTTACCATTTCATAGTGTTTTGATGTAAAATCTGTTGATGGCGCTGTTCTAAAAGAACATTGAAATCAATTAAAATAAACATTAATTTAATTACAGTATTAATTAAAAGTAAACAGTTTATTGTTAGCATTTCGAATTTTCGCAACCCTTTTCCGTGTCGAATGTCATCATAAGATTTCGAAAAAATACAATGCTACTAAACTGGCTAATATTCGCCATCTCCGAAAATTCTTTGCATCTTGTCTAACTAAATTCCATCTTTAGTACATATTTACCTTGTGCTAAAGCATCGATACAAATTTAAATAAAAAATTTAAAAAATGTATACTTGCATAAACAAATTGAAACTGCAATCTTTATTTTATTATCTATTGATTTTCTTATATCTTCATATTCGTTTTAATTTAATTCTAAAATCTTTTTGCTGCAACAAAATTATCTGGCAAATTTCAATGCCAATGAGAGGAGCTGTAAGACTTAAAACAAAGTTAAACTTTATTCTCGTTTGTATTCTTATCTGTGTGTCGTTGGTATTCGTGGCAAGTTAACACATTTAGCATTCTTGCAACTTTTTTTTAAACAGCGCAACTTCAAAGTAAAGGGGGAAAATACTCCGCAAAAAGAAAAACAACTGTAAGAAAATCAAATATTTAAAGCATTTGCTTAGAGTGTTGTTTTCCTTCTCTCTTTTCTACGTTTCTGTTGTTTTCCCTTTTGTTACAGCATGCATGAATTTTTCACATGCAATCAGGAAATTAAAAGAATGGATAGATTGTTTCTAATCGAATTTAAAAATAAGTTGGTACTTTATTTCTTTTTGAGTCGAAAATAATTAAAAAATTGCAAATGTTTTATTTTTTAACAGTTTTTTAAAAAATCGAAAATTGCATAATCTTACTATTTTTATTCACAGAACATGGCAATGTCATTGGAGGCAAGTACTTACCACATTTGATTACAAATAACAAGTTATAACCCTACGGTAAACGGAACTGACACAAAACAAGTCACGTGACCGGTCCCCAGGTGGTAGGGAACAGTCCGAGTTCTAACACTTCCAATAGGGCGGACCAGCCACTTTTACATGGGGATGGCATAGGATGGGGTTAATTGATACTTTGTATGCACCTTGTAACTTGTCCCTGAACTATCTTGTAGAGTCCTAATCGGCGTAGAATAATATAGATTATATATAAATATTATTCCAAAATTCAGCTGTAATTATCGAGTAATTTATTTTTTTATTGTTACAAATCCAAATAGAAATTGTATTTTATTTTTAAGCGGTGTCTTTGATAGGATTCGAACCGACAACCTCCGGCATGACAGGCTAGTACACTAACCACTCCATCACAAGGGAACATTTATTTCAATGTTATAAATACCAGTTAAGCTGGAGTTAATGTCTAAATATAGTTGCGGAAGGTTCCTGAGTGGTATGGCAGTCTCATTGAAGGGACGCAATTAATATTATATAGATACTATGTGATAGGCCTTAGATCCAGGTGCATCGAATTTGTTCAGTGCCGTTTACCACAATACTAGCCGGGGTACCAACTAAATTGACTAAAAATGGTTAATAGGTGACCATTTACACAACACGTCTTTTTTCACCATTCACTACTCCTTATTTTTGGTACCAGTCTCATTTTCTCGAGTCATAGGACGAGTACTTTTGGGTTATTTGTCAGCGAATTTACCGCAGGGAAATTTCAATATTTAGAAGGCATTGAATACTCAAAACACAATAAAAATTAAATGTCTCAGCTAAGCATTGAACTCATGCCGGTAATAAATTTGGAACTTCTAAACTGCAGATTGGATTTGGAGCTGAAACTTATTAGAGGAGGAGTTAGGCTTTATAAGTCGTGTCTCGATGGTCTTCTAGCTTGAGCACGAGAGGAGCTACAGTGGCTGAAAGTTGATCATCTCGGGCTCAAACAAACTTCTGAGGCTTGTAAAATTTTTTAGCATTTGATCGAGAGTTGTCTGAGAAAATCGGTTACTTAATTTATTATGAATCCTTTCATTTTCTATTCTGTATTTCAAGTAAATATTTTGCTATTTTCTTGTTGCTGTTATTTTCTTAAAATGGTTGGTAGATGTTTGCTGGGGTTGCTGGCTAAATGCATGCTGTTTATCTGTCTGTCTCTCTATCTGGTTGTTAGTCTTGTCAGTATGTTTACTTATCGTAGATTTGTAGGTTTGTTCGTTTAGTAAGTATGGCATAAAATATGTGACATGCGGGAATTTTTGAAACCAGTTTTCTATCAAGTTTACACAGCATCAAAAAAACAAAAAAAAAAAAAAACAAAAAAACCAAGCCAACAAGGAGTGAGTGGGTTTGAAGTCATGAGTCTGTATGTACAAAACAACATATGTGCATTTACGCTCAAACACACATACATTTTTCAAGTATTTGTAGTGTTGTATGTTGTTTGTTTAGTAGTTCGATTCTTTTTGGTATTTTTAAGTTCTTGTTATTTTTACCCAGTTTATTTTGTTTCTTCTCTCTATTGAATTTTATTTATTCTTGTTTTTGTAAGTTTTTAAGGTTTTTTCTTCGGTAGTTTTTTTTAGCAGTTTGGCCAAAAGCTTAAGTTTAACAAGAACAAGCTAGAGATTTTAAATGTTTGTTTTGGGTTGCTTTTAGTTTGTTGGTTTGTGTGTTTTAATTGGAAAAAAAAATTTGTCAAAAACAAAGATGTTACAGGAACTAAACTTTTTTGTTGTTAAATATTAATATGAATTTTGTATGAAGCGAAGTCATTATTCAATTTTTTTTATTTATCTGTTATGAAATAATTATAGCAGAATAACTTATTTTAAATTTTGATTAGCGTAGGAAAATTGCATTTCAGAAAAAAGCCAAGCTTAATAATTTTTATACGAGTTCAGAAGAAGGAGGAGATTGGTTACCAATTCGTTTGTTTTTTTTTTGAACTTTTGTTCCCTCAGACCGATTTAAAATTTTTTAGCTAACAAGAAAGGATATCTTTCATTTTTATTAAATTTTCTTTTGACTTTGTTTTTCGGCCAACCGTCTTATATGCCTCCCTTTTTGTTTTAAAATCGATATTTTTGAAGAATTATTTAAGTCCGTTTTCTAAACACTGTGCGTTTTAAAATAGGTTTTTTATCTCAAGTAGCTTTTCACAGATTAAAGTACATAATTTATTGAATATATTTTATATCAGCTGTCAAACCAGGCCAACTTGAACTAGTTTTTATTGTAAAAGTCTGCATAATAAGTTTGCATTTAAATACAAATTTAATCAACATTTTTTTATTTCTTTACAGAATTAAGACATTGTGGTTGTTTTGTTTCACATGGAAAAAAGCAACAAAAATGTTAAAGTTTTAATAACACTGTGCAACAAAATCAAATAATGCTCTAAGTACTGATTGTGGCAGAGGGAGCAACAAAAAAAAAAAAAGAATTCACGTTTATTAGAGTTTTGAAAGTTCTGACTTTTGTTTTGGGAGAGTTTAATTAACACGCCCTCATTTGCCACGTTTTATGAATCGGATAAAAAAGTGTGTAATTATACTAGGTTAGGTTAGGTTGTACAGGCTGCTTCCGTACACTTGGGTCCATGGTTGGTCCCATTGTGTTACCTGTAAGTAGAAGAAAAGAGAGGGAGGAAAGAGAGAGGAGAAAGAGAGAAGGGAATGAAAAGAAAAAGAAGAGAAGGTATGGCAATCACTCGCCAGAAGGGGATGGTTCAGAGCTGCACTGCGCCTTATGAAAAGGCTAAATTTATTGGGGTTCGTCGTTGCCAGCTCAGATAGACTGACGAAGGACTGCTGACCGAGTTATGTCAGCCGCTGGTTCTCCTGCGAAGGGCAGAGGCAGAGGCAAAGGAGATGAAAGATGAGAGATGAAAGATCGTCTCCTCTTCCTCCTCATCCCGACACCTTCTACAGAAGTCGTGGGACGTTAGTCCCATTAGCTTGACATGGTTGCCGAATTTGCAGTGACCTGTGATCGTTGCGACGATGTCTTTCTGGTGTGATTTCTGAAGTCTTAATAGATTTCTAGTGCGGTCTGAATCCAGCCTTGGCCAGATCAGCCTGGAGATCCTACAAGTAGGTTCATTGAACCATCTGGCCTGTGCCAGGATATGGAAAAAGTTTTGGATTTTCTGCTTGCAGGCGTGTAGGGGAATACTGCAGAAGACATCACTGTACGGCTCTGGTAGTGTCGTCCCCTTTTTAGCTAGTTCGACAGCGGTGCAGTTGCCTGCCTGTTGTGTATACACCTGTTAGGGGGGGACCTGATTGCGGCTTTGCTGTCGGTGAAGATTCGGATATTTCTATTAAATATCTTATGATACCGCAGCCAGTTTGCCGCCTTCTTTATGGCCGATATCTCGGCCTGTAGTATACTACATTTGTCTGGAAGTCTGAAGGAAATTTTGGCTTCGCGGTGTTCAAAGTAGACAGCTCCTCTAACCCTGTCACCCCTCTTTGACCCATCCGTGTAGACATCGAAGTGCTCGACGAGGGCAGGATACCCTTCAGTGGACCTCATTTCCTCCGAGATAGAGAAACTGAAGCCCCTAGAGAATGATGGTCTCGGGGAACCAGATTATCCCAAGAATCAATGATGCTAGTATGACCCCAGCGTGGTTCTGTGGTTCCATGCATTTGTAGCGTGCATACGCACTGCTGTGTTCAGGGCAAGCTTTTTGGTTAGAAGACGGTTAACCAATTAAGCATAGCGAAAACAGCTTTATTAGGCGTGGAGCGTAAAGGCCCTGTAATTAGCATTGCCATGCTGCACATGACTTTCTCAAAACGATAGCGATTGGACGCTGTTTCCGTGGCTTTCCACCATACCACAACGCCATAAAAGAGTATTGGCCTAATGACTGTGTCAAATAACCAGCACACATTGCGAGGTCTAATACCCCACGACGTACCTATAGCTCTATTGCAAATGTAAGCCGTGGCCATCGCTTTCCTGGCTTTGGTTTTTATGTTGGGTCTCCATGACAGCTTGCTGTCCAGGATTATTCCCAGATATTTAGCGCTGTCTTATAGACTCAAGGTTATCCCATTCAGTAGCGGCAATTTGAAATTTGGAGTTTTATATTTACACTCAGTCCACTAGCGATACTTCAATCGCTGAGCTTTTTGAGTGCATATTCCATCCTATGGGAGATTGTATCAAAGTGGGTCTCTGACACTCCTACCGCCACGTCATCTGCGTAGGCAACAGTTTTAGAGCCGAGTGAGTCCGTAGTCCTTAATATCTCATTTACGGTTAAGTTCCAAAGTATGGGTGACAGTACGGCACCCTGCGGAGTGCCTCTTTTGGTCGACATGATTGAGGTTGCCGATCCCATGGAAGCTTTTATAGTTCTACGTGAAAGAAGGTCCGATATGAATCCGTCCGTAAGACTGTTTATGCCAATTTCCACAAGTGCCCCCTTGATGGGTGCTGGCTTGACGTTATTGAAGCTGCCTTCTATGTCTAAAAATGCCACCAGTGTATAATTTTTGAACTCAAGTGTATTTATACTACGAAGCATATTTTTGTGCAACATTTCAGCCCACTTATATTTGGGTAAAAAATATTTTACTCAAATCCGATCATTTTCAGGCGTGACCCATTGAGTTCAGAGTTAAAATTTTTTTAAATTTACCACGTCTTAGATTTTTCCAAATTGTTTAAAAGTTTTACCTACGCCTAATGCAATTATGCTTAATTTTTGTAAATTCAACAAATTTTTGTTTTTGGCCACTAGAGGTCGCTTGTTATAGTTCTTCGAATTGGACCAAAATTGTTACACACGCTTAATGAAAACTCGTTTTACGTGAATTGAATCTAATTTTTGTGAATAAAAAAAATTAACTTTCACCACCTTGGTTAAAACTTTTGCCACATGAGTTTAAACCCAAGTACCATAATAATGCTCAAGGATTATTACTTTTCTGCAATACACCTTAATGCCAATATACGTTTTAATTTACAAGTTACATAAAAGTTAAGAAATTTACTTTCAAAATATTTTCCTTATTTAACAAGAAATATTTTCCTGCGGTTTGCAATTTTATTTATTAAATATTTTTGTCTAAAGTCCAGCAAATTTTATTTATTAAATTTCTTACAAAATGCAACAAAACTAAAATGTAGTCTTATAAAATGAAACGTAATCAAATTAAAATAAAAATGTATAAACATTTCATTATTATCTGCATCTCGGTTTAAACGCAATGACCAAAGACAACAGCATTTACATACATTTTTACAATTTGGAATCTCCATTGTAGATGCAACATGTAAAAAAAAATCAATAAAACCTCAAATGTTGAAAACAGCAGCAGGAAAAATTTAAACTAAACACACTTATTTATAAATTATCTTTCAATAAATAAGTAAAAATATGCAAATACTATATAAAATACATATGAAAAGAAGGAAAAAAAATGCACAAGTGAAAAGAAACTAAACCATTAATTTGTAAATGGATGGTCGGATCAACTCTGTTACAGTCTGTAACTTACAGACACACTTTTTTTATTATCAATAAATAGATACAAAATTAGTGTTTATCACACGAGGGATGCTACTAATATTTTAAACCGGGCTTTCGGCTTTATTCACGCAGTCAAATTTTCGAAATAGAGTGATTTTATATTATCGATTTTTGTTGCAGTATGTGATAATTGAATTGGGGAAAACATAATTTAATTAGTACGCTATCAACTTTTATATGATTATTGAAATGCAAAATGAACATTGTTTCTATTGCCCATAATTTCAACACACAGATATCTAAGGCGTAAAAAAAAGGTGGGTACCGCCGTGGTGTTAGACTATTAGCCGAGGGTCGCGAGTTCGATTCCTGCCAAGACCCTGGGTGTTTCTGCAAAAAAGCCGAAAAAGGCTTTAGCAGTATGTTCGTTTATAAACGTGTGTGCGTTTATAAAAGTTGAAAATATCCAGTACATATCTTAACCTACGCGGTAAATTAGCATTTTTTTAATCCTCACCTATAAGTTAAAATTGTCAAATATTTTTAAGCCATAGAAAATTATGCACGGATAGATTTCTATTTGATAAAATTACGGGCATAAATCTGCCGATAAATTTCACATATATCGTAAAAGTTGAAGCCTAAAAATTACAAATTTCATAAAAAAAATTGAAAAATTAGATTATGAGTTTTAGTCGAACTTTATGGGCTTATATCCAAAGAAATTTAATTATTTTGGTTTTTTTTTAATAATTGCTAACTCTATATGTAGTGTGTGCTTAAAAAAGCTATTAAACTCATATAAAAATGTATTGCTTGTTACCTTTATACAATTCATAAATATGATTTGGTTTTGAGTTTAAGGATAGTGAAAAAGTTAATACTAGGGGATAATTATATTGTATTATTATATAGCAAAAAGATATTAATCGTAAAAAATGTATCGAACGTTACCTATATATATTAACATTAAGTAAAAATTGTTTGTGCATACTTCCAAAATTATTCATCTCAGCTGTTTTTCGTTCAATTTGCGGTGTGTGCTTAGAAATATATGTATCTGAAGTTTATATGAAAATGTATTGAACATAACTATGCCAAAATTCTTAAATATGTTTTGGTTTTGAGTTCTGCAATTGCAAAAAAGTCAATATTATTGAAACTTTTATTTTTTTTATATTACAAAAGAGTTCATCAATCGATCATGGCTTGTATCCTAAGAAATGTATTGAACGTTACTCATAGTCTTTTAATTAATTCCAAATATTTTGTATATAATTCGAAGATTATGCATCTCAGCTGTAGTTTACTCAATTTGTAGTGGCTGCTGGGAAAAAATATGAAATTCATATAAAAATTTTTTTAACGTTACTTATACACAAAGCTCAAATAAGTATTACCAGCGGAACTTTGTATAAGACCTAATCGACCATGGTCTATATTCTAACAATTGTATTGAACGTTACGTATTGTTTTTCAAATTAATGAAAAATTGTTTCTTTATAATTCAAAGATTCTCCATTTCATTTTTAATTAAATCCATTTGTAATGTGTGCTTGAAAAAAATATATAAAATTCATACAAAAAGTGTATTGAACGTTACTTTGAAAAAAATTATTATTATCTGATTTCGCCTTGAGTTGTAGATTGGAAAGTCAATAAAGCCAGTCACAAAAAATTTCTAGTTAGGGACACTTCACATATTACGTTACAGTATTTTCACTAGTTTTAAGTCCCTTTCTTTCTCTCTTTCGTAGTAGAGAAGTAAGGGTACAAAGGTAAGTTCAATACACAAAACTAGTTTGCTTTTAAAAACCCAAGAATTTCAGGACTGAAGGTCAACTTTTAATAGTTTAAAAAAGAATCGACTCCAAGCATATTCACTGAAATGAGTATCACCCATATATAAAAAATATGATTTGTTTAAAATATTTCATTTATTCTAAATGTTGAAAGTTTTAAATTGTAAATAAAAGTCTCAAATATTAAAGTGTAGAGTTTCTGCTATAACTACTTTTTCAAACAAACAATTTCTAAGTTAAACATTTTATTTGGTTTTCGCCTTCATCGCACACGAAAGAATACCAAAAAAAAAAAAAAAAGTTCAACACAAAAATAAAACTTAAATGATTGACAAGCGTTTGCACATCATACAGTCCAGTACATTCGTCAGTCATTCATAAGAATGGTTGAATGAATGAGAACACAAGATCTGATGATTTTTATTTTGTTCTATTGACATTTTGAATTTTTTGCTTAAATAAATATGATGACGTTGGCGTTGAAGATGATACTCTCTGATGATGGTTGTTTTAATTTTGATTTTTAAATTCATATCAAATGTAAAATTTTATAATTTTTTTTTTTTATTTACAACCCTTTTACAAACAAAAGTGTTCGTGAAATCAAAAGGGTATAAGGACAAAAAAAGGCCAAGATTTGACAACATCATTAAACATGATTACAGCCGTGTAACGATTTTGCGCCCCTTAGGTTGTTTTCTTACTTACACTCATTGTTAGTAAACGCCCTATACTTTTTCCTAAGTATCAAAATGTTGGTAGTGATGGAAAAGTGTTTAGATAATATTAAAAAGCATTTTAATAAAATATTCTTTTTATTTTCAATGATAATGAGTTTTCGATTATAGTAAACGAAAGCTGAGAGGGAAATATTTATTTGAAAGAAAGAAATAGAAGAAAAATGGCACATTAGACAAAACCAAAGCGTATTAATCAATTGGATTAATAGAACGCTAGTTTAGTGACGATACATTTGAATATTTCGATAATGGTGGACTTGAGTTTGCATTTGAATAAAATATATGGGAAATTCTCATTCTGAACGTAAATTTTGTGTTTTTTCTTTTTTTGTTTGCCATTGAATGTAACTAATAGAAATTTGAGAAGGTGGGATTCATGGTATAGTTTTCACCTCATTCAATGGATCCTGAAATAATATTATATTTTTCGATTTTTTTAACATTTGAAAATTATTTTTGTGAAAAAAAAACACAACAAATTAATACAGAGTTTGAAAGCACTACACATCTGCTCTCTAAAAACAAAAAAGTTATAACAATCATAGAACGGAATTAAAAGTTATGACCACTTTTTCAATTTTGACTTGTTTTCACATTGAAAAATAAAGAGAGTGGTATCTGTTAAAATAATTGTTTAGAAATATTTATACATATATTAGCGAGAAGAAGGACAACTATTCTTTCAAATAAGACTAATTTTAATCAAATCGACCAACAATGTTAAGGGTTATGTCAATTTCAAATGTTTATTCATAGCAAAATACGACCTACGTAATACATTCTTCGAAAATAGAACAACCCACAGTGGGCTAGAAGCAAAATTTTTTCAAAGCAAATCAAAAATTTCTAAGCGGATAATGTTCTCTATATCGTTTCTACCCTTCCGCTGCTGTTAACTTTTTTTCCGCCTTAAAATTCATAAATAAATTCTATTTAAAAATATTGTTGACGTAACGCTCAATACATTTTTATACGAATTGAATATTTTTTCAGAATATATACTTTATTTTGAATGTAATACAGTTCAGATGTATAAGCTTCGATGTATTTAACCATAAACTCCTTAGTTATTCACTAAAATCTTTCAATTAAATAAAAAAAAAAAATTGACAACATTCAATTAATTTTTTTTGGTACAAACAATGATTGAGTGATGAAATATTTTAAATATTTTTAAATATTTAGAAGTAAAAATCTACGCTGTTATTTTAGTGCATGTTTTTAAAGCAATTTCAATAATAAAGCGTAATGAAAAAGCGTAACGCTCAGTACACAAGACTGCGGACAACAACAATTTAAAATTATAATTTCTAATCAAAAATTGTATTAACACGATTTAAATTCACATACAACTAGAAGTTTCAAAGCGATTATAATCGTAATCGCAATCGCAATCGCGATTAATCGCAACTTTTAATCGGAAGCGATGGAAAAAATTTTAATATTCCAAAAATTAGAATTTTTCTTAATTTCATTTTGAATATCTTTGAAATCGTTGACATAAATCGTTAATATCGAACTCTCGTAAAAATATTAATCCCTTCGATTTTCTACATTTTAAGTAAAACTTTCTTAGCTAAACCTCAAAACTTCTTAGATTTGCACTTGTTATAATTTTTCAATAAATCTTATCGTTTTAACAATTTAATTAAATTTTCCATATTTCAAACAACTTGTGACTGAAACCTGTAAATCTGATTGTTACTGGTACAAAACAATTATAATTTACTTAAAAAAATCTGTCACTGCCGTTTAAAAACATTTCAACTTTAATTCGTTTTTAATAGATGTAAAGAAAGATCTCTTAATTAAATGTTACATTCATTTTGCAAATTGTATAATTAACCCTTCTGAGTATAAATGTACTCGTACTACAACAATCTATCGAATGTATTCACTTATTAACTTACAAATGCTTGAAGTTTATTTATATTATTTTCAGCTTTTTATTTACTATTGTTTTCCTTCCTTATCAACAAATTTTTAATAAATAATAAATATTTTTAATTTCTTCTTTTTTTTTGTTTTTGAATTTTTAATAATGATTATTTATGAACAAGTTGTGGTGGCGTGGCAGGCAGCAGCAGCATCATTCTTATCAAAATTGTGTTGTAGAGCATAAAAGTTCTTCTAAAGGTCATTTAATGATAATTATTAATTTTGTTACTTTTTTTTGTTATATGTCTGTGAAGGGGCGCTTATATCTATAAATTATATTTTTTGAAATTAAGGTTAAAGTTTCACAGTGCTGGTGTTAAGAAGGTTTAAAAAAAATCAATCCAAAGTTTAAATTTTTATATTATAAATATTTATATTAGGCTTATCTAAATGTGTTTTGAGCGTAAATGAGTTTTGGAACTACATTTCTTATGCTCTTTTCACAACCTGGCTGGAACAACTAGTGCAATAGACAAACAACTTCAGTGAAATAGTCATGAAGTTTTTATTATTTCAAATTTACATATTACAAAATATTCATTTTCGATAATAGCAGATTAAAAATAATTGACAATACACTTTTGTGTCACAACTTATTACTGATAAAAGAAAATAATAATAAGCTTTATTTATTGAAATAATGCGTTTTAGCCCTTTGTGACCCCATGCTAAAAATTGTAAACAAAAAAGTTTTTTAATTTTTTATTTTTAGATAACGAAATCTCTCAATCTAATAAACAAAATTTTATGGAATTTGCGACATGTGACGTTATTTAAAAGAAACACAAGTTGACGAGATTTTTTTGGTATGACTTAAAAAAATATTAATTTTATACGACGCAGTTTTTCAGGTAAAAAATCTAAACAAACATATTGAAAAAATTCGAATAGAGTTTCCAAAGCAATTTGATAGTCAGTAAAGAAAGCAAAACTACGTGAAGTTGTTCAAATTTCTTCGCATATTATACTAGATATCATGGGCTTAAATCACCGGGTCCTAATGTCATCATGCCAAAGATGCTGCCGGATGCAAAAAGCTCTGTCATTCAATAGCTTTTTAGATTATACAAACTATCCCAGCAAAAAATAATCTAGATTTTGAAAGCAGTACATACTTTTTCTCTTATACAAATGCACTTCATAGTATACTCTAAAACATTAGTTCAAATTAAGGATCATATATTGTCGAAATTTGTGTTGAAAATTTCTTCTTGTCTAAAATTAAATCGATTTTGTAGTTATTTTATTAAAGAAAAAATCTTTCAAATTAAAGATATTTAGTCCAAGTGGAAAAATTTAACATAAAGTATAATACGGATATGGCTGAATAGTAGATACGTCAGACTATCAGTCAGGAGGTCGCGGCTCAAACCTGAACGCAGCCAATCACTTTTTTTTAGTAAAACCATTTTGTTCAAAAATAATGGGTGTGTAATTTGAGGTTGCCGACTATTATCGATCTAATTTTCAACAAAAGTGTTTTAGAGTGTACTGACAAATGTATTGCCCGAATATATGCAATAATGTACGGCAAAAAATGCTTAAACTTCTTATATTTTTCTTTTTCGTCCATTTAAAGAACAAATTTTTAGACATCCACTTACAGCGCTGCATGCAATAAAGCTCTACTGTAAGGCAGAGATTATAGAAATATAAATTTTACAATGAATAATGATGAGCTGCAAATATGCAATTGCATGTTTTTTCCTGTGCGATGTATGTAGGCACAAATAAGATATTTATACGTTTCAGAACGTTTGTTTTAAAGAATTTTGGCATCGATTTGTTAGTGCATATTTTTGCATATTATACCCTTTACAGCATGTTTTTGCATATTTTACACTTAGTCGCATATTTAGGGCATTTTTTATATTTTTTCCAACATGTTATATTTTGCCTTTTTTAATTTTAATATGCATATTTACAAAAAAAAAAAGGTGATCTCACCTCTGCTGTGCTTTTCGTTGTTAATTCGCTAGACTAGTCGTTGGAGGAGTCATGGTTGTGGCATATGTGGAAGATGTTGTACTAACAGTATCGGCGATATTTAAGGACGTGATAAGTGATATCATTTCCAAAGCCTTAGGAACACTCAGCAAATCGACTAGAGACTGTGGTCTAGGAATAAACCTGGATAAAATCAAACGGGTCCTATTTACCATAAAAACTAAAGCTTAGATCTTTAGACTACCTCAGCTGCAGAATCAGGAGATCGGCCTATAGGATAGTGTAAAGTATCTAGGAGTTATCATTTACCCGACACTATCGTGGAAACTAATTGTGTAACGCAGGGTTAAAAAGGCTGCTCGCGTCGTAAGATATTTCGTTCCAAATGGAGCTTAGGCCCTAAGATGCTTAAATGGATGCATACAGCAATTGTATGTATCATAAACTTATGGAGCAGTAGTATGGTGTTCCACCACAAGTAGTTCAACAAAATTGGCTACATCTGGGTGATGGAGATCAAGAATTTATGATCATGCCAGGATTTTCCATCCAATACCACCGATACTGAGGCAACCTTCCGATTATAGGGTACCTCATCTCGACTTAAATAGTGCTTTCATAGCCTTACTTCTATCCAGACGGGAGTGGAAAGGAGGTAGTATAGAAAGAGACTACGACTTCAGACTGTATGCTGATCAAGAAGGATCTGTGGTATTGGGTCAGGAGTTTTTTTCAGATGATTTTGTGTTAAGAAACTCCTTCTCACTTCCAGAGGCAGCTAGTGTATTTTGGGATAAAATATTGGCTATAAGGGAAGCGGGAAGGGTGCTAATTGACAGGAGGACCCAAGGGGAATCTAAATTTTTTTCGGCAGCTAGGTGGCACTTCTGTGTCTAAGGTCGCACACCAATTTTTCCGCTTGTTAGCTAGTGTAAGGATTTGATATCCAGGTGGTCAGACTGACGTTACTCTCATCTGGCGGCGAAGGAGCTGGCCAGAGCTGGCTGTGCTATGGACGCTTCCATTGCTGAATCGGTAGCTATGCACTACTTTCAAAAATCTGAACACAGAAGCCGCACACTGAGTACCTACCTACCTGTATGGCAGCTAGAAAGATGTGGCCTTACCACAACGGAAAGCGTTCAACACAATTAACGAACAGAACCGAGGCTAGTTAAAGCAGAGACGCGACATTGGGCGATCGACAGATATGCTAGTAGGGTAGGCCTTCCTTCTAATGCGTTCTGTGGTAGTTCTTGTGAACAAAGTATAAAAGAGAAAAATCTCACGAGACACAAATTTTAAGGCAATGATATACTAGAAGACCTATGAGAGTTATCAGAGATTGGTTTAAATGATCTGATAAGATATCTCCATGCCATGGGATGGATCTTGTACCGACTACCGGATCCGAGAAGTTGGATTGGCACTGACGAGTGGGTTGAATCATCTTGATTCTACTTGAATGCTTGCGAGTAGTAGATAGCCGCATAAGGCAACCAATCATGCATGTTAAATATGTGTATGTATGTATATCAACATTTTCATTTGTGACGTTCATAACCAAGTAATTCTGCAGTTTTCTTGAATAACAGCGTAAGTCGACTTATGTAGATTTTGAGTTATTAATGCTAAATAGCTCTATTTTAAACACTCTTTCTATTAGAGTAAAAATTTTTGGAATATCATGGGATAGTCTTGATCTTTTTTTGTGCAAAACAACATGACTTCTATATAGATTCCATACATTTTCAGCAATAACGACTTATGTATTCGTGTGCAATGGATTACTTAAACGCACAAGCAGTTTGACGTTGTAATTATCTGAAATGTCTATATGTATGTGGCGAAGTCCATATGAATGTTAAAATTGAAGACGGATATCTTTTGTACAGGCGACAGACAGTTTATTTATCCGCATGTCAAGTTTACTTTATTATTGACGTTTAAAGTCCAAATCCAATTGTAAAACGCTTCTAATGTGACTCATTGGAACACAAGGCATATTTTGCAGATATTAGAAACATCATCCAATAACAACAGCAGCCAATGCGTGGTGTTGACAAACATCATGCGTTTCGTTATGGAATGCAATTTTAAATTTCGTTTTCTTCCAATAAGATTTCGTTCAAATTGTTCCCTTTTTTTATTTATCTGTTTAAGCTTTTTCCTTAATTAAGCACATATTCTCTAAACATTAGTACATGCATACATACATAATTTATTTTCTAACACAGGACCATAATTTTTAACAATTATATTTTTATGTATTTCACTAAAGTTTAAAAAAAAAACAAAAACATTTTACTCACATAAAAAAGCAATTGCGCATGAATCCTTCTTTCAAGCGAGAGCAATTTTCAAGGATACAAACAATTTTTATTTATTAAATTCTCCGCAAACTAAACTCTACAAAAAAAAAACACTTGAAATTTTTACTCTTAAAGAAAGCTGTTTACAAACAATATCAAGGATATTTTTTTCAATCACTTTTTGTTTCAATAAGTTTTGTTTTTATATACAATTTTTTTAATGTATTTTTCTCCAATTTTTCAACACAAACACTTGTTTTTCCTTAGGATTTGTTTCTTTTATTTTCACGTTTAAATTTTTGAATTACTTATTAAAAAAAACTTATCACAAATTCAATAGTTACACAATTGGTCATGTAGCATGCTGAAGTTAAACTAAAATCTTTTTCTTATTGTCTGCCTTTTGCTGTTGATTATCTCCCCAAAAAACACATCTCAAACTAAAAAAAAATTCATAGAAAAATAAAGAAAAGGAAATGAAAAGAAAAAAAAAAAACAAAATAAAACAAAAGCAAACGCAATAAACACACTCAAACTCAAACACATTTAAATTTGATACAAAAATGCAGGTTTTTTTTGCTGCTATTTTTTTGCTGTTGTGTAAAACGACCGGTATTTGTGTACAAAAAAACATTGTTCTTTGGATGTGTGTGTTTGGCTTCGTATCTGTGTTTAAGAATAAATTGAGCGTAGTTATTTCATAGTGGCCAGATGGACAAAAATTTTGAAATCGTTAAAAGATTAAAAAAGTCCTCATATACGATTGCAGAAGGCAACGAAGGGGCAGACCGGAAGCTAAAATTACACTGGAAAGTAAAGGTATCAGCAGCAAATGGACCTCAAGCGATAGCTTACCAGGACAACAGCTATTCTAAGTAGGAGAACTGTTTTAGCGACAGTACAAACACAAAAAGACAGTTGATAAAAATGGAAATCGAGGTAGATGATATTGGAAAACATTTCGCGAGGTGGTATAATATCTACTTAAACATGAATAATTGAAATTTTTTTTGACTAACATCGCTCATTGGTTGTTTTTTTGCTTTTATTATTTTTTTTACTAAGCATCTGATTTAAAATTTAAGCACAACATTCAATTGCTGATAAAATTCTAAGTAAATACACAGAACAAAACTTTGAAATATCTCATTTCGTTAAGTCGCTATAAAGGTTTAAACTCCAAAATTTAACTAAAAAATCGCTAATTAAAAAAAAAAAAAACTAAAATTGTAAAAAATGTTGTTATAGTAATAAATTTACGTTTTAACACGATGAAAGGCCATGTTATAAGGATGTGTTTAGCGGATTTTTTTCCAATTTGGATATTTATCCTATATTTCGCAATGGTTGAAAATCATAAATAACTAAGATGAGTTTTAGTCGAACTGTATGGGGGTAAATCCAAAGAAATTTAATTGTTATGGCTTGAGTTCGGTTTTAGTTTTATTTTTCAATTAAATTATATTTTTATTTAGAGATAAATGTGAAGCATGTAGACAAAGAAAAATTTTACTGCACGGAGAGGGTTGAACTGGCGTGTTTCGGGACCTCCCGCTCTTCTTATCAGAGCTCTTTACCGCTTAGACCACTCGACCGAAGTAGTTGATTTGCAATCAAGAGTTGAATATCATTTTCCTTTAAACAATTCATAATGTCACTCTTAAGGCCATGATTCACTATCATACACAATCGCGCGATCTGCCAAATATGACATGTGACAGAAAGTATGGTAGTGTGGACTAATAATGCAACTGTGTCACAAATTTTTTTGGCGATTCGTGCGATTTGGAAAAATTTATGGAAATTTTCATAAAATGATAGTTTGCATGCGATCATGTGCATCACTTTTGTATGATAGTGTGGCACGTACAACACCATTTTGAAGCGATTTTTCAAAGTAGGTCAGATTTCTGTATAAATTTCCTGTGAATCAATCGTACGATCGTGTAGGGTAGTGAATGAAGGTCTTTAGAGTTGTATTTCCTTTTATAGTTTTTAATATTTACTTTTTTCTATCCAAAGAAATTTTAATTATTTTGGCTTGAGTTCGGTTTTAATTTAATTTTTCAATTAAATTATATTTTTATATAGACATAAATATGAAGCATGTAGACAAAGAAAATTTTGACTGGGCGGGGGGTTTAACTGACGTTTCGATAGCTCCCGCTAATCTCATCATAGTTCTTTACCGCTTAGATAACTCGACCAAAGTCGGGTGTTTGCAGTCACGAGCTGAATATCATCTACTTTTAATCAATTCATACTGTCACTCTTTTAAAGTTGTATTTCATTTGATAGTTATTGATATTCAGTTTTTTCTTTGTCTTGTGATAAGCTTCTTTTTATTATTTCTCTATTCTAATATGAATTATCATTGATAATTACAAGTACTAGTGTGTGTGAGTGTTTGTTTGTTCAGTTTTATTTGAGCATGTACATTAGGGCGATAACTTTTTCACGCTTTTTGCGAGTATCAAAAACGGCATAGTATAGTCGTGTAGAACATTAAAAGTTATTAATAAAATATATGATAATATTTTCGGATCATTAAAAAAGTTCACGCAGGGATCGGGTTGAAGTTTGAAAACAACCATTTTTATCTCACGGAAATTTTGAAAAATATACACCTGATATTTGTATATATTCCTATACGTATCACTTAAATGCTATTTTGGAATTTATCCACTACTTTAGATTTAAACATTTTCCAACGGCTTACAATTTATCGCGGTTCAAAATTCGTTATATGTAAAAACCTGAGTAAAACCTTTTAGAAATTTGCTTCCCAGTGTGAGTTTTTTTTTAGCAAAACGACGGGAGACAGGTGTTTTCATTACTAAAACATTCTTGGCCACTCCGTAATACCATGCCAAAAATTTGTTGTTGCCCTAATGTACATCCTTTTGCTAGGTGCCTTTAGAGCTTAACAATTAAGTTATGAGCCCAACTGTATGGACTTATATCCAAAGAAATTTTAGTTATTGTTCTTATTTGGAAATTGGATAGTGGGTGCAAAAAATGGTCTGAAATAAAACTCCAGATAGCTTTTGTAAATTTTCTTCACTCCATTCGTTCTTCGATCCCAGCAATAAGTAACTAAAAAATGTTTCATGCAATATTTTATCGTGTAAATTTAGTCCATATATATATAGATAAGTATGCTATTGAATTTGTGTTATTTTATTGTTGGTTTTTATGTTTTTTATGGAAAAATATCTATGTTCACACCTGTATGCATTTAAGTTTATTTAATAAATTGTTAATTTGCTTAATAATACATAAAAAACTGGTATTAAAACGGCTTTGAAGAATTTTTTTTTTAGATTTAGAAATGAATTGCAGATTTTGCAGAAATTCTGGCAACACTGGCTATAAGCTCTAAATATCGTATTTAACTACTTGTTAAAAAATTATTTATATACATTTTACTGATATCGCGATATTGGAGTTTGACATCGTGGTCTCATTGAATGGATACAATTAACATTATTTAGATACTATGTGATAGGTCTTAGATCCATTTGCGTTGAATTTTTTCAGTGCTTTTTACTAAAATACTAGCCCGAGTCCGAATTAAAGTGAATGAAAATGGTTAATATGTAGTGTCATAATGCTGTTGGTTTTTGCCTCTAAAAATCATTAAGTTACATCCAGTCGTCACAGTCTGGCAACTGTTTTGTTTTTGTGGCTTTGAACAAATGAGCAGATTGGTTTTTATAAAACTGATTAAATCACTCAATCATTTTCTGTTTTCACTCAATTGTTTGTTTTTCTTTTACCCATAATTTCAGTTTTTTTGTTTACCTAAAAAAATAACACTGTATGTATTTATTGCCACAAAAATTGTTTTCGGTTGTTTTGCAACAAAGTAAACAGTTGAAGGTTTCAATTTCTTTCCAAAATTTACACAATTTTATCGCTATTTCCATGTTAATTTTAACATTTTTTTCTCTCTTCATAAAAACACAAATACAGAAAGATAAAACCATTCATTAAATATTGATTGATGATTTGAAGTTGTTGGCAGTTTAATGTAAAATGATACTAACGCAGAATTGTAGGGCAGCAACGATAAAGCACAATGGGAGTGAATGCAAAATATATTAAGTTGACATTCGGTGAAAGATGAGGTTCCAAAGAGGTCAATAAGATCCTGACGAGTCAGATAATTTTTAATCTTTTGTCATAGGCTAGTTCTCTTGTTTAATTGTAGATTGAGGTTAATGTCTTTAGAATGTCATAAATTTGGTTCCGATCAATTAAGTTTAAATATATACACGTCATCGCAAAAATAATCACAATAGATTCCCATGACCTCAAAACTAGGTTTTATAAAATCAGTAAAATCCTATTTTTGATAGCAGGAAGTTTAAAAATAAAATACACAAACGGATTAATAACCTTCTCCTGTTTTGAAGTCGGTTAAAAAGAGTAAAATATGTCCCAGGAAAGTCTTTGCTTACTGGTAGGCAAAAAAGTATATGAGGATCTAAGTCGTAACTATGTACTTACAATTTGACTCTACAACTACTTATTTTTGTTTGAGAAGTCCAAAAAATAAGGGATACCCCTTAAAAATGTACTTACACTGTCACATCAATTAACTGGTTATTATTTGGCTTACTTGAAGCTAAAAAATAAGTAGTCAAATAAACAAATTAATATTAAAAAAAATTTACACGCATTATGTTTTATTTATATATTTTCAATTCAATTTTATTTTTTATTTTTATTTTTTTAACCCAGCTGGGATACGAACCTGTGCTCGTTCAGATATGAAGACAAGAACTTTACCCACTCAGCTATTGTTGACTTACATGTTTAAGCGACAAAAATTAGTTTTCATATACAAACACATATTGACTCAAACAGTGGCTGTCTACTTATTTTATTAATACGTATCAACAAATTGTAACTACTTTCAGATAATGGTAAATATACGTACTAATTTTATTAAGGACTAAGTAATATTTCTAATTTGAAGCATATTAATAAGATAAATAAGTACCACTCATTACTTTGTGAACCATTAATAAAGCACTACCGATTACAAAATGAACAAAAGTTTTTGCTGGGGTATTAAATGCACTCTAAAGCATTACTTCAAATTTACGATCATATATTGTCTAAAATTGTGTTGAAAATTTCTCCTTGTATAAAATTACATCGATTTTGTAGTTACTTTAATAAAGAAAAAACTTTCAAATTAAACATATGTAGTGCAAGTTGAAAAAATGTCACATATAGTATAATATGGCTATGGCTGAATGGTAGATATGTCAGAGTATCACTCAGGAGGTCGCGGTTCAAACCTGCACGCAGCTAATCGCTTTTTTTAGTAAAAATATTTTGTTGAAAAATAATGCGTGTGTAATTTTAGTGTTGCCGACTATTATCGACCTAATTTTCAACAAAAGTGTTTTAGAGTGTAGGTCGTAAGTATGTAAATTCTTGAACATACGTCACGATGCATCGTTATTGTGTTGAAAATTAAGCAATTTAGTATCAATAACTCAAAACCGAAAACAATGGCCTTGGCATTGTAAATTTTTCCCCGCATACTTTTCTTATACCAAATAAACTTTTGCCAAAATTCGTCAAATATGTCCTTAATGCGTGTACTGATAAACATATTAAGTAGTTTATCCAGCCAATCATTTGGTATGATCAAAGTGGCATTATTTTTTTTTTAGATTGATGATGATGAATTTTTTTGTAACTCCGTTCCATTCAAAATATTTTGTTCTTGTCAATTGTATTTTGTTGTTGGTTCTTTCTAAAATTCAATTCATTCACTTTAGTATGCTGTCAACAACGTTGATGGATGGATGGATGGATGTAGTGAATGTAAAGAAAGAAATGGAATGGTTATAAATATTTATGTGGATACATGAGTATATACAAACAATTGGACAACTGATAAGACCAATACTTCCAGAACATATTAACTGGCTGACTGACTGATTGCCAGTCTGGCTGTCACAAATCTCATATTAGTCGTGCGGTATTTGAGCGAATTAATATCTGAGCCGCTGTTATCAACATATTTTTGTTATTTTTAATTTTATTATGATTTTTATTTATTTTTTATATCGTCGTTGGGCCTGGAAAAAGATATATGAATGTACAATATATAGACCTACAAATTTCTTTAACAAGTTTCCGAAAGAGCAAATTGCTTAAAATATATATTTTAGTAGTGAACCATAGTAAATTATGTATCTGGTAGCCATAGTCTTGCTTGAAATTTCTCTTATGCTAATTAAACTTGCATTCACAAGGATAATCGAGAATTGCTCATAATTCCTTTTTTAGGCTCAACTGCGATATTTTATTTACGTTTTCACGAATTTATTTATTGTTCTCGTTCACGATTATTTGTGTGCGGTATTCGATGGTTGTTCCACCAATATTTTTCTTTTTTGTTTGTTTGTATTTGTTTTGTTTCAACAAGATTTATTATGTAGATATTTTTTTATTTTATTATATTTATTTCATTTTCGTTTATATCATACGACAAAGGCAATTTTTTTTCAGTTTCTGGTATTTAATTGATAAACAAAAAGTGATTTATTGCGAAATTCTTTGTATGTGAGTATAAGGAGTGCTAACGATAAAATATTAACAAACGTTTCCGTTTTAGGAATGAAAAAATCCTGCAAAGCCAACATGAAGAATAAAAATCTCGCAAGGTACAGCGCAGCAGTTAGCAACACTCGGTTTTTTTATATACTTAACGTTTTCGGAGTTCTTCAGACCATCATTGTGGACCATAACTTTTTTTTTTTGGCAAAATTGGAAAATTTTTACTATTCATGATCCAGTAATAAAAATGGCAATTCTTCGCCATTATTTAACTTTTTTTGTGAATTTTTAAGAAATTTCAATTTTACAAAAAAAAAATTTTTTTTTCATTATTTTTTTATCGTTCTGAATATATCTGAAATGTTAACGTATCTTAGAAATAAATTTTTTTTATATTGTTTAAAAAATATATACTTCATAATTGTGGTCTGAACAATTTCGAAACCGTTAAGTATGTGAAAAATAATATAGAAACGACTTAAAGAAAATTTTATTTAAAGTTTTTAGTGATTTTTGTAATACAATTAAACAATCCGTTCCCAAATTTTCATAAAATCGGTGCAGCAGCCTGTTCAAAAATCCCAATTAAAAAAAAATGAGAATAGATTTATTCATAGAATTTATAATTTGGATTGTTTTTGTAGTTAGGGACTATAAAACATAAAAAAAACTATAGAGGTAATCTCTATGATTTTTCTTATGGTATAATGTTATATGTACTAAAAATTTGTGAAATGTTAAAAGTAACAATAAAAACATTAACTAATCTTCAATGGAATACTTATAAAATAATTCTGGCAAAAAAAACCGACTTCAGTACAGAGAGGAATATACTTGATGGCCTTTCATATAAAAAATTTTGAAAATCGTTATGCAAATAAAGGAATTGTGCTGTAATAAATATTTTGGGTGGAGGCGTAGAAGACTTGCCCCACCGATTTTCGTAGAAAAATTATGCGACCAAACTCTAAGCAAACCATTCCAAAAAAAAAAAAAAAATTTGGAAGTCGGCCCATAAATGGAGGAGCTACGCAATAATCAATATTTCGAAGGGAAGCGGAAATCCCGCACAGATTTTGGAGCAAAATTATGGTACCAACCTGCAAGGGGGGCTTAAAGCGAATTTCCCGACTGTTTTTCGAAAAAAAAACTATGGAACAAAACTGTAGTCAAACCCTTTCACACAAAAAAAAAACATTTTTGAAAATCGGTGCACAAATGACAAAGTTATGCATGGGGGAAAGTAAGTTTCCCCTACCATTTTCGAAAAGAATTATTAGGCCAAACTGTTAGCAAACCCTTTTAAACAAAAAAGAATTTTGAAAATCGGTTCACAAATGACAGAGTTATGGGTTGGTGGAATGGGGGGAGGGCAGAAATTTCCCCTCCGAATACAGAAAAAAAGTGTGGAAGCAACTTCTGGAAAACCCTATCAGACAACACAAGAATTTTGAAAATCGGTTCACAAATGACAGAGGGGGGAGGGGGGGGGGGGGTAGCAAATTTCCCCATCCGATTTTCGACAAAAAATCTTGGGACCACCTTTTGTCAAACCCTTTCAAACAAAACAAGAATTTTGCAAATCGGTTCATAAATGACAGAGTTATGCATGGGGGAGCAAATTTTCCCCTCCGATTTTCGAAAAAAATATGGGACCAAACTGCAAGCAAACCCTTTCGAACAACAAAAGAATTTTTAAAATCAGTTCAGAAATGGCAGAGTTATGCATGTACAAACATAAAAAAAAGTAAAAAGAAGAACATACACACGCATTTATAACCTTCTCCTTTTTTGAAGTCGGTTAAAAAAAAGAAAGAATGGTGGTAGGGGACCGGGTTGGAGCTTAGTTTCTTACGTTATACTTATCTTACAAATTGTGCCTTACGCCCCTTGCTCTCCCTCGTGGTCCTATTATTGAAAAATATATCCATGTTTTAAATTTCACTAGAATTGGTCAGATAGTTTCAGAGAGGCAGAAATTGCCCTTTACCCCCGGGTGGTCCTATTTCGGAAAAAATATATAGCCTATGTATCCTTTCAGAGTCTGATCTATCCATATTTTAAATTTCACTAGAATTGGTCAGATAGTTTCAGAGAGGCAGAAATTGGCCCTTACCCCCGCGTGGTCCTATTTCGGAAGAAATACATAGCCTATGTGTCCTTTCAGACTCAGATCTATTCATATTTTAAATTTCATTAGAATTGGTCATATACATAGATTCGGAGAGGCAGAAATTTCACCTTAACCTCCCCCTCCATTGTGGTCCTATTTTTGAAAAAAAAGATATATATATATATATATATATATATATATATATATATATATATATATATATATATATATATATATATATATATATATATATATATATATATATATATATATATATATATATATATATATATATATATATATATATATATATATATATATATATATATATATATATATATATATATATATATATATATATATATATATATATATATATATATATATATATATATATATATATATATCCTATGTGTTCTTCCAGACACACATCTATCCATGTTTCAAATTTTATTAAAATTGGTTAGATAGTTTCGGTGGGGCAGAAATTGTCCCCTAGCGCCCCTGGCGATCCCATTATTGAAAAAATATATAGCCTATGGGTCCTTCCAGACTCAGATCTATCAATGTTTTATATTTAATTAAAATTGGTGGGACATTTTCGGAAGGGCGGAAATTGCCCCTACCCCCAATCGTGGTCCTACTTAAAAAAAACATATAACTTATGTGTTCTTTCAGAAAAAGATTCATCTATGTTCTAAATTTCATCAAAATCGGTTCTGTGGTTTAGCCGTTAAAGCGCAACAAATCAACAAACAAACAAATTAACAAACTTACTTTCGCATTTACAATATTAGTAAGGATATTTAGCAGAGACACCTTCAGCTATCACTGACACGAACCACTTAGCAAATTCAAAAAAAATTTAGGAAAGACAAAAAACACATTGGAAATTCCCAAAAAACTAGGGTGAAAATCACCAAATTCCTAGCAGCTCGCCGGCACTTCTCCGTAAGATTACGTCAACACTGAAAATAAAAAAAAAATCTGCAGTGGCAATACAATTTATGTTATGTTGTGTTACGTCAAAAAATTTCATACCATTTACAAGAATTGATATGATTAGCAGAGACCCCTTCAGATAGCACTGCCACAAACCACTTAGTCAAGCCACAAACCATTTAGTATAAACCATATTGGAGATTCCCAAAGACTATGCAAAAAATTCCCAAAATTCCAGGAGTTTTTCGGTACTTCCTTGGAAAATTACGGCAGCACTGAAAATCTAAAAAATCCGCAGCGGCTATGCTATGTAGATGTGACCAGCATTTGTAACCAGTACTTCTGACCAGTATTCGCGGCCAATATTTTTTCGTTCCAAAGAGGAATTCTTGAATGTTTCGTTTGCTAAGTTACTAGACCGCGTCACTTTATTTTCGTCTTGTCCTAGTTTTTTGTGTTTATAATTTCAGATGGTATAGAATCTAGACTCTACATGACAGTTTCTGCAAAAAGCTTATGGATCTTAAATAAATGCTGATGGACAATAACTCTTGAATCTTTCTTTCTCTTTAGTAAAAGAAAACATTTCTAAAGTCAAGCATACAAGTTTAATATTGAATTTAAGTGTGTTTGGATTTTTTCTACTTTACTCCTTATGTATTTGTTTACGTAGTTTTGTCATGTCCTCTATGTGGGTTGTGCTGCTGAATTTTTCAAAATTTATTAAACAATTTTGCTTAAAAAATATATGTCGTGAATGTTAATATTTTTTGTGTGATAAGCTTTTAAATGATTTAAATTTATTAAGATTTCGCTGTAAGTCAATTATTATTAAATTTAAGTAAAAAAAAATAAAAAATTAAATAAAAATAAAAACTGGTAATGTGGCTAAATCTCATTTGGAGTTAACATTTTTTTAAACTTACTGATTTTAAAATACTAAAAATATGAGAAAGTATAATAAATATTGTTGGTTGCTTAATATTGAACGGATGATGGCACGAAGACACTTCAAAAAGTCGTCAGCAAATAAACTAACTACGTACCACTTGTAAGATACTAAGAGTATATATAGCATATCACCAATTGTTAGCAGATACACCTTTAGCTCGCACGGTCACAATCCACTTAACAAGGACAAAAACCAGGCTACAGATTCCAAATAAGAGGGTAAAAATCGCCAAAATGCCAGGAGTTCTCGTGCACTTAAAAAATCATCAAGAATTCAAAATCGAAAAATAAACAAAAAAATCTTTTTTTTTGTTTTAGTCCTTTTTTCATTATGGCGAGTTTTTAATATTGACTACTTTCAATATTAAAAATTCGCCATAATGAAAAAAGGCCTAAAACACAAAAAAAGCACCAAAACGAAAAAAGATCCCCAAAACAAAAAAGCACCTCAACGAAAACAAAACAACAAAATTAAAAAAGCACACAAAATAAAAAAGTCGGCAGAATGAACAATTTTCAAAAACGAAAAAACCGCCAAAAGTAAAATATTATAATAAACGAAGAAGCACAAAAAAATCGCCAAATTAAAAAAGCAAAACAAGAAAATTGCCGAAATGAATAAAGTGCTTCAACGAAAAAAAGCACCAAAATGAAAAAAAATTTAAAAAATAGCCAAAACAAAAAAAAAAATTCGGTGAAGGAAAGTTTCTATGTATCAATAACTAATTACACATAGTTGCATTATATATTGTGTGACTATTTTTAAAGAGATTTTTATGACTTTGAATAATATTTCTTTGAACCTTAATGAAATTATTTATATCTAGAATACGGACGAATGTGTCATCCGTGGTGCATATTAATAATTTATAAACAATATTTCGAGCCGAAAGTTCTATTCAAATAAATCAAAAATGTTTTCCAAATCACTGATTTGAAAAACAATTTAAATATTGAGCAATTTACTTTTATTTTTTAAACTATTTTCTATATATCAATTGCTGCTTATGTAAACAAACATTTAATTAAAACTTTTGGCAAGAAGGGAAATGAATTACACTCTCATGACCTCTTTCACTTGATCAATTTTCGTCATCTGTAACGTTTTTGGGTAAAATTTGGCAAATTTGTTAACCATCTAAAACAGACCTATTATAAGTATAATTTTTCACTATTCAAAGCAGTTTGAGAAATAGAAAGACTTTTCAAATTTTGCATTCAAATAGATGCATAACGTAATATTTTATAAAAAAAAATATATAACTATATGTATATACAATCTAATAAACTAGTTGCACTCGAAATCTCTTCTTAATTTAAAATATTTAGTGTTTGACGTCAATATTCCCGAGCTTTTTTACAATATAGGTATACTAAAATGTGTATCCTCCCTCCCTCTTATTTTTGTTGTATAATTGACTAAACTCTTTGATAGCTACATACATCAAGCTGTCTTACAGTGTCACTTAAATTTTGAGTTGAAGAGCAAATTTCGTACAATATAAAATGTTTACCAATTTTCATTAGCTGATCTACAAAAATGGAATTGAGAAGAGAAATTTCGCATACAATTTTTTACTCGAGTTATTCGATTAATCGAAGTGAATTACTAGAATAAGTTTTTAGTCGAAATTGGAAATTTTTTGTTTGATCGAACATAATCTGATTTAAGTTCTTCGATTAATCGAGCAAACGTAATTCGAGTGAATACCCTAGTGAATAGAATTTATAACAGTGGTAGGCACAACTCAAAATGTGTTTCTATTGTTGCTTATTAGTATTAGTGAGGAGACCGAGCTAACCACCAAACATAAAGTCAAGCGTTTGAAATATTATACTGAATTATATTTCCTCAGGTAATATTTTACGCATTCGAAATAAAACAAAATATTTTTAAATAGTTTAAATTGAAAAAATACATGCTTTGTTTGATTAAAGAAAGAGAGTGTTGCAGTTTTTATAAAATCATCCACATTTATACTCTTATGAAAGTTTCGTAGTAATAAAACGTGTTTTAAATGTGATGAAATATTTTTCGCATATCATCATTAATTTGAAATCAAACACGAGTGTGTGCTGGATAAATATTCTTAAAAAAACTTATAAGAAAATATGTAAGCATTCGCCTCATGTGCATTCGTCGCTGCCTCATCGACGACTAAATGAAAAGTGGGTAAGAATACGTGTGAATCAGGGATGGCAAAATTGGTACAATTGAACCATATTTGGTACAAATCGAACTTTAAATGTACAATGGCATACCAATGGCTTATGTAGTATAATTAATAATGGCTGCATTTTTTGGAAAATATCTTTATTGCTGCTCTTTTATTATCACAATATTTTATTCTTTTCGTCCACTCGTACATATGCGACTTTTTATCTGAATTTAATTTAAAGTTTCCCAAGCATTAAAAACAAAGTTCGACTTAAACAGAGGAATGTATAAAGAGATCAATAATCTTTAAAATATTGAACTAAAAAGCTGAAATAATAAAATTTTCAGAGATCATATAAGGTTAGCTCACAAAACGTACACTCTAAAACATTACTTCTAATTTACGATCATATATTGCCTAAATTTGTGTTGAAAATTTCTCCTTGCCTAAAATTACATCGATTTTGTAGTTATTTTATTAAAGAAAAAGCCTTTCAAATTAAACATATTTAGTCCAAGTGGAAAAAATGTAACATAAAGTATAATACGCCTGTGGCTGAATGGTAGATACGTCAGACTATCAGTCAGGAGGTCGCGGTTCAAACCTGCACGCAGCCAATCGTTTTTTTTTTGTTTTGGTACAATTGGGCTCAAAAAGGTACAATTTTAGACTACAATTGGTACAATTTTAAAGTCTCATTTGCCATCCCTGGCGTGAATGCTCTCAGCACAATTGTGCTATGAAACGCCGACCAATGACTTATAATTACTGTTAACCCAGCAAACACGAAGTCAAGCCTTTGAAACAATATGACTTTACCATTTGATATTAAGCACAATTCTCAAACCTTTTTCAAACCTTTTTCAAAGGTTTCTATTTAACACTTGAATTCAAGTTGATAATGATTGAATATAAACATTTGACAATCAGTGTTTTACCAATTTGTCATCAATTTGATGTGGAGGTACTCTCAAATTATAAATCAACGAGGAAATACTATTTAAAGCGAAAAATAAATCGAAATAATTTTAACAATCAAAATGAATTATTTATTACAGCTGCCGTATAAATTACATATTTACTGTTTGCTTGCGAGAAAAGTATACATTTGTAGTATGTATATTGTATGTCATTAAAAAATTTATTATCATGAGTAACAACGTGAATAAGAAATATACTGCAATCCACAATTGAAAAACATTTGAGAATAACGCTTCAAAGAAGGTTTAGAATAAATGAATTTCTCAATTTGAAAATAATTTTCCCTTTTTGTTGAGAATGCTATGTTTTTCAAATTATTTTCAAATCATTTTCAAACGTTTGTCGTTTGATTTCAAATCATTCTCAATTTGAAATCAAGCCTGTATGTTTGTTGGGAATGATTGTACTTTTATTACATTTTTAGGACAACTCGCCAGTTTCTAAGAATATCAATTATATTAAGTAAAGTAATTAAATTCTTTTAAATAAAATATAAAACAGTAGGATCACAGAATCAAAGTGGTGCAAGTACCAAATCAAGATACGACAGGCTATCGATCACAAATGTTGAAAATAACATTTAATACTTTGTAGGACCCATGTACATTAGGGTGGTTCTAATAGATCAATTTTGTTCTTAAACGCATGCGGTGAAAAGTTGAGGCAAATTGGGGAACATTAAGTCATGCCTGCTTCTCTTAGTTAAAATTTGGCCATATGCAAACAATACCTTTTATATTTAAAATAAGAAAACTTAACGTATCGGGTATTTTTAAATATTTTTCGAAATAAATTTGAGTAAATGTGAGCTATTTACTCAAATTGATATCTTACATATTACCCGCAATACTTTTTTTTTTTTTACAAATTTTTAGTATAAATTATCCTAACCGATCCTAACCCCCTCCGCCCTCCCGAAGAATGTTATGTAATATGTGAGCAGTCACATAGATCTCGTTACAATAAACAAGACATAAATTTAAAAAATAAAAAAAACCGACTGCGTAAAAAAGAAAACAACTTTAAACCGTCACAGATCTTAAATGGTCATTCGAAATTAAAAATCATAAGAGAAACCTAAAGATGATTCTCAAATACCTGTCGATTGATATCCATTTTGATATAGTTCGCCGACTTTTTATTTTTTTCCTATAAACAAAATGGCGTCTGTTGGCCGCAATATTGAATTTTGACTACTGTCATATCTTTAGTGACACTCCCCGGATTAAGACGAATCGATTAACGTAATAATCGTCAAAATCGGTCGCGCAGTCGGGTAAAAAGGTCCATATATTCATCGCCACCCTAATCTACATAAAAAAGAGTTCACAACTGGAGTCAATAATATAAAAAAATAAAATTTAGAAAGAACACAGCAGGTTCTCAATTTATTATATCGGTTCTCTTATACTTTGTATTAGCAGGGGTGTTCACAGTTGTTAATAAAATATATATTTATATTTATCTACGGTCTTATTTACATGTAAAAATAAAAATGGATTTTAAGAAAAATTAGTATGGAAATTTTTTCTTAAAACACATTTTAAACCCATTCTATTTTTTATATATAAAGTAGCCACATTTTAATAAGAAAGTTAAACAAACATACTAAAATTTTAATACAACTTCTTCCCTATCTACACTCTAAAACACTTTTGTTAAAAATTAGGTCGATAATAGTAGAGCACACTTTACAGATTATTATCGACCTAAAATTACACACGCATTATATTTCAACAAAATGTTTTTACTAAAAAAAGCGATTGGCTGCATGCAGTTTTGAGGCGCGACCTACTGACTGATAGTCTGACGTATCTACCATTCAGCCATAGCCGTATTATAGTTTATGTTAAATTTTTTCCACTTGGACTAAATATGTTTAATTTGAAAGGTTTTTTCTTTAATAAAATAACTACAAATTCGATGTTATTTTAGACAAGGAGAAATTATCAACACAAACTTGGACAATATATGATCGTAAATTTGAAGTAATGTTTTAGAGTGTACAATTAAAGTATTTTTCTTTTATTTTAATCGCTTGAGATGTGAAACCCACAATGAAAGTCAGTCTCTTAAATACTTTTATACTGCATTTATGTTTATTATTTTCTGTTGTCGAAATCTCAAGCCAAAAGAATAAATAAGCAGAGGTAAAAATAAAACACAACTAAACAATTTCCTCAAAGTTGTGTGTTGAAAACAAAAGAGGAAGACCACTCAAATGCTGGTGCATGAGTAAGCTACCACAAAAGAAGTTATTTAACACTTGGCTCAAATTACACTTGCCAACAATATTTATTTCGTGTAAAATACATAAGAATAAAGTTTTTTTTTGGAAAATTTTAGCATATACATTGTTATTTTTTATTAGCAATGATCATACCTAATCACGAGAGCTGTGCACTTCCAATAAAAAATTTGGAGTGCTTTTCATGAGTAACCATCGAATTATGTAACTTGAAAGAAAAAGTACAAAAGATGGTCATTTTAAATATAAAGAAACATTGAAGTGCTTTTATCGTCTTACTTTCGTCTAACGTGTCTAGAACTGTTTTTATAATAGTTTTTGTAAAAAAACCGGCTACAAAATAGGAGTGGCACTGCCCATAATTTTTATCATATGGCAGTACCTTCACGAGAACAATTCGTGTGCGAAATTTTATAAGAATCGGTTAAGTAGAAGTAGTATAAATATTTATTTACTCTTCATGGGCGTGCTACTGCTCACTTTTGTAACCATAATGTTGTATTGTAACAATAACTGAATGTGTATGGAAAGTTTCACAAGAATCGGTTTAGTAGAAGATGTTGAAAAATTATATTTACTTTGCATAGGCGTGTCACGCCCACTTTTTTCATCATAATGTAGTATCCAAAGAGAAGCTTAATGTGTGTCCAAAATTTCATAGGAATCGATGAACTAGAAGTAGATGAAAAGGCATGTGTATTTATTTCGTATGGGCGTGACCCCGCCCACTTTTCAGCGGAACAAATCTGGAAGTACTACATCCTTTTAAATAAAGAAAACAAATTCGAAAATGGTTTATAAATAGCGGAGTTTTGAGGGAACTTCCATAAAAAATATATATATCTGTGGTCACAACCCTAAACCGCATAAGTCGAGTTAGGACATAATATAATTTTAGGTGTGATGGACTCCATTCGTGTCTAAATCAAATCGCTACCAATTTTTTAAGGAAAAGCAAACTGACGACTGATTGGTACACACAGAAAATAATTCTTGCAAAAAACCGACTAAAAAATAGGTGTGGCACTGCCCATAATTTTTATCATAATGCAGTACCTTCACCAAAACTAATTGTGTGTGAAGTTTCATAAGAATCGGTTGAGTAAAAGTAGTATAAATGAATATTTACTTTTCATGGGCGTGCTACTGCCCACTTTTTTAACCACAATGTTGTATTGTAACAATAACTGAATGTGTATGGAAAGTTTCACAAGAATCGGTTTAATAGAAGTTGTTGAAAAATTATATTTACTTTGCATGGTCGTAGTATTCAAAGAGAAGCTTAATGTGTGTTCAAAGTTTCATAGGAATCGATGAACTAGAAGTAGATGAAAAGGCATATGTATTTATTTCGTATGGGCGTGACCCCGCCCACTTTCCAGCGGAACCAATCTGGAAGTACATCCTTTTAAATAAAGAAAACAAATTCGAAAACGGTTTATAAATAGCGGAGTTTTGAGGTAACATCCATAAAAAAATATGTATATGACGATTGATAACCTTTCTCCTTTTTTGAAGTCGGCTAAAACTCTTTAGAAAAATGAATTGTTTTCATTTAAATTAGAAATATTAGAAACAGCACTTAAAACATTGGCGCCAAATTCTCGCGATCAATATTACATTTCTACAACCCATGATGAGCAGTGTAAGTTTTCTATTGATGATGTTTGTGTTTTAATTCAGTTGTATAAAGAAAAAAAAAATAATGAAAATTTATGCTAAGGCAATATGGAGTGTGAAAATTAAAAAGAAAAAATAAGAACAATTCAAATTGCTGCAACAATAGTAATGAGTCAGAATTACACAATTCTTTCAAAGCGTACGAGTATCTTTAACTTGTGGATTTGTGTTTTTGTTGTGGCACCACTTCCATCATCATCTTCATCATCCACACCATTAATATCCATTCATTATCATCATCGTCGTCTTTATTGTCATATTTTGCTTGTTCTTTATTCATTTATTTTTATAGTAATTGTTGTTTTTGTAGTGGCTATATAAAAACAATGAAGTCTCTAAAGATTTTTCTTATTGATAATTAGCAGAGAAGTTGGTTGTGTGTTTATTTTTAGTCTGGCCGTCCGAATGTCGATGCAAGGAAATAAAGTCATTATTGCAAGAACGAAAATAAATAAACCAAAATTTTTTTTCCTTCAATCTCCTGTAAAGGTTCATTCAGTGTTGCCAGGATCTGTTTTCATTGCTTTAAATTCCATAAAAGTCTCTCAAATTTAGAAATTTCAAAAATAAGTCATCTAAAATAAATTAATAAAGACTTGATTGAGTTCCATGCTTGAATTCAAATAATTGTTATTTTTGGAACGAAGTTTCCTGTGGCACGTTGTGCATATCCGTGTTTGAGTTCTGAAGGATAACAAATTTTTTAATATAAAAAAATAAAATTTTTTAATAAAAAAAAGTGCTTACTGGTAACGAAAATACTAATGCGTTCAAGTTTTTGTTTTTAGACTCCGCTGGCAAGATGTCTCAACTTGAAGTTGAAACGCAGGCAGGAAGGTCAGATTCTGTTTGGTGCCGCTCCGGATTTTTAGGGGGTTTCACTATTGCCATAGTTTTCGTGGGAAGTGGTTTCAAATTTCTGGGATTTTGGAGATTTAGACCCTCTTTTTAGGAATCTACAATTTGGTTTGTATCCTTGCTAAATGGTATGTGACGGTGATAGTTGAAGGTTTCTCTGCTAACTATTGGCGATAAGTATCGTCTTAGTATATTCCAAGTAATAGTTGGTTTAGCTGTTGACGACTTAAGGTAACTACTATTTTTTTTTTAAAGAAGTAACACAATCAGGCAATTAATGCCTACCAGTTAATTAATTAATGTGCTACCTTCTTTGGGAAAGGGATAGTGTAGAGAGAACAGGTGGTGAAGTGGGAGAGAGATAGAAAGCTTAATTCACTTACAGCCCTGCTATTGCGCGTTTTATGTAGAGCAGTGTTGCAAGTGGAGGCATCGAGTTGTTGAAGCTGTGTAGCCATTTTATTAGTTCTTTTACTTCGCCGACGCTTTTGCTACAATACCGACGAAGGAGGGTGCTGTGAAGTGAATTAGGATATGTTAGTATTACTCACCGCGGGTACTGCCAAAGTGATCAGTGCTATGCCTTCATCACTTTAACAGTCCAACAACAACCAACACACCAATGCACACGAGAAAAATGTATGATGTTGTTGGCTTGCCTGAAACTAGTCTCGAACTCAAGACCTCAGGGTTGGTAGTCAAACGCGCTAACTACTCAGTCAACAGCACCCTCGGTGGAGTATGAGGTTCTATTGATGATAATTTTCCGGTAAACAATAAGAGTTAACATTTTACTGATATTTTTGCTTATAATTTACTTAGCTGGCTATACTGCTCTGAATACTTTCAATATGTCTTTATTATTATCCTACAATAAGTTCTTATATCTAATGCAGTGTGTATTTAATTAGAAAGAAAATGTTTAAGTAATATATAAACATTTCAACAGTGTAAAGGAAGGTTGCGGATTTTCACTCTCGCTAACACCAAGATGCTACAACATTTTTATGTTGTGAGGCATCATAACCCAGCAAGCATGAGAACTTAATCTTAAAGTAAGAAGATATAAAATAAAACTTATACTCAAATGGAAATTATAGCTTCCTCAGCAAATAGGGATTGTAGTTTATTGGATACAGCGAAATTAAAAAATGATTTTGGAGGGGGTTGTGTAGCCGTCTCCTATACCACCAAGATATGACTTGTAAATGCATTTTATACCAAGAGTAACCTCCGTAAAATTTAGAAAGCCTCACTATTGTAGTTGTGTAGATATGGGAATATTATTACTTACTCTGTATGTAGGGTACCAGTCCCCCTCTATATCCTTAAGATTTTTTTTGTATTTCTTTTATTGTAAGAGTAACCCACATGATATTTTACAAAGCAATAAAGAGATCCACGTTTAAATAATAAGCCCTCATAATTCTATCAACAACGGAAAAGGTACCGTTAACATTATATGGCCGATTCCCATTTCAAATGCTTTTTTCGTGGCCGTTAAAAGTATAGTAAAATATTTCATAAAATAAACGCATAAATTTAAAAATGAAATCTTCTATAGCATGACTTAATATATTAAAAATAAATGTACATAAGTTTTTTTTAAGACTGTCCACTATGTGTTATGCGTGTCGGTAATGCATGCTGTTGATTTTCCACATTAACAAAAAGAATGAATTTTTCTAGAAAAGAGATTAAATTTATAACGTGCGTAGAATATTTGTATTTGATTCTCTTATTTCTTGTGTATTGAACGTTACGCTTTTTTAGTACACTTAAATACTCAGTTTAATTATTAAAATTCTATTAACAACATAAACTAAAACAAGAGTGTAGGCTTGTACTTGTAAATATTTAAACGTTTTGTGAAGTTTGTTAAATAGCATTATATTGCAAAATGTTTCATCAATCAATTGTGGTTTGTATAAAAAAAATGTATTGAGTGTTATTCCTATTTTTATAATTTAATTAAAATTTTTTAGTGAAGAACTTAAGAGTTTATGTTAAAATACATCGAAGATTACATATCTGAATTGTTTTAAATTCAAAAATATAGTGTGTGTTCTGAAAAGAAATTGAATTCGAATAAAAATGTATTGCGCGTTACGTAAAATTTGTTTAAATATAATCCATATATTATATAAAAATGAGGTATATGTTTGTTTGCTTGCTTGTAGATTTTTGTTGCGGCATTACGCCTAAACGGCTGATCCGATTTAAATGAAACTCGGTACACAGACAGATATTTGGCCCACAATTTATATAGGCTATATTTCTTTTCCGGATTTTGGACCGAGAGGGGATAAAATGGGTCAAAACCTCAACCTACGCATAACTCTGTAATTTGTCAACCGTTTTTCAAAATTCTTTATTGGTTTGAAAGGGTTTGCTTACAGTTAGGTCCCATAATATTATGCCAAAATCGGTGGGGATATTTGACCCCCCACGCCCCACGCTCTGTCATTTGTGAACTGATTTTCAAAATTCTTCTTTTCTTTGAAAGGTTTTGCTTGCAGTTTGGTTCCATAATTTTTTTTCGAAAGTTGGTGGGGGATGAGAATTCGGTTCCCCACGCATAACTCTGTCATTTGACAGCCGGCTTATAAAATTCTTTTATGGTTTGAAATGGTTTTCTTGCGGCTTAGTCCCATAATTATTTTTCGAAAATCGGTGGGGAAATTCGCTACCCCCTCCCTCCCCTCCACCTACACCAAATGCTTAAATCTGTGATTTGAGAACTGATTTTCAAAATTATTGTTTTGCTTGAGAAATAAATATTGCTTGCAGTTCGGTCCCATAATTTTTTCGAAACACGTGGGAGGATTGAGGGGGAGGGGGGGGGGGGCTGTTGGCAATTGTGGTACCCCACGCATAACTCTGTCTTTTTTCAACCAATTTATTTTGGTTTCAAAGGGTTTGCGTGCAGTTAAGTTCCACTGTGCACCCCCTATTACTTAGCTCTGTCATTTGTCAACAAATTTTTAAAATTGAAAGGGTTTGCTTAGTCCCATAATTTTGTTTTCGAAAATCTCAACTCTAACCGATTTTCAAAATATTTTTTTCGTTCAAAATGGTTTGCCTGGTTAGGCACATTTGCTCCCCCATGGCTAGCGCTGTCATATGTGAGCTGATTTTCAAAATTTTTAAGTTTTGCTTGCAGTTTGGTCCCTTAAATTTTTTCGAAAAAGTGGGGATGAAAGAAGTTTGGTCCCCCACTCATAACTCTGTCATTTGCCATCCGATTTTTAAAATTCTTTTTTGGTTCGAAAGTGTTTCCTTGCGGCTTAGTTCCATAATTTTTTTTCGCAAATCGGTGAGGAAATTTGCTCGCCCCCATGCTTAACTCTTTCATTAAAAAAAAAAACGAACACACATGCTGCTTTAGCCTTTTTCGGCTTTTCTGCAGAAACATCCAGGGTATCCAGGGCAGGAATCGAACCTGCAACCACCGGCTAATAGTCTAGCCGGTGGCCTTTTCCAGAATCAGGCGTTAGAAGTGTAATTCATTTCTCATCTTTTATCCAATTTAATCAGCTTATATAAGTTTCCTAAAGAAAATTAAAAAAAAAAAATTTACTTTTGAGCCTCGTTGAAAAATTTTCGCATTTTTTCCAAATCATTTCTAATATAATAATTTAGCTCCACTTCTAATCCAAGTGGATACATACATATGAAAGTACATATGTATGTATGTAAGTAAGTAATCTTTGTGACTTTGCACAGGGCACCTAAAGTTTCAATATTCCCAACTTGTACTGTTTTCTCTACTCTTCATTTGAATCATGTGAATTGCATTGGTAATCCATAATGTGCATTATAAAGCCAAGTGTATCTATGAATGTCGTTGGGTGAATGTTATTCTACAAAATGTTGTTGTACTTTTGAACACTAATAAAAACAACTAATAATGTTTTATGGTAAACAACGTTGTCAACTTAGTGCTTCGTACCGTTTTTAGTGGTTTTTCAACTTTTTGATGCGAAAAATTTCGGAGCTTTTTATAGTAAATTTTTTTTTGTTTTTTATTTTTTTGTGACGGTGGCAATAAATCCCAAATTCAAAAATTAATTTCTTTATCTAAAAAATTTTTTTCAAGTGTAAAATTCTTTGTTAATACAACTATTTCTTGAACATGTTTTTGCAGTCTTCTAGAAGAACGAAAAAAGTTGGATTCGAGCAATCAGTGGTGCTTCACCTTTTGTCTTTTAAAAGCGTCAAAACCCATAAAAAACTAATTGTTGTACGTACATACGAGTATTTCGTTTGCTTTGCACTTCAGATTTCAATATCTTTCCGTTTTCAACGATACTTTTTATGGTTTCTTTTTACAGCCGTATAAACTTAGGCATCTCGGCCGTTTTTGATAAATATTCGTCATATTCAAGATTGAATAACTTTACAGCGCGTCATTGGCAGTTAAACAATTTTGTATCATTCGAAAGGTTTCAGTCTCCTCTTAATAAGTATTAATTAAAAAGGACATAGCTTCACACAGAAAAAAAGGCATGTAAAATCAACATGAAGCAATTTTGATTGGAAATCATATTAAATTTACTAGAAATAATTTGTCCTTTAAGTGTGTTAGTGTTTATTTGCTTTGTTCATTGCTTCAGTTCACTGTTGTGCTCAGTTGCATGACTTGTTGTAGTTGTTGTTTATTCTTATATGTGTCGGCTATGTAGAGTACAAAAAACGAATTATCAGCAAAACCTTCTACTGCTGCTTTCAAATTACCATTGTTTCATATTATCTTTAAATGAAAAATTATTAATCTAACCTTAAAACTCTTTGATTTAAAATTTTTCAATGTTTAAACAACTTTGTTATAAACGTTATATTTCATTTTAAACCAACATGACTACAACTTTAATTTCAAATAAGTTTTATGTTAAATAATCATTTAAATCATGTTGAATTAAAATTAAATAAATTTTACATACGATGGGTATTTATTTAGTGTATAGCTAAAGTAAAGTTTGAAGCTGTTGTGGCTGCAGTGGTTAACGCCTGTACTATCATGCCACTGGCACGAGTTCAAATCTTGGCTGGGGCAACACAAAATGATTTAATTCTCGTATTAAATTTTCACGAAAAAGTTGTATACAGTAGTTTTGATTCAACTGCCTTTTGTTTAAGCGCACTTTTGACTTAACTGCACAAAATTATTAATTTGTGTCACTATTCTTTAAAATCCCTTACACATTCGTTTTTTAAGTGCACTTTTTATACCTGCAGTTCTACAAAAAATCATACAAAAAATCAATCTTAGCTGCATTTTGACTTAACTGCACAAAATATTTATTTCCTGTGATTATTCTTCAAAATACTTTTTCAAGTGCACTTTGTATACCTGCACGTTTAACATATTTTTTTGCAGCTTTAAATTGATTTTATACAAAAAATCAAGCTTAAGTGCGCACATTAAATAATTGTGTTTATGTGCACATTAAGGCAGATTTAAGCTAACAGCATTTCTGACTTATCTGCACTAAAAATCGTGAAAAGTTGACTGTGCAGCTATGTCGAAATTACTGTATATAAGAATTATAATCACATTCAAAAGAGCCACCTGACAAGTGGTGGTAAGCAAATACACGTGAGCACTGACGATGGAATATTAAGCATGCCCGATTCTTTCTGAATATAACGTTACGAAGCTTAACCTAATAATCAATTTGGATTCACAAAGTTTTCTGATGTTGTTTCAGCTTAATATAACTTTAATTCAACATAATTCTTAGTGTTGTTTCAATATCAAATTCACGTTGTTTGAACTTGAAATGACTTTGATTCAAAATAATTCTTCGTGTTGTTCCAATATAGCATTCACGTTGTTTCAACTCGAAATATTTCATTTTAATTTAACTGTATTGCAATATTAAATCCACATAAAATATAGTTAATTCAAAAGGATAAATGTTCTTTCATGATTATTGTAAATCATGTTGAATTAACATGAAACACCTATTATAAATTAATATCGGATAAGATATATGAAGCTCTAAAAAAAAGTCAGATATTTTTCTTTGCTTTAAGTGGATTTAATTTTTTTAAATCGATTCGTTTTAAATCGGTTCGATTTACACAACAGGCAGGTATATAACATTTTTTTAATAGGATTAAAAAATTTAAATTCAGTGTTGTTTTTTCAAGAATTACGCGTTTTTGCTTGTTTCAGTGCTTTTTGAAATCTAAAAGTTGACAACGCTGATGGTAAAGTACTAAACTGTACGGTTTTGTACATTGTAGGAGAGAGAGAGAGAGAGGGAGTAAAACATACAATACCTGATGTGAAATTTCAATGCGAACATAACTTCATTATCTATTAGATCTTCTATATTGATTTGTATGCAAATATACAATAAACATACAATTTTATGTGAACTACACAAAATCTATACACTTGTATCTTCGTCGTATAGATACTTAGATGGTACGTGTATTTGCAGGTACTCAATACAAATTCATTCCATGTTTATTTACTTAAATAGACGGTTGAATGAATTCGATCAGTCTCGGTATTAAATGTAATCACCAGTGCAATTTTCATGTAATAAATAAATTGGCAAACGTACGTACAAGCGTTTCGTATAATATTATTGCTGATGCTATTGCAATACTGTGTCTGTTTCTTCAATAAGTTGATGGAAATTTTTATTACATACAAGATTATATCTAATAGATTTATGTTTTCTTTTATTGTAAATTCCAACATAACGATTGGTAAGGGAGGAGGTTTATATAAGCTTGTAATTCTTTATGTAATGCATAGAAATATATAAATATATAAATATATAAATATATAAATATATAAATATATAAATATATAAATATATAAATATATAAATATATAAATATATAAATATATAAATGTATATTTGTTGTAATTCTTACAGTTTATTATATATTCGTTTTCCTTTGCAGTTATTAAACAACAGGTTCCAATCGGTATATGCAATTCAAAACATTAGTGGATGATGGTGTTATGTAACACTTTATCCTGAAAAATAAAACAGTAACGTTATTCAGTGACTGACTGACTGACTGACTGAATGACTAACTAATTCATCATCGCCCAGCCCAAACCACTAAAGCTAGAAAGTTGAAATTTCGTATGTGGGCTCCCCTCAGGATGTACAGGTCCACTAAGACGGGGTTTTGAAAAATTCAAACGCTAAGGGGGTGAAAAACGGGTAAATTCGGTAACCTTAAATCTCCGGATCTGACTAAGGTAGACATACATAAAATTCCAAAAACAGCATAATAAGATCAAAAAATAAGCGGATGGGTGTTTAGTACTTTTTTGAAATTTTAACATTTAGTGTCCGAAAAAGGGTAAAAATATAGTTTTGGTACTTTTTTTGTTTGTTAACCTTTTATCTTCTAAAGTTAACAAGATATACACTAAATTTGAAATGCATTCTTCTATCCTTACGAAGCCCTCAAACATGTTTTGGTACTTTTTTTGTAATTCGAATATATAAAGGGTAAAATTGGTAGCTCTTCTTGGTACTTTTTTCAATACAACTAGTTTTTATGCAAATTGATATACATAGTGAATGAATATGTTTGTATTTTTTCACTAAGAAAGGATTTTTGAAAGTTTTAATTCTAAGGAGATTAAAAGGGGTAAAAACGGGTAAAATACGGATAGAAAACTGAGCGGACAGGTGGCTGAAACATTTTTAAAATCTGTACATTTAGGGGCCGAAAAAGGATGAAATTATAATTTTGGTATCCTTTTGTTGTTAACAATTTATCTCCTAAAGTAATAAAGTTAGAAACTAAACTTGAAATGTATTCTTCTCTTCTTAAAAAGCCCTCAAAACAGTTTTGTGTTTTTTCAAATTGAACACATTATAAGCCTTAACAGTAAGACCTACAAGATATTTTCTATGACCAGTCAGTATAGCTACACTCTACAACATTACTTCACATATAGGATCACATATTGTTTAAATTTGTGTTGAAAAATTCTCCCTATCTAAAATTACATCGATTTTGTAGTTTTTTTATTAAAGAAAAAAAAAACCCTTTCAAATTAAACACATTTAGTCCAAGTGGAAAAAACTTAACATAAAGTATAATACGGCTATGGCAGGAGGTCGCTGTTAACACCTGCACGCAGCCAATCGCTTTTTAAAGTAAAAGCATTTTGTTCCAAAATCAACAAAAATAATGCGTGTCTAATTTTAGGTCGATAGCAATCGGTATAGTATTGCCGACTATTATCGACCTAATTTTCAACAAAAGTGTTTTAGAGTGTAGTTGTAAAAGTAAGGGAAATTTAACTCCACCTAAAATAAATCCTAGATGTAAACTTCCTAAACGCCGATACCCGTATGTATTTTTTTGTCGCCTCTACCAGAATCAGTTATTAGATAGAACCTTGTTATTAAAAAAAAATTGATTTTGTTGTACAGTGTAAATATTCGAAATTTTTGCAAAAATCAGGTGATTTCAATGTATTATAAATAAAATCAATTTTAATCTATCGATTTTTATGAAATAAAGCTCATTTTAATTGTAGTATATGTGACTTTATGATTTGCTAATAAAAATGGCAAATTTTGCTATTATCGATTTTTTATAAATTTTTAAAAATAACAATGTTCCAACTTCGCATAAAAAAGTGTATTTTTCATCATTGCGGTCTATATAATGCCAAACCATTGAGTATATAAAAAATAATACTCAAACGCCTTAAAGGTAAATTTATTCCAAGTTTTTTAGTGTTTTTTGTAATTAAATTGGTCTACGCTTTCCCAAGTTATGATGAAATCGGTGTAGCAGCCTCTTGAAAAATTCCAAATCTTAGAAAAAAACGCATTTTAAATTTCGACTGTTTTTGCAATTAGGGGACCATAATACATCAAAAAAATATAGTGCTGATCAAAAGCCATGGAAAAAGTTTAATTTCGAAATTTTAGTTTTGATATAATTTTAGTTATTATGAAGGCTCTCTCTCTCTCTCGGAAATACAAAATTTTGTGTATGTTCGAATGCTCGAATTATAGACAGTGAGCTTAATAAAATTGTATCTGTTAAAAACATCGCTTCATACATTGACTTAAATTCATACGTGTTTAAATCTTCAATAATTTCAATATCTTTTAACAGTTTCAAACTGGCAAATTTCTTTCAATAAATAAAAAAAGGAAATAAAACAAAGAACAATGTATCGCTTACATTTAATGTAGCGAAAGCAGGAAAGTAGAAAATAACTGCAATCTTTCTCTTTGCTTACATAACAAAAAAAAAAAAGGGACTCGTTTTCCTATACACCCATACAAACATACACAAATCCAAAGATACATTTGTAAGCAATCAGCTACGTATGAAAGCTGACTGCTTGCTGCATGTAGAAGTGTGCGTGTGTATACGTTAAGAATAGTAAAAAAACTTGCAACAAATTGAGGAAAATAAAGAAGAAAATTGCAAACGTTTGTTTCAACGTTATAAACGTAACATTTGTTATTGAATTTCAATTGAATTGATGACTGTTTTTAATTTTTGTTGCTTCTATTGTTGTTGTTATTACTTTCAGCAGAATTGTTTGTTTCATCTATTCTAAAACAATAAATTGTTATGTTTCCTAGACGACAACTTCATTTTAAGTTGAATAAGTAAAAAACATTTTTCAAACGAATTTTATTTTTTATTCAACTTATTTTCTTTTTATTTAATATCCTGCCTGGCAACGTGTGTGATAAATGCCAAATAAATTTGCAACTACTACCATTGTCTTTTTGTCGCTATATTTTAAATAATGCAGGAGATTTAAAGTATATAATAAAAATAATAGCTGAGTTCACACGTCATTTGGTTAGTGCTAACTCATTAAATTGATAAAATTTCCCATACATTTTGTTGCCGGGAAATTTTAAATTTATAAATTCCAACAACAAAATATAAATTGAGTTTCTTCACTTAAGTGTGAATAAAATCAATATTTGTCCATAGGTGAGTAATTCGATTTAGCCGGGTGTGACCACTTTACACATATTTTTTCTTATAAATAAAGAATATATAATTTTTTACTTAAAAAAAGGTTGCGACTCGCTAGGCCATCCATCATTAAGCTTAAAGTCGTTGAATAACGGGTAGACACTGAAAGAACACGATTCCTGCTCAGAATGGTCGTCAGAAAGCTGCGATGGGTGTGACCTTACAAATGTTAGTTTTAAATAATTATGACTTTCAGCATAAATTCTGTAAACTTTTTACTATAACGTACGCAATATTTTTGGTATAGATGTCTGTTCATAGTGTTTTTAGCTGAGTTACGTATTTACTGTTTGACAAAACATTAGTTTTCTTAACAAAAAACTATTTTTAAAATGTGACGGGTGTGACCGACGGGTGTGACATAATACAAAAATTAAAAAAAAATTGAAGAAATAAAACTTTTTATTATTATCATTAATATAAATTATATAAAAATAGATCATAAGAAAATATTAACATATTAAATTATTTGCTATCCGTTCTATTATAGGCAGCAGAATACTCTAGCTGAGTATTTTTTTAAAATTCAATAAAAAGTGAAAAAATATATTATTTTCAGAGATAAAGGTTATTATTAATAATGAGAGAGGAAAGAAAAGAAAATCTGAAATAAATATTAAACATATAAAGAGGGAGAGCAAAATGGTTCGTGGATGATCACTTAAAAGTGCCTCAAATTGTTAAAAAAATATTAAATAATGTATTCTTTTATTGTTGCTATAATTGTCATGCTCTAAAAAACATGAATTGGGAGATTTTTATTAAAAATAAGAAAATAATTTTTTCCTCGCATAGGGCCGTTTTACGTGGAATCACTCTACTCAGCTTTTCATGACTTTTGGCCTTCATTCTTTTCAAATAAAGAAAAAAAATTCGGAAATTGGCGGAGTTCTGAGGGAATACACGTTTAAAAAAGTAATACATAACGAATTGATAACCTTTCTTCTTTGCTTGAAGACTTTAAAACACTTACACTTAAAATGAGAATCACCCAAATACATATGAATATTTATTCCCCTTTCACCTGAAATGATGATTATAAAAGGAATTGCAGTATAAAGAAATGAATTTCCTACAAAGAAAAAAAAACTATTAAAACTACTGACTTTAAAGACCGACCCTTCAAGTGAAATAAAATAAAGAAAAAAAGTGTTAGAATTGCATCTTTTCATTTCCTTTTACCAAATTGTTCCAACAATTAGTGATGTGTGCGTGCGTATGCCCCTTAAAAAACTCCTTCCTTTGTTCGCTTAATGTTTTAATTTCTTTGCTTCATTTTTCATTGTAGCTGCATTTTAGCGTTTTTATCATTTTATTTTACTTAAATATTCATACTCTTGACACTAGCTTGCATGAAAGAGCATGCTGTTGCCTCATGTTTTCTTTGTGCAAAAAATACTCTACTTATTTCCTCTATTTGTTGCAACAGCAATTACCGCATTTTTTGTAAATCACGTTTTCAAGTACAACAGAAAAAAAACTAGCGTTTTTTCCATGGACGTGCAGCTGCCGAAATGAAATCATTAAGAAAAGAAAAAAAAAAGAAGCGCATGCAAAGGTTAATGTTGCATAAAAATATAATAATACTCTCTCGTACTTACAAATAACAAACACCTTGTACGTTGTTGTAAAAGGTGGAAACGTGCTACTGTGCAGATGTGTTAGCGTTTACATTGAAATCGAAAAGCATGCGTGTCTGTTTGGATGTAACTGCCTGCAGTGGGTATCATGCAGCATTAAAAAGTGTTTTAATTTCATAAACGAGCAAAAAGAAATCATTGAAATTCTGTTTTTAATTTAATGAACTTTAAATGCAAAAAAAGGGAAACAAATTACAGTACAAACAACTATTAATTTTCATACATTTTTAATGTGTTTTCAACAAAATGCATTTGGTTTTTTCTCCAGTTATTTATTTTATTTATTTATTTTTTAACATTAATTTAATAGCAAACATTAAGAGTTGAATGGAAAATTACGATGAAAATATTGCATGTAGTAATTAATTATATTTGCTGATTAAAAGAGTTCATTTGAAAGTGGTATTAATTAATATCATGATTATAGTTATTTGTTTTTCTTTGAAGCTTTTATTAGTTGAAATGAATTTAAAAATTAATTTTTATCTTTTTATCTTGATGCTTACTCAGCATCTCCGGTTTGGCAAGCTTAAGACTAATGCAGTTTTACGAATATATGATTCTGAAAGTGTTCTTTTCGGAGACTTGTGTGAATTGTCAGAAAGTCAGCATATGTTGATTGAGTATGGATTGAATAAAAGGATAATACCTGGAGAAACTCTGCCTTTAATCGGCTGATGCCAAAAATACAATTTGAAAAGGATGCTTTTTCGATTTGATAATTGTATATTAAAGTCACTCAAAGAAAAAAATTGTTGTTACCCCTCTTTTTAATTAGGATTTCATAACATATTTGAGGTCTATCCATTTCGCAATAGCGAAAAGTAAAATCTAATTTATAAGCTATGACCACACTCGCATACATGTATACCCACGTGTGTATGTATGTGTATCAATAAAAAACATTTTGCAATCAAATATATTTTTGATAAAAAATTATTTGCAATAACATATTTTTTAATTGGAAATTAAGTGAATATAAAGAAAAATACTATTAATTTAATAATCCCTTTTCAGCTGAACCGTATAATGTTTCTAGTTAATTGTAATCATTTTTCATATTTTTATTGTATGAACATGTGTGTGTGTGTGTGTTTTTTTTTTGTAGAGAAAAATGCAATAATGAAAAAAATAATACTTGCAATTAGTTATTAATTCAAATATAAAATGATTTTATATACCCTACGTCATTATAGCGTGATGCTGTTTCAGTTGATGTTTGATAAGGCCCAATAAGCGAAAATAACCCATTCAGCGAGCGACCTTATCATTCATTAATAGGCTTAGGAAAATATTTAAGCTATTTAGTAGCTATTAAGTTCTTTTTTTGTGACAATAACATTAAAGTTACCATTTATATTTGCAGGAGCGGATACAGCTTGAGCTTTTGGGGGGGGGGGGGTGTTGGGAACTACTAAGTAAAACATACTATTTTTCCAAACTTCTTTTAGAAACTCTATAGAAATTTAATCCTTTTGGGGGGTAAATATCCCCTCCCCCTTGTATCCGCGCCTGCATATTTGACACCTGTGTGTGCGGCGATAACTGTATAATTTGCCAGTTGGCCAAATCATCGTACACGATATTGTCTTCGACGTTTAATGCGCGACATGCCGTCTGTCGATTAGGTTTCCTAATCGACAATTTAAAGCAAATTGTTGTTCACGACAATCTGAGCGACAATATCGTACGTTTTCAATCAAACTTTGTTGTGGACAATCTGAGAGTTTTGTCTTTAATAAAACTTTGTTGGGGACAATCTGAGTGACAATGTCATACGTTTTGTGTTTAATAAAATTTTGTTATCAACAATCTTAACGACAAGGTGTCACTTTTTGTCTTTACCCTACGGTAAATTGAACTGACACAAAACGGGTCACGTAACCGGTCCCCAGGTGGTAGGGACCAGTCCGAGTTCTAATACTTCCTATGAAGCGGACCAGCCACTTTTACATGGGGATGGCCTAGGATGGGGTTAATTGATACTTTTTATGCACCTTGTAACTTGTCTCTGAACTATCTTATGGAGTCCTAGTCGGTGTAGAATAATATAGATTATATATAAATATTATTCCGAATTCAGCTGTAATTCGATTAATTTAATTAATTAATTTATTTTTTTATTATTACAAATCCAAGTAGAAATTGTATTTTATTTTTAAGCGTTGTCTGATAGGATTCGAACCGACAACCTCCGGCATGACAGGCTAGTACACTACCCACTCGACCACAGGGGAACTTATATTTCAATGTTATAAATACCAGTTAAGCTGGAGTTAATATCTGAATATAGTTACGGAACAGGTTCCTGAGTGGTATGGCAGTCTCATTGAAGTGATGCAATTAATATCAAAATTGTGATAGGTCTTAGATCTAGGTGCATCTAATTTGTTCAGTGCCGTTTACTACAATACTAGTCGGAGTACCAACTAAATTGACTGAAAATTGTTAATATGTGAATATCTACACAATATGTCTTTTTTCACCATTCACTACTACTTATTTTTGGTACCAGTCTCATTGTCTCAAGTCATAGGACGAGTACTTTTGGATCATTTGTCACTTTGAAACTTTGTTGGGGATAATCTGATCAAAAATGTGTGACTTTTTGTCTTTGTGTTTAATGAAACTTTGTTGAATACATTCTGAGCGACAATGTCCCAATTTTTGTCTTTAATCTACTTCATTAATCTGTTTCGTTTTGTCTTTAATAAAACTTTGTTGGGGACAATCGGAGCCAAAATGTCCCACAGTTTGTCTTTAATAAAACTTTGTTGGGTACAATCTGAGCGACAAGGTCCCACATTTTGTCTTTTATACAACTTTGTTAAGGACAATCTGAGCGACAATGTCCCAAGTTTTGTCTTTAATAAAAACTTTGTTGAGTACAATCTGAACGACAATATCGTACGTTTCGTTTTCAATCAAACAAATTATAATGTTGACTTCTTGTTGTCGATGATTTAGGTATTGAGCACGGTAACTTATAAACATGTAGATTCAGTTCGAATCCCAGCCAAGTCAGCGCAAACGGAAGCAAACAAGTAAGTGAAAAGTCAAACTTGCGTATTAAAAATACTCAATGATTAAATAGTCGTCAGTAACAATATAGAGGTATTCCCCCTTATTCCGTAGCTATTTGCCGACATCACGTCAAGACAATAACAAACAATTGGCACTTGTCAACACGCTGTCGACAAAAATTTACTACTATTAACAGTTTCTTCCCATTTTCTATGCCTTAGAGAGTAGTAAGTGGCTGTCAGTAATAGTAAATTGTTGTCGATGACGCGTAGAAATGAGCTTACTGTTTAGTATTGTCATGACGTGACGTCGACAAATAGTTACGGAATAAAGGGAAATGTCTTTTATATAGCCGTCGATGAAATTGTTGTATGGAGCTGTCTTCAGTATGTCTTCTGCGACTTAGCATTGTCTTATACCCATCGTTAAAGATGCCTTAAAAACGTGACCAATTGTGTTTAGCAGTCTTGTCTTTATGTTAGTGGACATCACACGTTTATGAACTTTATTAATATTTTTTTAATTTTTCACTAAAGCTTGGGTATAGCTGATTTCAATGTGCTGCTTAGTCAATCATTTACTTGATAAATAATTAAATAACTTTCTTTTATTAATAAAAAATATTGAGGATTTTAATGAAACAACAAACACTACAATTTTTTAGTATTTTAATAATAATCGACATAAATTTGTGCATAAACATCGCAAGGAAATGAAAAATATGCAATCAATATACACATACACACAGAAGCCAGGAGACTTTTTCAGATTGTAGAACGAGGACGGTAAATTAAATAAAAAAATTATTTGCTTATTGGCGTATAATTTTTTTTGCAAAATTTTTGTTTTTAATAAATTAGAAAAAAAATTATTGATATCGTGATTGTGTCAAAAGTACATTTTGCTTTTGTAATTTGTAAAAAATAAAGTCCCCCTTTGCCATTTCCGCTTTAAATCAATTGAGGTGTTACGACCTTACAAACTTCTCCTCAAATCCATAATACCAACCTCACCTAGTGTAGAAGCTAGACAGTATTGAAGCCATTAAGTTGCTTATTTTTATGATGATGCGTTGTACGTGCAATGTGCTCGATAACATTAAAATTTTATGCATTTATATAATACTAAATTATTGTTATTATTTTTAAATATTAAGAGGATTGTTTTAAAGTAACCACAAAAAACAAGAAGGCTGTTAAGATATACTTTGCACGATATAACTGATTATAAGAGAAGTTTTACTCCAGAGTCAATAAGATATATGAAATATAGAGGAAAAAGTGTGCTTAAAATATAACAATTTCATAAGAAGCTTTTATTATATCAAATACTGTTTTTTAACATACACACACACATGCACACACAAACACACACACATTTTACGAATATTTTGGATTGTCTGCTAGAGCAACTAAGCTCTTGGCAGAAATTGAAACTGCAATGTTTAGACAAATTCTCCAATAAAGTCTTCGGGGACACCGGGTATAGCAATGTTTAAAATTTGTACTAAATTTGTTGTTCTTGATAAACATGGTTTAATTTAAAAAACTTAACCACAAACAATTTGACTTATCTCCTTATTTGTGAATTTGCGACTGATCAACAGCCAATTTAAAATGCATCAAAAAAACTCAAAAAAAATGTAAAGAAAATTCTGATCGAAATGGGTTAATTATGTTTAATATTCATTCTTCCTTAAACGCATACTAAAAAAGTTTCATTCTGCTCTTTAATAGTATTTTTGCTTGACTGAAAATTTTTAAAATTATACTTAAGTTGTTTTTCCGAAAGTTCACAGATTTTTTCAGTTCGTACTTGGATCAGACTTACACTCGAAATAAAATGATAGGTAAGTCTAACCAATATAAATAGTTAACATACTATTAATGTAAATTGAATGTAATGTAATGTAATGTAATGTAAATTAATGTAAATTGAAATAACAATTTTCATTGGCAAAATAAGTTTTTAAAGTTGTAAGTCATTTCATGTCTATGGTGACTTTGTGCTATCGTTACTCAACAAGATGACTTAGCTGAGATGTTAAAGGCGTCCGGTTCATCAGCATGAGAACCTAAGTTCAAGACCGAAATATTACATTTTACTGAATTGTAAAATATAAATTTCGGAAAAACGACGTTTTAAAAATAAAATAATTTTTGATGGTTAAAATTAGTTATTTAATTTTTAACAATTTTTGTGGTTAAAATTACCAATTTTAATGGTTAAAATTACAAATTTAAAATAATAACAGCGAAAATAGTTATTTCACAAAAGTTACTGTATTTAAGTCAAGAAAGTCACCACATGTCTATGTATACTTTGTGCTATCCTTATTTAACAAGCTGACTTAACTGAGATGATAAAAGCGTCCGGTTTATAAACATGAGAACGAACCTAAGTTCAAGCCCAAAAATTACAAACAACCAAAATATATTTTTTTTAAACAAACACACTTACTGCTTAAAACTTGGCAGGCATCGAGCCTGCGACCTTCCGGTTATTAGTTTTACACTCTATCAACTAAACTATAATTCCATTGGTTGATTTTTACTGTATTTTATGGGTTAGCTCAATTCTAACCTATGAAATTGGTTAAATTGACCAATATTTTAGTGTGAGTGTACGTTTACAAATAATATGCTTGCCGCAGATTTAGAAAAACAAATAATATCATTCCAAAAAATTAGATATTTTCGGCAAAACTGAAAGTTTATGGAGCGCAGTTCCTTATGGCATGCTGTGCACGTCAATGCTCTGAATAGCAAAAGTCATTGCTTTGAGGGTTAAAAGAATTTAATATGATACAAATACGGGTAACAAAAAACTGTGCTCTGCCCCCTTATTCTGTAACTCGCTAAAGCTAAATCTCTATAGCTGAAGATTTATAAAGTCGATTTATCAATTTTTGATTACAAATACAATTTTGCAACGTCTAAAATTTTAGTGTTTTGTGTCATCGCCAAAAATGTTTAATTTTGTGTTTGTTCAGCATTTTAGCGATCGAGATTTAGCTTTAGCTTTAGCTTTAGCTTTAGCGAATTACGGACTAAGGGGCCTGGTAAGGTGTCTCAAGTTGAAGGTGAACTCCTGGAAGGCCGAATTCCGGCTAATGATCAGTGCTCTCGCTATGGATTTTCAGGGTTTTCAGTGTTGCCTGAATTCTCCGGCGAAGTACCAGTGAGCTTCTGTGATTTTTAGAATTTGTGGCGCGGGTTTTGGATTTTGCAACCTGGTCGCTGTCCTTGCTGAGTGGTTTGTGACTTGACTAAATGGTTCATGGCCGGGCTAAATGAATGTGTTTCCGCTACACACAGGAAAAATACCAATGTAAAATCAACATGTCGCAATGTTGATTGGAAATCAAATAATATTTAAGAGAAATAATTTTATACTTCAGTATGTTGGTGTTTATTTGCTTTGTTCATTTCTACAATTCACTGCTTTGCTCAGTTGTGTGACTTGTTGTTAGTGTTGTGAAAATTCAAATAGCTCAGAAATAGCCGATATACTTTGCATTACGAGCGAAAATTTCATGCTGCTGGCTTAAAATTACCATTGTTTCATCTTAATTTTAAAAGTAAAATTACACTATGCAACAAAATGAAACTTAAAATAAGATTTTTTCACATGACTAAAGGCTAATAAGGCTAAAATTAAGTATTTTACACTTGCATACTCCGACTTAATCAATCTTTCTGTACTTGATTTCAGAAATACCGGCATTACCGTACTTTCGACACCGCTGGGACTAATTCAAGTACGAATGGATTGATTTTTCATTTCAGAGTGGTGGTCAGTGAATAAAAATGGCACCATTTTGAAGCTTTCGATTTTTTATTATTTTTTAAAAAATAAAAATGTTTAAATTTTGCGTAAAAAATATTTATTTTATTTTTATTTTTTTAAATTTATTATAATTAAAATTACAATAAACAAAACGAGTAAAGCACTAGCTATCGGCTTAAAATAAAAAATATATTTTTCGTCATTTCGGTCTGAATAATTCCGAAACCCTTGAGCATATAAGAAAATAATTTTTAAGCGGCTTAAAGGCCTTTCTAAGTTTTGATAAAATTAGTGAAGCAGCCTCTTCAAAAATCCCAAATTTTAGAGAAAAAAAAAATTAAAATACGAGTATGCAACATTAAACTAAAACTGTCAAAAATCCCCGCAGAAAACGGATAATAACTTCTAAACGGTTGGACCAATTTTCTTTAAACATAGGCTAGATGATTTTAGATCAAGTCACCTTTCAAACGAACAAAACAAAAAATTCAAATCGGTCTAGCCGTTTGGAAGCTATGACACGCAGATTTAAGAGGATACAGCTAGAAAAGATGAGATAACTTCTTAGCGGCTTGACCAATTTTCTTCAAACATAGCTAAGAAAACTCTCGATCAAGTCATCTATCAAAGAAAATAAACTGAATCAAAATCGGTCTAGCCATTTGGGCTGTACGATGGCGTGTACAGATTAGGGTATTCACTCGAATAATGTTTGCTCGATTAAACGAATAATTGAAGTCAAATTATGTTCGATGAAACAAAAATTTCAATTTCGAGTAAAAATTTATTCGAGTAATTTAGGTCCATTAATCGAATAACTCGACTAAAAATTTTATATAAATTTTCCATTTTTTTTTATTAAGTTTTGTAGATTTCTTAGTAAATTTTTCAAATAATGTGATATTTGCTATTCAATTCAAACGTTATTTCGGCCCTAGGAGCCCATTTCTTAAAACTACAAGTTACAAATCTACAAGTAGAATACACACAAAACAACAACACTTTAACAAACTTTATTGTTGTTTTGTGTGTATTTTACTTGTAGATTTGTAACTTGTAGTTTTGAGAAACGGGCCCCAGGTCTCAATATCATTAAATATTTCCTGCTGCTAAATTTTCTCAAAACGAAACATTTGAATAGTAAAAAAAAACGATGTATTTGAAATGATCAGTTTATGATCTAATATATTTAGAAATATGTTTTTCTTTTGTTTTCATTATTAAAATATAGAAAACGCGATACATTTTCATTTGTTTTATTTTTGTTCACAAAAATGTGATAAAAACCGAGTAAATTCAAAAACTTTCCGACTAACTCGAATAATTTTTAGCAGTAAAGTTTACTCGAATAACTCTAAAAAAATAAAAGTATTGCTTGATTGTTCGATTAATTTTAAAACATCAATTTCGATTAATTGATAATCGAACAATGGAAAAGTCGAGTAAAATATATGCCCTAGTACAGACATATAGATTCACAGATACACAGACACACGCTACAAACTGATAACACCCATTTTTGTTGGTCCGGGGCTAAAAAAATTATCCATAGAATTTAAAATTTCTACTGTTTTTGTAGTTATGTGACCATATCACAGCAAAAAAATATAGTGGTACTCCTTGGCATTTTTGTTGTTGCATAGTGTTATTAATCTAACCTTAAATATCTTTGATTTAATATTTTGCATTGTTAAAACAATATTATTTATTTTAAAGCAACATGATTATAGCTCTAATTTCAAATAAATTTAATATTAAATCATAAATTAAATCATTGTTGAATTGAAATGAAATTCGTGTTACTTATGATTGTATTTATTTAGTGGACGTGCAAGTAAAGTGTGAAGCTGTTGTGGCTGCAGTGGCTGGCGCGTTGACTACCAAGCAAATGGCGCGAGTTCCAATTTGGACTGGGGCAGCCAACTACAACACAAATTTTTCTGACGTCTATGCGAATACACATCACGCAAGTAAAATTATTAATAAAATGACTGCATTAATTCATGTTGTTTTAACTTGAAATAACTTTGATTTAACATGATTGTTCGTTTTATTTCAGTATCAAAGTCACTTTGTTTCAATTTGAAATAATTTCGATTCATCATGAGTTTTCGTAATATTTCATTATCAAATGCATTTTTAATTAACTCTACTGGTATGTTAAATCAACATGAAATATAGTTAGTTAAACAATTTTTTCTTTGAATGTTATTATAAAATCATGTTGAATTAACATGAAACACCTATGAAGCGAAATCGCTACCGAAAAATTTTATATTACCTTTGTTTTCGACGATTTTAATATGAAACAGTAGTTTCATAAAAATTGCTTCGATTACTTTTCACTGGAAATGTTTAGAAATTATATGCTTGCCGTATGAAGCTCTGCGGAATCTGATCGCAATTCTTATATACACAAACTTTTTGAGAATTTTTGAATACGAGAATTGCATCACTGCAAAATTTATGGATGTTTAGCACAACAAAGCCCATTGCTATCTTTCAGAAATTATTTCAATATTATTCTTAGTGAGTTGATATTTATTTTAGCAAACTGTATGAGTGTGTACCTGCTTTTCCTTCAACTAGTTTTATCCTGTTTATTTGCTGTTGTTGTAGGCCATTCTTTTATCTTGTAATAAGGTCAAGAGGCACACTGAGCCAGAGAGTATTTTCTGTTATCTACTGAAATAAATATACACAATAGTTGTTAAGAACTTTTTGCTTTTCTAGGGATTTTATAAAATTTATTTGTAGGAACGAACGCACACAGCGACATAAATTGCACTCAACTTGTGTGTCAAGTTATTTAAGAGTTATGAGGGCAACATGTGGCTGTTTTATTTTCTATAAACTCTTTTCTCAACTCATAAAATCTTTATTATATTGTTGGGTATTATTAAATTGACAATATTAAGTTTTGATATTTTTGCTTTCTTAAGGGGTGAAACGATAGTGGCCGAGAATGTTGTCTGTTAGTCCATGGGTATAATTTTCCAAGTATCTACTCAACAACAAGCATGGAAAACTTGTTGAAATGCAGGCCATAAAATTGGGTGTCAATTAGTAAATGCCAGTTTTAAAGAAAGTAAGGTTGCATTGGTAGTTTGGTGGTTGGCTATACATGTTTTGTGGGTGTATAAAATATCTTTGACTTTAGTAAATTGTTAAAATTTACTGCATAAACCCAAGTGTTAAATGGCAAAATTTTATAATTTATTTGTTGGCACTATCGAAAGTTAACATATAAATTTTTTAAATGCCATATGATGATAATAAGGATGATTGCTTCCTTCATAACAAGAATTTTTCTTAGGTCTACAAATTAATTAAAAATCAATCAGACATTCTGTAACCAATATTGTGTATCTTTTACACTTAAATAAAAAAACAAACAAGGACACATTATTCCTGTATTAAAATAATGATTTTTTTTCTTAGTAAATTCCGCTTTATTTTATAGTTAATTACATTAAAATCAATTATCTTAGTTAATAAACTTTATACTTTTTGTTTCAAGCCTATTGAATAAATTCCAATTGTCGTGAACATAAAATTTTATTAAGAGATTTTAATAGAGACAAATTAAATAACTCGCCAATAAATAACTGTTCTCATCGAAAATAACACAAATTCTCAAATATACACACAGATAAATTTCATAGTAAAATCGTCGAAAAGCAGGTTAATTTAACAGTTTTCGGTAGTGGTTTTTCTTCATAGCTGCTTCATGTTAATTCAACATGATTTACAATAATCTTGAAAGAACATTTTTCCTTTTGAAATAGCTACATTTCATGTTGATTTAATATTCCAGTACTGAAATACCACGAAGAATCACGTTGAATCAAAGTTATTTCAAGTTCAAACAACGTGAATTTCATATTGAAAGAACACGAAGAATCATGTTAAATCAAAGTTGTTTCAAGTTTAAGCAATGTGAATTTGATGTTGAAACAACTTGAAGAATCCTGTAGGATTAAAGTTATATCAAGTTGAAATAACATGACTTTAATGTAGCTTTTTTATTAATTATTTCGCTTACGGGATATTTATTACCATAGGCATCAGAAAAATTTGTGTTGTAGTTGGGTGCCTCAGCCAAGATTTGAACTCGTGCCACTTGCATGGTAGTCAACGCACTAGCCACCGCAGCCAAAACAGCCTCAAACTTTACTCTAGAAATACACTAAATAAATACCATCTTATGTAATATGAATTTCAATTTAATTCAACATGATTTAACTCATTATTTAATTTATTTTTTATTTTTTGAAATTAAAGGTTATATTAATAATTTTCCGTTTAAAGTTAACTTGAAACAATGGTAACTTTAAATCGGCATCAGGAAACTTTCGCTGGTACTGCGATTTTTGTCGGCTATAAAAATAAACTACAACAAAACCCTAACAAGTCACACAACTGAGCACAACAGTGAATTGTAGCAAATAAATACGAACACACTTAAACAACAATTTATTTCTCGTAAATTTAATATGATTTCCAATCAAAATGGCGTCATGTTGATTTTACTTTCCTTTTTTTTCTGTGTATATCGGCTAAACACAAAATTTTGCTGCAAAATAGGTAGACTTCAGAAATAGACCCTTCCAACAAAAATATTAAATTTTATTCTTTTTTTCCCAAAATCTTCACAGATTTTTTTTCGACACAGCTATCGCCTGGTTGATACTTATGCGGTACTTCTGAAGAATTCAGCTGGACACCTGGTGTTTAGTTGAGACACCTTCACTTAGCACGGAAACCGACCATTAGCCAGCACCCAAACGTGACTCAAGGATTCCTAAGAACTAGATCAAAAATCTCCCCGAAATCCCAGAAGTTCCCCGGATTACTAAAAGCTAGTACAAAAATCTGTCCAAAATCTCTGAGCCTCCCCGGAAAAGAATGGCGCAAACCGCGAAAATTCCAACACGGCAGCACTGAGGTTTTAAGGAATTTAACTTTCGCGCCGCTGTTCTGTTGCCTTCTTTTTGAATTGTTGCCAGCATTCGTTATAAGACCATGAACAATTTCGATGGCAAAGTAGTGAGTTAAAATGCTAAAAAACATACCCTTCCTTCACTACTTCTACTTTGGCATTTTAAGCAATTACTTTAACATGTCGATGTCATTGGAGGCAATTACGTACCACATTTGATTACAAATAACAAGTTATAAATTTCAATATCTAGAAAGCATTGAGTACACAAAATAAAAATTAAATGTCTGCTAAGCATTGAACTCATGCCATTTTCAGTTATTGTGTTATTTTATGCCTAGTGTTTTACTCACTAGCCTACTGCACAACTATTTTGTTACGGGCTTAAAATTTGTTATCACAAACATGATCGCAATACAAAAAAAAATCTATTTTGCTTCTCCAGGGGTTGAACTGTTTATCGTCTGTATGATAAGCAGATACACTAGTACTCTGCCAATAAGAGAATAAATGGCTTGCTTAATAACTAGTAAGTAATTGTTCAACTACTGTAAAGTAATTCAAACGGTATGTAGTTTGTGGTTGAAAAGTATGTTGTTAGTTAATGACAACTCACTACCAAGTTTTTGCTGGGAGTATGTATTTTACACGTATTAAAATCATTAAAAAAATTTGTTTTTACCCCCAGCATAGAAAATATTTGTATGCAGCATATCATATGTACAACGTGCCATAGGGAACTTCGTCCCAAAATTTTTGGAATCGGACAAGAAACAAACAACTGACAATGATTGAAAAGTTGTACATGCCCAAAGTGCCTTAATTGGGGACTTCACAGCAATGTGGGAATTAGAGATGAGCAATATTTCAGTACCTGTGATTTAATCGCTGTTACTGAAAAATCACGATTCACAGTTGTGACAAAATTCGTCAAGTAACTGCTACTTGCGAAGTTTGTTCTTTTCTATTTGTTACATAAAGAAAATTATGATAATTCACAGTTTTTTTATTTGCGTACAATAAACGAATACATAGTGTTGCTATTTCATGTGCTCTCTTCTTCCTTATTAGTATTTCTTTTTAAAATTTAAAGTATATCTTAAGGCGTATATTAAAGAACAATGTTTTTGTTGTAGAGATTACATTTGATGATTACATTGTAATAAGAGAACTGAAAACAGTGATCACTGTCACAGTTTTAAGTAACATTGATTTTTAAATCACGTTCACTGTTCTTTAAAAATCACGGGATCGCTCATCGCTAGTGGGAATATCATCTTATAGGATTAAAAAGGAATACTACTTTGCTATGTCCATGTAAAATTTTATATTGATCGGACTTTGCATTTAGATTAAACTAATATATTTCCAAAATATTTTAATTCTGCCCCACTGTGCAATGTGCACAATTTTTATGCAGTTTAATTTCTTGCACCATTTATTTGTGTTCCAAACGTATCATTGAATCTTCAAACACTTGTATTGAATAGTTCTAAATGCATTTACCATTTAAGCCCTGTTTATTTTTTAGAATAGTTGCATAAACATGAACTACTACAGCAAATCAATTATTGTTGCATTTTTAAAATAAATAGAGCAAAATAATTTTACTCTTATACCAACAGGAATACTTACATAACATTCACAAATATAAATACATACATACATATTTACATTCTCTACCTAACAAATTTTTCTTTTTTTTTTGTACAAAAGCAAGTTCCGTTTTTATGCTTAACCAGACCAATGAATACTATTTCCCCTCTAAACGTTTAGCTTTATGCTCTAGTTTTAAAAATTCTTTTACTCGTATGTACCCGTAGATTGTAAAAAAAACTAAAGATTTGTTTAATAGATGTTATTTAGACAGGAAATTTAATGCAGCAGTCAGCTGTTAAAGATTTCAATGATAAAACAAAATATGATTGTATAATTGTTGTAAGAGAAGCAAAGACCATAATAGTAAAAGCCACGTATATCAGTTTTCTAAAAAAAACTTTGCTTACTGGTAGGCAAAAAAGTATACGAGGATTTACTTCGTAACTACTTACAATTTGACTAGATAATTACTTATTTTTGTTTGAGAAGTTAAAAAAATAGGGGACACCGCTTACAAATGTACTTACATTGTCACAGCAAATTAACTAGTTATTATTTGACTTACTTGAAGCTAAAAAATAAGTAGTCAAATAAACAAAATAAATTTAAAAGAAATTTATTTATATTTTTTCACACTTTGTTTTTTAATAGTTTTTTTTGACCAGGCCGTGCTGTTTGAGATTTAAAGACAAATAGTTTAGTCACTCAGCTAAGTTTAAGCACCAAAAGTTAGTTTCCATAAACAAAAACATGAGATAAATGCAATGAGATAAATGCGTTCTAGTCTTATTAATGACTAAGTAGTAACTCTAATTTGGAACATATTATTAAGATAAATAACTACCACTTATTACTTTGTAGCCCATGAAAAGAGCACTTCCGATTATAAAAATGCCAACAGTTTTTGCTGGGATATAGCGCTATATTGAAATTAAAGGGACTTGACTTATATTAGTATAACTTCACAATGAACCCCCTAATTTTTTTTAGTTCATCGGATAATAAGGCCTCTTACTTGGCCTCTTCCCTATACACACTCAACACTAGTGAAATTATTCCTGGCTGCCGCCAACTTTAACTGCTATTTCCTATTTTCCCTTCTTTTAATTTCAGTTCTTTTATTTGTTCTAACTTCACTCATCGTTCGCTCCAATTTGAAAATGTGTAAAAGGCCACTTTGTTAAAAGGCAAATAATAATAAAAAATTAAAAAAAAACAACCAAGTCTTCTTTAAACTGTTAAAAAGTAAATATTTTTTTCTGTGCTGCTATTGTTTCGCTAAAACAAATGAAAATGCGATATAAATGGGGACTTAAAGTGGACTTTTGGTCCAAAGCTCTCAATTAAAATGGCACAGTGGATGGGTCTGCAAAGTACACACAAATACATGCTAAACGTTTTACAAATAAACTTAAAACTACCGTCCATGTAGTATGCTACAGATTAAAGAAAAAATGGACAACATAAAAATTACTTATCCTGTGTTCAAGGCATTTTTTTATATCAAAGGTAAATTTTCTTTTGATATAAAATGTCTTTTTCGATGCAAATAGTATTTTTTTAAAATGTAAAATTTAAACTAAAAGTTGCTTTTATATATGAGACATTCCACGCCACATCAGACGGTTCGAAAAGAAGGTTTTTGATTTCCCTAATTTTTTGATATTTTTTAGTACCCCTCAAAAGAGCCATTGAGCCTATTCACATATTACGTAACGCTATTTTAGGATGTTTTAACCCCCCCCCCCCCTGGAGCGTTACGTAATATGTGAATGGCCCTTTCCTGGTAAATTTTGAGATTTTTTTAATTACTCGTTCAAAAAATATTCAATTAAAAAAAAATCACTTTTTTTAGAGTTTTGCTCATAACTTTCTTATTAATGGTCCAAATTTGAAATTTTTGTTCTTAGATGTTTTATAGAACAATTCTGGCAAAAAACCGACCTCCGTACAAGGCGCCAAATCTTGTACGCCATTTAATATAAAAAAATTTTAAAAATTGGTCCATAAATGGCAGAGTTATGCGATAATCAAAATTGGGGGGAGGCGAATCGCCCCATCGATTTTCAAAAACAAATTATGGGAGCAAACTGCAAGCAAACTTTTTGAAACAAAAGAATAATTTTAAAAATCGGTTCATTAATGGAGAAGTTATGCGACTATCTATATTTGTGTGAGAAGCGGGCGGGACAATGGCCCGTCCGATTTTCGAAAAAATATTTGATTAAACTGCAAGCAAAGCTTTTCAAACATAAAAAGAATTTTGAAAATCGGTTCGTAAATGGAGAAGTTATACGATAATCAATATTTCCGGGGGGGGGGGGGGGGAGCAGGCAAATTGCCACGGCGATCTTCGAAAAAAAATTATGGGACCAAACTGCAGGCAAAGTCTCTCGAACAAAAAAAGAATTTTGAAAATCGGTCCATAAATGGTAGAACTATGCGATATTTTTTTAAGGGGGGGGGGGAATTTCCCCTCCCGATTTTCGAAAAAAGTTTGTGGCACCAACCTGCAAGCAAGGCCTTTCAAACAATAAAATAATTCCCAAAATCGGTGCATAAATGGAAGACTTATGCGATAATCAATATATTGGGGGAAAATTTTCCCCACCGATTTTTATGGGACCAATCTGCAAGCAAGCCCATTTAAACAAAAAAACAATTTTGAAAATCGGTTAAAAATGACAGAGTTATCCGTGTACAAACATAAAAATTAAAAAACTAAAAAAAACACACACACGAATTGATAACCTCCTTCTTTTTTGATGTCGATTAAAAAAAGAATTCAAATTTTTTGATTTGGATTTAAAATTTTAAATTGTGTGTTAGAAAATGAGTTTATCCTTCGATTTTCAAGATTAAATTTGTAACTTCTATCCACCTAACAACTTTCAAGCCTGGTCTTTCAATGGTCAATTTTTGAAAATTAAAAAATTTTTTTGTCTTATAAAGTATAAGAAATCTTTGAAGTCTTGTGTTTATGGTACACAATATGGTCAGCACTTTTATATAAACCAGTAACATTTCCGTAAAATATTTTAACCCTTTAACCCTCTTTGCGTTATTGTCCTTTTTGCTCTTTTCTTAAAAAGGAAAAAAATACTCTTCTTCAGCGGCGAGGTAGCGGGCGCAAATGTTTTCCAAAAATATTTGCAATAAAATTTTATTACACTGAAAAGAAAAATCAATTCATCCGTGCTGAAATTAATCCAAAGCGGTGTGAAAAGTACGGTAATCGCGGCTTTTCTGAAATCAAGTACAGAAAGATTGATTAAGTCGGAATAATCAAAATACTTAATTTTAGTCTTTATTCATGTAAAAAAATTTTTATTTTAAGTACACAGTCGTACTCATAATGTGTCGATGTTTGTTTGCTTGATGATAGCCACAAGTCCCAGTTGTGCTCTTGTTGTTGTTTATTTTCATTGCTCGGGCATAGCCGACAAGTAGCTGACAAACGTCGTATTATTTGTAGATTCAAGTCCGCTGTATACTTAAATCATTCTGCCGCGTACTTGACAATCCTAACTGCGTACTTTATAATCAATCCCGCCGCATACTTGAATCAAGCCCAAATCAGGCTAACTTTTATTTTAGTTCATTCCTAGTATTGAACTTAGCTCATCATGTTTGTAACCCAACTCCTTAGGCTGAACCCACACCAACAAAAGACAAAACGTTTTGTCTTACAAGTCAAATACACTTGTTTGATGCTAACCCACACCAAAAAAATACATCTTATAAAGTTTTTGTCTTAAAAGACAACCGCTAATCACACAGTAATGCGACTATGTTTTTTGTATTTTTTCGTTTTTTTTTTGACTTGTCTTAATTGGTGTGGCTTACATAATAAGAAAGCACGTAATTGTGTGCAACGAGGTTTGTTTCAGTCTGTGTTGTCTTACTGTGTGTGGGTATGTTGTATCAACCGACATATATTTTCTGGAAGCAATGTTTTTGTGCAGTAAGTGAATCAGACAGTATTGCGGTTGTTTTGTTCGGTGTGGGTTGTCTCATAAGAACTAATGTACTGTTGTCGTATTAGTCGAAACACAGTTTTGTCTTATGTTGGTGTGGATTCAGCCTTAGACCACTCAGCTAGCCCAGTATAGAAAGAACGACAGGTAATATCCAGTATAAACCAGCAGCATGTAATACGACGTTTATAGGCTATTAGGCGGCACTGAACGAACAAACAGAATAACCAACAACAAGACAACAACATAAACACACTACGACTGCCCAGCGGTAATTTGCAGCACTAAAGAGGCCTTCTAGAAGGCCCGCTACCTAATTTAGGTTCTTAAAGGTCTGTTAAAAAGCAAATGGAGCTGCAAATTTTTTTCTAATTCAGCATTTTCATAGCGGCTTCTTTCGTTTTGATTAATGTGTTTATTTATTTCGAACTATTTCTTTTCAACCAAAGTAGTTTTTATACACTGAATTGGATATGATGTAGTTCCACCGGAATAATGATAAGTTAATCAGCTCCGACATAATAGCAGCATGTGTGATGTCCCTTATATGTAAATTTCAGTCTTATATACAAATTACATGAGAAAAAATAATGGGAGAATGTTTGTTATATCTAAAGCGCTTTTTTACTTTTTAATTTAAAAATACAATAGGAAGGGAATGTGGAATGTCTATCGAATGAAAAATCAAAAAAATAAAGTACTACTTCAACCTTCCTTTCTACAAGAGGGCAGTTTGCATGTGTATCGGTCTTGCAGGCCTTCAAGAAGACCTGAAATTCGCAGGCCTGTTGCCTTTTACCGCTGGTTGTGTAAAAAGTTTATACTAATAGTAGTACATAAAATAAGAAAATACTTGAATTTAGTACGACGTTTTTCTTTCTGTGTATAGGCTCTCAAAGACATTTAAACTCCAAACGCAACTGGAACGCTAAAAGTCATTCAAAACTTAAAATGTATTTAAAGGTTAATTTGATACTTGTTGTTAATTAGTACTCGGCATTAGAAATCTTGTAAGCCTTGTGTTTAAGGTATGAAATATTCTCGCGCTTTTTTAAGTAAAACTCCACGAGAAAGATTTTTGTGAAAAAATTTTGCCTGCTTTATCGCCGCTGAAGGGGAGCTTTTTGCCCTTTATTTAAGAAAAGGGCAAAATGACCCATACAGGGAGGGGTTAGAGTGTTAAAATATTCCACAAAAATGTTTCTTGTGATGTTCTACTTAAAAAAGCTGAACACATCTGATACCTTAAACGTGTAGACTTACAAGATTTCCTATGCCGAGTACTAATTGTGAATGTATAACAAATTATCCCTTAAACACATTTTTAATTTTGAATGATTTGTAGCGTTCCAGTCGAGCTTGAAGTTTAAGTGTCGTTAAAAGGCTAAAATAGAATTTTATGAAAAATATTTTTGTTGAACATGAAGGGGAACTTTTTGCCCCTTTTTAAGAAAGGGGCGAAATGGTCCATACAGCGAATACTTAGAGGGTTAAAACATTTCACAAAAATGTTGCTTATGGCGTTTTACAAAAAAGTGGTAACCATATCGTATACTTATGATTTCTTATGATTTCAGAAAAAAATCCTTTTTAAATTTTCCTAAATCGAAAAAATAATAGTTTTGGAAGGCACCTGACTACGGGACCTGGCTTGAAATTTGTTGGATAGATAGAAATCAAAAACTAAAAATTTTCCAAAAAAAATCTAAAAAATTATTTTCAAAAACCCAAAATCAAAAATCTAAATTAAAAAAAATTGGAATATTTTTTCTGTTAAAAACATCTAAAAACAAAAATTAAAAAAAAATCCAATTTGGACCATTATTAAGAAACTTGTAACCAAAAACCTAAAAAGTGTTTTTAGAAAATTTAATATATTTTGAACGAGTTAAAAAAATATCTCGAATTTTATTAGAAGGGCTCTTTTGAGCCAAAAAATATAAAAAATTAGGAAAATAAAAAAAAAAAACTTTGCAAACCGCCCGATTTGGCGAGGAATGCCCCATATGTATATTTTTAAGCATTGTAAATATGAATAAAATACAACAAAATTTTATAAAACATTTTCTCTTCCCTAATGAATTGATATGTAGAAATTTTTATTTGTTTGCATAATTTAGTAAATTGAAATTCTCAATTTTATTTCCATTTAACAACAGCTACGGAGGGGTTATTGCTTCTGCTGTTAGTTAGCATACAAAAAATCTAACTTTTTAAAAGGCTTTATCCTGAGTTTATGTGAATTGGTGTTAAGCGTACATATTTATATACATACATAGTTATATACGCTAATTCCATAATTTAATAACTTTCTATTTATTCTAATGAATCTTTTTGAAATTGTTTTCCCCAACTACCAGAATAAATTCCATTTAAAATAAACAACTTTTTTAATTGAATTTTTGAACAGATTTGTTTTGCTCAAAGGAAAATTACTATTAACGATATAAAACCAAACAAATTTTCCACTTTGTGCAAAAGATTAGAAAACTTTTAAAGCATTAAATTTGAAATTGGTTTTATTGTGTTAACTTTTGGAATATGGAATATTTGAAATCATATAAATATTTGTAAGGCTTAAAGATTTTACAAATTTCTAATAAAAATAGTGGACGAAAAAAACACCATTAAGCAACTGCGCAGGAAAGATCAAAATGTTGGTAAGAAATTGAAAACAATTTTATGGCTATAAGTTTCAAATTACTAGGGGATTCATTTAAACGGGTCTCTGTTTCAATCGGCTAATCGCACAATTAGCAGTAACACACTCAGTCAATTAATACCAACTAGTTAATTAACTAATGTGTTACCTTCTTTGGGAAAGGGAGAATATATAGAGAGAACAGATGATGAAGCGACAGGGGAGGGATAAGATCAATTAGTTTATAACCAGCTTTGTCAACTTTTCGATATCAAAAAGCACTGAAATACGGAAAAAACGAGTAATTTTTGAAAAAAGTATTAGATTTTAATTTTTTCATTTTATTTACAAAAAAAAAATTCATATATGTATAGACAAATATATATTATATATATGTTCTAGACAAGCTTTCAAACGCATACCATTCAGTTCTTTGGATCATTTCCGTCCTATGACACCCACGTATTAAATTCATCGATATTTCGCCAGAAATAGAACTACTCGTACTTTGAGCTGAGCTCATTAGTGATTTAGCTAATAATTTGTATGTTAATTTTTGCCAATTACTTTCGGTAATGAATTTAGTTTTGGTTTGAAAAATATTCAGAACTAATTTACCTTTTAACTGTCTTGGTGTATTCACTTAATTGCTAATAAAATCCACATTTAGTCATAAATTTTAATGATGTATTGCTTATTTTGTTCATCAGACACCTGTCCTTAACCCTCTGCGACTGACGTGATTTCATTATCAAAATTCCACTGACGTAGTAGTACACTAGACACTATTTCGACTGCTTATATTTTCAAAGTTCCGTTTGTAAACCCACTGAAAATATTTTTGATTTTAGTTTAATGTAGTAGTTTGTTTTATTAATATGATTATTTCGAACGTATTTGCTTTGTGAATCTAAATTGATTATTAGGCTAAGGTTCGTAACGTTATATTCAGAAAGAATTGGGTATGATTAATATTCCAAGGAACAATGGAAAAATTAACATCAACTTAATTTTTCAACGTACACAGCAGAACAGAGTAGCGCCACTTTCGGAAGCCGCTACACTTCCATCGTCAGTGCTCACGTGTATTTGCTATCACCACTTGTCAGGTGGCTCTGTTGAATGTGATTTTAATTCTTATATATACAACTTTTTCGCGAAAATTGAATACGAGAATTAAATCACTCTCAAGCTGATATTAAAGTGCACTTTCCCAGCGTTGCCATCGGTTTATTTTTCTTCATTCCCATTTTTCTGATTTTTTTGTTCTACTCAAGACAAACTTTTTTGGTTTGATTTTATACTTAAGTATATATGAACATGTAAACATGTGAAAAGCTCAAGCCAGTAGCTAATTGTTTTATTAATATGATTATTTCGAACGTATTTGCTTTGTGAATCTAAATTGATTATTAGGCTAAGGTTCGTAACGTTATATTCAGAAAGAATTGGGTATGATTAATATTCCAAGGAACAATGGAAAAATTAACATCAACTTAATTTTTCAACGTACACAGCAGAACAGAGTAGCGCCACAACAATTAGCTACTGGCTTGAGCTTTTCACATATTTACATGTTCATATATACTTAAGTATAAAATCAAACCAAAAAAGTTTGTCTTGAGTAGAACAAAAAAATCAGAAAAATGGGAATGAAGAAAAATAAACCGATGGCAACGCTGGGAAAGTGCACTTTAATATCAGCTTGAGAGTGATTTAATTCTCGTATTCAATTTTCGCGAAAAAGTTGCATATATAAGAATTAAAATCACATTCAACAGAGCCACCTGACAAGTGGTGATAGCAAATACACGTGAGCACTGACGATGGAAGTGTAGCGGCTTCCGAAAGTGGCGCTACTCTGTTCTGCTGTGTACGTTGAAAAATTAAGTTGATGTTAATTTTTCCATTGTTCCTTGGAATATTAATCATACCCAATTCTTTCTGAATATAACGTTACGAACCTTAGCCTAATAATCAATTTAGGTAGTAGTTTGTTATTTATTTTAGTTTTTTGTTGAAAACAAAACGACAACACATATTAAACACTAAATTATTGGCATGGCATAAATTAGCCTTAAAAACTTACATCCATACAAAAACCGAAAAAAGAGATAATATCAATGGTTTAATAAAAAGTTATAACGTATTTTGTCAGGTCTAACTCAATACTGACGTGGTAGACTTGTAGACACTTGTCTGCTCACATCAGTTCGTTTCAGTTGCTTTCTTCGCACTAACGTACACATGAGTACGTAATAAAAAGGTACTGAAAACACCAGAATCAATATTTGTATAATTATGGCGTAAAACAATGTTTTCTGTTTACTGCTGTCTGCTAGACTACGACGTCAGTCGCAGAGTGTTAAGATAAATGGCTAAAAGCTAATGTTTTCACGGTTTCGAATTTTTTTACGACTTTTTAGAAAGAATTTTTTTTGCATGAAAAATCAATTTTTTCGATTCTAATTTGTAAATAACCTCCAAAATTTGTATCAAATTAAAAAACTATATTAAATATGTGGGAAGGTAATTTTGTCATACATATTTTGGCGTTATATTGATCGCAATCGGGAGTACCATTCTCGAGTTAGGGTGAAATATATTGATGCACCTTGTGAAGACATTAGGTCATGCCCATCAAAAAATCTCTTCGTATATATAGGTTAAAAATTAAAACAGTTTTGAATTTAGCACATTAAAGGCTTCATATGTTCACATGCCTAACATGTTTTCATTTAAAGGATATTTTCTCTACAGACCAGTGCTACCAGCCTTGGAAATATTTTATAGCATTTACTAGCTAGATATGTATAGTAAAGAAATATCATATATTTTAGTTTATTTAATAGGCTTTTCACACTCAACAACATTTAACATCTACCATCAATTTACGAATTTTCCCATAAGAATTATAAAGGGCTGAACGGCCAACATATTTCTCAACATCATTATAAAATGTTCCTATCTCAATTTGTTGCACCCACCATCATTCGTTAAATTTAGTGTCATCACTAAAGAGCGGCATAATAAAGTGTACAGGTGGCAGCATTACGTCTGCTACTTATTTTTTGCTTTGGTAGTTTTGTGTATAATTACGTCAAACACGTGTATTTTTTTGACAAGCATAATCTAGTTTTTGTTGTATTTGTTGCCCTCAAATTGCCACCTGTACATTAGCGCAAATTGATGATAGATGTTAGATTTTGTTGAGTGTGAAAAGCCTATAAGACAAGAACATATTTGTCGAATAGAATGCTTTGACGTATTGCTAGAATTCATGCTAAAACGGAAAACATTTGTAATCAGCCGTGTTACAGATTCCGTTCGGATTGGTTTTGATTCCGCAGTTGTCATTCGGAAAAAGTAAATTTTTGGTGCTTTAGATTCCGTTAATTTTGTATTTTGTTTTTACAATGATAAAGTTTTCATACCTTAAGGCGTTTGTTTACTCTTGTTTTTAGATGCAAAGCTCACATTGAGCTTTTTATTAACATGGAAAGCTCATGACCAAATATTTTTTTTCGGTTATATGTATTTATATTTATTGTATCTTCAATAAAATTGAACTAACAATAAGTAATCAAATCTTAACTCTAAAATTTTAATTTTAAAGTCCAGCCAGTGCCAGACAAAAGTATTTGTTTCAGCGGTTGGTTGTTTGGTTGTTTACGTCTCTCGTGTTCGGCTGAGAGCAAGAGTGTAGCTCCTTCTCAGCCGAGTGTGACCTCTAAAGTTAATGATGTTTCGGGCTAGGGGATTTGGGTGCAACTCAAGTCTTTTTATGTAGCTTGTCACGTGCTTAGAAAACACTATCTTAACCGGCGGCACATCTAGGTCACTATGAATTCGCTTGTTTCTGACATACCATGGGGCTGCTGTAATCGTTCGGAGTATTTTATTTTGTTGCCTTTGAATTTTTTCTACATTTGATGCCGAGGCAGTGCCCCATAACTGGATTCCGTAGGACCATATTGGTTTTAGAATGGAGTTGTATAGAAGAAGTTTATATATTTATTTGACGCTCCTAAAAGTATGCACGTTTTTTAGTATTTACTGCAAATGAAGTCAGTGGAAAAGTTTTTTTCAATTCCACTTTGAAATTTAAAAGTGGTTTGTTCACGAAGAAAATGTTCGTTTTTCGTTTTCTGAAGAAGTAACTTACGGAATAGAAACCACTTCCGATCGGAATGGTATTCTGTGACATGGCTTAATATTTCGGTTCCATTTGTGTTTTAGTAAAAGTTTTTATATCCAAAATATTATTCATCATTCTATTGTTTTAGTTCTTTTTGACTTTTTTTTACACAAAATAGATGTACGTATCAACAGATAAATAGACAAATTTTTTTATACAACTGTCACCTTCCTGAAGAATATGTTTCCTTCCTGTGAAAGCTGTGCATGCAGTTTTCTATCATAAATCATATGGAAAAGAGTAAAAGTAGCAGAAATCCAGATAACGAAGAAAAATATCGATAACATTTATTAAATAATAAAATTTGAGTTACAATACTGCGATATTTTCTATTTTTTCAACTCACTATCGTACATATTTACAGTTCATACGATATTTCATAGTTTATTTTCAAGTTTACCAAGTATTTGCAAGCCCATACATAATTCTAACTAATAATGAAGAATACGATTTTATAATAAGGTTTTTTAGATTTATTTATTTATTTATTTATTAAATGTTAGAAACACAATTACAAATTATATCATAAGTTTGTTTTTAAACGAGAATAGTAACCGTCATTGTAGTGAAACAGACCAAAGTTTATGGTCACTAGCCGACCGAGGCACCATTTTTTTAGATAAAATTGCAAATGTCTAATTTTTCACAAATTTATGGTCACATTTTTTATTAAAAATAAAAAGCTTTTAAGAGAACAAAATTTTATTATTCCTCAAAGGCAGAAATTAACAGAACTTAAAACTTCATCCAGAAATGTTTGCGAGCTTGTGTGTGAGTCTATTGTTTTCTTCCTGCTGTTGGCAAAATCCAATTACAGCTGTTTACCACCAACATAATGAGACCAAAAATCCATTGACAAATAACACATGAACATAATACACCTTAAACATTTTTGTGGTTTAATTGGATAAAACTCGTAATGTAAAACTCGTAGGAGGGAAGTAATGAAAATGCAAAAATTTATAATAAGAATAAAAGCCAGTTGAAAAAGGCAATGTGTTTTTTTTGTTGTTGCTCCTTTGTTATTTTCAATGTGATAGGCTAGAAACTTGATAGATTTTGTATAACAGTTATCTTCACAGACATGATTTTAGAAAAAAATTAATCCAATTTACAAGTTTTTGGTGGGTCTGCAGTGCAGCCTTTCGAATTCGATATATTTTTGGGATTTCTTTGAACTTTTTTAGGAATTCTGCAGATTCTTAGAAGCAAATCATTGTTTTCTTTACCTGATAATTATTAATTACTTAAATCTTTACACACTGAATTTGTGTTGAAAAATTCTGATTGTCTAAAATTGTATAATTTATCTAATTTTTCGCAAATCGACAAATCTGCTGTTAAACGTATTTATTTTTTAACAAACTATGTCTAAATAACATTAAAATTTTTAATATTAAGCAATCTGTTAAAAAAAACAGCAGCAAAATGTTTAAAAAATAGAATCACGACATATTTTTCTTCGGTCATCAATGCTTAATTGCTTGTATTTAAAGGTTTTTAAATCAAAATTTTGTAAATATTGGTAAATATTATTAACTTATAAACAAAATTCTAAGGCTTTTTCTTTTTTTAATATATCCCAGCGAAAAGATTGGAAGTAGTTCGAAAGGTTTACCATTTTTATTGAATACCAATCAGTATAGGTATAAAATTTAACATAAAGTATAATACGCCTATGGCTGAATGGTAGCTGCAATAGACTATCAGCCAGGAGGTCGCGGTTCGAAGCTACACACAGTTAAGCGCTTCGCATGCGTTTTGATTTTAATTTTTTGTATTAAACATATTTTGTTTAAAAATCAACAAAGAGAATGCTTGTCTGCACAGAAAAAAAATTTTTTAAGTACAATTAATTTTTTTGCTATATCAAATAAATAAATAATTGATTTTAAGCCTACAACGATTTTTGTAAATAGAATTACGAAATTATAAGTTAAATGAAAATAAGAAAACATAGTTTAATAATTTTTTGTTGATTTCAAATTTGTTTCAATTAAGATTATTGTTATACCAACAATGTCAATTGTTGATTTTCCGAGCAAATTTTAACTATCATAATTATTATATTAACAATAGTTGTTTATACAATCACAATCCTCGAAGCGACTTTTTGCTTGTCTGCGAAAAACACTAAATGTCTGTGGGCGGAATCGAACCAGCGACCTCTGGACTAATAGACTAACGTTCTTACCTCTCAGCTACAGAGCAATTCGTTATTCAATACGCAAATAATGAATACACACAACACGTGATTTGCCCTGTTTTATCTACGTGTGTGCATTCATTTGTTTTATCAACAATGGTGATTGTTAATGTTTTTAAAAATACATATCAAATAATTTGGTAAGTTCAGTTTGTTGAAAAAACTTTTGTGTTTGTCGTATCAACAACTCAATTTGTTATATTGACAAAATATATGTTTGAATTTAAATTACATACCAACAATTGAAATCGTTAGTTGTAGTTTGATGATATTTTTTCTATGTATGTTTGGAACAGAATTTTCTTTAATATCTGAGTCTAAAATACATTTATTTTGAGTACTGGAGCGACTTAAAATGGTGAGTTTTGAAAAAACGTAAACAAATTCACATTTTTTAAATCCTAAGGCCTGTTAAACTACATATTAAAAAAAAAATAACAAAAAATTGTACACAACTTTTTTGCTGTCCAAACAAAACGATAAAAAGATTAGCTTCCTTATTAGGGCCACTTGGTTATCAATTCGTTTTGTACCTTGGACGACACTACACGCTGAACAGGCTTGAAATTGCCGATACATACTCCTTATTAATTCGCCTAGACTGGAACACTATAACATATGTTCTCGACACATATTTTTCACTTGTTACTTAGGTGAAAGATAAATAAAACTTAGAACAGGCTTTAATTTCTTTCATTTCATTAATTTTTAAAAATTTCATACGCTTTTAAATCATGTTTGCTGGGACAGGATTACCAAACACAACTGAAGGCAGTTGTAATCAGTAAAAATGGAAGCATGTGTGTGCGTTAAAACTCTTAAAAGAAATTAAATATTCCTTTTGTATTAAATATTTTGCTGTCGTAATTATTATTATTATCATTTAAGCATGTTGAAGTGTAAATGTTATTTTTATCTTTTGTCTTCCTTTTTTTTAATGCATAATTCCTTTTTCTATGAACGACAAAACGACAAAAAAAAATACAAAATCTATTTTACTATTTACTTATGGTAGTGTGAAAACTGTTAGCAATTTTATATTTACAACTGGAAATTATATACTCATTACATGTGTACATTAGGGTGACAATGAAATAATTGTATCTTCTTAATTTAAACAAAACCTATGCGAATTATTGTGGCATTTGTTATACAGCTCAAGTTCAAAGTTAAAATTCTGTAAAGTTTACCAAGCCTTAAAGTTCTCGAATTCAATTCAAATTTTTACCTACACCCAATGAAAGATTCAAAAAATTTGATTTTTGACCATTAAGGATCTCTCGTTATAATCATTCGAATCAGGCCAAAATTTCTATTCTCGCTTAATGAAAGATCGCTTATATAAATTCAGCATAATTTAGGAAAAAATTTTCAAAATTTGAACTTTGACTATTTGGCTAAAATTTGTTCCCCGCTAGTTTTACAGCAAGAACCAGTTCTTTTTATTAATTTTTTTTCGTTGTCACCCTAATGTCAATATTATGTACATAAGTTGTTTGTATAAAGGTTTGCACGTGTGCTTATATTGCTTTTCGTTTATAAGTACCATGCAGGATAAAGTCGCTTTCTAAGAGTGTTAATTAAATTATCTTAAAGTAAAATTTTGAAATTTGCTTTGTCTCATACACACAAATGAGTTTAATTTATTGTTTTCGGTAATTCCCACCTTAGTTGCTGTAAAGGTTCGAAAAATATTAAATATTTGAACATGGAAGCGTGCACGTATGTAACGTTGGAGTTGTTTTATATTACATGCGTATGTTCGAAGGTATGTTTTAAAAATTATTGAAATAAAATAACAACGATTTTAGACTGGTTCACAAATTTGCAAATTTTTGCCATAACCTCAAACAAATATATATTTTGTAAACTAGTTTGGGGCCGCTGAGCACGAATATAGCATTCATTGATTTTTCTTAAGAAACATTTTTATCTATTTCCTAAAATCTCGAGAACTGTTCATCTGAATTCTACAAACTTTGCACTGTTGCATACACTCTAAAGCATTACTCCAAATTTACGATCACATATTTGGGGTATTCACAAGGTGTCTTATCGTGTCATAATGTCATAAAGTGCTAATATTTTAAGATAGTTTAAAAACATTGTTGTTGTGCTTCAAATAAAAAAGTCCTAAAATAATAAGACTTTTTGTGCTGTGTTTATTGTTTTGTCATAACTCACAGTAAAAATCTGAGCCGAACCGGCGAAACTATTTAGTCGTGCCGGCGATAATATTTACAATCCGCCGCCATTGATATAAATGAACGTAAGTAATATGCAGTAAAGTATGACCTAAAATTGTTCACAGTTTTATAACTTCACATTTGATTACATTTTATAGCTGTGTAACAAGTAAAAATAAAAAATCGAGACATTTAAAAATATGCAAGTGAGAAAATTTTGTTTGTATACTTTAGCTGGCTGGCAGCCAACTAACGTTTTTCCACTAGCACTCGCGTGGAAAATTAGTCGGCTCAGTCACCGACAACAGCTGGTTTCGTTTATTTTTATGTATTGAAACAATTTCATTTTCGATGTGCGTGGAAATTTGTTTTTACTTTAATTAAAAAAAGATATTCAGCTGGGTTTTATTTACTTTATGAACAAGTTGAATAATTTAAAAACAAACTGGCTACTAATTTAATTTTTTCACTTGTTCTTGGCATTCTGATTTCAAGAATTTATAATTGCTTTTTGTATCAGCTGACACAAATTTGAAATAGCACACTAACTTATGAGGGGTTGCTCACAGCAGTCATATTTTTTCGTGTTATGATTTTAAAACATATGACTTTATGACTACCTTGTGAATCCCCTAATTGTATAAATGTGTACTGAAAATTTCTCCTTGTCTAAAATTACATCGATTTTGTAGTTATTTTATTGAAGAAAAAAAAACTTCATATAAAACATATTTAGTAGGGTATTCATTCGGTTAACCGTTAATCGGCTAACCGGTTAATTACTACCCGATTAACTGACCGATTAATTTTTCGGTGGATTTTTTCGATTATTTTTAGTCGATTAATTTAATTTTAGTCGATTAACCGATTAACCAACGTAACAAATTTTTTCGTATTTTGTAGTATTATAACGTATTTTTTGTGTGTTTAATTATTTGTTTTGTCTCATATACAAAATGTATGTGTTTAGAAATTACTTTTCATACAAACAAATAAGATTGTTCAGTGATTTTAACTTTAGTAAAACATTAAAATCTTTGGACGTGCCTATACAAGAATTTAGTAAGCTTTTTTCGCTCTGCCAGCATGAATTAGATGATGACCTTACAACAGAAGAAACTATCGAAAGTAATACAATAAATGTTTTACCAGAATTAATCGAAACTATTAGAAGTGTTAAGAATCTAAAAAAAATTAAAATAGGACTCTAATGGCATAATGGAAAATTTTATAAGCTTAGAGAAATCCAGGAAAAGGACTGAGAAACTAGATGTTTTGTATTATGGATTTCTTCATTATCTATGATAAATTAAAGGATTTTTTCAAGCCAAGTTTTATCAAAACTAAAGAAATTATTTTTCTAAAAGATTGTTTTGGAAGATCTTCTTAAACTATTGAAATAACTGAAATGATGATCTCACAAACTTGTTAATTTTTTAATGAATACATATTTATGACTTTTTTTTGCTTGATTAAGTTCAAGAATTGTTATGTTATTGTTTTTTTTTTACTAATAAATTCAAAATAAAAGATAAGTTATGCAATTTTATTTGCTAAAATTACTTGATTTATGAAAAAACTTCATTAATCGGTTAACCGATTAATACCGCAATTAACCGATTATTAACCGATTAAGACAAACCTCGATTAATTAATCGAGTGATTAACCGATTAAAGCAGAAACCCGATTATATGAATACCCTAATATTTAGTCCAAGTGGAAAAAATTTAACATAAAGTATAATACGGCTATGGCTGAATGGTTGATACGTCAGACTATAAGTCAGGAGGTCGCGGTTCAAACCTGCACGCAGCCAATCGCTTTTTTTAGTAAAAACATTTTGTTCAAAAATAATGCGTGTGTAATTTTAGGTCGAAAGTAGTCTATAAAGTGTTGCCTACTATTATCGACCTAACTTTTAACAAAAGTGTTTTAGAGTGTAGATATGACTTTTCCATTTCAGTCAAAGTACAGACTGTGTAAGCGGTGAATTGACTACGGTGAATTGATTTCGCTATGAGAGATACGGAAACACATGTGGACATTATTTCTTTTTATTTTTTAGCTTTAAGTTTAATCGCTTTAAGTTTTTTAAGTCGGATAACATTTAAAAAAATTACAAGCTTCAGACGTTTTTTTGAGTCCCAGGAGGTCAACTTTGGCCCACTGTAGCTCTTCTCATGCTTAAGGCAGATGGCTACCAATATGCATATTATAAAGCCTGACTCCTCCTCTAAAGATGTTTCAAGTTTCAGCTAAATCCATTGAGCGGTTTCGAAGTTCAAGGTTTATTACCATTTATTTTGCAATAGCTCCAACTGTGCACTGACAACATTGCGCATTTGCTTGATTTGGGTGCCATTGTGACTATTACGCTTTTATTTCTGGCCCATTTATGAAAATTCATTAAAGAAGTGTCCAATTTATTATCATGTTAACTAGCTAATCTTCGTATAATTTATTACTTTGTGAATTTTAAGTTTTTAGCATCTCGTTTGGGTTTGAATGTGTCATCTTTGTTGATGAAAAAAAACAGACATCTTGACAAAGACTTCTAACATATTCTGTAATAAATAATAAATAAAACAAGAAACTACAATACTTTTAAAATGTTGTATCATTTGTAAATTGGTCGTCCTTTTTCCAGAATTTTAAACAAACTTTTCCAGTTTTTTTATTACTTTTATTTTCATGTTTAAAATAACCGAAGTGAATGAATATAGAAGTTGAGAGGGCTGTGGTTATAGGTGGTTGGTTACGATATATTACATGTGTGCTTTTACAGAACATTTTCTTTTTATTAATATGTATCTATACTTTTACGTTGACGAATATATTAGAAAACTTTTTCTATATGTGACAAAGTAGAATTTATTTCAATAACCATTTTGTCTTTATAGAGAAAAACAATGAATATGTGTATTTTAAGGATGATAGTTTTTACTTCATTTTTTGTTATCTTCAGTCCTCAGCAGCTTGAATGAAAAATTGACTTTAGAGATTGAAAGATGTTAGTACATTTATTAATCGAGGTGTTCAACTTTATTACTGACGGTAAGTTCAGACAGTGAAAATACTTGATGAAATAAACATGTCCTCGAAAAGATCTTTCACACTATACGGAGAGCAATGAGTCATGTCAAAAACACAAATGTATCTATAATACTGTGAAAAAAAATATAAATATTTAGTTTGCGATAAAATTTTCCAGTCCAGAGTCATTCATAATAAAAAAAAAATTTACGCTTTTCCAATGAAAATCTAACGACTTGTATAATAGAGGCAAATTTCCTATTTAATTTAATTTTATGAGTTATTGCACACAAATCGCTTAAGTTAATGTTCTTCAGACATACAATTTATTCTAAGTACAACAACTTATTTTATCCACACTCTACCCAACTTGCACAGCTTGCGTTTTTAATCTTAACTGTATTACAAGTATTTATGAAATTTTTTTCGCTATTGTCACTGATTTTGTGCGTTTGCTTTAACTGCATAGTTTGCATGTCTCTTAACCAAGTTAGCAATGTACGTGCTGGTATTGTCAGTGTAAAGATTTGCAATAAAGAAAATATACTTATATGTTCTTTAACTCTTTGGCAGCCATTGCTTTATTATTTTAAAATGTGAAAATATGTAATTACTGAGCAATTGTCTATAGATTGCGGAGTCCTAACAGTTTTCTAGAAAACAACATGTATTTTATGTTCTTTTTTGTTTTACGATACTATTTTTGTCATTCGTTACCTCACTTTAGGGCGATATGTTTGCCATAACATTTCACTTGTTATTAATTGCTTAGAGCTCCTTTAAATCAAAGAAAAAGAATTAAAAAGTGAAAAAAAATATTTTAAGAGATCTTTCCCTTCCCTTTTGCTTATATTCCGAATACCGTTTTTCGTCTACTTTTAACTTTTCTCTATAACATTTTAGATCTCTGCTCAGGTTATTTTAGTCTCCTTCTCCTTTAAAACTCAAAACAACCCAACTAAATGCTTACAAATAGACAAGTTTCGAATTACAATTTTTTTTGCATTCAAATTGATTATTACACAGAAAAAACTAAATTTCATTTTCTGCAAAGGAATTCAATGAAATAGACAATTTGTGAATATAGACAAAAATATGTTAACAATTTCATTGAAAAAAAGTGTTTTTTCAGTACACAAATTTTATAAATCTATAAAACAATTTATCTAAAAATATTTACAAATTGTAAGCAAAACAATTCACTAAATCAAACAAAAAGATTTATTGGATTTTCTGAAAAATATCAAGCAATATTTTTGTCTGAATTTATAAAACAATTAGTCCAAAAATACTAACAAATATTAAACAAAACTTATACCATATTTACACTATGCAACTTTGTTGCATGCAATTTTCATTTTAAGTGAGAGTGCTGAAATAGAAATGTATACATTTTGTATTTCTTCTCTGTCTTTCTCACTGAAAAAAGAGAGTTGCATGCAACAAAGTTGCGTGGTGTAAATATGGTATTAATCAAACAAAAATATTTACTGAATTTTTTGTAATATAGCAAACAAAATTTTTGTCTGGGTAAGCATCATCTGAATGTTTATCTAAAGACTCTAAAAAAATGAATGAGAATTAACACAACGACATTAACGAATTAATTCACTCGAAAATGCTCATTAAACAAATCGCATTCCTTTTGTTATCATTGTTGTCGTTGTTATTATTTGTGTGTATGTCGTCATCGGGATTGTTTTTTACGACACAGTTTTTCTTGTTGTTTTTGGTGTTTGCGACCTAAATAAGAGTCAAACAAACAATTCATTGATTATGTAAAGAACATTTACTGAAAATAAAATTTATTTTTAGACAAACTTTTGTTTGAACATTTTTTGTTCATAATTTTTTCTGTGTAGGCTAAGGTTCGTAACGGTTAATTCAGAAAGAATGAGGCATGATTAATATTCTAAGGAGCAAATGAAGCCGCTGCACTTCCCTCGTCAGTGCTCTCGTGTATTATGCATATCACCACTTGTCAGGTGGCTCTGTTGAATGTGATTTCATTTAAATTTTTTGCCTGTTTTTTTTAAGGAAATGCTCTATTATAATTGAATCATTTACGATTAAAATTATTATGATTAGCACACAATTTGTCCTTTGCGAGAAATGTTTGCGAAAAATGTTTGGAAGTAACGAATGACAATTTTTTAATACATACTTTAATTTCACATGTTTTTTAAATTTTTGTTTTGCACTGCAATTATTATTCACAGATTTGTAATTAAGTTATACGACTCCACATTTTATTGACTTATTTTTCTAATAATATTTAATATTTAAAAGGAAAGTCACGAATGACAAAAAAATTTTTGGGTATAAGTACTTTTGAAGTAAAGAAAATGGAGCATTTTTTTGAATTTGTTCTGTTTTGTGGGAATGAGAAACAAACTAGTGATGTTTACTTCTATTTTTAGTTATTTATTTTTGTATTTGTTTTTTGTTTTTGTAAATAAAAATTTTTCATAAAAAAATTTTAAAATCTTGTTTTTACTAATTCATATAGAGCCGTTCTAAAAACATGATTCTCTCACCAACTAACTATACGCTTCCTTGAATTAATAGACACTTTGTGTGCAGTCGAACCCAGTGTGAGCTGCTTGGAAGTTATTAGCTATTTTCTAGTTAATGAATCGAGTCGAAATTTGACATTCTCTCTCTTCAATCAATCACCATTTGCCACACTTCTATAACATGCTATTGTCTTACATGTCAAAGCTATTTGAAAAGCTTACTTATGAGACCACCAATTTGGTTTTAGGAGACAACATGGCACGATTAAATAAACACATAGACTCGTGAATGTGGTTAGAAAAACCTTCGAAGAAAATAAATATTCTTCTGCGCTCTTCATTGATGTTTCTGAGCCATTTGATAAATTATGGCACGAAGGTTTAATACATAAACTAAAGCAAAACTTACCCGAAAACATCCTTAAACTTTTAGAAGGCTACCTAACTCAGCGAAAATTTGTTGTTAAAGAAGGTAATTTTCTAAGCCCTCCGCAACCCACTGAAGCCGGAGTTCCTCAAGGCAACATCCTCGGTCCTGTATTATATCTGATATATGCCTCTGACTTACCGGTAAACAGTAACATACACATATCAACATTCGCTGATGATACAGCTTTTCTAAGTGTTCACAAAAGCCATCAAGAAGCCACCCGCAAACTGCTAGATTATATACCCCAGTTGGAACAATGGCTAAAACAATGGCGGATAAAAATTAACGAACAAAATGTCCACACATTACTTTTGCATTGTACGGAGAAACCTGCCCACCTATACAAATCAATAACTAAACTATTTATCAACACACTGAAGTAAAATATCTTGGTGTTCATCTTGATTGTCGTCTGACATGAAAGTCCCACATAAATGCAAAGGTGACCCAAATGAAATTAAAAGCAGCTCATATGAATTGGCTCATTGGAAGGAACTCTACACTAAACCTGGACTGTAAACTTCTTCTATACAACTCCATTCTAAAACCAATATAGTCCCACGGTATCCAGTTATGGGGCACTGCCTCGCCTTCAAATGTAGAGAAAATTCAAAGGCCACAAAATAAAATACTCCGTGCGACTAAAGCAGAAACAAGCGAATTCATAAAGATTTAGATGTGCCGCTGGTTAAGACTGTGTTTTCTAAACATGTGACATGATACATAAAAAAAGCTTGAGTTGCACCCAAATCCCATAGCTCGAAAAATAGTAAACTTTAGAGGCCACACTCGGCTGAGAAGGAGGGACACTCTTGCTCTCAGCCAAACACGAGAGACGTAAGATGACCAAAGAGCCAACTGCTGAAACAAATATTTTTGTCTGGCATTGGCTGGATTTAACAATTAAAATTTTAGAGTTAAGATTTGATTACTTATTGTTAGTTCAATTTTATTGAATAAACAATAATAAATATTACTGCAAAAAAAAACTCAACATATTTGGTTGTCAATGGGTTAAAGCGATTGAGATTACTAGACTTGGTAGCTGTACGGTTCGAATTGTACCAGAAATAGTTTAGTAGTTTTTATTTCCTTAAATGATTATATGTTTCTTATTTCAAAGTCGAAGTTAAAACTATAAGTCTAAAAATTGTCTAGTGTAGTTTCTCAAGAAAGTCTCTTCTTCATATTCTTTCCCCAATAATTTCTTTTGTGAATTATTTCTGTATTTTATTAAAATATTTATTTGAAGACTGTGCCAAGCAAACTTTTCTATTTTGTTGTATAAAATAAACTCAAAACTTAAGGAAAAAGTTTCTACTTAAAATTTGTTTAAAGCAAAATATTTACTTAAGCAGAAATCTCTTTTATTTGCTGAAATAAGATCAAAAAGTTTAATACGAGCAAAACGTTTAAGGCGGTTTCTAAACGTATTGGACAGAGTTGTTGTTTGTTTTTTGAAAACCTTTAAAAGCAAACCAGACACGTAACCGCATGACAGCATACACAGTTTTAAAGACAAAAGTTTGATTAAAAAAAAGGAAGGATAATTTTGTGCTTTTTGAAAGAAGAAAAAAATCTTCAAAGCTAACTTATAGTATTAACATATTATTGTTATATTTATAATATATCCTGCTCATATAGATACATTTGAGATCTACATATCGTAGGCTTGATGTAAAAAATGCATAACCAAATTTTATTCGAAATCGCTTTTGTGGTAGCTAACTTCTAAATACACCCTCCGTAAAGAAATAAGTAAGCTACGCTTAAAAATACTGTATTTATCTTCACTTAAAAATTATATTTGTATGTTAGTGTTCTTGTTTGCATTCAGTTTTTTCCCTCTCCTGTAAAATAGCGAAAATTCGAGGCACGCCTATTCTAGATTAAGCCATCGATATATCGATCTAATGTTCAAATCAATTTTTTCTTTTGCATTATACAATTCGTATTCAATTTGCATTCATAGGAAAGTTTTAAGTTTCTCAAGAGGTAAATTTGCTTCTACATTGAGAGTATCAGTTAAATCAAAATACTTTTCATTATTTTACTTATTTATGGCTGATTCTCATTTCAAATGCTTTTTTCGTGTCCGTTGAAAGTATTGTAAAATATTTCAGAGAATAAAAGCATAAATTTTAAAGTGAAAACTATTTTAGCATGATTATAAATAAATGTACAAAAGGTTTTTTGTGTAAGACTGTACATTATGTGTTAAAAACAAAAAACAAAAAAAAAAATAAAAATAAAAATTGGCATGTCCGTAATGCATGCTGTTGATTTTCCACATTAAGAAACTATGCATTTTTCCAAAAAAAGAGATTAAATTTATAACGGATTTAGAATATTTGCATATGCTTCTCTTTTTTTGCACATCAAATTTAAAAAAAAAATTGAATCTGTGTATTGAGCGTTACGCTTTTTTATTGCGCTTCATTAGTCAGTTTAATTACTAAAATTGCATTAACAACATAATCTAAAATAACAGAGTAGGTTTGTACTTCTAAATATTTAGAAGCTTTGTAAACTTTGTGAAATAGCATTATATTGCAAAACGTTTAATCAATCAATCATCGTTTGTAGCAAAAAAAATGTATTGAATGTTATCCATATTATTTTAATATAATTGAAATTTTTTAGTGAATACCTCAGGAGGTTATGTTAAAATACTTCCAAAATTATACATTTGAATTGTATTGAATTCAAAAGAAACTGTGTGTTCTGAAAAAATATTGAATTCGTATAAAAATGTATTGAGCGTTACTAAAAAAAGTTTTTATATATAATTTATTTACAAATTTTAGGACATTAAAAAAAGTTAACAGTTGCTGAAGGGTAGAAACGTTGTAAAGAACATTATCTGTTTAAAAGTTTCTGGCTTTTACCATGTTTACACTACGCAACTTTGTTGCATGCAACTCTTTTTTTTCAGTGAGAAATACAGAGAAGAAATACAAAATTTATACATTTCTATTTCAACGCTCTCACTTAAAATGAAAATTGCATGCAACAAAGTTGCATGCTGTAAATATGGAATTTCTCTGAAAAAATTTTGCTTCTTTTGCACAGTGGGCTGTTATATTTTCGAAGAATGTATTAGGTAGGTCGTATTTTGCTAAAAAAAAAGTTTTTTCGACATATTTTTTGCCTTTTTGGTCGATTTAATTAAAATTAGAACAAAAATCAGAAAAATGGGAATAAAGAAAAATAAACCGATGACAACGCTGGGAAAGTGCACTTTAATATCAGCTTGAGAGTGATTTAATTCTCGTATTCAATTTTCACGAAAAAAGTTGTATATATAAGAATTAAAATCACATTCAACAGAGCCACCTGACAAGTGGTGATAGCAAATACACGTGAGCACTGACGATGGAAGTGTAGCGGCTTCCGAAAGTGGCGCTACTCTGTTCTGCTGTGTACGTTGAAAAATTAAGTTGATGTTAATTTTCCCTTGTTCCTTGGAATATTAATCATGCCCAATTCTTTCTGAATATAATGTTACGAACCTTAGCCTAATAATCAATTTGGATTCACAAATTAGTCTGATTTGAAAGAACATTTAAGAGTTAGCCTACTTTTTGCTCGTGTATAATTGTTTGTAAAAAATTATTTTAAAACATAAAAATTTTTTATTTTTCCATTTGAAGTTGAAGAAGTGGTCATAGCATTTAATTTCGTTCGGCGACTACTATAATATTTTGTTTTTAGAGAGTAGGTATAGAGTCCTTTCAAGCCCGATACTAATTTTTTGTGGTGTATTTTTCTCTAAAAAATAGTTCCTGGAACAACCGCAAAAGCAAATGTAACGCTCAAGACACAAAAATTTTAAGAAATCGAAAAATGTAATATTATTTCTGGATTTATAGAATGAGGCGAAAAATATAATATGAATTCTACCTTCTCATATATATATTAGTTATATTGGCAAACAAAAAAAATACGTTTAGAATGAGAATCAGCCTTATATATTTTTTGCTGTTGTAGTTGTCTGATTTTCAACTTATCTGTGCATATATTTTATTTTTATTTTTCAATATTTTTATATATATTTAAGTTTCTATAAAATTATACAATCATCATCTTATTTGCAAATAAATTTTTCGGTTTTTTTTTTCTTTTTATAACAAAGGAAATTATATTTTCTGTAGAATTTCCATTTATTTAAAATAGTTTGTACAGTAAGTGACAAAAATATTTAAAGTTAAATTATTACTTTTTTTTTGGCTTGAGTTCGGTTTTAATTTAATTTTTTAATTAAATTATATTTTTATTTAGAGATAAATGTGAAGCATGTAGACAAAGAAATTTTTTTCTTATTCAGCTCTTGACTGCAAACACCCGACTTTGGTCGAGTGGTCTAAGCGGTAAGGAACTGTGATGAGATTAGCGGCAGCTTTCGAAACGTTAGTTCAAACCTCCGCGCGGTCAAAATTTTCTTTGTCTACATGCTTCACATTTATCTCTAAATAATAATATAATTTAATTGAAAAATTAAATTAAAACCAAACTCAAGCTTAATTAATTAATATTTCTTTGGATATAAGCCCATACAGTTCGACTAAACTCATAACTTAATTGTTAAAATATTATTCATAAATAATTTTTGGCAAAAAAGAAACTCCGACTCCAAAACAGACAGACGGACGGACGCCCATGGAATCCTATAGAAAATTTAAGAACCCTTTTGGAAATACAGAATGTCGCTGACATCGAAGACTCCGAGTTGATGCGGATCACGTGGATGAGTACATTTGAAACTTGCGATCCGATTACAAAACGATGTTTGTGAAAATCATAGAGAAGGACTTAAGCTTTAATAATGCTGCAACTTAGACCACCACCCAGTCAACAAGGTGTCAAAGTTGAGAGAAATTTCAAAAAGTCGATTTTTTCCTTAAGCGCTTAATTTAGAATTTCGTCAAATACTGGACATAGCATGCAAGCTTTAATCGATTTAAAATTTAAACTGCAGTCATTTCTGAAGTCTATTCTTTTGAAATATTGAAAATAAAAATTTTAATTAAAAAAATTTTTTTGGAGAAAAAACGGCGAACAATTAGCTTTATTTTTGTCCAAATTTAGCCACTTTCACTCTCATTAAAAAAAATTGAACGTGATTCCTTTTCACGACTAGATGAATTGAGATAACTTAAAAAATTTTCTGCATTTTATCATGGATTGTGTTAAAATTTCATAAACTATTTGTTTGAAAAATTTGGCTATGCTATTACCAGAGATATTGGCGAAATAGAGAACAAAGTCGAGTTCAAAACCCAAAACTTTAAAATTCTAAGCCAGATATCTTTGAAAATATTAAAAATATATTAATAAAATAAACTACATTTTCTTTATCAGCTTAAAAACTTTACAGCAAGTGTAATATTATTAAAATTGGATAATATTTGCAAAAGTTGTAAGGCCAACAAAGTTTTAAATGCTCGACAGCGTTACCAGTTTTTGGGATTTGTCCCAAATAGGGGATAGTTTTTTGTGATTGGGGATACAAATTTCGTGTGAAAATCCCCAGGGGATTTTTAGGAGAAAATCACTTTTTCTCTTGGGGATTTTTGGAGATTTGAAATCTATTTATCATGCAACAAAATCATTTCAAGATGCCAGTGACCCAATACATATATTCTGGGGCCTTCTTGTGTTTGGTGTTTCTCGACTTCAACTTCGACATTTTGTAATAGATTAAAGTTAAACGCAACATATCTTTAATCTAGTACACAATTTCGAAGTTGAAGTGGAAAAACGCCAACCACAATAAGGGGGCTGGTATGTGGCTTACAAGACCTTTTTAATGTCATAGGGAAAAAGACCTTTAAAATGCATAGTGAATCAGCCAAACACAAAAATATCTTCGAAGCGCTTTATACAAAAACACATTAAAAATAGTTAAGTTTTCTTCTCAAACGCGAAAATTTTTTAATACAAACAACATGTACATTAAAATTGCAACAACATGTGCAATAAAAGTTCATCAATGCTGTAACTAATGATTTGTATGTTAATTTTTTGTTGGGTATGTATGTAGATATTTAGAACTCAAAGTATGTAAAAATAAAATTAATTAATAGCCAATTAATTAATTAATGTATAAATAAATGTACGCGTTTTTCCTTTGAAATAATATGATTTTATTTTTAAGATACAGATTTATTAACGTTTTTTTTTCAATTGGAAACACTGTGTGCTAGAAGTAGCGCATGTCTGTCTCATTGACTGATTGGTAGGTCCACCTATACAAACTTTTCTTCTTCAATTACTATTTTTTGTTGGAGTAATTAAATAGCAAACTTGTATAATGAGAACGTGAAAGAGAACCGATCTGCGTGAAATATTTTTACATGAAAACAATTTAAATTTTGAGTTCAACTCTAAAACTTTGAAATTAATTTGAAACTGTTTTATATCTCACTGTCACCACCTACTACTGTACAAGTATCGAAATATTTTATACTTGTTTGTATTTTTTGCTTGTTCATACAATTTCCCCAATTGAAGTGAGTGGTGAATGAATGTATGAATACTGGAGAGTGTCTAGAAGTGTTGGTGTGACTATAAAAAGTTGTGTGATATCCTTTATTAAAGTTTATTATTATTTTATTTGTGATACTCTTACGAATATGATATGTATATAAATTTTCGAAAAATATACGCAGAAACCCTTCAGTTCAAAGTCAAACTATTAATCCAGCTATACGCAAGTAGCACTAATTACACTGGTCTACAAAACAAATTTTGTTCGCTCCTTTAAGTGTGAAGAGTTTAATGCCCTTAATTAAAACCTATTTTCAGTTTTTTTTTCTATCACGTAGAGGCTTTTTTTAAACGGATACATCAGCATATTTCACACTAACTCGGGAATTGTATGCCCGATTTTGATCAGCAAGGGGTTAAAATATGCAGGACAAAATAACCTTCAAGCTTTTTCGAAATAGTTTTCTGATTTGTTCAACGGTTGCAGATTTATTCACAAATTAGTACCGCAAAAGTTGTTTTTTTATGCAAAGTTGGAATTTTTTCTTCCTAAAAACTCATGAAAAATTTCAAACTGCAAAAACTTCATCCGTTAACTATTTCTTTTAAAGGTAAGTATCTTACGAGCCAAATAAACTACATAGCATGAAAATCTATGAAGAAATGTGTATTTTATTAGCAATTAAGTGAACACAGACAGACGTTTAGAAGGTACTTTCATTCTAAAGTTTATTCAACCCAAAAATAAACTTATTCCGCCCTGTTCTGTCAGCCAAATCCGAGTAAATTTGTCGTTTTCTAAAAACAAATAATTGCCCGTTGATGTATTTTAAATCATATCTGTGTCGTTTTATCATCATAACGTCTTAAGTCTAAAAATCGTGTTTCGAGATATTAGCGATTTAATGTAAAATCTGTTGTGTTATTGTAAATCCAAATTGATTATTAGGCCAAGGTTCGTAACGTTATATTCAGAAAGAATTCGGCATGATTAATATTCCAAGGAACAAGGGAAAAATTAACATCAACTTAATTTTTCAACGTACACAGCAGAACAGAGTAGCGCCACTTTGTGTTATTATTCTAGAAAGTTAAAAAGTAAACCATGATTCGAAAATTGGAGTATTTGAAAAAGGATTGGATCCAAATGTGTATTGTAAGAAGACAAGTCAAAATGTGAACTTAAATCTATTTTCACTTAACTCGATTTAAGATGTTATGATAAAATGATGCAGACATATATTAAACAAATGTCAGATATGACTTTCTTATAGTTTTCTATTTTAAAATAGAAAACTACAAAAAATATGAAAAAATTTTAATTATTAAACATTCAAAGAAAAATTTAGCTGTATGGAAGGTTGAACTGATATCAGATGTTTCGAGACCACTACAGTCTTCTCATCAGATCCATTTTATCTACACTACCAGCGACGGCAGCAACAACCACCTAGCGAAAATCCAAATTCTTTAGTAAACCAAATGTACAGATGTGTCGCCACCTAGTGGTGAATCGCACCTATTATTGTAAAGGAACTTCACTAACTGTTTATTCTGTATCATGATCAACTATTTGAAGCTTTTTAATTTCTGTCTGAAATAGTTGAACATGATAAAGAAAAAACAGTTAGTGAAGTTCCGAACCTTTACAAAAGTTCATTAATAGGTGCGATTCGACACGAGGTGGCGACACACCTGTTAATTGGGCTTATCAAAGTAATAGAACTTTCAATAGCTGGGTATTGCTGACGTCGCTGGTAGTGTAGGTAAAAGAGCTCTGATGAGAAGACTGTGGTGGTCTCGAAACATCTGGTGTCAGTTCTACCTTCCGTTCAGCCAATGCCTTCTTAAATAAAAAATAGTTTAATCGAAAGATTAAATTAAACATTAAATTAACAAACTTAAGCCAATCTAATGAAATAACTTTGGATAAAAAACTGTTCGACTAAAATTCGTAATTCAAAAATTTTAATTTTAAATCGAATCGATTTACAGAAAAAGCATGATTACCGAAAGTACCTTTTAAGTATCTGGAAGTATTGACTCCATTGTCAATAAAATCAACATTTATGTAACGATTTTCATGGTACATATCTTATTTTGTTCGTAAGATAGCTACCTTTGGAAAAATAGTTAGAAGTTAAAGTTTGTGCAATTTTAGATTTTTTATGAGTATTTTGAAAAGAAAAAATTTCAAGTTTGCATGAAACAGCACATTTTTTCTATACTAATTTGTCAATATTTCCGAAAGCGTTGATCAAGTTGGTGTAAAGTATACTGATGTACCTAATGAAAATACTAATTATGCTTATTAAAAAAAATCTGAACGTGATGGACAAATACTTAAAATGGATTTGAGTTAAACACATCAAACTCTGTATATTCCGCATATTTTAATATAAAGGCAATTTTTTTTCTACAGACCAGTGTTATTAACAGAGAACAATTCCATGGAAAATCAATCATTTTATTCACGATAGGTTTCCAATTTTGACAAAAGTTTGTGTACAGAACCGCTGGGCATGTAAAAATCACACATCACATATTGTGCATCCTTACGTTTGTATAAATATATGATTGTATGTGATATGAGAAATTTCTATAAATTTATTCAACAAACGACATTTCAATATTATAATAGTTTTATTTTTGTATTTTCCAATTTCTCATTTTTTTATTATTATTTTATTTCCACTTGACACCATGGGGAGTTTTGTGAATATGTACGTATGTGTGTAAGTAATCCCTACAGGTAATATTGGACTACGTCATCCATTTTAGCTGAAATGGACTAGTTACAACATGGTCCTATGTAATGCAGTCGTGGACCATGTCATTTGAAAGCAATAGCTTCTAGTTAACCGAAAAGTGTTTGCGTTTTAACGACTGCAATCATTAAAACACGAGCAGTTGAGTGCTCCATCGATTAATGACACAGAGTAGTTTTAAGACTAGTCGGATGTAATGCAGACATGAACCAAGTCATTTGCAAACAAGAGTTTGTAGTTAAGCGACAAGTGCTCGTGTTTTAACAATTTCACACGAACACTTGAGTGTTCTAGCAAATAGTGACATGGAGTAGTTTTGAGACTACTCCGATGTAGTGTAAGGCTGGGTTATATGGTCCAGCCCTAGGACATCGTAATGTTAAATCGACCATGTTTTCTCCATACAAGGGTTACCTTTGGACTAGTCCTAGTCCTTTATAGAGTATACTTTACATGCGAGTATGGAGTAGTCGCGTTATCTGCAGGGATGATTTATTATATTATAAAAGTAGATTTATGTATGTAAGTATGTATGTCTGAAGCAATTTCGTGTGAAATGCTAATGTATGCTTTTGAATGCAAGGACTATTATGAGACATAGCATTTTAAAGATATTTATTGACAGATGTGCACGATCTATATTTTGTTAAAATCGGTTCAGTATTTGGGAGCTATAAGAGTTTAAAGTTGCTACTGAGTACTTCCATTTAGCCGGGTGTGACAATATAAAATTCTTTACTTTAAAAAACGTTGCGGCAAGGACATTAAGCTTAAAGTCGTTGAGTAACGGTTAAACACTGATAGAACACGATTTCTGCTCAGAATGGTCGTCAGAAAGCTGTGACGGGTGTGACCTTACAAATCTTAATTTTAAAGAATAAGTCATAATTCTTTAAAATTAAGTCAGTATAGATTCTGTAAAATTTTGACCATAAGATAAGCTACACAATAATTTTGCTATAGATATCTGTTCAAAGTGTTTTCAATGTTATTGTGTATTTATTGTTTGACAAAAAATATTTTTCTTATAAAAAAAACATCTTAAAAATGAGACGGGTGGGACCGACGGGTGTGACATTTTACGAAAATTTTAAAAATTCGAAGAAATAAAACTTTTTATTGATTTAATTAATATAATTAATATAAAGATAAACTCATAAGAAAATAATAAGACATTAAATTAATTGCTATTCGTTCTATTATAGACAGCAAAATACTCTAGCTGAATATTTTTTTAAATTCAATAAAAAGCAAAAAAAGGTATATTCTTTGCAGAGACACCGGTTTTTATTAATAATGAGAAAGGAAATAAAAGAAAATCTGAAATAAATTTTAAACATACAAAGAGGGAGAGCAAAATGTTTCTTGCATGATCATATAAAAGTGGCTCAAATCGATTAAAAAATATTAAACCGTGTATTTTTTATCTTTTCTATAATTGTCATTCTCTAAAAAACATCAATTGAGAGATTTTTATTAAAAATGAGAAAATTATTTTTTCCTTGCATTACGCGGAGTCCCTCTACTAATCCATGCGCACATAGTGCACATGGATGAGTATTTTTCTATTGCAAAGATAATAACAACACATTTTTTTCTTCTTTGAATTGTTGTTGTTGTAGGAAATCCATAAGACTAAAAGCGAAGAGAGTTCAATAAATTGCATAAGCTTATTTGAAGTGATTTTTTTGCGCATTAATTCGTGTATCTATTTTAATCAAATTGTCTAGGTTATTTGTGGCAAATGTAGCAGTTCACTTCAGTAAATGATAAATTACACCGAATTGTTTGATATCATTCCTTGTTTAGTAAGATTTTAACATAATAATATAAACTTAAACCCTGTATGCATGTGCTTATATTCATCTTATTTCTATTTTATTGTATTTTATTGTATCGGCCATGTGTTTGCAAAATAAATATTTCATTTTCAGTAGGGGAATAGTTTTCAAATTATTATTGTATTTTATTCTGTACATTTTTTTTATTATTTTGTTTTCACATTTGTACACATATCGATTTCCCTTTAAATTTTCTCTTGTGATTTTTATGCATACGTTACTTTTTCCTTTTGTTGCCAGAGTGCATCACTGAGTATCACTTTTATTATTTGGTTTATAAATCTTTTAATACAATACTTTTGCGCTTCAGAAGACAAAAGTTAATTTTTTTGTTTTAGTAACACTTGCAACACTTCTTTGTGGCTTAGAATTGCGTTATTCTATATATTGAGATTTAAGCTAGTGTATGATCTTCAAATAGAATAGTCACTTTTCTCCAAATTAATTTTAAATTTATAGTTTCTTAATGTGCAAAAGGGGCGGACAGAATTTGCTTTGGATAAGTAAAGTTTTATGAAGATAATATAGAGTAAGTTCGGATAATGTGGCATAGGGAGGTGATGTGGTATAGTTGCTTATCTCTAAAACTAAGAGCATAAGAATATCGGTATCAATATTAACAGTTTGATTCTCTCAAAAAGTTAATAATGCGTTAGTGTATGAGATTTTTGTGTGTAACGAAAACAGTCAGTCGTAAAACATTTTGGTGCTCTGTTAAAAGTTAATTTTTTTTTATAAAACAGGTATTTTAAACTTCATTATTTTCATTTTAAAGTCAAAGGTAAATATTTTATTAGTGAAGAAATCATGCAACAATGTTCCATATTCAGTGTATACCTATATGCGGCTAAAGTGGTATACCGTACCACTTACCATTACCATTTCAAAAAAAATAAGAATGTTAAAGGGAGATGTCGTAAGAGAATAGATAGTGGAAGATATGAAGGTATGGTATACCAAATTATCAGAACATAGTATACAACATTAACCGCTAACTTTTTAAATGGCTTGCTTATGGTTTTTTCCCTCATTTATTTGAAACTACAATTGCAGCTAATTTTGCATTTTTCCCTAGTCATTTTGCTTCATAGGTGTTTCATGTTAATTCAACATGAATTTACAATACCCTTCAATTACTTCTCGTAAATTTAATATGATTTCCAATCAAAATTCCGACATGTTTATTTTACGTCCATTTTTTTCTGTGTGTAAGAAACCCAAAAATATTAAAAGCTGCTGTAATATCCACTTTTAAGAAAATAGTTTCCTTGGAGATGTAAATCTGTATATGCGTATTCAAAGTAATTTTGTAAGTAATAAAGAACTACTTCCATTCTTTTTTATTTACATTTTGTTTAGGTGTGTGTGTGTGTGTAAAGTCTTGCGATTCTAAGTGTAGCCAGTATATGCCCTGAAGGAACCCAGAGGCCAAGTTCCTCAAAGTCAACACATTTGTCGATAAGTTTGTTGACTTTTTGGTGACATTGTCAACAAATTGTCTACACTTTTTATTTAACCTTTAATGGGCAGATAAGTTTTTGACATTTTGACAGCTACAAAACTCTTTTTTATTGTCTCATTTTGAACACATGCCAAATTTCCATAAAAATCATATTTGTTGGCTAGAATGTTTAAAATTTACTAGTGACAATGTCTAAATGTGGTCCCATAAGAACCACCTAGTCCATAGTAAGTCAATAGTTCCGGGGTCAGTAGTAGAATCTCAATGACAAGCACATGTTAAATTTCTATAGTGCAGAACATTGTCTGCGGTATAAGTAATCAGTAGTATTGGTGACCAAGTCAATAGTGTATCAGTACAGTTTTACTATCGAAATTTCCTTCAGGGTGATTTAAAATTTTTCTGAGTATGTGTACTTAATGATCAACGATAAAACACGTTCTCAATTAATTGTTAGTCGTGCTGTTTTTGTTCGTATGTATCTACTTCTGATGGTGGTATAGCTACCCTGCAGACAAAATGACTAGTATGTGTTTAGAAATATACTAGTTGCTTTTTAACTCAGACTAGTTGCCTATCTGTCCTTTTTTCATATATCGAATTATCGATTTTAACATTAGGTTGTCATAGGAGCACAACTAGCTCATTTGTATACAGTTTTATGCCAGTTAAAATACTAGTTGTTGTAAAGTAGTGCTCTTACTAGTTTTTTTATTCATCGTTTTGTATTTCTTAAAAAAACTTTGGTTTAACCGGGATACGAACACACATTCCTCATATTTCAAGGCAGTACTCTAGCCACTGAGCCACTTTCTTCTTATTTTTTTTAAGAGCTAAAAATATGTTTTATGTATAAGTCGTATACCTGAAAATTGTGTCCTTTTTTGACTAGTACTCGTATCGTTACTGTTCGTTGCTGATGGAGACTACAACTAGTAATATAATTGTACCTTTTGTACTAGTACCGTTACTAGTCTTGTTACAACTAGTAATATGACTGTCGTTTTTTGACTAGTATCATTACAATTAGTAATGGTATCTAGTCCCTTTACTAGTATCATTACAACTAGTGAAGGGACTAGTATATGTCCCAAAGCGTATCTAGTTGTAAATTGTTACAACTAGTAATATGACTGTCGTTTTTTGACTAGTATCATTACAATTAGTAATGGTATCTAGTCCCTTTACTAGTATCATTACAACTAGTAAAGGGACTAGTATATGTCCCAAAGCGTATCTAGTTGTAAATTTAGCTGTTGGGTTGCTGTTGTTAAAAAAATTTTTGTATGTATTTGAACATATTCTTGAACAGATTAAGTTCATGAAAAGCCATTAAGAAAATATATTAAATATGTTTGCTTAAGTTGTCCTCGATGAAGAAATTTTTCACAAACAAACAATAGATTAAAATGGATGTGAATAAAAAATGTGAATTTAAGAAAGATTCACAAAAAAACTTTACTGCATGAAAAATTTAAACATTACAAAAAACAAGGACTTAAAAAGGATATTGATTAATAAAAAGATGATTGCTAAAATTTCATTTTATGAATTTTGCCAAGCGGTATAATATTCTTTTGCAATACATATTGCAAATATGTATGCTAAACAAATTGATTATTTCATTTCGATAAGCCTCCAATAATTTATTTGACAATTAAACAAAAACTTTACACATTTATTTGTGTTGTCTGCTTTTGTTGTTTGTTACATTTTACAAAAGTATCTGCTCCAGGTCATTCTACTATTTTGTTTAATTATTTAATTGTATTTCTACTTTAGCTAATTATATCAATACAAAAGGACTTTCTATTAATATTCTTTTTTTAATGAAATACATTTTAATTCGTAAAATATTAAATAATTATATCTATTATTAATGCAAAATGTTGCTGATAATAATAAATTAGCAGGCATTTGACTATAATGCAATATTTAACAAATAAATAAGAATAAATTTCAATTATTTATAAAAACAGATTTATTGGTTTTTCAGACACACTCGCTCGCACACACTATCAAATACTTCGATATTAATTTTAAATGGAAAAAGTAAAAATTTTATAATAATTATTTTCACATTAATTTTATACTTTCAAATAAAGCTGAAACAAAAAAAAACACAAAACAAAAAATATTAAAATTAAAATGATACAAAACTAAGAGATAGAGAAAATAAACAATGTCAGATTATTAAATTATGACTGCATGAATTATTATCATGCAAATTGATTATAAATAATTAATTAACTTTATTTAAGGCTCTTAAAAAAATCAAGCAATTTATGATTAATCGCATCTGATTATTTTGAAATTATTATTATAATTAATTGTCTAAAGAATTTTTTATTTCATGTGATGTGAATTTTTATTTCAAACAATCTACAATCGTTTTTTGCAACTTTTGTCTTTGTTAGGCTGCAGCAAAGCTGAATTTAAGGACTGTTAGGTATGAGACTCTAGCAAAATAGAATAAAAAAATTTCTGTAGCTCTAGACAATTTGTCGCTGTTGGTATCTTTTCTAATGGCATTTAGTTGAAGTTTTAGCATTGCGCACTAGAGTGGTCGTAAAAAACTAGAATTTGGATTTCTTCAAGTCCCATATCCAAAATCTTTCTTTTGTACCATAAATGGTAAACTTTTCTCCAATTATGCTGATATATGCCTTGCAAGTGCCATAATTTTTGACATAACGGCATATCTCGAAAATCTTGGAGTGCAGATTCCAAATACATAAAAAAGAGCTTCAAGTTCTAGGGAATAAGAAAGTCTATCGAAATTTGTGCTTTTTTGTTATATTAATAGTTATTGGCTATTCGATATTTTGCCGCTCATTTTGTTAAATATGCGATTTAGATAAAAGTAGATAATACTGTTGGAAATTTTAAAGACAACAACTTTTTGGAATTTTTTTTTGTAAATACTATAATTATTAAGTTAAGGCACATAAAATCAGAAAAAGAGCATTTGCTCAAACTTCGGGGACCGTGCGTGCAACAGGCCTCAATTTCAACTGATTGACCTGAACAATTTTTTTGGGTAGTTTTTAATAAATACCCATCGATTTGGGGTATGAGTTTTGAAAAAATCCAATTTAACATTTTTTGCGACCACTCTAAGAGCGCACACTACATTGTCCCACACCACGGTGGGACAGAATCAAAATATTTTGGAAATGAATCATCCATCTCTAAGCAGATAATCTAATCGGTATAAAATTTCACATGGACAAAGCAAAAGGGTATTTATTTAAAAATTTTAATGAAATTTGACGAATATTATGAAAGAATTTCATTGGAATTGCTTCATTAGCTTTCATTGTTTCGTTAGAAAATTTCATTGGACTTATGGCAACAACATTTTGTCATTTTGTGTGTATGTTGTTGTTGTTGTTGTACTCTTTCTTATTATTATGCACTCATAGGCATACTCTGGCGTATCTTCCATTCAGCCATAGTCGTATTATACTTTTAGTTACATTTTTTCCATTTGGACTAAATATATTTAATTTGAAAGCTTTTTTCTTTAATAAAATAACACAAAATCGATGTAATTTTACACAAGGAGAAATTTTCAACACAAATTTAGACAATGCATGATCCTAAATTTGAAGCAATGTTTTAGAGTGAATGTAATAGTATAAAATTTATATAATTTAAATAAACATTTTTCAAGATTTTGGGAAATAGTTAAAAAACAAATTTTGAAAAACACGTTTTTCACGAATATCTCAAAACCGCTTCTTAAGAAAAATAAATGAATGCCATATTCGTGTTCAGTGACCCTAACTTGACAAAGAAACATCTCTTTTTTGAGTTTGTGGCAAACATTTTAAAAATTTTATGGCATAGTTACTACACTCTAAAACATTTTTCCAAATTTACGATCATATATTGTCTAAATTTGTGTTGAAAATTTCTCCTTGTCTAAAGTTACATAGATTTTGTAGTTATTTTATTAAAGAAAAAACCTTTCAAATTAAACATCTTTAGTCCAAGTGGAAAAAATGTAACATAAAGTATAATACGGCTATGGCTGAATGGTAGATATGTCAGACTATCAGTCAGGAGGTCACGGTTCAAACCTGCACGCAGCCAATCTCTTTTTTTAGTAAAAACATTTTGTTGAAAAATAATGCGTGTGTAATTTTGTGTTGCCGACTATTATCGACCTAATTTTCAACAAAAAGGTTTTAGAGTGTAGTTAACATGCCAACAAACATACTTTATCATAGCGATGTAATTGGAGGCAACTACTTACCATCTTGTCTTACAAATAACAACTTAAAAATTTCAATATATTGTAATCATTGAATACAAAAAATATAATAAAAATTAAATTTCTCTACTGAGCATTGAACTCGTGTCATTTTAAAATTTTGTTGGCTTATGTCAAATGTATTACTCACTTTTATACTGCACAACTATTTGGTTACTGACTGAAAACTTGTTTTTACAAACAAGTACACAATTAAAAAAATCCATTTTGCTTCGCCATGGGTTGAAGTGATTGTCATCTGTATGATAAGCGCAAGTATTACTACCGTGCCAATAAGAGAATGAATGATTTCTTTATTTACTAGCAAGTAATTTAACTACAGCAAAGTAATGCAGCTGGTATGTAGTTTATTGCTGAAAAGTATGTAAATTGTAATTGCAACACATTACCAAGTTTTGCTGTGGTAATGTGTAAGAGTCATAGCAATAACAACCATATACATACGTATACTTATTCCACTTCCATTTTAAAACGAAATGATACTTAACCCTAAAAACTATCGTAACAATTTCTGAATCTATTATATTGGTGCAAATGTTATGTACCAATTAAAAAAAAAACAACAACAACAACTTAACACAAACGAGTACTTGTTACATTAAAATGATTTTGAATTAATGCCAATTATTCACATTAAAATGCTTAATTAAATAAACAAATCTCTTTTTGCTTTTAAGCCTTTTAAGTATTTTTATTCAAACCACACAAAAAAGTACTTCACAATGTTCCCGATTCAATACTTAAACGAACAATATTGGGTTGGCTACAAATAGATTCTGTTCCTTTGGAAAAAATTTATTAAAATAGAAAAAAAGCTTACACATTATAAAATAAATGCGTAATAAGTGCAAAATATCGCGAAGAATTACGAAAAATTTTACATAAATTCAATGCCTACTTATAAGTCCGGGAGACTTTTTATTTCTAGCCTGTAGTGTCAGTTTTGGTATTTTCTAGCTTCACTAAACAAATTTTATTCATAAATTGTCACAACTAATGTCATTCATGGTTCTTTGGGTTAAAGATACAAGTTTGGTTAAAATTATTTTAATGAAAGAAGTGTCACCAACTATATCAAATAATTTCATTGATCCAATGTAATAATTTCGGTAAGCCAATAAAAATATTTCATTATCACGCGGATTTATTTAATAATATTAATGATATTATTTCTTTATCTTGATGAAACATTTTTATTACATATTTTAATGAAATGGTTTCATTATTTCAATGAAATTATGTATCAATTTAATGAAATACTTTATTGTTTTCATGAATTTATTACATTATTAATTGCTAATGAAATCAGCATTTATCTATCCATTTGTCTTGTTTTGTTCGTAACACACCTGTCCTTAAATAATATAGTGAAAATCTAAATTTTTTCCAGTCATGTGAAACCGGGTCGGAACGAAGTTAATGTAGCCTTCGGCCTGCTCTTATCGGCGTAGACCATCATATGACTCATACATGATAGACTTTTTGCCTTAAAAATATTGGATATCCGCATTTTCTTCATAATATTTTTTTTGAAATTAAGAATTCATACAAAATACTCGTTTAATATATCGTAAAAATTTTTTAAACCTAAGAGGCGAAAGTTTTTTGAGAAAAACCTCGAACAATTAAACTCTGTTTTTGTATAAATTTTGCAATTTTTCTCTCTCACTTCAAAGTCTTGATTTTGAGTACTTTTAAGGACTACATGACTTAAGATAACTATAACTGCGCGTTATCAAGGACTGTGTTGAAAATCATAAAATATTTTTTTTAAACTTTGGCTATGCTATTACCGGAGTTATTGACGATATAGAGAACAAAGTCGATGCAAAAAACCAAAATTTTAAAATTCAAATCCAGATATCTTTGAAAATATTAAACCAAGGTTAAAATTATTACAATTGGATAATATTTGTAAAAGTTGTAAGGCCGACAAGGTTTTACATGCTCGAGCTAGGCAAATTCGGGACCCTGTAGCTCTACGTGTGTTTCAACAGGGTGGTCCAAATTTCAACAATATTAAAGCTTAGGTCCTCCTCTATAATTTTAACACACACCGTTTTGTAATGGGATTGTAAATTTTAAAGATACAGATTTATTAAAATTTTTTTCCAATTGGAAACAATGTGCGTCTTCGGGCTGCTACTTTTGGCGCTATGCCATCGGGCGGCCACTATCGGCATTACGTCATTGGCAGGCAACCTTCGGCCAACAGCCTTCCGCAGGCCACGTTGGGTCGCAATGTCAGACGCCCGTTCATCTTTATCACCCTTCAACATACTCCGCCTAGTCACCGGACCAGGCGCCATGAACACCACCAAAAATAAAAGTTATAATTTAAAAACAAGAATTTCACTTAACTTGATTATACCAAGTAAACGAAGATAGTAATTTCAGCCTCTGGATGGAAAAGGACGATAATTCGGTAACAAAAAACAATTATGTATTGCCTGGAGGATACTTAGGCGATCCTTAAGGGATACTTAGGCGATGCCTCTCATTTAGCAATACTACAAACCACTAGCCAAGACAAAAGCCTAATAAAATGACGAAAATTGGACAAAAATTTCCCCGAAATCCCAGAAGCTCCCCGGATCCCCAAAAACTACGACAAAAATCCCTCCTAAATCTTAAACTTCCCCAAATTCACAAAAACTATGACAAAAATCTCCCCAAACTCCTAGAGCTTCTAGAACACGGCAACACCGAAAACAGCGATAATACCAAAGCACCAACACTGAGCTTTTAAGCAATTTAACCTTCGCGCCATCTTGTTGCCTTCGTTTTGAATTGTCGTTATACGTATTTCTTCCCAGTATTTCTTACACGTATTTCTTACCAGTATTCGTTACACTTATATTTTTCATTTTAAAAATTTTTCTTTCACCCGCCAGCATAGAAAACATTTGTATGCTCCATATCATATGAACAACGTGCCATAAGGAACTTCGTTCCAAAAACTAATTAAGAAAGTTTGAAAGTAATTTCGCAATGCATGACCTAAATCGAGCATATCATTCTCAAGTTATGGTGAAATATTCTGATGTACCTAGTGGAAATTTTAGGGATGTCCATTAAAAAAAATTTTTTACATGATAGAAAATAACTAAAAGAGCATTGGACTCTTTATATATCACATAGCTTTATTTAAAGGACCGAAAAATTTGTTTTCAAGCGAATGAAATGTAGTTGGTCGTATTTACTCTACGGTAAATGGAACTGACACAAAACAAGTCACGTGATCGATCCCCAGGTGATAGGGACCAGTCCAAATTCTAACACTTCCTATGAAGCGGACCAGCCACTTTTATATGGGGATGGCCTAGGATAGGGTTAATTGATACTTTGTATGCACCTTGTAACTAGTCTCTGAACTATCTTATGGAGTCCTAATCGGTGTAGAATAATATAAGATATATATAAATATTATTCCAAAATTTAGCTGTAGTTATCGATTAATTTATTTTTTATTGCTACAAATCCAAGTAGAAATCGTATTTTATTTTTAAGCGGGGAACTAATATTTCAATCTTATAAATACTAGTTAAGCTGGAGTTAATATCTGAATATAATTACGGAACAGACTCCTGAGTGGCATGACAGTCTCATTGAAGGGAGACAATTAATATTATATAGATACTATGTGATACTATGAATTTGTTCAGTGCCGTTTACTACAATATTAGCCGGTGTACCAACTAAATTTACTCAAAATGGTTAATATGTGACCATTTACACAATATGTCTTTTTTCATCATTCACTACTCCTTATTTTTGGTACCAGTCTCATTTTCTCAAGTCATAGGACGAGTACTTTCGGATCAATTGTCACCAAATTTTCCGCAGGGTAATTACTGTTCAATAGAAATGATTTTATAACATCACCAACAATCATACATTGATATTCGTATACGAACAATAATGCACTTCACTTTAATGCAATATAAACCAGACATGTAAATTGGCGTTAACAATAATGAACCCAATTCTGAATTTTACAGAAAATAAAAATTATTAGTTTTTTTTTCTTCATACACTTTATTGTTTCGACAAAAAAAAAAACAATCAAACAACAAAGTTCTCAATGGACTCAAATTCATTTTATGGCAAAATATAACCGAAACTACAGAAAATGCATTAAAAAACAAAAACAAAAAAAAAATCGCTCCTGTTGTATAAACGGAAACAGCCATGTTGTTTTATTTTTCACATTTCATACTTCCAGTTCACAGTTTCTATTGTTACTTAAAATAGCGGCGTTACAGCTACAGCAGCTTAAGCAACAACTACAACAAAGAAGTATAAATAAAAAGGAAATAAAAAGGGAACAACTAAAATAGACCACAGGCATTGCAAACTGGATTCGTTAAAGTTTTAAACAATTGCTATGGATGGCTTTGAATGGGAGCATATATACAAAAGTCTTTGTATGAGGTTTTATACACAGTTTGTCAAGAAACTGTAAGCAGAATGAAAAAAATAAACAATCAAAACTTTTGCTTTAATTATCGTTATGTGCGGATATAAGTTATATAATATGAAACATTTTATTATTAAATTATTTCTTCTTTTGCAAACATTTTCTTGACCAACTGTATTTATATATTTGTTTGTGTTTACATGTATTTGAATTTAAATGTGTTGATACAATACAAAACTGGACTATGGTTTTGAGGCATAAATATAAACCGACAGTAGTAGTAACATCAAAAACAAAAATAACAAGAGCAACATTTGCGATATTAACAAAACATACAATGAATGTATGGAATACAATAAAAGTCATTTTGTTTTGTGGCATCAGCACTGTATAATGCAACTATAAATTTGATTTTTGTTTTTATATGTGTGTGCGTGTGTGTGTGTGTGTGCGTGTGTGTGCGCGTGTGTGTGTGTGTGTGCGTGTTTGTGAGCTTTGCAAAACTGCACATCCATAGCTTAAAATAACAAGCATTAAGGAACCCAGCGGCAAACTTTTGAAGGCCTTCTCTAAGAGCTTCCTATACATTTTTTTAGATCCAGTGCTCATGTTCGCTTGCCTTCTCAGGAAGCTCTTATGGAAGGCCTACCTACTCCCTTCTACATAGGTTGTTTTTTTTTATCATGTGCACGTACTACGTTTGTAGCAACTAAACTGATAAACCGTTACAAAAAAAAATCACATTCCAAAGACAAAACAATAAATACAAAAACCTTAAATAAAAATGCAAAATGTGCAAAAAAAGAAGAAGGCCTTCTACCAGCACTGTTGGAGAAGGGAACGCAGAAGGCCTTGGCTGGCTAGGACATCGTGTGTAAGAAATGTATGAGAGTGGAATGCGGTAATAAGGCCTTGTGTCTGGAAAATAAGGGCTTCCAGAAGGCCTGCTTAGTATTTCTTTTTGTCACTGGGAAACTTTACTCACACACATTGTATGCATTTGTATATGAAGTCCGCAACAATAACAAAAACCATTTCAAAAAGTTACAAGGCATAACGCCTTCTATTAAAAATATTTATTTTATTTTAGAATATGTTGTGTATATTATAAAGAAATAACAATACAGTCACTGTACGAGGGTGGTACTTTTTTGTGATACTTTCTTAATTGCCATTTTTAAAGTAAAATAACACATTTTTTAATTCACCCATATCCTTAACGTTAGCAAAACCCAGTTTATGACAACTTTTCTTAACCAACTGATTTTCTTCACATATATAACCCAATTTATTGGTGCAGGGATAGTCATGCCATTGAAAATCGGTCCACATTAAAATACAATGCTCATTTTTAGTTGTATCAGCGGGTTGCCCAGGTCCCCAATTGGTGAATGTGAATGGTTCACCAGTAGAAGCCCATTCAAAACGTAAATGAACAGCATTGTCATGACCAGCAATCCAAACGGGCGGATTTGAATCTATAAAAAATATTTATGACTAACATTAAGAAAAACAAAGGTGTACTTTATATGTAACTTACTATACAATCTTTTTAATAAATTGTCGATCTGTTCATGTTTGGCGTTAGTATCGATGGCAATGAGAGACATATTTTTCCGCGCACAATCGCTCCAAGCTTCAAACCAATTGTACTATAAAATACGATTGTAATTTTTTTAAACATAAAAAAAAACATATTTATGATATTTTTAGCGCTTGAAAATATTACCTTCATTTCAGTTTCTATATAAAATTTACTGCCATCGTCACTTTCACGCCATTTTTGTTGGGGCACGCATAATGCCAAATGTATTAGAAATATAATATTAACCACTTGCTTCATTGCGAGTTTTAGAACTAATACAATTTTTTATATTTTGGATGATTTTATAGCATTTTCCTCTTTCATTTCAGTGCTCATATATCCATTGACTAAATTAGCTGATAATATTTACACATGAACATTTTATATGTCCATATAAATATTTTTATTTATTTCTAAGAAAAAGTCGATTTAAGTACTTTACTTCTTTTTGGAACTCAATTAAAGTAATAGAGGTATTCAAGAGTTGTTTTCGTTTTGTTAAAATTTTAAAATTTACTAAATATTTTAATGTGGCACTAAAAGACATTACTTATGTTTTGAAATATACTCCAATAAATGTTTGTCTGAAATATAGTGTACTTTCTAAAACATTACTTAAAATTTACGATCATATATTGTCTAAATTTGTGTTAAGAATTTCTCCTTGTCTAAAATTACATCGATTTTGTAGTTATTTTATTAAAGAAAAAACCTTTCAAATTAAACATATTTAGTCCAAGTGGAAAAAATTAACATAAGGTTATGGCTGTATGGTAGATACGTCAGACTATCAGTCAAGAGGTCGGGGTTCAAACCTGCACGCAGCCAATCGCTTTTTTAGTAAAAACATTTTGTTCAAAAATAATGCGTGTGTAATTTTAGGTCGATAATAATCTGTAAAGTGTTGCCGACTATTATCGACCTAATTTTCAACAAAAGTGTTTTAGAGTGTAAGTGGTGTTAATTTATATTATCATTATGCTCCAAATTAAAACTACTACTTAGTAGTTAATAAAATAAGTGCACATTTATGTCATTCTTTACCTGAAAGTAGTTATAGTTTGTTCCTATGTAATAATAAAATAAATAGACAAACACTTTTTAAATTAACACGTGTTTGTGTATTAAAACACTTTTTTAACCGACTTCAAAAAAAGGAGAAAGGTTAGCAATTCATCATGTATTTTTTTTTGTGTATGTTCCGTCAAAAAAACGACATTTATGAACCGATATCGGATTTTTTTCTCTATTCAAAAGAATGTACTTCCAGATTGGTCCCATTAAAAAGTGGGCGGGTCACGCCCATACAAAGTAAATACACATTCGATTTCAACTACTTCTACTCAACCGATTCTTATGAAACCTTACATACACATTAAGCTTCTGTTTAAATACTACATCGGGATCAAAAAATGTGCCACGCCCATGAAAAGTAAATATTAATTTTCTTGTGAAACTTAGCACATACAATTAGTTTTCGTAAAAATACATGATGATAAAATATGGGGGCGGTGCCACGCCTACTTTATGGTCGGTATTTTTTTTGCAAGAATTATTATTAGCTCTTAAATTTATAAGTCAACAATAGCTGAGTGAGCAAAGTGCTTGTCTTCAAATCTGAATGCACAGGGTCGCATCCCAGATGGGTGACAAAAACAATATACAAGTAAAAACTTAAATCGATACATTGTCAATAAATACATTTTTTCAATGTAATACAATACTACTTCCAATTTTGCATAAGCGGAATAAAAATTCAGTGGCCTTAACAATATGACTCTCAGTATATATATGTGCATTAGAGTGGCGCGTAGATATATGAGGGAAAAAAAGTCATCCAATCGATTTCGAATACCTCCAGAATGTTGCATTTAGCTAAATTGTAAAAAAAATTTTTAGTTTTTTTCGACGTATCTTCAGCCCTCTACCACGGCTGGAAGCTAGAGAAATTATATGAAATTTATTTTAATTTGCTTCAATAATATAGAAAAAAATGTTTAAGGCTACAGGTAAAACAATTATGTGCCGAATGAAAAAAGTTTAAAATCGAGGAGATCTGACAAAATGTAAAAAATAGCAGTAAGTGAAAAAAGCTGATTTTATTTCCCATACAAAATTATTTTCAATTAAAAAAAAATTTTAGTTCAAACTGATTTAAATTAGGTTTGTATGAAAAATAATTAAAAATAATACGCCTTGTCGCACATTCCGATCGAAATGTTTTTAATTCCGTTCTGGCATTCCTCTGGTTTTTGTTTTGAGGTATTCAGATTCCAATTATTTTGTATTTCGATTTTACAATGATAAAGTTGTTATACCTTGAGGCGTTTGTTTACTGTTGTTTTTACAAGCAAAGCTCATATTAAGCTTTTTATTAACATGAAAAGCTTTTTTATTTCACGCTCCTAAAAGTATGCATGTTTTTTAGTATTTACTGCAAATGAAGTCTTTGTCAATTCAACTTTGAAATTTAAAAGTGGTTTGATTACGAAAAAAATTTTCGTTTTTCAATTTCTGAAGAAGTAACTTACGGAATTGAAACCACTTCTAATCGGAATGGTATTCTGTGTCACGGCTGAATATAGCTGTTTTCGCTTAAGGGCTAATAACTTTCTTATTTTTTTTTATCAGAATTTAGCAATTGCATCCATCGTGTGATCGTCACAAAATTATCTTTGAAATGCTGTTCGCAAAAAAATATACTCAGTATCAGCCGTGTCACCATTTCCGTTCGAATTGGTTTTTATTCCGTAGTTGTCATTCCGAATAAGTAGATTTTTGGTGCTTTAGATTCCGTTTATTTTGTATTTCGTTTTTACAATGATAATAAAGTTTTTATACCTTGAGGCGTTTGTTTACTCTTGTTTTTAGATGCAAAACTCATATTAAGCTCTTTATTAACATGTAAAGCTTATGGAGAAATATTTAATTGAAGCTTCTAAAAGTTTTTTCGTTTTCTGAAGAAGTAATTTACGGAGTTGAAACCACTTCGTCTTAATGGATCAATTTGAAATGAAAGCTTTTGGGAAAAGGTCTAAAAATATACTTTCTTAAACTTTTAAGGTCTGTAACTCTATACTTTTTATGCGATCGGCACAATCACTGTATTGAATAAAAGAATAGAGAGATGTCTATACAACAATCATTTTCGTGTTTAACGGCCTCAAATTAGCTTAGAAAACGTTTCTTTTTTGCAAGATATGACAATGACTCAGAAATTCGAAAATTTGCCTCATTATTTCATCTTAAGTTTGTCTGAAATCTGACCTTGTATGTATAAAAATAGTGAATATTTTGAGTGCAATGATTTATAACAGCTATAAAGAATATATCGATTTGATCTCATATTCAAAATCTTGATGCTGCGGTAGAGCGCTAAAATTAAGTGCAAATATTTTTTTCATTATTTTTCCTATGTATCTAAAAATAAAATGTAACGTTTTAGTGCTATTCAAAGTTGAAATTCGCAAAAAAATTCTCAAGCTCCACCCTAATGTGCATGTGTACTATGTGTGCATGTATTATTGGCAACTTTAAACGCTTCTAGCTCCAAAAATACTGAACCGATTTTAACAAAATATACGGCCTTGTCATAGACTTCAATTCCGTTCGGAAAGGGAATTCAAGCCATCCCAAGATGCCAAGATGCCATTCAATCCATCCCGGAGCATACTACAGCATACCAGTGCCACCAACAGTCTGGACACAGCTAACGAATTTGTGTATTTAAGTTTTCTTTTTTATTCCGATTTCGAATTCCGATTCTGAACGGGATTGAACTCTGTGACATGGCCGATAAATTGTGTATTTATGTAATTATCTCTGTCAATAATTATCTTTAAAATAGTATAAGTTCTGTCAAAATCAACTTTATAATATGAGCATAAGCTGCAGCAAAAAATATAAAATTGGCTTGCCTATTAATTAGATGGATAAAAATGTATTAGTGGTTTTAATATATATAAATAGCAAATAAATGAGACTATAACTCCGTTTGCCTGCATAAGTGAACACCCTAAAGTACAGAATATTTTTTTTATTTAATGTTATAAAAAATTTTGAAATAAAGTATATAAGTCATTATTTGTGAAGCGGGCAAGGCAAACAATTTTTTTGCCGAAATTCTTTGATATTTGGCATACCTATACTTTTAGTAGATATGAATGGGTGTGCCAAATATATTATTTGCATGATGTATATTTGTCGAGTTATGGGGTGCTAACGTGTTGCCGTTTCTGAAAAATTATTTTTTAAATTATTGTTTCGAAGTAGAAAAAAATAACAAAATAAGATAAATTATTCTTATAGGAAATCGTCTGATCTTTTAGAAAAAATTGAGAAAAAATTCAGTTGCGAAACCGGAAATGACCAATTGAAAATAAAATTAGTTAAATTTCGACATGTTTTATTTTCTTACCAAAATTAGCCTAGGGTGTCCTCATTATACCGTAAAAGTTTGATAATTTGAACTCCAGAAGTTTAAAAGTTATGCAAATTTCTTTACATGAACCCCACCCTTTGGTCATTGTTGTAGAGAATCGAAATAAGATATCGTGTAAACCTTTCGTTTTAAGTATTACGTGTGCTCAGTACTTTTATGTAAAACTCCACGAGAAATAATTTCATGGAACATTTTAACCCTGTAGCACTTCGCTGCATGGGTCTTTTTTGACCCTTTCATAAAAAGAGGGAGAAAGCTCCCCTTCAGGGGCGCGATAGCGGGCTGGAATATCCTACAAAAAAATTTATCATAAAATTTTATTTTAAGTCTTAGAAGACAATAAATTTCTAAACTCAAGTGGAATGACAGAAATCATTAAAAACTAATTGTGAATAAATACGAAATTAACCCTCAAGCACATTTTAAGCTTTTACTGATTTCTGGCGTTCCGGTTGAGTTCAGAAATTTATTGTCTTCTAAGACTTATAATAAAATTTTATGAGAAATTTGTTTCAGGGTATTACAGCACGCTATCGTGCATCCGAAGGGGAGCTTTCTGCCCCCTTTTTAAGAAAGGGTCAAAAAAGACCCATACAGCAAACCGCTACAGGGTTAAAATGTTCCATGAAATTATTTCTCGTAAAGTTTTACATAAAAGTGCTGAGCACACGTAATACTTAAAACGAAAGGTTACACGATATCTTATTTCGAATCTCTACAACAATGACCAAAAGGTGGGGTTCATGTAAAGAAATTTGCAAAACTTTTAAACTTATGGAGATTACATTATCAAACTTTTACGATATAATGAGGACACCCTAGGCTAGTTTTGAAAACAAAATAAAAAAATAAAACATTTCGAAGTTTAACAAATTTTATTTTCAATTGGTCATTTCCGGTTTGGCACGTGAAAAAAAAATTTTTTTTTGAAATATAATTTTTTTCTAAAAGATGAGACGATTTCCTGTAAGAAACATTTATCTTATTTTTTTTTCTACTTCGAAACAATAATTAAAAAATAGTTTTTCAGAAATGGCAGCACTTTAGCACCCCATAAGTCGACAGATATACATCATATAAAATAATATTTGGCACACCCATTTATATCAAATAAAAGTATAGGTATGAAAAATATCAAAGAATTTCGGCAAAAAAAATTTTTTTTTCCCTTGTCTGCTTCACAAATAATGACTCATATATTTTAATAATTATCATTTTTTTTGTGTTTTGTGGTTTGCAAACAACAATTTAATGTACATACATACTCTGAAAATATTTTTACCACACAGTGTGATAAATATTGTTGTATGGGTAATTCTTGATTTACAATATTTTTTTCGTATCAGTTGAAAGTGTGTTAAAATTGCATAAATTTGTGAATTGCTTGTCGAACTTAAATGGTAGCTCTTTTGTTCATTATGAAACTATAGATGTGTTCAAACATTTAAAACGCTTTAAAAATGCAAAAATAATATTTTTAAGCTGATCCTGATAGAGGATATCAGCAAAGTTTAGGCATCGACCTCGTTTTAATGGGAGTTAAAGTTTCCCGCTTAAGCAGCTTACACATTGTGTATAATAAAGCGACATCTTTGTGGGATATTTGAACCCTCTAACTCTTTGCTGTATAGCTCTTCTTGTTCGTTTTTCCAACGAAGAACGAAACATCCTGGTGAATAGCGTTATAGCGGACTACAAAAATAATTGTCACAAAATTCTGCTATATGTAGGTCTTTATAGATAACAGAAACCAAAATTCAACTTGAATGTCAGAAATATATATATATATATATATATATATATATATATATATATATATATATATATATATATATATATATATATATATATATATATATATATATATATATATATATATATATATATATATATATATATATATATATATATATATATATATATATATATATATATATATATATATATATATATATATATATATATATATATATATATATATATATATATATATATATATATATATATATATATATATATGTATTTCAAAAGTTATCAACAAATTGTTGCTTACGATTATTTGGCGCTAAGGGGTCGATATGTATATAGATACACGAACTTTAGCCTCATATATTTAAAAAATTACTTTAGATTAAAAAAATGCACCTCCATTTGTTTTTGAAACCCCTCAAAATGGCATTTCTAAGAGGCTTTCTGTCAGGCCTTCCAGAAGAAGCGATGGGAAGGTCTTCCCCGCAATGACAACTAAAAAGTGTCAAATGACAAATAAAAAATGTTAGAACGAAAAAAAACGCTTAAATGAAAATAGCGCTTAAAGGAAAAAAGCACAAAAGTAAAAAAAAAATCGCTAAAACGCAAAATATTACCAAAACTAAAAAGATCGCCAAAAAACTAAAAAAAAAGCTAAAAAACGAAAAAGTCGTAAAAATGAAAAAAAAACACTACAGCATAAAAAAATTGCTAAAACTAAATATACGAGTATCATCAAAAAACGAAAAAAAGCGCCAAAACTAAAAAAATCACAAAAAACAAAATCGCCAAAACGAAAAAAAGTGTCAAAACAAAAAAATCGCTAAAACTAAAAAAAATCACAAAAAACCGAAAAAAATCCCCAAAACCGAAAAAGGGCCAAAACTAAAAAAAGCGCAAAAGCTAAAATAAATCGCTAAAACTAAGAATATCATCAAAAAAAAGCAAAAAAACGGTCAAACAAAAAAAAAAAAAGAAAACGCCTAAACTAAAAAAAATCGGAAAAAACAGACAAAAATTTCAAAAAAACTAAAAATCGCACAAAAAAAAAAAACAAAAAAAATCATACACAGCAGAACCGAATAATATTGTTTTCGGAAGCCGCCACGCTCCCATCGTTAGTGCTCATGTGTATCTCTGCGTATCATCACTTGCTAGTTAGCTCGTTTGAATGCGATCGCAATTCTTGCATACATATACATGTACACAAACTTTTTGAGAAATCGGAATACGTGAATTGCATCACTACTAAGTTGATTATCGTTGTACCCAGAGTTAAATTATATTTACTTACCTTTGAAAAAAATGTTCTTTCAATAAAAATCTCTTTAAGCGAAATTTAGTTTTTAACTTTTTAATTTTTATTGATCAGTTTTTGGATACAACTAATAATAATCATATAATTGTTGGTTTTTTGTTGTTGTAAGTTTTATTTGTTTACTTTTATTTTTTTACTTGTTAATACCTTAAAACATATAAATTTATAAGAAATTCTTTTCATTGTTTTTATCTTCTCTTTTTTAAAATTTAATTTTTATTAATTTGGGAGAATTTTGGTTTTTAAATAAATCAATATTTTATGTTGATTTTCGATCATGTGTCTTATATAATGGTTTTCAATTATACTGATTTTTCTTAAAGTTTTTTTTGTTTTTGTTTTTGTTTTTGTAAATGTATAAGTTTAAGTAATTAATAAATTACCACATATGTTTTATATACTAAAATATCATGATGATAACGAACTAAATAAGCAGCCTGATTCTAAAATAGAATTATAATGTGTTTGATTAAAAGAATGACTTGACACAATAATAATTTTGAAGTTGGTAAGAATTAAACTGATCATTAGGAGAAATTTCAAAAGCAATTTCGTAATTTCCAAATGCTTAAGGACTTGAAAATGACTGAGATGAAAAGTTATCAGTTGACATAAGCCATATTCAAAGGCATTTCTGCACTAAATTGTTACTTCGGAAGAAAATTGAGTGTCTTCTTTAGTGTTGCAAACTAGCTTTAATGTGTTGCTCTTAGAATATGATCACCGCCAACATATTTTTATCAGAGTCACTTATCTTCCTACATACATACGTAATGTTTGGTGAATACTAATGGTTTTATACCGAGGAGTTCTTTAATGAATTCCATTTCTTTGGAAAATGACTAGTATTTTCAAGGTGTGGTGTGGGTCACAGCACCAGAGCACGAAAAGCCCACAAACACTTAAGCAAGTGAGCAAAGTCGTAGAAAAGTCTCTTTGTTAAATGAATACATTGTTTTTATAGAATGAGGCTGTTTATTTAAGTGTCCTTATAAATTTTTTATGCGGTATGAAAGATGTATTTTTTATTTATTTATATTTTTTTGGGGAAATGATTCTTATTTTTTTTGTAATTCACGTTTTTCTCTTTTTATAGCAACTTTTAATGTATATAATATTTAATGTCATTTATTTAAATTTAATTTTTTTCTTCAATATATAATTAAGTATGTTTGCGTATGTTTTTGTTGTTATTTCTATTTAGTTTTTTTTTTTCATTAGTAGTATTTAGTATAGTGTATATTGTATTTTTTTCTTTCCAACTTAAAACATCTAGGGCTAAAAACTTTGTATTTTTTGGTTAAAGAACTAGAGGGTTTGTTAGATAATTATTAGGACACTGACTAGCATACTATCCATAGATAGAGAGAGAGAAGGGGAAGAAGGGAGGGGTGGGGTGGGAGAGGGTTTTATTAAATAGTTTTTCCAGTTTTAATATGAGGATAAATAGAATTATATGTGTGTTTAGTTTTTGTTTGAATAAAAATTAATTTTAAAATCTATTAATTTACTTTTTATTGGAAAGGGGTTTGTTTTCATTCATTCTTCGATTTTTAGTTTTTAATTTGGGTAATATTTTATTACATAAACTATTTAATTATTTTTTGGTTTTTGGTTTAATTTAAAATTTTATAAGTTCTTGTTTTTTTTTCTTTCTTGTTTTTGTATAAGTTGTATTTTTGTTTTTTTTTAACTTAATTTTACTTAAAAATTTTTTCCTTTTTTACTCGTTTGTTGTCTTTTTATCAATATTTTTTTCTTATAATTTTAAAGTTGGTTTATTTATTATTCATATTGTTCTTTTGTTTTTCATTCAAATTTATTTTTATTTTAAACAGAAATATGTCGCTGGGTGTCTCTTAGTGAAGACTTAATAAGAAATTTAGGCACGACCTTTGCGGGGACCTGTAAGTAAAGAAATTGTTCATTAAAAATTAACAATTTGAAAAAGAACTATTTTCTAAAATAACTTATGAAACACATTCTAAGGACTGGCTTTGTCAGACGGCTACGAAAAATATATACGTGAGTCGTCGTTTTGAAATTTTGATAATTTTATGGGGAAGTTAAATATATATAAATCAGGTGTAGAAAAATAAAATAGATCATGTCGGTTAAAAAATTATTTGCTGGGTCTTGCATAGGTTTCAAAGCCTACTATGCTTATTTTTTGAAAATCATTTTTATATTTGTAAATTCTCAAATGGTTTTTAAAAGTTTGTACATAATATAAAGGGTTTGTAACTTTTCGAAATTGTGTTTGAAGTCTAGTGATGAGCACCAACGAAATGCTGCATATAGATAATTGCTTAAACTCCAGCAAATAAATTTCATTTAAAATAAAATTATGACAATATGTCAAATAATAAATTTCTTAAAGGTATATATATAAATCAGTAAAAACTTTAAATATGCTTGAGGGTTAATTTCGTACTTTTTCACAATTAGTCGTTAAAGATTTCTTGTGTTCCAATTTAGTTTAGAAATTTATTGTCTTCTAAGACTTAAAACAAAATTTTATGAGAAACTTTTTTGTAGAATATTTTCGCCCCCTATCTCGCCATCGAAGTGGACTTCTTTTGCCTCTTTTTAAGAAAAAGTAAAAAAAACCCCATACAGCGAAGCGATAGAGGGTTAAAATGTTCCATGAAATTATTTTTCTTGGAATTTGACATAAAAATGCAGTACACATCGAATAACTTAAACGTAAAGTTTACACGACACCTTGTGCCGGTTCTCTATAACAATGAGCAAATGGTGGGGGGCATGTAAAGCAATTTGCATAGCTTTTAAACTTATGGAGATCCTATTATAAAACTTTTACGGTATAAAGGGGACACCCTAGGCAGATTTCGATAAAAAAAAATAAAACATCTTGAAGTCAGAAAAATTTTAATTTCAATTGGTCATTTTCAGTTTTGAACATGAAAAAATTAGTTTTCATCCGAAGTTATTTAATTAGTTTGGCTTAAGGTCGTTTTCAATTTAGTCTTTCGATCAAATTATTTTTTTATTTAAGAAAGACATTCTAAAGCATATAAATATTGAACATTCAAAGAAAAATTTGGATTTACGGAAGTTTGAACTGACATCAGATGTTTCGAGACCACCACGGTCTTCACATCAGAGCCCTTTACCTATACTACCAGCAACGGCAGCAAAAATCCTACTTATTTTAGTAAGCTCAATTAACAGATTTTGTCGCCCTGAAAGTTAATGGTTGCCAGAAAGGCATTAATATCAACTGAAACTGACAGCCCTCAGTGGCCACTTGGCATCAGTAGTATCATTTTCAGCAACGGTCAACCCGACTGAGGCTCGGTTGCTATCCATAACCCTACGTCAATACCTGATATATTTTTATCATGACAAAAGTCAAACTTTATATTGAAAAATAATTTGTTTTATGTTAGCTGTTTTCCATATATGGAATTTGACATTTGTCAGGTATAGACGTAGGGTAATCGGCCTATTAATATTTTTTTTTTAATTGAGAAATATACATAAAAAAATTTTTATAACTCCAAAAATATGCATTTAATGCCAAAATATGCACTTATATGTAAATATATGCAACCCTGGTTATTATGGTACTTGTTCTGTTTTGATTTTTTTAATTTTAATAAAATTTATTTGCTGGTGTTAGAGCATTGTCTATATGCAGCATTTCATTGGCGCTTTACCAAATCGTCGCTAGACTTCAAACACAATTTTGAACAGTTAAAAACCCTCTTTCATATGTACATACTTCAAAAGACATTTGAGAATTCACAAATATGTAAATGTTTTTCAAAAATAAGCAAAGCAGGCTTTGAAAATTATACAAAACCCAGCAAATAATTTTTTATTCGGTATGAATTAATTTCATTTTTCTACACCCTTAGACAATGCTTAAACACCCGCAAATAAATTTCATTTAAAATAAAATTATAACAATATGTCAAATAAATTTCATAAAGAATTGATTTTTTTAATTTTAGTCAAATTACTGTACTTTAAGCAAATATGTATTTTTGATGTGGAAAAAATCTGCTTGTACAGTGAGGATACTTTGTTAAAATGTTTGTCCTAGTTAAGTTGTGAGTTCCCTTTTCACCGCTCACGACTCGCGAACATATTGTTTAACTCCCATTTTCACTAGTCATAGGACAAGTACGTTGAAAACAATCAGTACAAAATTTCCCGCAGAATAGTATTATTATGCCTTTCAATAAATTTAAAGTTACTGATTTCTAATATCTTTTATTTCTCAATCAAAAAACATAATAAAATTTTTTAAAGTATTAGTATTTAATATAATGTCGGGTATTCCCGGGTTCCCGGGAACGCAGTAAAATATTTCCCGATTCCCGGGAATGAAAAAATGTCGGGAATTTGGAAATCCTATTTAAAACTTTTCAAACGTATGCTTGAAGTGTACTGATGATTTTGTAAATAAAGCATCAATGAAATGCAGGCATGCTTAATCCTCAACAAATAAAAGTTTTTACATTATTTAATTCAAAAACTAAACCATTGTGCTAAGTTATGGTGAGTTGATGAAAATACGAAATACAACTTTTCTATTGGAGAAAACATTTGCTCTTAAAATTTATAGATTTCTTATTCTTCTATAACACAAAAGATTATTGTTCAAGGCGTATTTGTTTATTTTCTTGGCCCTTATCAAAGGCAAACTATTTAATTTAAAATGTATTGTAATAATGAAATAAGTTTTTAGTTTTCTAGTGGTAGAGCTGTTCAGTGAATAAAGAACTACTTTAATTAGTTTGTTTTCAAGGTGGAGCAGGCATGATGAAGGTTTATTTATTTATATTCTTCTATATATATATTTTTTTTTGATAAACAAAAAGTTTGTTTTATAAAAATTGAGAAAAAGTTAAATAAAAAAGCCAACATTGTAGATTTTTTGTTAGCTGTTTTTTGTCAACTGATTAAGTATTTCTTGACTTGTACTTACGAATATAAAGGACTATTGAGGACAAAAGAAAACATTATATGAAAAGTTTATTTATTTTTATTCAAGGGATAAAATAGTATTTTTTTTAAATATATCTGCAAAGAAAATAAGCTGGCGATTCGATGGCTAAAGAAAAAAGTTCTTCTTAAAAACAAATTGTATAGACATGCCAAAAAATAATCAGATACAACAAAGATCAATGGCGTCCAAAATAAAGTTTCTCAATAAAGAAAATAAATTTAAAGTAATCAGTAAATTAAGTATGTTGCAAATAAAAAAACACGACTACGTGAAAAAAACTAAAAGAAGAAAAAAACAAGCCTAGTGTGCGGAACATAGCGTTTTTTACATCCGGGAACCATTATTGCGGAAATTTGAACATTCTGTAAAAGTCACTATGTTTCGCACACTGCCTTGTTTTCTTTTTTAGGGTTCCGTACACCAAAAGTGTAAAGGAACCCTATTGTTTTCGCTACGCTATCCGTCTGTCTGTCTGTCTGTCTGTCCGTCTGTCTGACTGTCTGTCTGTCACAGGCTGCTTTTTCGGGAACCGTAAGAGCTACAGACCTGAAATTTTTACAGAATATGTAAATTTTTGGCCGCTACAACAATAAATATATGACAGCTAAAAATCAAAGGGTGTTCTAAAGCGAGCAATGAAAAGTGTTGAAAAACTAATGTTATATACAGACACATAATTATAGACACTTTAAATTTTCAAAGTTAGTGTTAATTGGTGTAGTCTGTAGAATACACTACAATTAAAGGGTGTTCTATCAGTTAATGTAACTTTGACTATGTAATTAGAAAATACGCTGTATCTTGGGAGCCGTAAAAGGCAAACTCTTGAAAGTTAAAAAAAAACACTAAAACTAAAAATTTCAAAATTAAAAACATTTCAAAACGAAAGATCGCCAAAACGAAAAAAAGCGGTTAATGGAAAAAAACACCCCCCCCCCCCACCCATAACTAAAAAATCGTCTTTAAATTTAGCTTTAAGACTTTTTCTTAATTTTTTTCATCTTAACGTAGACACTTTTAGACTGAAGCTATGAATTTTAGTCGAACTGCATGGGTTTGATTCCTAAGATTTTTGATTATTCTGGGTTAAGATCGTCGAATTTCATTTTTCGAAAATGGAACAATCAAAAATTGCCACAACGTAAAAAATTATTAAAATTAAAAAGATCGTCATAAGACTAAAATAAACGGCAAAGACCGAAAAAAAGTTGTCAAAACAAAAACAATCACTAAAACCTCAAAAAATCGCTAAAACTAAAAATATCTTCAAAAAACTAAAAATCGCCATAAATGAAAAAATCGCCAAAAGCAAGAAAAGCGACATAAAAAAAGCGCAAAAATTAAAAAAAAAATCGCAAAAAACCGAAAAAATCGTAAAAACGAAAAAATCGCGAAAAGTAAAAAAAATCATCAAAAACCGAAAAAAAATCCCCAAAACCGAAAATAGCAGTGAAAAAACCGCAAAAAGCGCCTAAGCTAAGATAAATTCCTAAAACTAAAAATATCGTAAAAAAGCGAAAAAACACAATAAAACAAAAAAACACACCCCAAAACCCGCCAAACCTAAAAAAATCGGCAAAAACAAAAAAGAAAATGCGAAAAACGAAAAAGTCACCATAATGAAAAAAAAATCGCCAAAACAACGAAAAAAAACCTTAAAAAATAAAAAAACTAAAATTAAACAAAAAATCAAAGCGAAAAAAATTGTCAATATGAAAAAAGGGTAAACACGAAAAGGGATATATGTGTATTTCCACGGAACCCTCCGTGTGCTAGCCAAAGTCGCACTCTACTGAATTTATTGCTTTTTGTGTTGTATAGTGTTATTAAAGATCGATTTAAGCAGTCATAATGTTTTTTTTTCTTATTTTATTTTTTTAAAGAGAAGTAGCATAATCAGACAATTAATGCCTACCAGTTAATTAATTAATATATTACCTTCTTTGGGAAAGGGGTAGTGTAGAGAGAACAGGTGGTGAAGTGGGAGAGAGATAGAAAGCTTAATTAATCTACAACTCTGCTATTGCGCGTTTTTTTTGTAGAGCAGTGTTGCAAGCTCGTCTGGTGTCAAGTAGAGGCATTGAGTTCTTTAAGCTGTGTAGCTGACGGTTCTGCTACAATATCGACGAAGGAGGCTGCTGTAAGTGCATTAGGATGGGTTAGTATTAATTTCTGCCGGTACTGCAAAAGTGACCAGTGCTATGCCTTCATCACCTTAACAGTCCAACAACAACCAACACAATAACTCACCAATGCACATGAGAAAAATGCATGATATTGTTGGCTTGCCTGAAACTAGTCTTGAACTCAAGACCTCAGGGTTTGTAGTCAAACGCGCTTAACTATTCAGCTAACAGCACCCTCATAATGTGGCACAATAAGTTAATTTGTTCACTTGCTTATACTAGTATAATCTTAACAGAAATTACCAAGATTAATTTAATTCAACTCAGTGTTTTTAGCTACTTACTACAACTCAAAAATATTTGGCACAGCTTCCAAACATTTTTTAATATGTTTTTTTTTTGTTTTTTATGACTTTGGCGTGTTGAAGCACAATTTAAGTAGTCTTAAGACTAATTATATTATGATCAAAGCAAATTATAATCTTAAGCTCAAGTTTTTGCACAATTTCTTAACAGTGAGAAGATGTAATTTATTTTTACTTCTTAGTCCAAATTCATTAAATTAATAAGAATAATTTTGTCCCCCCTTTATGTCCCCTAGTAGCAACCATAAAATATATATTTTTGTTTTTTTTAACACAAATGCAAGCAAAAGAAAACTGTGTGGGCAGGACTTTACAGCTGTGTAATATTTAATAGACAATCTAAATTAATATTTTTCTTAATCAACTAAAGACAACCAAACAAATTGACTCATGATGTTGGCAAAATAATGAAACCCTTATCTTTCCTCAAATACCTCAAATGTTATTGTCATTTTCTCGTCCTTTCTTTTGCTCTTTTCAATTTTTACACACAATTGAAAGATACAATTGAAAGACTGTCCTTAAATTTACTGATGGCACCTTCACCACCACGATTCTCTACAGTTTTTCTTTTTGTAATTTACAAAAATTCCACTTAATTACCTTAGACCAGCTTATTGGGCAATCTGGCATATCTTTCTTACTCTTTAACTCATTTATTTAGTCGTCGTTTACTCACCTTTATCTTTATTTTTACGTTGTTCCTTGGCAGTTTTGTCCTTGGATTTGCCTGGTTTGCAGTTTTTCTTAATGACACGTGTTGCTTCACACGATGGATCGCTTGTGGCCTTTAGTTTATCAGCCCGTGTCATTTGACCAGTAGCACATTCAGACCAGGAGCCTTTTTCGTAACGACATGCTGGAATTATAAGAAAACAAAAACAAGTAAAAAAGTTGGATTAATTAAAATAAAAATTTATTATATGTTACAGCACAAAGTATTATATTATTAATAATAATAATGAAAATTAAGTGGATTTGTAAATTGTTTTTGATTTCATACTGTGATTTTAATTAAAATAAGATTATGCAACAAGAGAAAGAAACAAAGTTGTTTATTTTATTTTATTTTTTTTTTTGAGTTTTGTGGTTATCTAATTCGATAGATAAGTTTTTAATGATAAAATTTGTCAATTTATTATAATTTGAGAACGAATTGAAAATTATTCCAGTAAAAAACTTTTGACATTTTTGTAATCGGTAGTACTTTTTAATAAGCTACAAAATAATGCGCGATACTTGTTTATTTTAATACAATGCTCCAAAATAAAATTAATAAAAGCCGTTTCAGGCTATAATGATCAAATATCATCGATATTTTCAATGCTGGGATTTTTGAATGTTTATTTTACCCAAGTTTTTTTGTACCAGTACACATTCATGTTTTAGCCAAGTGCCTTTAGAATTTTAATATTTCAGTTATGAATTTTTAGTCGTATGGTTTTTATCCAAAGTTGTTTAATTAGTTTGGCTTAAGTTCATTTTCAATTTGATCTTTCGATGTTATGCCACGCTGGTTGGACCGAAAATCTAAAAAAAGCTTAAAAATAGTTGAACATGCTAAAAGAAAACCACAGTTAGTGAAGTTCCGAACATTTAGAAAAAGTTCATTAAGAATAGGTATGACTCGCCGCGAGGCGGCTACAAAATCTGTTAATTGAGCTTACTAAAATTAGTAGGATTTTTGCTAGGGTGTTGTTGCTGCCGTCGCTGGTTGTGCAGGTGAAGGGCTCTGATAAGAAGACTATGGTGGTCTCGAAACAGCTCAGTCAGTTTAACCTTCCGTACATCCAAATTTTTCTTTGAATGTTCAATATTTACCTGCCTTAGAATTTCTTTCTTAAATAAAAAAAAAATTTGATCGAAAGATCAAATTGAAAACGAATTTAAGCCAAACTAATTAAATAACTTTGGATAAAAACCATACAGTTCGACTAAAAAATTCATAACGCAAAGTTTTAATTTTAGCCCACATTTTCGAAAATCCCAAAGCTTGGATTCAAAAACAAATACCTCTTGCAGAAACTTTTATGTGTATCCATTTATTTGCTGAAGTATTTAATGGGTCTTGGACCAGAAGGCTTTATGGGCAAAACCATAATAAATTCCATTTTGAAATTTTTTAGACTTTCTTGCGAGCTCTAATATTCTCAGAGGCAAGTCTTAGTTTCATTTTATTGCTGGGTATTTTCTTTTATGTAAATTCCTATACAACAGCAAAGGCTCATTCGAAAATATCAATAGCACTAAGCAACAAAAGAAAAACGCTAAGGAGTGCTACAATATATTTTTGATGTAACTAACTACAGTCGAAATTTTAAATTCTATAATTAAATTTTTTTTTCAATTTGGGATTTTTAAAAAGGCTGACCCACCGATTTTATCATAACTTGGGAAGGGATCGTCCAATTGTATTAGAAAGACCAATAAAAAACTTGAAACATAATTACCTTTAACCTATTTGAATGCTATTTTTATGCTACCCGGTTTCGGAATTATTCATGCCACAATGACGAAATATATTTATTTTTTTGTGCAAATTTGGACAATTTTCTTTTTGTTAAAAATTTATAAAAAAAAGAAAATGGCCAGAACCTATAATTTTTATTAGCTAATCATATTGGTTTTATTCACAATAAAGTGAAATTATCTGATTTTTGAAGAAAATCGAGCTGTGAAGAGGCTGTGCCACTGATTTTATAATAACTTGGGAAGGAGTTGTCCAATTTTATTATTGTGTTAAAAATCTAAAAATATTTTTTTGAAAACTTTGCCGGAGATATTGACGAATTAGACAAAAAATTCGAGACCAAAACCCAAAATTTAAAAATTTAAACACAAATATCTTTAAAAATATTAAAGGTATTTTAATTAAATAAACTATATTTTCTTTATCTATTTATAAACCATACATCAAGCTCAAATTCATTAAAATCGGATAATATTTGTAAAAGTTATGGGGCCGACCACGTTTTTCATGCTCGAAGTAGCAAAATTTGACACCCTGTAGCTAGAATTGGTTTTCAACAGGTTGATACAAGCTTAAACATTCTTGAAACTTAGGATCTCTTCTACGATCTATACATACATCGCTTTGTAATCGTATCGCAAGTTTCAGAGATACAAATTTATTACCCTTTTTCCCCCCATATGAACCACTGTGCGTCTTCGGCCTGCTACTTTCGATGGAATGCCATCGGGCGGCCACTTTCGGCCTTATGCCATTAGCAAGCCACCTTCACTCGCTATGTCAGACGCCCCCTCATCTTTATCCGCTTAGTCACCGGACGCGGCAGCAGGATCCCCACCAAAAATAAAAGTTTTAATTTAAAAACTAAAATTTCAGCTAACTTGATGACACCAAGTAAACAAAGATAGTAATTTCAACCTCGAGATGGAAAAAGAAGATAATTTGTCGACAAAAAAACACTATCGCCTGGAAGATACTTAGGCGATACTTAAGCGATACTTTTCAAGAATTTAGTCGAGACACCTTCATTTAGCAAGGGAACCAACCATTAGCCATGACACAAACCTGGTCCAAGGATTAAAAAAAAAACTTAAACAAAAATCTTCCCAAAATCCCAGAAGTTTTTCGGCTTCCAAGAAACTGGGACAAAAACTCCTCAAAATCTTATAAGTTCACAGGATTTTCCAAAAATGAGTCGAAATCTCACCAAAATCCCATAACTTGCCCGGAAAACAGCGAAAATACTGAAAACCGCTAAAATACCAAAGCGGCAACACTGAGTTTTTAAAGAAATTAATCTTAGCGCCGGACTGTGGGCTTTATATTGAATTGTCATTCAACGTATTTCTTACCAGTGTTTGTATTGGTGAGACGTATTTCTTACACGTATTTTTTAATTGAAAAAATTGTTACCCCCAGCATAGAAAAAATTTATATGTGGCATATCACATGCACAACTTCGTTCCAATACACAATAATATGATTAATATTGCAAGATTGGTTTGATATGGCCTGAGTGCTATCATATATATAATTCAAACACTATGTTAGTCTTAGAGTATGATCAGCTCTACCATGTTTTTTTGAAAAAATATATTTCAAAGACAACAGTTTTTGATATTTTGTCCAGCAAGATTTGTGTTTCAGGCGACAACAAATCATTGTATCTAATACAATTGTTAGCCTTGGGCCAGCCAATCTTTTTAAATAATATATCCATTAAATTTAAATTTTATTCTCTAAAGACGGCAATAAAAAAATGAATTGCAATTTTATTCTTATATTTCCTTTATGGAGACAGACATCTGAAAACGCTGTAATATGGAAATTTTTTCAATGTTTTCCAATTTCGTTTCCTTTTTTGCCTTAAAATTTGTTCAAATAAATTCGTTTAAGTCAATTTGCATTTAACAAACATTTTAAGAACTTATCAAAATTTCAATACGAATGAATGTTAAACATTAAAACGGATAAAGTTATCCTTAAAGATATTTTTATGGTTTTTTATTTTATTATTTTGAAAAACAAACCAACCAGACAACTGGCACACATACGAACAAATAAAACTATGGACTTAAGCTCGCAAATAACTAAATGCCTTAGCAGACACATGAGAATACCATATTGTATCTGATCCCTCTTTTTTTCTATAGCTCTCTTTTTCGTTCCTCCATATCATGTCATATTCAGTTACATTCCTTTAGAGCAGAAAAGTAAAATAAAAAAAAATATTCCGTCAACTTCTACTATCTGCTTTTAAAAAGTCATACTAAATGTTTTTGGTATAAATTGTTATGTTAATATATTCAGACGCGATAAGCCAGCCACAGCCAGCTTTAGCAGGGCTTCCAATGAAATCTATAGACAAAAAAATTTCCACTACTTTTTTCCTTCTTTTTTTTTATTGCGTCACACAAAAAAAAAATCCATTACATTTGTTTGGGAATGCAAACGTTTATTTGTAATCGGAGCGACCACCATTTTTATTTAAAGTCAGGCGGCCATAGAATTTAACTGTTCTGTTCTTTACATTTGATCGTTCTTGTTGGTTTTTATATTTCAAAACGATAAAAAATATTCTTCCATATTTACATTTCCAGAATGTTGCCATTAGTTTTTGTGTGCTACATAGTTTGGAATTTGAATATCGTTTGGCTGTTTTGTGTGTGCGTGTGTTTGTGTGCGTGTGTGAGTTTTTGTTGCATATTTTATGACGTTTTTGTTCTGGGCTTAGTGTAGCATATGTGTTCTTTGTATTCGTATTGAATTGCTATTTGAACAACCAAAAGCCTTGAGTTAGAATTTTAAGTTAACATGAAAATTTTGCCTTAATTTAACATTAGCACAGTATGTCTTTCTTTATAATGTTTTACTTGGTTTTATATGGGTCATTCTCATTTCAAATGCTTTTTTCGTGTCCGTTGAAAGTATAGTAAAGTATTTTTTAAATTAAACGCATAAATTTTTAAATTAAAACAGCTTTAGCATAATTTACTAGATTATAAATAAATGTGAATAAGTTCTTTTTGTGTAAGACTGTCCATTACATGGTAAAAACAAATAACAAAAATACTATGTCCACTCTCTTCATAAAAAATGGCGTGTCCGTAATGCATGCTATTGATTTTCCACATGAATTTTTCCAAAAACAAGATTAAATTTATAACGGTTTTAGAATCTTTGCATTTGCTTCTCTTATTTCAAACATATAATTTTTTAAAAATATTTGTAATTATATATATATTTTTTTAATTGTTGATATCCGCAGTCTTGTGTATTGAGCGTTACGCTTTTTTAGTACGCTTCACTACTGAGTTTAATTATTAAAACTGCATTAACAACATACACTTAAACAATGGCGAAGATTTGTACTTCTAAGTATTTAATTTGTTGGGAACTTTGTTAAATAGTGATGATGATGATGATGATGTTCCGCTATTCTCCAGATTGGGAGCAAACGACCTCAATTAAAGGTTCCCATTTATTTCGGTTAGGAGCTATTTGTACAGCTTCGTTCCATATTACTTGCGATGATGCTAGTTGGTTTAACGTCGATGTACGCCAGGTGGTTCTTGGGCGTCCTCGTCGACGGGAACCTTGTGGGTTATACGTCAGAGCTGCCTTTGCAATTGTGTTTTCTGATCTGAGCGTATGAGCAATCTATCCGAATTTTCACCTTAAGATGTCCTGGTGGATTGGAATCTGCCTTGTCATGCGAACGAGATCTGACCCAGTAAAAAATTTTCATGATTTTTGAAGCACTAAAGAAATAAAGCGCTTCATAATTCGCTTTAAAATATGAGCATGTTCAGAAGTTGATTTCATAGCGTCACAACAATGCAGGTTTCGAAGCGAGAAAAGTATTTGCTTTTTACTTATACAAAAGCTTCGTACACGAGCTATACAAAAAAGCTGATTTTATAGTGCTGATCCAAAGCAGGTTTTTAAGCGAGAATGAAGAGTAAGTTTATTTGAGTTTCTTGGTGCTGTTTTGCAACAGTGTTTTTGGTCGAGTGACTGGTACGTTGGACTTCAATTCTGAAGGTTCTTAGTTCGATACTAGTTGAAGTTAAAATAACAAACATTGAGTAAAAATATGAAATTAATAAAAATAAATAAAGAAAAGAAATAAGAAAAATTCAAAATGGCGTTAACGACCCCAATCCACTTCGAACCATTTTTTTCATATATTTTCAGTTCTAGTGCTGAAAATGTTGATGATTTTCAGCGCTTCAAAAGCGCTTTTATGAGCAGATATGTAGTACTCTAATCCGGGAACTCGCCATAGAAAAATCAGCAGCGATATCAGCTGGTTTGTCAGCGCTACTTTTATTCCATAATAGTAGAAACCTGCTTTATTGGAAGCAACTTTTTTACTGGGGAGTTACTTATCGTGTTTGGCCAGCAACATCGGATGATGCGGCATAGGCAGCGATTGTTGAATGTTTGGAGTCTCCTTGTGGCGAGTTTTTTCAGACCACAAGTTTCACATCCATAGAGGAGGATGGGCTTAATGCAATTGTTGTAAACTCTTAACTTCAGGTCACGTGATCGATCATTTGATATTTATACATTTCTCAAAGAGTACATAGCCTTTCGAGCTTTGTCTAGCGGATTTTCGATGTCTTCATCTGCACCGCTGTTTATTGAGATTGTACATCCAAGGTAGCTGAAAGATTGAACATTCTCAATAATGGTACCATTTAGGAGGAGACCGCTATTGTTATTTGTGTTTAGTCCCATGATCTTTGTTTTCTTTGTGTTGGTGCGAAGTCCAACCTTACGTGCACTATATTGAGGTTTCGAAAATCAAATGGTGTTTTTGAGCTGATAAGTGATTGCCCCATCGAGCCTTATCCCAATTACTGAGGCTGTCAGCATTCATGGGCGGATTTTGGTATGGTTAGCTCATCCGCCTTCCCACGTTGTGGATTGTTCTTAACTTCAGCGCTCCTCTTCGACCTTACCAGCATGGGAGGCCCTACCGGTAGCCATGCTACCGCCGGCATTGCTCTCAGGATCATTGCACTTACTGAGCGTCCTCATCGTAACAAGGCGACACTGCGTCGTATTATATTACAAAACGTTTCATCAATCAATCATGGTTTGTATCCAAAAAAGCTCTATTAAATGTTAGCCCTATTTTTTATTTAATTGAAATTTTTTATGAATAACTAAGGAACACATCAAAGACATTACATCTTAATTGTTTTAAATTCAAAATATATTGTGTGTTCTTGAAAAAATATTGAATTCGTGTAAAAATGTATTGAGCGTTACGTAAAAAAGTGTTTTTAATATAATTTATATATAAATTTTACGACATTAAAAAAAAGGTTCAGACCAACTGAAGGACAGAAACGATATAAAGAACATTAGATGGGTATGGTGGGCTTTTATATTTTCAAAAAATGTATTAGTTAGATCGTCTAATTATCTGAAACTGATATTACTTTTAAAATTGTTGGTAGATTTTTATTAAAATTACTCTTATTTGGAGGCAGAGTTAGCACACGCTTATGTATAAATGTTTGTAAAGAATTATTCTAAAAGATAAAAATTTTTTTTATCTTTTAGAATAATTTCTTTATTTTTCCATAAGTCATAATTTAAAAAAGTGGTTATAACTTTTAATTTCGTTCTGCGATTATTATAATTTTTTGATTTTAGAGAGTAGATGTATAGTGCTTTCAAGCCTTATACACATTTTTGTGGTGTATTTATTTCGCAAAAATCATTCCCAGAACAACTGCGAAAGCAAATGTAACGCTCAATACACAAAAATGTAAAAAAATCGTAAAATATAATATTATTTCAGGATCCATTGAATGAGGCGCAAACTATAATATGAATTCTACGTTCTAAACCAAAAAAAAACATACAAAATGTACGTTTTTAAATGAGAATCACCCATATATTACACATCTAACATATATGAGTAACATTTAATCAAATTTGATATATTTATTTAATTCTAAACTTGTATTGTTCATGTTGGAATTGTTGATTGTGAAAACATAAAACATAATTCCTTACGTACTTACAAATTAAAGCATGTTGAAAAATGTTTTTAGTTTTACAAATTTGCAAAAACAGTTTTTCTGCATATTCATAGGGAGTTGTTTTAAAGCCTGATAGCTTTAAATTGTAACAAAACTTTTTAATATACCACAAAATTGCTGCTTTTAAAGAAAATTTTATCTAATTAATGTTTGCATATTCAATGTTTTCTAACTACCAAAGAAATCAATTTTTATTTAAAGGAGAACCCTAAATTTAAGAAATAATAAAAGAATTACTATTTGATTTAATTCTCACCGGTTTGTGAGCGCAATCAAAGCACACACACTAATTGCATTGCTTTGTTTCTTTTGCAGCTAGAAAATACAGCGTATGTATGTTGTCGTTAAAAAAATATATTTATTTCTCTAATATCACTGTACAACAAATGCAAAATAATAAGTTTTTAAGGACTGATTCTGGTAGAGGGCACTAAAAATATGAATACAATGCATGGGCTTTTTGAAAGTTTTCCTCTTGGATTCATTTTAGGGGAGTTTAATTTTCCTGTCTTTCGCTCTTAGTTATAGTGACTCGGCATAAGCAATCTTGTAGGTCTTAACGTTAAGGTATGACACAGAAAAAATTATCACCAAAAAATTTCCTAACAAAAGTTTGTCTAAAAATAAATTTCATTTTCAATAAATCTTCTTTACTAAATCAATGAATTTTTTGTTTAAATTTTATTTAGGACGAAAATACAAAAAACAACAAGAAAACCCCGATTTTTGTGTCGCAAAAAAGTAACTCTGATGACGACATACACACAAATACCAACAACAGCAATGATAGCAAAAGGAATGCGATTGTTTGTTTACTGAAGATTTTTGAGTGCATAAATTCGTTAATGTCGTTCCGTTAATTGTCATTCACTTGAACACATTAAACAAAGTAAAATTTCATAAATGCTTAATGGATGATGAAGGTGACCGAGACAGAATATTTTTTTTGATATATTATAAAAAATCCAGTAAATAGTTTTGTTTGATCAAGTAAACTAGTTTGTTTAATATTTGTTACTATGTTTAGACTAATTGCTTTATAAATTCAGACAAAAATATTGTTTGATATTTTTAGAAAATCTAGTAAATCTTTTTGTTTGATTTATTAAATTGTTTTGTTTACAATTTCTATATATTTTTAAACAAATTGTTTTATAGATTCAAACAATTTTTTCACTGAAAAAAACAAGTTTTTTTTTAAATCAAATTATTGAGATATTTTTGTCTATATTTACAAATTTGTTTGAAGGTCCGTTTCAAGACAAAATATTTACTATTTCATTGAATTCCTTTACTGAAAATGAAATATAGTTTTATCTTTGTAAGATGTGTTAAGCGCATTTATATATAAAACAGCACAAGGAACATTTTTGTCGAACATTTTAATCCTCTAATTCTTTATTGTATGGGTGTTTTGCCCCTTTCTTAAAAAAGGTGCAAAAAAAATTCCCGGTGATTAGCTGGTAAAAATGTTTTACAAAAATGATCCGCTTGGTGTTCTACACAGATTCTGAACTTTAAATATTAAAAGATTTCCTATGCCGAATAATAATTGTTAATTGGAATTGTAAAACATTTTACACCACTTTATCGCCCCTGAATGTGATTTTTTTAGCCTATTTTTTCAGAAAGGTACAAAATGACCCATACAACGAAAACTTAAAAGAGGGTTAAAGTGTTTCAAAAAAATGTTTCCCTCTGCTAGAATCAGAGGCTAGAACTATATTATTTTTTTTGTGTTGTGTAGTGTAGTTTACCATTCAAAAAAGCGAATTTTGTTAATTCGGTTTTTAAAATGCTTTAATATTTTTTATTTCGTTAAATTTTTCAAAATAATAGTCACGACTGCAAAACGTTTTAACACGCCAACATAAAAATTTGCCAGGAAACATTAAGCAAATACAAATTTAAGTGTATGGCTGCCTGCATGAGGTAAATAAGAATTTAAAACAAGTTTTAAATAAGCATTTCATTATTAAAAATGTTCTTTAAACAAAAATGCCTCAAAATATTTGTGTGTAAATAAATGACAAAAAAAAAATAAAATAAATAAATAAAATACAAAAAAAAATACATTAAAAAAAAATTAATGCATCAGGACATGCATAAAGCTCAAAAACTGCAAAATAAAAAATGGTTCTAAATGAGACTGCACATCAGTGCATACTAAAAAAATATATAAAAATATGCCGGATACGACCCATGACAATCATCTTGAATGCCATTTTGCATAATTATGACATTTGCAGCAGCAGCTGCATGAACAATAAAGAAAATTATAATATAATGAAAAATAAACGGAACTGAAAACATAATTAAATAGATATGTATGAGTAAAATGTGAATAAAAAATTATTTTAACGGATGTAGAAAATTTCTTCATCAAGGAAAAAATAAACAAACTTAAAGAAAACGTTAAATGATTTTATTTTGTTGAATTTTGTGCCATCGGCAAATGACAGGATCTTAGCATTCGCAAGATAAAGAACGCCAAACGGAACAAATAAGTATTTAAGGAAAAAATCCTTATTTGTGCTTTACTTTATTTAAAAAAATACGCTCATTATATTCACAAAACAATATGCAATTTTCTTAATTCTATTCAATACAATTTTTTATTGAATACTTTTATAAATAAACACAAACTGCTCCAAGAAGCAGATCAGTATTCCCAAGTTCATTGGTTTTTATATCTCTCTTTTCGAAAAGTCACTCGAGCTAGCTCCTGATGCGTGGCTAGGTCCACATGGCCCCACTACGACCTCAGCAGGACACGGGATCTGCTCAGGCTCGGTAAAGTTCGAGCGAAACTATTAGTAACAGTGCTCACAGGGCACTGTAATATTGGGACCCACGCCAGAAGGATGGGTCTAAATCATAACGACTACTGCAGAAGTTGTAATTATGAGGAAGAGGAGGAGACAGTTCTCCATCTTCTATGTCAGTGTACGGTTCTAGCCAGCTTAAGGACGAGAATCTTGGGCGCTAGCATATTTGCAGACAGATAGTCTGGCTAGTTCAATCGGGATGGTTTGACACGGTGGCAGGGCAATCGTAATTTCTACGACCTGTCTGCTCTAGGGTATCACAAAGGGACCGAATCAACGGACCCAAGTGAGTCACTTCTTCAGTCGTTACTGCCCTCCTAACCTAACCTAAACTAACCTAGCTTTCATAAATACTAACGGCTCCTATGCAGATCTGTCACATCCACTATGAGTGAAGCACGTATCACCAGGCATGCCCTTAAAGGGACGCCACACGGTGGAGTGCTCCTATCTCTTTTGTTTGTCAAAAATAAAATTTTATTTTTAGTAAATGGTCTTTACTGAATCAGTGAATTTTTTTGTTTGACTTTTATTTAGGACGCAAACACCAACAACAAACACAAACCCCAGTTTCATGTGTCATAAAAAACAACCCCCATGCTGACAACAATGATAACAAAAGGAATGCAAGTTTGTTTACTGAAGATTAATTCGTTAATGCTGTTGCTTTAAATCTCGTTAATTTTTTTTTGCGTCTTAAGATGAACTTGCAGAGTTGAACACAATTAACAAATTTAAATTTTAAAATGCTTAATGGATGATGATGTTATTATTTAAAACTTAAAAATTTTTCCAAAAAATTTTTTTTTGCTGATTCAGATAAAAAGTTTGTGTGATATATTACAAAACAAATCCACTAACTATTTTTGTTTGATTGAATAAACTATATTCAAGTATTTTTAGAATTTTTTTTAAAAATTTATACAAAAATATTATTTGCTATATTACAGAAAATCCAGTAAATATTTTTGTTTGATTCAGTAAATTATTTTGTTTAGAATTTGTAAACATTTTTAGAAAAATTGTTTTATAGATTTGGACAATTTGTTTACTGAAGAAAAGAACCAGGCTTTTTTAATGAAATTGTTGAGACATTTTTGTCTGTATTTACAAATTCGTTTGTAGGTCCGTTTCTAGACAAAATATTTACTAAATCACTGAATTTCTTTACAGAACATGAAATTTAGTTTTTGATGTGTAATGGGGTCAATTGGATACTAAAGACAGTAATGAAACCGATACTATCCTAGGACATATCAGTCTGGTGGGAATCACAAGATTCGGTGAACAATCAATATGGTGCACTAAAATCCATGTACTCCTTCAACAAAGGGTTTCAGTACTCCTCGTCGAACTCCCCAGTTTATTTTTCTCATCCCAGTACTTTTTACGGCCAAAACTTTTGGATAGGAACTTGGCCTTATTTTCACGTTTATGTTTTTGTGCGGATCTATGTTACGGAATTTAGAATCAAATTCTCCTTTAGACTCCCGGACGAATGTAGTGTCGTACAAGCAGAAATATTTGACATTATAGTATATTTTATAGTATATCCAAATTATAATCCATAGTCAACCGGTAATCAAGGACCTCAGGAGTGTCATCCAATTTAGTCCTAGAATACCCTTAACCTCAATTTACTTTTCAACGTACACAGCAGAATATAACAACGCTGTTTTCGAAAGCCGCCACACTACTATCCTCAGTGCTCATGTGTATCTTGCTTATCACCACTTGTGAGGTGGCTCTGTTGTCTCTGTCTCATTGAACAGAACCACCTCACATGAGGAATTAGGATGGAAGTGTAGCGGCTTCTGAAAACAGCGTTATTATGCTCTGCTGTGTACGTTGAAAACTAAATTGATGAATATTTTACCCTTGTTGCATAGAAATATTGATTATGTCTCATTCTTTCTGAGTATAACGTTATGAATCTTGGCCTATGTAATCAATTTAGATTATAAATTTATTTAAGCTTAATTTTTAAACCTTATAGTCGAGCATTATATATGCATACATATTTGATTTTTGAAATATATAAATATTTACCTTTCTTGCATTTCTTCTGAATGGTTCGTGTTTGATCGCAGGCTGGATCACCTTTTTTCAGAGTTAACGTTCTTGAGCGAGTATTGGTTTTAATGTCACATTCAGTCCATGGATTTTTACCATAACGACAAGAGAGTCCTGCAAAAAAAAAATAGAGAAATACACAAGATTTTCAAATAATGTTATTGATACAAATAATAAAATTTCTTTTCGTCTCAAACTGCCATCAAATTATATTAGTATTAAATAGACTACAAACTATTCAATTCCCTTTAAATTGTTTATCAATATTATCATCTAAAGTAAAATATATCTGGCCATATTTTATTGTCTTGCAGCAGCTATAAATTTAAAACTTTAAACTTTATTTGAAGCCATTTATCTCCCATTGCGACTGTGTTGTGTATAAAGTGTATTTTTATATGTTGGCCATTTCCTATTTCCGCTTTAGACATGCTGTTTTTTTGATGTTGTTGTCTGGGATTTTCTTTATATTTTATTTCTGTCACTTTTGTAGCTTTTTTTATACCAGTTTTATAGTGAGGCTTTCTTTTAATTTCTTCTTATGTATTTCTATTCTCTTTCAAATCTTTTCTTTTGAAAAAGTGATTCATTACTTTGGCCGTTGGTTGGTGGCATGACCAACTTTGTTGGTTCGTGGAGCAAAACACACATTTATTTGATGATAAATTTTATAGAGATGGATTTTTAATGTGACCGAGAGAACATAATAAAGTTATATGTTTATTTCATTGAAGGATGAGTCAGAAATTTTATTTTATGTTATAAAAATTAAAAGATGAAAATAGATAAAAAATAAAGTTCATAAATATTCTTTCTTTTTATCTTTTCAGCTTTGTGGTTATTCGTGAAATAAATATCGTAGATAGTAAACTTGGCAGTGGAAAACAGGTAAGAGTAAGTATTTTTGGTCTTAAGTGTTTAAAAAAAAAAAGAAAATTGCCAGCAATTATATTAATTTATTTTATAGTTTTTGTCATGATATTTTTAATACTAATGTTATTGTTTGAAAGTATAATGCTTGTAAAAATAATAGAGCTCCCACCATACTTGTGATTTTATTTGTTCTTATTACATTAAAACTTTCTATGTACTAAATAAACGATTTCTTTTCTTTATTATGTTAATTATGTATTATTGATTGGCATTGCATTTATAATTAGGTGACAAGAACGAAATGATTCCTAATAAAAACTCGTCATCATAGTAAGTATACTGTGTTATACAGAAGCAAAAAGAAGTCAAACCTAGGGCAATAAAAACATTTTTTTCAAACCGTCTGATTTGGCGTGGAATGCCCCATATGTATATTCTGCCAAAAATTTCGGAAGTTGTTCCAAGGGCGCGATAATTTCATTGCATACAAGAAGTACAAGCGCTGAATTTCTGAAGCGTATTTTCGAATAGCCATGAATATTTTATTAAATTTCTTAAGCTAACTTAGTAAATAAATATTGTCTCATCGCTAACTTTAGTAAATCGGTTATATTCAAAACAAATTGAAACTTTTTGAGTCATCAGTTTTTAATACTATTTGTCCAACAGTATTATATCAAAATTATTAAAACCTTTTCTGTAGGAAAGCCTTTGTTTTTTATTTTAAAAGTATGTCTACAAGTTGTTTGTCATGCGTGACTTTTCTATTTTATATTCAATATTATTATCAAATATATCAATAAAATGGTGAGTCATATGATTTAGTTATAACTAAATCCATTAGTAATAATTGCAATCTAAAAAAATTATAAAAACATGTGAAATCGAAGTGTTTAATGAAAAATTTCAGCAATTTTCTAAGAGTTCATTATTCGTTACTTGAATATTTATTTCATAATTTCAGACGAGTGCTGAATTAAAGAAAAAATTTTTTAAAAAGAGCAAATTTTTTTCCCATCGTAATAATTGTAGTCTTAAATAATTTAATTATATATCGCTTTTTTAACTATTTTGAAATTTAAATTTATTAATGCTTTTGTCTTGATATAAAGGAATTTTAAGCAACAAAAATGAGTACAAATAATATAGAAATCATAACGTTCTAAAGTGAGATAACGAATGACAAAAATGTTATGGAGAAATATAAAGTACATGTTTTTTTTTTAAGAGATTCTTATGTTTCCATAATCTACAGATAATTACTCATTCATTTCATACTTGAAAATATGCTATTAAATGAATTTTACCCAAATAACTTTTATTTAAAAATTAAAAAAAATCTTTTTGCCCAACTAAAAAATTAAAAAAAAAATGAAATGAAAATTTTTTAGCAGAAATTATATTGAAAACAGAAAAAAATTTTCCTATTTTATTCTTGTTTTCAACATAAACTCTCACATGAAATTTTTGTTTCATTTTATAAAAATAGACAGTTTAGTTTATGAAAAAATCAAAGTATTCAAAGTATTTCTTTTTATGATTTCACAACTTTATTTTATTGCCTTCATAAAAGATTTATCCAATTTTGTTGAAATAACGAATAATATTTTGTTAAGACTCGCGTATAAATATCCATCCATTCATCCTCAAATAGACTTTGTACAGCTTAAAAAATGAAACTTACACAGAATTGACTCTTGAATATAACGAGAGTGATGAAACATTTGATATGCTGATACAAATGTTCAAAGAAAAATTTTGTAAAGTGGAAAAAAATATTATTTATTCACTCGTTTACTTAACTTGATGTTAATGCTGCTTTTACAGCAACTATGTATAACTATAACGTTCAGGGGACGGACATTAGCCACTTGAGTTTTACTTACCATCATTCTTTGTGCCACGTTCATTGCGTATTAAAATCTCATGATCATCCTCTTCCCAGATTTCACCCTGTGATGATGTTGTCGGCTGTGTCTGTTCACCAACTGGCAGAGCTAATGGTGTCTCTTGTACTTCTGTTGTGCCGTATGCTAAATGTGGCAACATTGACAATGAGGCCAATGCCACCACTATAAATGTACATACTAGTGATGTTGCAAGTTGATTATGGTGGCGATAATGTTTCATTTTGCTGTGTTATGATGTGCTGTGCTGTGCTGTTTGCCTCTGTCCTTGTGTTAGAGTCTATTGGGGGTAGTGAATATCAGTAGTTGTTGTGTTTGTTCAATTGATGCTGTTGGGGTAGTGGTAGTTGTTGTCGTGGTTTCTGATTATATTGATGTGAGCGTTGTGTATGACGGTGGCGATACTCTGATGCTGATACTAATGCTGGCAAGTGGTAGTGGTTGTAATGGTGCCACTGCAGATGATGATGTTGATGCTGATGGTGGTGATGATGGTATTGGGTGACGGCAATGCTTTTGCTACACTTTTTTTTTTTTGCTTTTTGTATGTCCTACTGTGCAAATGTTAATGTAGTTGTGGTGTGGGTGTTGAGTTTTTTTTTCGTCTTTTGCTTTTACTCAGCAAGTGAACCCTGCAAGCATAAAAATAAAATTGTTCAAAATGTGCAAATAAAATACGGAATAAAGAATACAGAATACAATTATTTGTAATGAAATTCAAATTAATAAGACAAAGACGAAGAAAAAATGTAGAGGAAGTACGTCAACAGAAAACAGACAAATTAAGATTTATTACGTCATTTAATGTATTTATAAGGGTTGCTATATCAATATTTGCAAAAAGGAATTTGTTACAAATGAGGAAAATTCTCAACATTTTAAATGTCTTTGTATCGTAATTGAAACTCAAAATTACAGTGCAAATAGCTGTTATAATTATTTGTAATTTGATAGAAATAATATACCAAAGTTTAAAACTCCCTTACACTCTTTTCAAGACAAACGAATTGTTTAATAAAATGCTAAATATTTGCTTGACAGATTAAAACAGGCAGACTATTTATTATCTAATTTGCTTTTATGCATGAAAAATTCCATAAGCACAAAATGTACACAATTAATTTCTTATAGTAATTGCTGTATATAATTAAATATTCTCTAGTAACATTTATTGTCTAAATCGTAAAAAAATAAATTATGGCCCCCTATCTATTGTCATAAAGTTGTGTTTATCTGTTTAATTTTATTTTATTTTTGTTGTCGCATAATTAAGCCCCAAAAAATATATTTAGGCTGAGGCCAAACTGGCGTTTTTAAAACGCACGTTTCTACTTTTTGTATTAAATTTGAAAGTTTTAAAATTTAAAACTTTAAAATTTTGTTGAAAAAGAGCAGAAGCTTGGGTTTAAAACACCAGTGTGGCCTGGCCTGGTCATTATTTAAGTAAAGGAAACTTAAGAAGAAAAAAAAACTGTTTAACCCTGCGGAAGACTTTGTACCAATTTTCTTCAACGTGCTTGCCCTATGACTGGTGAAAATGTCAGTACTACAATATGTTTCCGAAGTGTGAGCAATGAAAAGAGAACACATCACTGCCTGTACAGCAGAGTCTTTTCAAATCGAAAATATTTTTGAGATGGTTAAGGAAAAATGGCATGCCTTTAATTTCATGGAATTTTTTAGGAAAGTACTATATAAATTGCGGTAGCTCATATTTTTATTTTGTACCATTTTCAAAGAAATTGTAAAAAAATTCGATACGTCTTGTTAAAAATTTGTATGAAAATCACTCAGTTTTTTAAAAATATTTTTAGAGTGATTTTCATAAAAGTTTTTAAGTGAACATTTGATTTATTGAGTTATGAATTTTAGCTTTTTGTATCCAAAGTTTTTTAATTAGTTTGGCTTAAGATCGTTTTTAATTTAATCTTTAGATTAAATTTTTTTTTATTTAAGAAAGAAATTCTAAAGCATGTAAATATTGAACACTCAGAGAAAAATTTGGCTGTACGGAAGGGTGAACTGACATCAGATGTTTCGAGACCACCACAGTCTTCTCATCAGAGCCCTTTTACCTACACTGCCAGCGACGGCAGCAACAGCCACTTAACGAAAATCCTATTAATTTAGTAAGCCCAATTAACAGATGTGTCGCCATCTCGTGACGAATCGCACTTACTAATGAACTTTTTTAAAGGTTCGGAACTTCACTAATTGGTTTTTCTTTATCATGTTCAACTATATTAAGCCTTAAGTTTTTTAATGTTTATTTTGCCAAGTTTTTGCCCAGCATTGAAAATATCGATGATATTTCACGCTGGTAAGATAGAAATAAAAAAGTTTAAAATATTTGACTGAATTAGACTCTTAATTTGTAAACAGACGATGAAATACATAGGAAATTTAAAGGAGAATTGAAAAAATTTATCGTGTGAATTTAGTCGTAAAATCAGTCAAACGCTTTTTTGTAATATTTAATTAATATTAAAGAAAAATAGTATTATAAAGCACCCCACACACTTGCAACATAATTGTGCAATTTTTCATATTGCACAATAATATCGCCAATGTGTATGTCATATTAGAAGGTTGCTCAATATATTGACCAAAATTAAAAGGCTTTTGTTTTTTATTGTACAATAAAGAAAATTGTGTAATGTGTGGGCAACATTGTTCATTGTTATGTTTACTTTTTCACAGTCAGGAAAATTGTGAAACATTTTGTTTGAAAGTATTGTGCAATTTATGGCATAGTATAGGTCAAAACGACAATAATTTGCACAATAATATTGTGTAATGGGTGGGACGCTTAATACAAATTTCTTATATGCATCAAAATATATTTCTATATCGCTTATGAAATAAAGTTCATATATATATGAAATAATGTATACCTTTAATTTCCCGTATGCCCGGGAAAATCTCAGAAATTTCCCCAGAATATTAGCCAGTTTTTTCCTGGGAGTTCACTCATTCTAAACCCTAGTCATGGCTCAAAAAATGTATCTTGTACATACAACTCAACTGTTGAGAGAAAAAAAATTTTTTTTTACCATTCAGTTGTTAGTAAAATCAAAACCTTCAACTCATTTTCGGCAAAACAAGTTTTTAGAACGAAGCTCCTTATGGCCCATTGTGCATATTATATGCATCATATTAATGTTTTCTATTTTGGGATTAATTTAATGAAAACAAGAAAGAATTTTAGTAAGAAATACGTGTAACGATTACTGGTAAGAAATACGTGTAACGACAATTAAAAACCAATTCAAAAAGGCAACAGGCCGTCGCAAAAGCTAAATTCCTTAATAACTCAGTGTTGCCGTAATTTTTGTCTACTTTTAGGAATCCGGGAACTTTTGGAATTTTGGGGAGATTTTTGTTCAAGCTTTTTAAGAATCCGGCAAACTTTTGTGATTGTGGCGAGATTTTTGTCCAAGTTTTTGGGAATCCACGAACGAGGTTTGTGTCTTTACTAATAGTTGGTGTCCTTGCTAAATGAAAGAATCTCGGCTAAGCGGCAGGTGTCTCAACTAAATTTTTAAAAAGTATCGCCTAAGAATCGCTTAAGTATCATCCAGGCGATAGTTGTTTTTTGATAACGAACTATTTTCTCTTTTCATCTAGAAGTTGAAATTCCTATCTCCGTTTACTTGATGTCATCAAGGTAGGTGACATTTTTGCTTTTAAGTTAAAAATTTGATTTGTTGGTGGGGATCCGTGGACTAGGTGGAGTGTGTCTAAAGGCGATAAAAATGAAGGACGGCCAAAGGTTGTCGTCCGAAGGTTGCCAACCGAAGGTGGTCGGCGAATGACAAGTGGCCGCCCGATGGCATAACGCCGAAAGTAACAGGCCCAAGAAGCACAGTGGTTCCAATTGAAAAAAAGAGTACTAGATCTGTATCTTTGAAACTTGGGATCCCATTACAAAACAATACACTTAAAAATCATGGAGAAGGATCTAAGCTTTCAGAATGTTGAAATATGGAACACCTTATTGAAGCACACGTTGAAATACAGGGTGTCGGCCTCATACATTTTTCAAATATTATCGGATTTTAAAGAATTTAAACTTGGTGTTGAAGCCCTATGCTCCTTATAGGAGCCAAAGGAACCAATATATATATACACTCTAAAACATTACTTCAAATTTACGATCATATATTGTCTAAATTTGTGTTGAAAATTTCTTCTTGTCTAAAATTACATCGATTTTGTAGTTATTTTATTAAAGAAAAATCCTTTCAAATTAAACATATTTAGTCTAAGTAGAAAAAATGTAACATAAAGTATAATACGGCTATGGTTGAATGGTACATACGTCAGACTATCAGTCAGGAGGTCGCGGTTTAAATCTGCACGCAGCCAATCGCTATTTTTTTAAACACATTTTGTTCAAAAATAGTGCGTGTGTAATTTTAGGTTGATAATAATCTATAAAATGTTGCCGACTATTATCGACCTAATTTTCAACAAAAGTATTTTAGAGTATATATATATATATATATATATATATATATATATATATATATATATATATATATATATATATATATATATATATATATATATATATATATATATATATATATATATATATATATATATATATATATATATATATATATATATATATATATATATATATATATATATATATATATATATATATATATATATATATATATATATATATATATATATATATATATAAACTTGGTGTAAATTTTATCAATAGAAAAAGAAAATGCAGTATAGTTCATTAAAATATCTTCAATATATCCAAAGATATTTGGCTCTGAATTTTTAAATATTGGTTTTTGGCCTCGACTTTGTACTCTATTTCGTCAATATATCCACACTCTAAAGCATTACTTCAAATTTAGGATCATATATTGTCTAAATTTGTGTTGAAAATTTCTTCTTGTGTAAAATTACATCGATTTTTTTGTTATTTTATTAAAGAAAAAACGTTTCAAATTAAACATATTTAGTACAAGTGGAAACATTTTTTTAGTAAAAATATTTTGTTCAATAATAATGCGTGTGTAATTTTAGGTCGATAATAATCGGTAAAGTGTTGCCAACTATTATCGACCTAATTTTCAACAAAAGTATTTTAAGAGTGCAGTAATAGCATAGCCAAGATTTTCAAAAAAAAATATTTAATAATTTTTAGCACAATCCTTGACAACATGCAGGAAACAATATTTAGATATCTCAATTCATGTAGTCGTTAAAAGGAATCAAAGTCAAGACGTTGAAATCAGAGTGAAAAATAGTTAAATTTTGATCAAAATAGAGCTTAATTGTTCGACGTTTTTCTCAAAAAACTTTTTAGAGCCAAAGTCTATTACGTATGGGTAATATGATGAAATACGCGGAAAGGCCAAGGATGAAGAAGACAGGAAATCGGTGTCCCCATGACACCCTGAGTTCTTTTTTTCGAGGTATGACTCTGTTGAAGCAAAGCCTTGATATATACGTTGTACATTAGTATATGAAATGACAGAAATAAATTTAGTTTCTATGAAAGCATAGACAAATCTTAGGAACTGAAATGTAGTTCGATATGGACATCAATTTTAAAAACGAAGCAATTAATAGTTGAAAATGTTCTGTCTTTAATACTTTTCTGAATAATATTTTGTGAATCTCCTTGTGGCATTATTTTATGTTGATTACATTAAAGTCAATAACTAGCGAATATTTCGATCGTTTTAATAGTGATTAAGTTTCGACAATGCGTTTATTGGATTAAACGAAATTCTGTTTTTATAATTTTTAAAGAAATTTTAGTCGTATTTTTAAGCAATTGCTTGGACAATTTTTAATACTTCCTATATTTTACCGGTTGCTCAGAAAAATTACAACATTTTTTTAACGGAGCTCGATGTTGCTTTAGTAAATCATTTCGCACTATTTATACTCAAACTTTTTTCTCTTTATAAATTAAAATATTTTATACGAAAACTATTTACATTAGGTGCCATCCATTGCTTTTCCCTATTTAATTAAAAAAAACACTATACAGAATTGTAAATTCCTTTTTTTTTTGTTGTTTCTATTGTTACATTGTTTGTTTTTCATAGTTTCTCTAGTTGCGTGATGCGTTCTTTTTCGAAATTGCTAAAAATGAAATATGTCGAAAAGTGTGCTTGTGTGAGTGGGGAGAATTTGTTTACTTTACAATTTTTTTTATCTTTCATACAAAGTAGTGTTTATTTTACACTAGTGTATTAATAGAATAACAAAGAAAGCAAACAATTTATTCTGTATATATGTGTGCGTAAGCAAGAGTTTAAATATAGTTTTATCCAATTCTCTGGAGTAAAACAGTTACGTTAATGCACACTTATACACGCACAAAATCAGCTGCAAAAGCACTAGAGAAAAATAAAAATGCCATGAACTGTGTAAAAGTATGCATAGATAAAACGGAAATATGTTGTTTTTTTGTTTTTATTATTGTTGAGGTTCATCATAGTTTTAAAACAATGTACTAACTAACAACAACAACAACAAGGGCAACAACAATAATAAAAACTATAATAAATATATATATACATTAGTAAAAATTTACTCTACAAAGGCTGTGAACATCATGCCCTTTTTTGTGCTGTTAAAATCGTCGCCATCACAACCATTTAAGGAATAAAGGGAGTTGCTGTTATTATTGCTGCCATTTATGAAGATTCGTATAAAAATGATAAGGTCGGTGCAAATTATTATGGCCCATTAACAAGCTATTGTGCTTTTTTGTGTGGCATTTATACTTATAAAATGATTAATTTGTGGCAAGAGGGCACAAGGAACATATTTATCTCAAGTGGATATGTGAAAAAGTCAACAATATGATTTAAAGAGCTATAAAAGCAAAGACCCTTAAAAACCCATCCAATAAAAAAAACTTGATATTTAATGGAGAATTTGTAGGGATAGGTGTTTGAGGTATAGAGCTCCAAATTCAAATTAAACGGAAAAAATATTTCTAATATCCTTAAAATTATCTTTAAACCTTTGTAGTATTTTTGCACAACTAAAATTAAATTACCTTATCATTTTGACGCGTAGTTTATTTGCTCAACTTACTTAGTTGTTTTATGTTTAAAATTTGTTTATTAAATATTTTTTCACTTCACTTGTTCTCTGTTATTAAGCTGGCTTATGGCTTCCATCTGCATATTTGTGTTAAATTAAAAATTGCTAAAAATTTGTTCGACATTTAAAAAATTTGTGCAATGAGAGATAGTTTTTTCTCAAGTAATTTACATAAATGCAAAAATTTAAAAGCTTATGATATAAAAAATTTAGGCTAAGAGAGAGGGAAATATGTTTTTTTAATTTTTTTATACTGAATCAAATTAAAACAAAGCAGTCAAGTGTTAGATAGATTAACTTTTACAGACATTCAAGGAGACTTCGATAGCATAACATATAATGCAACCCAAATTAGGGTATATATGAAATGGCAAGGAACTGGACATGAGAAGCTCCGATGTGTAGAGTTGTTAAACTGAATGTTGTATTTTTCTTCCGATTGCGTCAAATTTGGCTAGTAGAGAATATGGCCGAATCCGTTCTGGTAATATGCCATATTTTGACGTGGGATGACGAAAATTATTCCAAATTATTAATTTGAGCTTGAATAGTGGGCCAAGGATTCACAGAGCAGCTAAAGGCTGTTCCCAAGTTAGTGTAGTATCTATAGTCTTTCCTGTTAAAGCTGGTTATTGACATATTTCTTTGGTTACTTAAAAACCTCAACTTGAGTAATATACTGGCTTACATCAATGGATTTTTCAAAGCTCTAATATTATACAAATATTTTGTGTTCGCTTTAAGATGTAGTTTTATGAATTACATTATTGACAAAAACAGAAAACAAATCCAAAAATAAATAACCGTAAATAAAACTAAACATATCAGTTTCATTTCTTATTCCCACCAAATAGAAAAAACTCAAAAGAAGAGGCGTCGTTTTTTTTATTAAGAGAATGTCTACAAGTTGTTTATCATTCGTGACTTTTCTTTTTAATAATAAATACTGTTATCAAATAAATTAATAATATGATGAGAGGTTAAAACTCTACGAGTAATAATTGCACTGCAAAAAAAATTATTAAAACATGTGGAATTAAAGTATTTATTGAAACATTTTTAGCATAAACTTTATAAATTTTTCAAAACATTCGGGCAAGTGTTAAACAAAATTTAACTTTTTTCGAAAAGAACTAATTTTATTTCAATCGTAATTTGATCATAATTTGAGTCGTAAATAAGTCAATTATATTAGACCATTTGCTAAAAATTTAATTCTGAACAAAAAGGAACATATAAAAAGATTGTAATTCGTGACTTGTCTATTTTGTGGCGGTAGTTTCTAATATCGATCTTTTTATTATTGTTTTTTGTTTCAAAGGAGACGAAAAGTAAATTAACTAGATAACAGATCCAAAAAAAAACGTTATAGAGAGAAATTAAAACTAGATAGGATATAAGCAAAAAAAAAAAAACTAAAACTATATAAGATATAAGCAAAAGGCAAAGCAAAGCTATTGGGGATTATTCTTAAAACAACTTATTTTATTCATTAATTCTTTGGCTGTGATTTAAAGCAGTTCTAAGGTATTAACACGAGTGAAATAATATAGAAATCATATCGCCCTAAAGTGAGGTAACGAACGACAAAAATATTATGCGTTGATATGTTAAAACAAAATGAAAAAAAAATAAAATACTTATTTTTTAGGAGAATGTTATGTTTCCACTATATTAAAATAATAAAGTCCATATTCAAATTGTTTCCTCTTTTTTGTATAATGTTAAATGAATTTTGTCTATGCGTGTAGATTTGTATGGATGCAAATATATTAACTAAAAAATTTGTTGGGGTACAAATAATTCTACAAAAAATTCTAAGGAACTTTGCCCTAGAAAGTATAGGCTTAAAATGGATTTCGAGCTTGCCGAAATTCCAAAATATATTATAAGTAATTTATTTGGTAAAAAACACACCAGTGATTAGGCCAGACCCCCTCTGACCAGAATCAAAATTGGTATTGCAATTAAATCTTGTGCAAGCATTTGACCAAAAAGTGAGAGGACTAACGCCAGTTGCTCCAAAAATATGGCGCCTTTATTGTAAGAAAAAAAATTTTAAAATACTTGAATCATTTTATCTCAATATTGAAGGGCGTATGAACAACAGTATTTAATGCATTGATAAAATATTAAGTATACGCAAAACTGCTTCAAGCGCTTCTTGTAATATTTCCTATAACACTGTACAAAACATTTTAATTTATTTAAAAAGAATCGCTTGGTTCTGTTAGAGGGCAAAAAAAATTTATATAATTCCATCGGCGTTTTGGAAGTTAATAGTGCGGAAATAGAAAAGTGTGCCTGCCAGTGAGCCGGGCCACACTACTAGCTTCTAACAGCAAAAAAAAAAAACATCAATAATACTTATGTTGGCTTTGTGCAGCCGACATTGTGGATGGTGACATAGCTGAAATGGTAGAGGCGTCAGTTTATAAATGTGTGATGAATTGAGGAGCCTGGTGTCAAGATCAACATTAGAAGAACAAATAAGATAATAAAAAGTAAAGCTAAAATAGAAACAAGTAAAAGTAAGAAAATATGTATAACTATTTCAATCATCCCATTGATGATGCAAAGGATGAAATCAGAAAAATGAAAAGTTACATGGGATCAAAAACGAAGATACTTGCCATAGCATTTATGTCAAATTACATCAGAATTAAGACGGTTTTTCTGTTAATGTGGACCGATGTTGCTTGGAACTCTGCGTACGATTTTTTGTAGAAAAAAACCGACCCACCCTAATGTAAATAGTGCAAATGTATACAAAATTTTATTTCTTGTAAAAATTGTTTTGTTTTTATTATTTTGTAGCAACTTTCATCTTTATTTATGTTTAATTTTTTATGGCTTTACATTCAAATTTTGTTTGTATAATTTTTGCTTTAAGGTAAAAACAATACAGACTAAAACGTTTATTAGCGTAGCTTAACATATTTTCTTTGGGCAGGGGAAACGATCTACTTTACTTTATTAATTTTTTCATTTTTAAAAATCAAAAATGTTTACTCAAATCTTTAACAAATAACAAATTAATAAAATCTTTAACTTTTGTATTTTGTATTTCGAAAATATGTTTAATATGCCACAGACATTTTACACTTTAGTGAGTTTTTTATTTGTGACTATGAAAACCTTTAACTCTTAACTAGTTAAGATACAACTTAAAGTTAAATGCTAACTTGAAATTAGCTTCCATTCTTAAAGGATTTCTTAATATTTGCTAAGTCGTTTCGATTTATTTTAGGCTATAAGAAAACAGCACTGCTAGATACGCACAAAAACGAAAAGTGTGTAAAAATATCAATAACTTCTTGACGTGATGGATAAAAGTTGCTGTTATACCCTGTTCAGACATGGATTCTTAATTGAGACAATTTAATTTTCATTGAGCAATTAAATTAAGTAAGTTCAGCTTACTCAATTAGCATTTTACTTGCCAATGGTGTAATAAGTATACAGGTGGCATCATAAGGGCAACGAATACGACAATCAGCCGTGTCACAGATTCCGTTCGGATTGGTTTTGATTCCGTAGTTGTCATTCCGAAAAAGTACATTTTTGGTGCTTTAGATTCCGTTTATTTTGTATTTCGGTTTTACAATGATAAAGTTTTTATACCTTGAGGCGTTTGCTTACTCATGTTTTTAGATGCAAAGCTCACATTAAGCTTTTTAATAATATGGAAAGCTCATGACCAAATATTTATTTGACGCTTCTAAAAGTATGCATGCTTTTTAGTATTTACTGCGAATGTGGACAGTAGGAAAGTGTTTTTCAATTCAACTTTGAAATTTAAAAGTGGTTTGATTACGAAGAAAATTTTCGTTTTTCGTTTTCTGAAGAAGCAACTTGTGAAATTGAAACCACTTCTTCCGATCGGAAGGGTATTCTCTGGCATGGCTGAATAAAACAAAAACTAGATTAAAAAAATACACGTGTTTGACGTAGCTTATGCACAAAATTACCAGAGCAAATAATAGTTATCTGACGTTATACTGCCATCTGTATACTTATTACACCATGAGCTTGCAACTGTATACAATTTTTGCTTCTCACTGAACATACTTCGCAGTGAACCTACTTGTCACAAAGAGTTGCATTTCGAACTTTACTCAATTTATGAAACAATTAAGTACTAACTACTCAATTTAATAATTGAAGCATTGTATGGTAAATTGAACTCAATTAAAGCATTAATTGCGTAAATTTCCAAAATTGCACAATTAAGGCGTATATCTGAACAGCCTAATTTTGTAAATTTCTTAAATTGCGCAATTAAGGCGTATATCTGAACAGGGTATTATTGTAATTATATTCTTATATAATTTATAGAGTTTCCTTTATGTGATTTTAATAATATATTAAATAAAAATTTTTTCTGTAAATGGTCGACCACCTGCCGTTTAAAAAATTGTTGATACTGATAAGATCACAAAACTTGAAAGTTCACAAGAAATGTTTTTTAATTGCATAAATCATATAAACTTAAGCTGCCGCTCCTTCTATTTCCACTCTTAAGTTTTTATAATTGCAAATGTATGCGTGTCTCAAATGGTTTATTTGCATAAATTTTATTAAAAAAGCATTAAACTATAAATTCTTGCTTTTCTTTTCCTTTCTACGAAAACGAACGAATGGTAAATGAATGTCTTCTACTTGTTTATATTTATAGTTGTTGTTGGGTTGTTGCTACAACAGCAAAAAACAAAACTTTTTTAATGTATGCGTTCATGTGTGTGTCTGTATTGCATTTCCTGTTCTCTTGTGGTAAATAGCAAATGCATGCAATATGCAAAAAGAAAAGTTTAGCAAAGTTTATTTTGTCTATATGCTTGTATGTATGTAGGAGTGCATGCATAAGCATGCAATATTTATTCTTGTTGCAGTATTCATTGCTGAAAGCATGCATACAACATACTTTTGCTTAGTTTTGTGAATATTTCTAGCCAAACTTTTAACTTCCTTTATTATCGTTGGATATGTGTGTTTGTACTCTTCTGTTTAAACTTCATGCATTCTAGCAGTTTTATTGTTGAGCAACAACAACAGCAGCTATTATTTTTTTTGCTAGTTTTCGGTTTAACTTTCACCAAACACGTTCATGTTGTAAATTCTTTGTTATTTTGCTAGTTGTTAGTTTTCTGTGCAACGTTTATTTTTATTGCTATTTTGTCATTCTGTTTTTCTTTCTTCTTGTCTACTAAAATGTTAGTTGTAAATTTGTAGGCTGTTGACTTTTGTATGTATATATATTTTTATCTCCAAACATACTCGTATTATTATTGATGGTTTTGCTTTTATTTTCGTTTGTTTTCATTCGTCAGCAGGCTAAATTGTTATTTATATAGTTAAATACATATATCCTGTCTCTAATTTTAGTACATACACATGTACATGTATGAAGAATTTCTTTCGATAAAAATTTTGATATCACCTTAATCATATTAAAAATCAGATTTATATATCGAAAAAAAGTAAGGCATTAAGAAATATATATGTATGTGTATCAGCTTTATAAAGTTTACATCTGTGATTCATTTTAGGCGGAGTTATGTTCATGTTATGTTCAGTTTCATAAAGAAAAAAACACCACGAAAAGCAGTTTTGTGGATCATTAGCCCTCTAACTCTTTGTGTTATGGATCTTTTTGTCCCTTTCCTAAATAAAGGGCCTAAAAACTCCCTTTTAATCCAGGTATACCGGGCATATGCCCCTGTTGGCAAACAAAGTTCTTGATAAAAACCGCTTTACAAGATTTTCTGTGAATCTGAATGAAGAATAACTTCTTAAGTATTGAACAAATTCGACCCTACACAGAAAAAAATAGACAAGAATTATATTCAATAAGACCATGTTATTAAAAAAAATATGAATTTCAATAACATTTATCTTTAACATAATAAAATATTTCGTTGTAAGTATTTCTTTTCCATGCCGGTTATTTCTTTTCTTTTTATACATAAGTACTTAAAACAAGTTGTATCCCATAAAAAAATAAATGGGGTATGGCTCAGCTAGAGAGTGTATGCTTTACGTCCGGAAAGCCCGGGTTCGTATTCCAGCCATGTCAACATTTTTTAAATTTATATATATATTTTTATTTTGAAATAGTTTTGTTATCAATATAGGGGAATTCTTTATCACAGGAAATTTGAAAAAAAAAATTATTGAATACCGGGATTTTTGTTATCAAAAACGAAACTTATTTTTTTCTGTGTAGATGAAAATTTGTTACTTATAAACATAAAAAAACAGTTGTAAAAATAAATGCAATACAATTGAAAATTTATTGTTAAATTTAAGATAATTTCTTTAGTTCCAGCTTTTTGCTTGTTTTAGCTTACAGCTGTGTTTCTAGATGTTATATCTTTTAATTGAAAAACAAACGCTGGAACAAATTTTTATTTAATTTTTATCAGAATATTAAAATTATAAAAAATGCAAGTTTTACATGCAAACATTTTATTCTAATAACTAACAAAAAAACTATATACATATATGCACACTTTTTGTATTTTAATAAATTATGCTAACGAAGTCAGCATATTAAGAAAATAACTGAAAAATAAAATTGAAGTCAAATATTATTTTACAATATGATGACCCAATTATGCACTGATGAAAAATGCACAAACAATGTTGTGCAGTTTTTTGTTAAAAAAAGGGACCATAATTAATTGGCATCATGGTAGTATTTTGTATAAAAAAAGCAGTATGTATAGCACTGTTGTCCAGTGTGTATATTCATTCTGTCATGTTTAAAATAAATTAATTTTGTCATGCTGTTTGAAGGTTTTTGCAATATATTTCATATACACTTTTTTTAGTTTTCGTTGAAATATCCTTATGTATGTACATTAGGGTGAGTCTATTTGTATGGACTCAAAAAGTAAATATAAAATCGTAGGCGCTCTAATGATTCTGCAAAGAATTCTAAGCAATTTTGCACTAGCAACATTTTGAAGTTCCAAAATATATTCCCCCTTATTCCGTAACTATTTGTCGACGTCACGTCAAGACAATACCAAAAAATTGACACTTGTCTACTCGCTGTCGACAAAAATCTGCTACTATTAACAGTCTCTTCCCATTTTCTATGCCTTAGAGAATAGTAAGTGGCTGTCAGTAATAGTAAATTGTTGTCGACGACGAGTAGAAATGGTCCAAATTTTTGGTATTGTCTTGACTTGACGTCGGCAAATAGTTACGGAATAAGGGTTATTGTAAGTAGATTAGTTCGTATAAAACCAGTTACACTATACAACAATTTCGAACCTTTTTCAAAATTACGGGGTTCTGACAACCGATTCTGGTAGAGGAGACTAAAAAAAATATACGTTCGGAAACGGAATTAAACCTACCCCATTTTTGCAGCAGCTGGTGTCTAAAAAAGAAAACTAAAATGCGCGAATTTGTCAGGTGCGCCCAGACTGTTGGCGGCGCTGCTATGCTGCGGTATGCTCCAGCTAGGGCTTTACATATTAGAGGGAATTGAATTCCGTTTCCGAACGGAATTGAACTCTGTGACATGGCACATCTAAGGTGTATAGTATGTGCAGCAACTTTGTAGAAAATGTTAGGGCAAATATTTCTATGGAACATATTAGCCCTCTAACTCCCCCACATAATGTTCATATGTGGCTGTTTTCTAACAAATCGTAAAAGCACCCCTAAAAATGGAGAGAATGTTTTATACAAATTTTGCCCATAAAATTTTATTATGAGTCTTTAAAGATAACCAAGTTCTAGCCTCAACTTGTCACCCAGAAATCATTAAAAATATAAACCATGTTTAAGGGTTAATTTCATACTTGCTTACAATTAGTAATCGGCATAGAAACTCTTGTAAATCTTACCTTTAAGGTATAAGATGTGTTCAGCACTTTTATGTAAAACATCATGAGAAACATTTTTGTGAAACATTTCAACCCTCTTACTCTTCTTTGTACGTATCTTTTGATATATTTCTTACAAAGGGGCAAAAACTCCCCCTTAACGGCCATATAGCAGGCTGAAATGTTGTAAGTTTTTAAAGGCAATAAAGTTGTAAGCTCACCTGGAACGCCAGAAATCATTAAAAACTAATTGTGTATAAGCACGAAATTAAGCCTAAAGCACATTTTAAGTTTTTACTGATTCATAAAAAATACATACCTCCTTTTTGAGGTTCTATTATTTATTAGTCTTATCTTAAAATTAAAGCAGTCTTTAAAAGATTCAGTTAAGAAGAATTGGATTTTGACTAGAATAAATTTCTATATAAATTTTTCTACAATTTTATTAAACACTTAAAACAATTTTTGCCCAGACATACATATTCATTTAGTGGTCGTGGAAATGTCTGTTTATGAGGAAACTCAACATATGAGTTTGTTTTCGAAATAAAGTAAAAATGAGTTTGCAAGTTCTCAAAATACATCAAAGTAGAAATGAGCAGCAAAAAAATAAAAAATATATATAATTTCACTTTGAACTTGTGTTACAAAAAAAAAGCAAAATAATAAATAAACGAAAAAAAAACATTAGTCTCTCCCTTTCCATAAGCAAACGTTAGATGTTTTCGAGCAAATATATCATCTACAATTTTAGACACTCTATGTTATAAAGAAGGGCATAATGTGAGGCCGTTCTGAAATGCTACATACATTATTATGAAAGACAAATTTTAGGGAACATAATGGGCGCTGATGATGTGGATATGGTGATCTCCGAAAAATGGCCTTCTGTTTTAGCTCTAACAGTCGTTAAAATTTTATCTTTTCCTTTAAACAATTATTAAAATTGTGACTTAATACATATTTTGAAATAAATTCTTTCTTCATAAAATATTATTTTGAGACTAATTAAAATTCCTTGAATTGAATTATGAATTTTTAGCCGAACTGTATGGTTTTTATCCAAAGTTATTTAATTAGTTTGGCTTAAGTTCATTTTCAATTTAATCTTTCGATTATTTACGAAAGAAACTCTAAAGCATGTAAATATTGAACATTCAAAGAAAAATTTGGATGTACGGAAGGTTGAACTGACAGTTGTTTCGAGACTACCACAGTATACTCATCAAAGCCCTTTACCCACACTACCAGCGACGGCAGCTACAACATCATAGCGAAAATCCTACTAATTTTAGTAAGCTCAATTAACAGACTGTCGCCACCTCGCGGCAAGTCGCACCTACTAATGAACTTTTTCTAAATGTTCGGAACTTCAATAACTGTCTTTTCTTAGCATGTTCAACCACTTTAAGCTTTTTTCCTTTCGGTCTTACCAGTGTGGAATATCATGGATATTTTCAATGCTGGGATTTTATGAATGTTTATTTTGCCCAAGTTTTTTTTGGAACATTCATGCTTAGCTGTTCGTTGAATGTTCAATATTTACATGCTTTAGAATTTCTTTCTTAAATAATCGAAATATTAAACTGAAAATGAACTTAAGCCAAACTAATTAAATAACTTTGAATAATTCATTGAATTTGAATCTATCAAAGACATATTTAAGAAGTACAGCGAACACTTTTATCTTACAGTTATGGATCACATGATGCTTTGTTTTCCAAAACTATTTATTTTCATGTTCTATTTTAATACGAGTATTTACTTAGTCTTAAATTTCACTTTCAACGTAGGTTAGTGTGTGTGTAAACTTTTATAAGATTCGATTAAGCAGAAGTATTTTAAAAAGAATATTTACTTTGAATAGGCGTGGCACTGCCCACTTTTCTAGTTATATTATTCCATTTTCAACAGAGCTTAATGCATGTGCTAAGTTTCATAAGTTGCGGTTGAGTAGAAGTAATTGAAAAACAATATTTCCTTTAAATGGTCGTGGCGCTGCCCATTTCTATATTCTTAATATAGCATTTTAAACTGAGCACATTGGGGTCAAAGGCGGCCGCTTCACGGATTAATAAAAAAAAAAACAAGTTCAAGTATCGTGAAAACTAAATATACTCGCTTATGCCTGTTTTACATTATCTCACAAGCCGTTCGACTTCTGTAGAAAATACTACCCTGATCTAAAGAGTTTATGGAAAGTTTTAAAAAAGCAATAACAACACATTATATCAGGGTTGCATTTTGTGCAGAAGTCGAACAGCTTGTATAATAGTCTAAAAACAGGTTTAAGAGCATAAAATTCCACATTAGTAGGCATAAAATAAATGTCAAATATTTAACGATATTTGTACAGTGACACGTTGAAATTAAATACTGCGAGAGAAAAATGAAAAATCTACAAATAAAAGCTAAAACTGTTTCGTAATTAAATCCTATTTACCACAAGTAATTAAAAAAAACTAACATTTATGCAAATGTCTTGCTTAAGTTTGTAATAGAAATTATTTGTGGAAGTGCTTTTGTTTTTATTGTTTATATTGGAAATGCAAAAAATTGGATTTTATTATTTTAAGTGGACATAAAGTAATTGGGCTCCATTAGAAGAGATTTTCATTTTATTTCAAAGTCTGACTACGCGTTGAGCTTACAAAGAATAATAGCTTCACGACTTCTGCTAACAGTTTATTGCTGTTATTGTTGTTTTATTCGGGATGTTCAAACGTCGTGATTTGTTGCGCGTGAGTCACGCATAAATCACGCATATTTCACGCACTCACGAATTAACTTTCTTAAGCTTGTTAGAAAAAATTCTATTTTTTTCCATATGCACCCAGCGCACTTTTTTTCATTATTCGTATCCGAAGTCATTCAAAAACAGGCAATGCAGCAGGAGCTTGCGTGAATAAAAAAATTATGTAGGAGGCTTAATAATTACTTTGTATGGGGGGTACAAGTCTCCCATACCATCAAGTTTTTTTTTTTTTTTGAACTTGCAATTTGTTCTGAGAGTTACCCACATCTAATTTAGTGAGTCTCACTACTGTAACTGTGGAGATATAAATTAATCCGCGAAAAATGGCTTTTGGCCCCACTCTGCATAGGAACGTTTGTGTCAAGACTAATTAGATTTGGTTAAATAGACGTAGTTGAAAAAATCAGTAGATAACTTCTTTCTAAAATAGTTTTGGCCAAAGAAAGTAGTATTTTTGATCCAAAGTGGATTGGGTTCAAAAAAAATTCTGAAAATCGTTCAAAAATTATAAAATTTTTCGCAACGATCGTTTTAAGATTCATCAACTTGTAAGGTATACAAATATAAATTTATATTTACTAGTTTTCCAAACAGTATTTTGCAGACCGTGGACATATGCCATAATGTGCCGTAACAGTCGATGTATCAATACTCATAAAGTTTATTTTAATTAAGCATAAACAGTGATAACATTAAGCTCATTGTGCTGCTAGTGATTATATTATAGTTTTTATTGCTTGTTTTTAAAAAGTAGACTTGTATTACATATAAATACATATAAACATACCTACATACACATATACATCTGTATATTACATATCCTACAATAAATCTTTAATTACCATACAGACAAAAGTAGAGTGCCTACACAAATTTTTTCCATTCAAACAGCTTTAAGTGTTCAAATCGTTCGTTTATGGCGCCCAAGTGGTTCAGTAAATTTTTTTTTATATATTTTATTACAAATTTATTTCATTATTCTGCTTGCTATCTTTACGCAATATTCCATTAAAGAGAGTGGAAAAAATTGTAAAACAACTGGCAAGACGAAAGGCAAAAAACAACAGGATTTTTGCTAAAAATAAAAATGGTTGCTAGGATATTCTATCAGAAAATATTTCAGCTTCTTTTAATGTCTGAGCTGTTTTAGTGATATAAATGAATATTTATGAGTTGGTATACGTGTATAAAACATCTGCAAACATACTAGAATGCATAATAACATAAGTATTTACATACACATACACCTACATGTGTACAGATATTTTACCTTCCAAATATGTATAACTTACATTCTTACATAGGCATGTATAAGCAATTGAGCATACACCTGTGTGTAATTATGTAGAAATTTACATACATATGTGTGTATGTGTGTGTATTTTTTATTTTCTTTGAAGTTAAAATTATTTTGTTTTGTTTTCTAATAAAACAGAAAAAAGGCTTAAGTACTTCTGTCAAACAATTTTAATTTTAATTAATCTTATGTGATAGAACTCAATAACAGAACGATTTTTTTGGTAGGCAATGACTGCTCAGTTTTAGTTAAACTGCTATAAAGAATTAAAGCATTCCAGTATTTTTTACTTTAAATAAAAATATGCGAAACATAAATTAGAATCCGTTTTCAGTTCTTTCTATTGGGTATCAATTTTTCAATAAGCATGAGTGATATGACTTCCGAAATAGGGCGGTCAGGATAATATATTTCATCCTAACTCAAGAACGGTTCGTCCAATTTGGATAAATAAAACACCAAAGGATGCGAAATTAATTTAAATCATTGAGCTCTGAATTTTTAGTTAAACTGTATGGTTTTCATCCAAAGTTAGTTAATTAGTTTGGCTTAAGTTCGTTTTCAATTTAATCTTTCGATCATATTATCTTTTATTTCGGAAAGAAATTCTAAAGCATGTAAATATTGAACATTCAAAGAAAAAAAATTTTTTTTTGATGTACGGAAGGTTGAACTGACTGTCTCTCTCTCTCTCTCTCTCTCTCTATCTATCTCTCTCTGATGAGTAGACTGTGATAGTCTCGAAACAGCTGTCAGTTCAATCTTCCGTACATCCAAAATTTTTCTTTGAATGTTTAATATTAACATGCTTTAGAATTTCTTTCTTAAATAAAACTTAAGCCAAACTAATTAAATAAATTTAAATTGCTATATAATTTTTTTCTGCTAAATTTTTTACATTTTATTTATTATTTTTGAAGAGGACAACCCAAATTTTTTTACCGAAATTCCTTGATATTTGGCATAACTGTAGCTCTAGTAGTTATAAATCTGTATTTAATAAAAATTGTTTTTTGTATGATGTTTATTCGTTGTGTTGTGGGGTGCGAAAGTGTTGCCGTTTTTGGAAACAATATTTTTTTTTGAATTATTGAATCCAAATTGGTTTTTATGCTAAGATTCGTAACGTTTAATTCAGAAAGAATTGGCCATGGTTAATAGTCCAAAGGAACAAGGGAAAATTAACATCAACTTAATTTTTCAACGTACACAGCAGAACAGAATTATTGTTTCCAGCAAGAAAAAATAAAAATAAAAAATTAAAATAAGTGATTCTTATATTAAAATAAGTGATTCTTTTAAAAAAATATTTAATTAAAAATTTTTTTTCATGTTTATCTGAGAGTTACATGTAGTAGGAATAAAAACAGCTTAAATTATGAAAATCAATGGTCAAATTGGGACTTTATATTATATTAAGTGAAGACACATATTTTATTAACTTAACACTTAATCGTTGGAAATAAAACGCAATTTTTGGTAAGAGATTATAAAATCTCTTTTTCAAGAAAGTTAAAATCTAAAAAATATTTTTAACTCGATTATTTTATATAATTTTTTTTTGTCTTTTCATATTGTCCATTGAAGCTTCTTGTCGGATCGACGGATAAAGTTCTGCAAACATTCTTTCTGATCATTTTACAAAATCAATTTAATTTTTCAACGCACACAGTAGAACAGAGAAACGTTATGTGATAAATCTGCGGCAAAAATGAAAAAGTGCTTGTCATATTTTATAGTTTTTTAGGAGAGCACTTTTAAGCGTTCAAGTGGATTTTTAGAAATTTATTCCCATTGCACTTAATGTTGACTTATCGTTCTTCGATTCTTTTAAGTTAGGCATATATGGTTCTTTCTACATAATAAAGATAGTCGCTATGAAATTTAATATATTATAAGCTGAATTAAGCATTTATTCCATATGAGATTATGAGTTGAAAAAAGACAAGCAGCAAGTCATTGCGCTTTAACTTCTTGAAAAATCATACGAAATAAATGAAAATTTCCCCAGATGTCCTTTTTAATATGGAAAATACAATGGTTATATTAACTCAAAGTTTTCTTATCTCGACTTAAGCATTTATTCCTTATTGCCACAGAAATATAGCCAAGCTTTCAATGATACACATGTATGTCTGTATGTATATGTAGGAGTAAGGTTGGCTGAGTAGAAGGTGCGGTTTTGCAGCCCGAAAGGATCTTAGTTCGATAATAAAGTTACGAAATAATAAGAATTCAAAATGACGTAAATGCATTTTGAGCTCGTCCATCCTCGACATCCTCTACAATTCACATCGAACCAATTTTTCAATATATTTTCAGTTTTAGTGCTAAAAATGTTGATGACTTTCAGCACTTCGAAAAGTGCTTTTTGTATTAAAAAATTTATGTAGTATTCCAAATGGGAAACTGGCCATACAAAAATCAGCAGTGATATTAGCAGGTTTGTCCCCAATAAAAAACTTGCTTCCAATAAAGCAGGTTTCTACTATTATGGAAAAAAAGTAGCGCTGACAAACCTGCTGATATCGCTGCTGATTTTTGTATGGCGAGTTCCCGGATTGGAGTACTACATTTTTGCTCACAAAAGCTCTTTTCAAGCGCTGAAAATCATCAACATTTTCAGCACTAGAACTGAAAATATATGAAAAAAATGGTTCGTGTGGATTGGCGTCGTTAACGCCATTTTGAATTTTTCTTATTTCGTTACCTTATTTATATTTATTAATTTCATATTTTTACTCAATGTTTGTTATTTTAACTTCAACTAGTATCGAACTAAGAACCTACAGGTTTGAAGTCCAACGTAGCAATCACTCGACCAAAAACACTGTTGCAAAACGGCACCAAGAAACTCAAATACACTTTCTCTTCATTCTCGCTTATAGACCTGCTTTGGATCAGCACTAAAAAATCAGCTTTTTCATATAGCTTGTGTACGAAGCTTTTGTATAAGTAAAAAGCAAATACTTTTCTCGCTTCAAAACTTGCATTGCTGTGATGCTATGAAATCAGCTTCTGAACAAGGTCATATTTTAAAGCGAATTATGAAGCGCTTTATTTCTTTAGTGCTTCAAAAAACATGAAAATGTGTTACTGGGTCAGCGCTAATTTTCCTCCATAATAATAAGAAGCTGCTTTTTGCAGCAGTTCCTTATTCCTTCCTAAAAAATCAGCTTTTTCATATAGCTTGTGTACGAAGCTTTTGTATAAGTAAAAAGCAAATACTTTTCTCGCTTCAAAACTTGCATTGCTGTGATGCTATGAAATCAGCTTCTGAACAAGGTCATATTTTAAAGCGAATTATGAAGCGCTTTATTTCTTTAGTGCTTCAAAAAACATGAAAATGTGTTACTGGGTCAGCGCTAATTTTCCTCCATAATAATAAGAAGCTGCTTTTTGCAGCAGTTCCTTATTCCTTCGAATATTGATAATGTCCAATTATTTTTAAAACCTTTTATTTAACTTTCAATGTTAGTTTGTTTGTTAATGGCAAATCTTATGACAGCTTTTTCTACTAGCTCCACTATACCGATTTTTATGATACTTTGCATATACATTAGGTTTCTCTGACAATGCAACATTATGATTAAAAAGTGGTCAGGAACACTAATAAACAAAGTAAATATTTTTTTTCAAATATTTATAAATAGCTAATTCTTGTGAAACTTTGTACACACATTGAGATACCGTCACAATAAAAAATTATGGTGAAAAAGTGGGCAGTAGCACGCATACTTAATCGATTCTTATGAAGCTTTGCACACACATTGACTTACCATATCAATATAAAGTTGTGATTAGAAAAGTAAGCAGAGCGGTGTCCATAGAAAGTTATAGCATTTCAATACAAGATTGTTTTAGAAATGTTTTTTTTTTATTATTAGTTCATTGAACTTCATCCTAAATAATCACTTTAGTTTAACAAAGGAAACTAGTTCGAAATAATCATATTAAAGTCTATAATAAGTTCTTTTTCAATCGTTAAACTAGTTGAAAGAGGAAAAAACCATTGATCAAACAGTATAAAATTTATTTTATTCAGGTGAATCATTTTCTAGATTTTTGATAATTTCAACAAGAAAACGAAATGTTTTTCTTGAATATCTCGAGAAACCTTTTTGAGAAAAGTATATGAATTTCATATTTGTGTTAAGTGACCTTAAATTAGCTAAGAAAACTTCTCATTTTTAGGTTTTTTTTTTGCTAGTTTTATCCGAGAGTTTTGTTTTAAATAAGTTTGCCAATAGTGTAAAGATAGATATAAAGACGGAAAGACGTTCTTCTACAAGCTAATCTTTTCCTAAAAGGTATATCCAAATCTGTAAGTCAGTCTGTCGTTCATTCTGTTGAAGTTCTGTTCCATTACTGTGCTCTTCACTCGATCCAAACTCGTTAGTTGTTAGTGGTAAGCGTTAAAGATTTTTAATAAGATGCTTTCTTGGAATCAGGTCCCTGCTCGGGCGCCATTGTAACGTAGCTTATTTTTAAGCTGGACTATGACTCAGTCTGTAAAGAGCTTTGCCAAGGGCCAGCTTCCGTTGAACTTAAATATGAAGATATTATTGTATGGACACAGTTACTTTTGCTTAAGAAATTACAACTCTAACTTATATGCTTCGATTCGGATTGATAATACAACGGCTAAGATAAAGAGAGTAAATACACAGCGAACACAAGATAAATGTGGAAGATCTTCCTTTAATCAAAACTACGATTAATAATATGGTTGATCCAAAACGACTTAACATGCAGACCTACCTTGTAAGTAGAAACGATAAAGATCTTGAGTTGCAGTCGAAGTGGCTAGATTGTGAAAAGGGGCGTTAATAGCTTAAAATTCATTCATAGATCTAAAAAATAGTTTTCACTTTTCTAAACTTTTTTCCTTTATATAAATTTTTGCTAAATGTGTTTTTGTAATCACTATATTGTAGTGAGCGATAAAAAAATTACAAGTAGTTTTAAAGATATCTCAAATTATATTTGTAGCACTAAGCTGCTTTGTAAGACTGCTGCTCATATAGCAAATAGTGTAGTGCATTTTGTCTTTTATGTTCATCAACTAATAAAGTAAAAATTTTTACAGACGGCTTTAACAAAATGAACGAGGCCATACTTTATGTATATCGCTCGCTGATGGAAGCTGTCTGCGTTAAAATATATCATAGACTAATTTCTTATCTAAAAATTGCTATTTTGCTGTTTGTGCACAATATTAGTTTTTCACTTCTTTAAGAAACAACAACTTTGTCACCACATTTTTATTATTAGTATACGATAATTATCCTTTAAAAATAAACTGGAAGATATTTTAATTACTTTACTGCTGGCGGGGAATGTCAACAAAAAACCGTGATGTGGCTTTTATCAATTTAGTCAAATCTTTTCAATAAGCCTTTAAATTATAATGCCAATAAATTTCAATTAAAATTTAATAACTTTGAAATATTTTGCCTAATTAATTCGTTTCTCTATTTAATTCTAAAAATATTTTGAAAGAATTTTGATTTGAGGTTAACAAAATTTTATGACATTTTCATATGACAGACATTATTCTGTGGTTAATTAACCAACAAACAAACACACACCAATATAAAACACAACATAATAAAAAAAAGCATACAATCCTATTCGCACCTTTTGTTTTTCCATACAGAGAACTCCCGAACACAGACACATGTCAGTTAAGTGCTAAATGCATTTTCAGAGATGGGAGTGTTAATCATGCCTACGCGTCTATACCTGTCTCAGAAATGTTTATTTCATTTTCTTTGTTTGTTCCTTTACCACATGCTGTGGATTTGTGTCTGATGTATATTTGAAGGTGGGAGTGCTTGTTTAAACCCACAGACAGTTGCATTAGTGTTGGTGTGGGCTTATTTTTCATAAGGGTGGTCCTCTAAGAGAATTGTTGATTTAATTTAAGAGTGTAAATATGAATAGTTAGCTTCATAAATAATTTTCCAGGAGGCATATTACTCAAGTCACATGCATGAGCCAATAAATTACTTTAGTTTCATTGTCTCAATGCTGTAAATTGACTTGACAAAATCAACTCAGTTGTTTTTTTTTTTACTTTATGCCATTAATTGTTATTAAGCCATTTCTTTGGTTTTAAGAAACAAAAATGTAGTTTTTTCTCTACACTGAAAATAAAAACTGAATACTTTATGCTTTAAAAGCAAACCAAATTTTTGTTAGGAACGCTCTATGGTTTTTCCGAATAACAGCGCAAGTCAACTTACGTTGGCTTTGAGCTGTTTATGCTAAATAGCAATATTTCATACGCTCTTTCTATGAGAGTAAAAATTTTCGGAATATCATGGAGTAGTCTCTATCTTTTTTTTTTTTTTGTTTAACGACTCAACTTCTGTATTGGTTTCATAACTTTTCAGCAATAACGACTTAAGTATTCGTGTGTGATGGATTATTTAAACACACTAGCAGATTTGCCCTGTGAATTTATTTTAAATCTTTTTTTTTATTTCTCATATATCCATTGATTTTCATAAACTAAAGCTTATTTTATTTGAAGTAAACGTAGCTTTATGATCAGTTAATAAAAATGGAAATTTTTTTGCTATTTTCTCGTTTTCAATTTAATCTTTTGATTTAATTATTTATATTTTAGAAAGAAATTCTAAAGCATGTAATAATTGAACATTCAAAGAAAAAATTGGCTGTACGGAAAGTTGAACTCACACCAGATGCTTCGAGACCACCACGGTCTTTTCATCAGAGTGCTCTTCCATCCAGACGACTCTGCCAGCGAAGGCAGCAACAACTAACAAGCGAAAATCCTATTTACTTTTTTTTACCAATTTATAGATGAGTCTGTGTGTGTCTGTACGAGTCCACGTACAGACCAAACGGATGGTTGAAAGGTAACTTGATCGAGAGTATTCTTAGCTATGTTTGAAGAAAATCGGTTCAGACGTTTAGAAGATATCACATCTTTTCTAGATGTATCCTGTTGAATCTGTGTGTCCTTGACACAGTAGCTTCCAATACCCTGTCTATAGATTTCGAAGGAAATTGTTCATTCTTACAATTTCATTTAAAACAAAAACAAATTAAAACTTTTTGTTTTTCTTTCAATTGCAACTGTAAGAAAGAAAGGATTCCTTTGACATCAATAAACAGGCAGTAAAATGCCCATACAACTTTTTTTGTACAAAATAAAAATGAAAACGGTTCAATATTATACGGAAATTTCATAAAAACTCCATGGAATTGAAGTCATACCATTTCTCCTAATCCTTCTACGAGACAAATTAATGCTTCATTCGAAAAGAAGATGAAAAATGAACTTAGTAAGAGTGTCGTTTAATCACTATAACAGAACAAAGTGGAATACTCTGTATAAGTATCAATGTTTGCAGTTCTATAATCGTTTCCTAAAGTAAATAATTCAATATTAAACGAACTTTGAGTAATTTTCCGCAGAATTAGTGAAAAATTTTTAGAAAGTGTAGTAGAAATTTTAAGCTCATAGCAGCTGTAAGAACCTAGAGTTAACACTACTTAAATTTATTATAAGTTGATGCTATTATTTAAACCCTGAAAAAGATGTTTTAAGAGAAATAAAATGAAAAATCAGAGACATTTCGACAGACTGGTGCTCAGGGTATGTATAATTCGGCGCAGCTGAGTATAGTAGTGTAACTTGATTGTACTTAACGATAAGAATCCTCCTCTATAAATGATTTGGAGGCCTTAAAATAAAATTTTGAGCTAATTGCAATAATAGTCGTCAATTAGTCTTTATAGGATCTCTTACTGTGTAATAACAATAAAATATATTTGCTTGAAATTCACTTAAAAATTCTTAAAAGTTTATTTTAGAATTGCTTTTATATTAACTTTTATTTAAAAAGAATGCTCACATTAATAAAATAATTGAAATTTCATCAATTTTCATTTAATAAATCTACTTAATTTAAAAAATTAACGCGATTTTTTCATTCCCGTTTCCCGGGAAGTGCAAAAGTCCGGGAAATCTCAAATCCTAATAATACATTATAGCATTATCTAAAAGCTCCTTTAATAACATTAGAAGTCTAAAGCCAGCATACAATATATACAGTGGTGGAAGAAATAGTGGGGACAATTTCTTTATTCACAATAACATCTCATACATTTTTTTTGAGCTAAAATTTCCCAATCACCACACTCGAATCCCATAGAGCACCTGTGTGAAGCTACAAAAAAAAATAAAGTTGGAGTGTAAAGGCTTACAAATAATCAGGTTATGTGGGAAACAATTCAGTAAGGTTAGTACTCCAATTCTCCGGATAGCTGCACCAATCCTGTGAGTTCAAATATGGAAATAATATTAGGGTTCTGTAATATATAAAATGTCCCTACTTTTTTTTCAGGTATATATTTTTGAATTACATTAATTTCCGAATGCAGCAGGACTGTAATTATTTTTTAAATATTTTTTACATGGACAAATTGAGTGCCTTTCATTTGATATGTATATTTAATTTTGTTTATGCAAAAGCATATAGATATTTAAAAAAATTCTGAAAAATTTATTTGTCCCTATTATTTCCACTACTGACACAAAACAAGTCACGTGACCGGTCCCCAGGTGGTAGGGACCAGTCCGAGTTCTAACACTTCCTATGAAGCGGACCAGCCACGTTTACGTGGGGATGGCCTAGGATGGGGTTAATTGATACTATGTATGCACCTTGTAACTTGTCTCTGAACTATCTTATGGAGTCCTTGTCTTTATCTTTTGTCCTGAACCAATACCATCGTATAATTGTTTGCAATACAACATTAATCAGAATTTTAAGTTTTTATTTGAGATACCCTTTTTCGCATGGTATACTTTCTAGTTATAACTTAAAGAAGTCACGACTTGCCTACAATTTTGTAAATTATTCAAGTCACCTAACAAAACGAACTAACAGCTTTTCTTTAGCAGTTAGATGACATTTATTTTAGTTAACATTTAATAATATTAAAACCACCAATACGTTTATGCTCTTTGATCGATAATTTTGCCAAAATGGTGCAAAAAGAAAAACAAAGAAAACCGTAGAAAACGTCACGTTTTAGTTACTGCTTATAAAATTGTTAATAAGCTGGAACACCCTAATTAAAATAAGAACATACTTACGTGCACATACTATAGATGATTTGTTTAATGGCTTTTCTACGTGAGTATTTATTTATTTATCTATATCCCAGCAAGCACAAAGTTAAATGTTTTGAAACGTGTTCAATTTTATAATGAAAATAAACGAAGGATGACTACAGAATTGAGCCCGTAAAGTATTTCGTTAAATAATTTCCATTGCAGTAATGCGGTTTTATTACAACATCAAAAGTAAAGAATAAAAACGTTTACTAGAAATTGCAATTTCCGTGATGTTGGCAAATTTTTGTGAATTTTGCTATTATTTACAGGTTTAGTAATTTCTTTAATAAATTTAGCAATTTTTCGCTAATTAGCGTTTTTTTGCGTTCTTTTCGAATGTTTATATTTTTAACGATTTTGGCGATTTCTAATAAAATTTAGGGCTTGTTTCCGATTTTCAACTCTTCTCGAATTTTTGCAAACTTTGTGATTAAAGTGACCTTTTGGATCTTTTCAGCTTCGTTACAGTTTCGCCGATTTTTAAATTATATTAGACTTTGTTATCATGCTGCTATTTGCAAGTTATTGCAAATTTCCGCGAATTTTACCGAATTTTTTGCATTCCTCACAGTGTTTGCAGTTTTTTAATTAAAATTATTGCTTGTTTAATTTTTCCAAATTTTTTTGGCTTTCTTACATTTTTATGGACTTTTAATCAATATTTCGCTTTGTAATCTTTAAAATTTTTGCAAATTAATTGAATTATGAATTTTTAGTCGAATTGTGGGGTTTTTATCCAAAGTTATTTAACTAATTTGGCTTAAGTTCCTTTTCAATTTAATCTTTCGATCAAATTATTTATTATTTAAGAAAGAAATTGTATGATTGATTAAAAAATATTAAATAGTGTAGTTTTTTATTTTTTCTACAATTGTCATTCTCTAAAAAACATCAATTGAGAGATTTTTATTAAAAATTAGAAAAAAAATTTCCCTTGCATAGGCCAGTTTTACATGGAAACATATCAGTTTAGCGGCGAATCATAAAAAGGGTCTTCGTAATTCCGTTTCAGTTTCTGTTTTATGTCGCAACGCTCCCAACTGAAACGAAAATGATTCAGGAATGAGACGACGGTGATGAACAACAACTACGTCTTTCAGTTTTCGTTTTCGTCGCCGATTTCGTTGCCTGCGGAAACGCACCTTTAGTTCAAACCCTGCTGGTGCCAATCTACAAAATATCAACAAAATAAAAGAAACCACAATGAAATCAATTAACTTCATTTTAAATGAAATTTATTTGCTGGAGTTTAAGCATTGTCTATATGCAGCATTTCATTGGTGCTTTACAAAATCGTCAGCAGACGATCCAGCAAATAAATTTCATTTAAAATAAATATATGACAATATGGCAAATAATAAATTTCTTAAAGGTTCAATTAACTTCATTTATGCTTCGCATTCTTTTGCATTTGAAAAATAGTTTTGAATTCAAAACTTTTTCATTTAGAGATTATACTTTTGAGTTTGCTGGGTAGATGATGTACTTTGCTGAAATATATGTGTTTTCCAACAGCCATTTGCCAAATGAATTTGTATTGCTTTTTGTAATTAATTGTGCACTTATGTGCATTATTGTGGTTTTTTGCCCCAATGATGTTGACCATGATTACAATGCGAATAATTTTGGGTATTGGTATGCGTATGTATACATTTCCCTACAAACAATTGGAAGATATCCCCTTAGGCAATAGTTTAGCCATATCTCAAAATTTTCATTTAGAAGAAAATAATCAAAGTATTATGTTTATTTTCTTTTTTTTAATAATGTTTGAGAACATTTTATTTCAACAATTTCGATTATTGCCGCAATAGTATTTTTCATTCAGGCAATACGTTTGGCAATAGATATGGTGCATGGTTGTGTTTGCTGGGTTGTGTATACATACATAACTATATACATACATATGAATGTGTATGAATTCTCAATTTTCTTTAAGCATACCTTTGTTGATGAATTTTTGGCTAAATAGTTGAAATGGTAAAAATATTTCAGTTTTAAATTAAAGATCAATTTCAAATATATAAGTGCTAACTAGCCGCCATATTCATAAAAGTTTATTGAAGTTAATGTTGGCTTACCGTACGAATTTTGTATGGGAAAACCGGTTTTACCGGTTTAAAAGAAATAGTAAGGGCACTACTTTACAACAACTGTTACTCCAACTGGGTTATAACTGTATACAAATGAACTAGTTGTGCTCCTATGACAACCTGATGTTAAAATCGATAGTTCGATATATGAAAAAAAGACAGACAGGCAACTAGTCTGAGGTAAAAAGCAACTAGTATATTTCTAAACACATACTAGTCATTTTGTCTGCAGGGATTAGCTGAAATTGCAATTGAAAATATATAAATACATATTTAAAATCAGTGGTGTAGTGGTTAGTACGTTAGACCGTTAAACGAGAGGTCACATGTTCAATTTCACCCAAGACCATGCGTGTGTTTTTTTTTTAATTTGTAATGTTAAATGCATAAAATTGAGTCAGTTTATGTTTACTTTGTGCAGCTAATTTACACGCCATGCGCTGGCCGAGTGGTTGGTACGTTGGATTCAAACCTGTACGAGCTTTGTTCGATTCCCAGTAGAAGTTAACATAACAAACAGTGAAGCTTGTTAACTTTTTTAAATTTAAAGCTGAATAAGCTTTTTGTTAAACTTAAATGAAAAATAAGTAGATACACTTCCATCGTCAGTGCTCACGTGTATTATGCTTTCACCACTTTTCAGGTGGCTCTCTTGAATGTGATTTCAATTCTTACATATACAACTTTTTCGTGAAAATTGAATACGAGAATTAAATCACTTTTAAGTTGACATTAAATGCACTTTACCAGTGTTGCCATCACATTCAACAGAGCCACCTGAAAAGTGGTGAAAGCATAATACACGTGAGCACTGACCATGGAAGTGTAGCAGCTTCCGAAAGTGGCGCTACTCTGTTCTGCTGTGGACGTTGAAAAATTAAGTTGATGTTAAGTTTTCCCTTGTTCCTTGGAATATTAATTATGCCCAATTCTTTCTGCATATTACGTTACGAACCTTAGCCTAATAATCAATTTAGATTCAGAAAGCAAATAAGTTCGAAATAATCATATCAATGAAAAATAAGTAGACCGGTTTTTAATTGAGTTTTAATTCATTTTATATTGCAATTTCAGTTAATTCAAAGTACAGAATATTTTGAGTGCAACGAAAACCCAAATTAAGGGTTTAGTTGAGAGCCCTTAAGAAGCATTGGGTAGTTAAAAAAATAAATAGGAGTCGCCGGCATATTTTATTATATTCTACAATTTCTCAAATTTTAAAATTTATAAATCTAAGGCTGTTAAAATATTTTATTTAAATAAAAATTCAATGTATTTAAATATAAGGTTTTTCATTACAGTAATTTATGCATTAATATTACATTCATGTAAAATAAATTTTCATTTTGAATGTTCATTTTAAGTTAAAACAAATTTTGGCTTTGTTTTACTACAGGCTTGAAAATACAATTAAAATAAAATTTTTAATGTAATATAAATGCAAATTATAATTGCTCGAGGAGAAAATACTCTGGCAATTAAAATATGTAATTCAGTTTATATAAAATCATAATTATTAATGCTCTACTTGTCAATTACTTGAACTAAATTATTTTTTTCATGAGTGTTTAATTAAGATAATAAATAATGACATGATGGGGGAAGAGTACAAGGATTTTCAAATGACAAATCTTCTAAAGAAATTCAAATGGAAGACCTTATGGTGTCAAGAAAACAAACAAATGGTCGCTAGATATAAAAATGAAAAACTCAGTATGCAGTTTCTCTAGAAGGAAGAGAACTTGTCACAAGACAAATCGCCAATCCCAAGGACTAGCAACTGGTTATTTCTTTGTGGAATTTTATAAGAGTTCATAAACTTATCTTTAATGATTTTGATTTTAATATGTATATTAGGATGGCCCTATATTTTTAAAAAAAGCTCTGATTCTACTTCTCAACCTCCAATAGTCTTAAAACTAATGTGTACCGATTGAAAAATGTTTAGAGGGTCTCAAAGCGGCTGAAGTCTTAAAAAATATAAATTTTTGTTACAATTTTTTTATCGTGTTCATTGTGTTCAACCATATGTATGTAACTAACTTTATCTCCAATTTTTTAACATTTTTTTCAATCTACACGGACTTTTATCTTTGCAAAATGCTCAAAATCACAATCACCAATAATAAAGTTATGATATAAAATATCCGCATATTTTGGTGCTTTATTCATTTAAATGGAGCAAGCCATTCTCGAGTCATGGTGAAATAAAATAGCGTAGCCGCTCTGTTTCGGGTGCAATAAAAAAATCTATGCCTAATAGAAAAAAACTGAAAACTAATTTTTGAACTTAGCGCACTAAACTTTATAATATAACGCATATTTGTATATGCCTTCGACTGACAACTGAAATAGGAGTATCGTTTATTTGTGGATCGATAGGAACTAATATCGAAAAGCCTATTAGAAAATGTCCTGGGGTGATTGCTGATAGTTCAGAAGGATCTTCAAAGAGAGAGAGAGAGAGAGAGAGAGAGAGAGACGAAATCGGTGTAGAGTTCAGACAATCTTCAATTCGTGAAAATAACGTTAAAAATTCTTCAAAGGTAAACCTTAAGAGTCCAATGAATCGACAGAAGTTTAATTTTAAGCTGTTCATACCGCCTTAGCATAGTTCGGTCATAAATTAAATTCCGAAGACCATTTTTTCCATAGTCGCTACTCAATTAATTTGAAAAAAATCCTTCGCCAATATTCGGGAAGCACCGACAAAGATTTTGCCATTGTCGGAATGTAAATTCAATGGGAATTCCCGACGAGATACAAAGCGACTGAATGCAGCGAGGGAAGCTGCGGTTAATAAGTCCGTAGTTTTACCAAGTTTATGGCATTTTTAGAGAAGCTTACACCCAGAAAAAAGATTGGTTGGCAAATGATTAGGCTGATAAAATATTAGTTGAATAAACAATATTTCAACTCACGCTATCAATTTTCTATGAATCCCAAAAACAATCCATGTTCATTACAATCATGCTCATCATGTTCGTTACTTAGTCATGACAAAATCATACGATCGATTGATCTAACCAATTAAAGAATTGTCAGAATCATACATTTATTACAATTATGCTCTTATTGTAATAAATGTATGATTCGGACAATTCTTTAATTGGTTAGATCAGCCGATCGTATGATTTTGTCATGACTAAGTAACAAATATGATGAGAACAACCGAATAAAATATTATGAATTAATTTTTAGTACCAATTATTGGTATTTGCAACAACAAAAAATTTTCTTTCTAAATATACATTACTTTTTATCGGTTGTTGCAACTAACTAGTGGTTAATTTTATTATCATTGATACACCTAACCGATTAAACGGTTTGCATTAGCAATTATTTATTATTGTAAAATATACTTTTTTCAATAAGAATTCTATGATAGTTGGTGCAACTGCCAAAATTCGATTGGCAACAAATGCGGTTGTCTCAAAGAATCTGTTTTCTCGGGGTACATAGAGAAAACAGAAAACAGCATTCGTTGAGACTAGAGATGGGCGCGTGTCGAGTTAACACGAAGTGTTCGTGACAGAAAATCTGATTTCGTGCGTGCTCGGGTCGTGTCGTGTTGAGAAAACTTGACACGAAAAGATTTTAAGATTAAAATATGTATAAACGTAGAATATTGCCGCACAAGACTATTGAGCGAAAATCTTGATAAGTTACTGTTTTTCAACAGAAATATGTAAATAAATATACAACTAGAACATGAAACGTTAAAATAGAAGAAAAATATGTCTTTGAATATAAAAAAAATTTTTGTTTTTGGATTTGATTTCGTGCGTGTTGTGTCGTGCTCGTGCTATGAAAATTTTTGGCGTGCGTGTTTCGTACGTGTTGGACATCCGGGATTCGTGTTCGGGTCGTGTCGCGTTGGAAAATTTCGACAGGCGCCCATCTCTAGTTGAGACAGCCGAATTTGTTGCCAATCGAATTTTGGCATTTGCACCAACTGTCACAGAATTCTAATTCTTTTTTTTTAAGATTTGTTTCAACGTTTGGGTTTCACAATTAAGGAATGTGAACAACCTTGTGTCCGAGGAGATCAAGACCGCTAAAACAGAAGAGTTCTTATTGAAAAAGAAGTTATTTGACAATAATAAATAATCACCAATGCGAACCGTTTAATCGGTAAGGTTCATCAATGATAATAAAATTAACCACTAGTTAGGTGCAACAACCGATAAAAAGTAAAGTAAATTTAGAAAGAAATGTTTTTTAGTTGCAAATATCAAACTGAAATCCAATTCATTATATATTATTTTATGGTCATCATATTCGTTACTTAGTCATGACAAAAGCATATACTCAAAATAAAATATTGGTAAATCTAACCAATTTATTGAGCCAACCCATAAAATACAGTAAAAATCAACCAATAGAATTGTAGTTTAATTGATAGTGTGTAAAACTACTAACCGGAAGGTCGCAGGTTCGATGCCTGCCAAGTCTTAAGCAGTAAGTGTGTTTGTTTAAAAAAATTTTGTTTGTTTGTAATTTTTTGGGCTTGAACTTAGGTTCTCATGTTTATAAACCAGACGCCTTTACCATCTCAGCTAAGTCACCTTGTTAAGTAAGGATAGCACAAAGTATACATATACATGTGGTGACTTTCTTGACTTAAATACAGTAATTTTTGTGAAATAACTATTTTCGCTGTTATTATTTTAAATTGGTAACTTTAACCATTAAAGTTGGTAATTTTAACCACAAAAATTTTTCAAAATTAAATAACAAATTTTAACCATCAAAAATAATTTTATTTTTAAAACGTCGTTTTTCCCAAATTTATATTTTACAATTCAGTAAAATGTAATATCTAGGTCTTGAACTTAGGTTCTCATGTTTATAAACCGGACGACTTTACCATCTCAGCTAAGTCACCTTGTTAAGTAAGGATAGCACAAAGTAGTTATAGACATGAAATGACTTACAACTTTAAATAGTTATTTTAGCCAATAAAAATTGGTATTTCATAAAAATTGCAACAACAATTTACATTAACAGTTGGTTAACTATTTATATTGGTTAGATTTAGCTATCATTTTATTTTGAGTGTACGATTGTTTGATCTAATCAATTTATGAATTGTCAGAATCATATCTTTATCACACTTATGCTCCTATGCGTGAGTTGAAATATAGTCTATACAAATAATATTTTATCGGCTTAATCATTTTCCAACCAGTCCTTTTTTTTTTGAGTGTACAAATATGCAGATATATCAGATGGAAGTGTCTCCATCAATTGCTTCACATATTTCTTTTTGTATACAATGTAGGGTATTCATTCGGTTTACCGGTAAATTACTACCCGATTAACTGACCGTGTAATTTAAAATTGGCTATTTTCGATTAACGATTAACATCACTTTTCACAATGTATGATTGAAAGCTAACGTCGACTTTAACGGCAAGTTTTGTATGCCAAACTTCCCGTTGAAGTCCACGTTACCTCTAAATAGTACATTGTGAAAAGCGCCGTAAGCCGGTTATTTTCAGTCGATTAACTGATTAACCGACGTAACAAATTTTGTCATATTTTTTAGTATTAAAACGTATTTTTTGTATGTTTATTTATTTATTTCGTTTCATATACAAAAGGTGTGTGTTTAGAAATAATTTTTCATTTCATCATTTCATTTTAACTTAACACTGCGGTAAATGGAACTGACACAAAACAAGTCACGTGTCCGTGTCCAAGTTCTAACACTTCCTATGAACCGGACAAGCCACTTTTATATGGAGATGGCCTAGGATGGGGTTAATTGATACTTTGTATGCAACTTGTAACTTGTCTCTGAACTATCTTATGGAATCCTAATCGGTGTAGAATAATATAGATTATATAAATTTTATTCCAAAATTCAGCTGTAATTATCGTTTAATTTATTTTTTTATTGTTACAAATCCAAGTAGAAATTGTATTTTATTTTTAAACGGTGTCCTTGATAGGATTAGAACCGACAACCTCCGGCATGACAGGCTAGTACACTAACCACTCGACCACAGGGAAACTTAGGTTTCAATGCTATAAATTCCACTTAAGCTGGAGTTAATATCTGAATATAATTACGGATCAGGTTCCTGAGTGGCAATTAATATTATATAGAGACTATATGATAGGCCTTAGATCCATGTGCATCGAATTTGCTCAGTGCCGTTTCTACAATATTAGCCGGAGTACCAACTAAATTTACTGAAAATGGTTAATATGTGACCATTTACACAATATGTCTTTTTTCACCATTCACTACTCCTTATTATTGTCACCAAATTTTCCGCAGGGAAGTTAAACATTAAAATTGTTGGAGAGAGAGAGGAGATACTCTGCTACTCTAATTGAATATGAGGAAACTATTAAGTTGCCAACCAACCCTTTAATTAAAAATCTAAGGATTAGATTTAATGAGAGGAGAATTCAATTAGTTTATACCTCCACTCCGGAGTATTTCCTTCTAGCAACAGTGTTTTAAAACACAGTACAAAAACGGAAACTAAGAAATGCGGAAATAACTTTTTTTGCTGAATGTTCGGTGCTGAGCTCTGTCAGCGTATGTCAGATGATCAGAAGAAACTATTGATAAATAATAATACAAGAAATCTTTTAACATAATTAACCGAAACAATTCGAAGTGCTAAGAAGTTGAAAAATTAAAACAGGGCATATTGGAAGAAATCTAGGAAAAGTACTGAGTAACTGGTTACTCTGTGTTATGGACTGCCTTCGATTTCTTCAAGATGTACGATAAGGGAAGGATTTTTGCAAGACAAGTTTTATTAAAACTAAAGAAAAGAATCGCTTAGATCCTAAACATTTAAACAAAATTATTTTTCTGAAAAAGTTTTTAGAAGATCTCTTCAAACTATAGAAATAAAAATAATCTCTCAAACTTGTTAATATTTTAATTAATACATATTTAAGATTCCTTTTTTTTTTGCTTGATTTAGTTTTAGAATTGTCATGCTTGTTACGTTATTTTTTTTTTACTAATAACCTCAAAATAAATAATTTTTTGCATTTTTGGTTGTTGAAATTACTGGATTTAAGAAAAAACTTTATTAATCGGTTGACCGATTAACACCGAAATTAACCGATTACACTAGTTCACAAATTTTCGACTTTTTGCGATCACCTCAAAAATTAAATGTTTTCTAAGGTAATTTGGGGTCACTGAACACGAATATGACATTCATATATTTCTCTTAAGAACCGTTTTCGAGATATTCGCAAAAAACGTGTTTTTTGCAGGTTATAAGGCTATTTCCAAAAATCAGGAGTACTGTTTACTTGATTGAATTGAGCAAATTTAGCATTGTTGCATAGATATGCTTTTGATCTTTCAATCCATATTCAAAATGTGTTAATCGGATCAAAATTCAATGAGTTACAGGTCTTTAGATTTGAAAAAACTTTGTCTTTTACAAAAATTTACTATTTTAAGACGCTCCAGTAAGGCAAAATAAATTTAAAGAAAAATTTGTTCCAAATATAGCAAGCTTAAAATTAGTTACATCGGACCAAATATGAGAAAGTTACAACATATTTAGTGAACACATCAAAATTTTAATTTTCATTCGTTGGTCCTCAGCTCAGTACGAGCTTTTGCTTCCATTCCATTACTTTTACTCGTTTGAAAAAGAAAGGTCGACATATCGCATATCAAAGTTACCAAAATTATGTGTAGTTTTCAGCACTGTATTCAGATTTTTATAATTAAAATTTTTATGAAAGACTTACGGCAAAACAAGTGGAAAAATGGTGCTATGTGGTGTTTTGTGCATATTAAATTTTTTCTTAATGCTATAAAATCGTTCATTATTGATATTTTCCAATGAAATTTTGCAGTTATATAGGAATTTATGTGAAAGCTATGATTTGTTTCTCATAATCATTAGAATTCCTACGAAACTTCCAATAATTCTAAAAAATAGGTAGATTTCAAAAGGGTGCATACCCACCAAAAATTGTAAATTCGATTAAGTTGTTTTTCTAAAATCATGTCTCTAAAGACACCTTTTCGACATGTATATAATAATTATTTGATCCTTGAGAAAAAAATTTATAGGAAAAACAATTATGGTGCTTTTTTGGGCAAAAATTTTCAAAAATTTAAAATATTCAATTTTCAAATTAAAGATTGTATATTTTCCTACTCTGAAAGAATACTTCCATCAATTATTTTTTTAACTATTCCAAATTATGTCATGTAAGTAACAAAGAAATAATTGTGAAAATCGGTTGTTATTTGCATCCGACATCTTAAAAATACTGGACCAAGGATTTGAAAATTTTTGAAATTTTAATATTAAAATGAGTGTACTTCACTAACTATACAAGATATTTGTTTAACCAAAGACTTTATTAGAACCTTGCAAGGTATATAAGGACACAAAAAAGTTTTGGAATCGAATGAGAAACAGACAAGTGTGGAAAAATTTTATATGACCGAAGTGCACTACTTTGCACTTCATACCTCTGAACCTGAGAAATACGGGAAGCTCATCTTCCTAAATTAAATAAAAACACTCCTTTGATATCTCCATGTAAAATTTTATATTGATCGGACTAGAGTTCGAAATGGTTGATATATTTCCAAAATATTTAATTCTGCCCCACTGGCATTTTTCTTATACTCATACTCCATAAGAAAAAATTTTTTTTTTATTAAAATTCAAAATCGGATGTTTTCACTAAATCATTGTAACTTTCTAAATTTTTGCCCGATGTTAACAATTATACTTTTCGTACGTTGGGAACAAAATTTTATTTAAGATATGGGTCAAAACAAAAATTAAAAAAATTTTTTTTTTGCTTTAATGGAGCATTTCAAAATGGTGAATTTTGAAAAAACGCAAAAATTTGGATTTTTTCAAATGTAAAGGCTTGTAATTCAGTGAATTTTTATCTGATCAACACAGTATAAATATGAACTGAAAGAGGAAAAACATATCTATGCAACAATGCCAAACTTGCTCAATTCAAGTAAACAGTACTCAAGATTTTTGGAAATATCTTTACAAACTGCAAAAAATCTAGTTTTTCGCGAATATCTCGAAAACGGTTCTTAAGAAAAATAAATTAATGCCATATTCGTGTTCAGCAGCCCCAATTTAGCTTAAAAAACATCTCATTTTTGAGGTGCATTTTTTTGTGAACCAGTGTTATTAACCGATTAAGCCAAAATCTCTATTAATTAATCGAGCGATTTAATGAATACCCCAGTGAATAGCCTAGTCTGATCCCAATGCAACGTTCTTTCAAAATATTTAAGTGCAAACATACATTTTTCTGCAAGGCTTAAATATTTCAATAATGGGCGAACGAAACCAATTTTTTATCCTTCTCTGAAATTTTCTTGTTTGAGTTGGTAATTTTTTTTTCTCATTTATCTAAATTTTTAGCATTAAAATGATAAATTTCTCTAGATTACTCATTAAATATAACAAGTCATAAACATTATCATTTTTTCTTACCATTTAACTTAAACAATCCTAAGATAATACGAGTAATATAAAGTAAAGAATTCATTATATATTTTTGTCCTTGATACATATAAATCCTTTAATGCAATCAATCAACGCAGTAAAATGTCATCAGTGCCATTAATCAAAATGAATAACATTTCTGTGGATTGCAGACGAAAATTTTCTATATGAGAGTAATAAGATATAAAAATGTTGAAAGCATTAAAAAAAATCAAAAGGATGTGATTGATTATGAAATATTTATTTTCTGCTGCTTTGGTAAGAAATCGTCAGCTCTAAACTGTTAAATATAAAGAACGCAATCTTTACACCCAAGAATAAATGTATCCCAAATAAAATTATGCATAAATATTTCATAAATGAAAAGGCACATAATGCACACTAATACAAACACATACCTTGTCGTTGTAGGTTGCTCTTATCCTCAGAAATACTTATGAACCACAATGATACTTTTTTTGTTTTTGCTGTTGTTTTTGATATCTAGCAGCTGTGATACTGCGTAAATAAATTTAATTTTTACTCAGAAATATGTATAAAGAAAAATGCTGAATATTTTTAATATGTATTTGAACGAAAAAAGTTTTTGCAGTATAATTCTATTACAGACACCCTGTTCTAGAGTTGAGGGCTTAGTGATAGAAAAAAACCCCTTAAAAAATGTCACAGACACATACACACAAAATAACAATTTCAATTCAATTACTTGAACTTTTTTCAAAATGATTTAAAGGGATGCTGATTTTATTTTTTTCTTTAAAGAATTATCAAATTTTCACTTCTTTTTTAATTCCATAAATAAATTTTATTTCAAAATACTATAAATTTGGTAATCTTTAAGAAATCTTTAGTGATTTAAATTTTTAAGTTTTTTTCCCAAATTCTTTTCTCTTGTTAAAATTTATTTTTTACAAATTATTACTTAGAATTTCTTTAAAACACTTTGAAACGTTACGAACTTAATTAATATAAACTTAACACGTCGCACGTTCAAGATGAACTGAATTTGAAATCTAATATGGCTGTACAAGATAGACCATGAACACCAGCCAGCACAAGTAGTATCTTCCGGTAAGTCCTTTTTTTGTGGCTTGTTCTAAATGCAAAAAGCTCTAACTAACCCCTGTTAAGCATCTCTCTCTCTCCCTCTCTCTCTTTCTCTATCATATTTTATACTCGCCAATTGTTTTCTGATTTATATGGGGGTGCAATGCTCATGCGTTGTCAGCAGCTAAAGTAAAGAATTTAACAAGTCTCCACTTTACAGTTGTTTAAATTTATTTTATTCTCTTTTAGCCGCACAGGATATTTGTTAAATTTACTTTAAAGCGTAGTATGCAGTTCTCACTGAAATTCAGGTTTGGAGTTTTGCATTTATTTCTACACGGAAAAATAATCGTGTAGAATTCTATACAGAATTTTGTTTGCATACACACAAATTTATATATTTTTTAATTTACAACACACAAAAACACTAAAAACTAATTACAATGTACGAAAAACTAGAAATGTCAAAAATTACGTGACCAAACAATTGTCTGGACATTATTTTTTGTTTCAGTTGACGGAAAAAATTCTCCACTTATTGTTATAGCAAGCCTGTAATAGACAATAAATGCCAAAATTCCGTGTACTTTTCTTTTGGAACTGCGTACTGGTAAATGGAAATTTCTTTAAGAAATTTACCAACCTGAATTTCAGTTTGTTTTTTTACACATACTTCTTATGGCAGCCTGAATTTCATTCAGAGCTGCATACTACGCTTAAAATGCTAACAATTGCATACAATTTTCCCTTTGGTTGCTATAGAGAGTTATTTGCTTTACTTTTTATTCCTCAACAAAGTTAAGCTTTTACTCACTTGGTTGTTGCGGTTTTGATTTTCAAAGTTTTTCAAATGCTAGCAAAGGAAACCCAACATTATAGGGAAATTATTTAAAGATTATCACATCAATTTATATTCTAAACATGTTTTCATAGACACTAGACAATCTCTTTATACAAGAGCCTTCCTTATATCCTTCAACATAACAATCTACTCAAACAACAACTCACATAAAGTTACTAATACATGTACAATAAATGTACACATATAATACAAGTGTTTTATATTCACTGTTACTTCCACTCGTGTGTACGTGTTCAAAATATTATACCAGGGTATTTGTCTCTATAAGCCACTGATACGCCAGTTTAAGCGACTGTTCGCTTAGGTAAAATGTAAAAGTGTGTGTGTTATATTAAACCATTGTTATTATACATGTTTGAAACGTTATTGTCAATAATTTTTTTTAAATCTAAGCAGAGTTTGGAGCAGTAGAGCCATTTCGTTGTCCTATTTTATGAATGATTTCTAACCTTTAAAATATTTTTACGGTTTTTAGGGTTGCGTACACAAAAAGTGTAAAGGAATCCTATTGTTTTCGCTACGCGTCCGTTTGTCTGTCTGTCTGTCTGTCTGTCTGTCTGTCTGTCACAGGCTGTTTTCTCGGGAGCTACGGACCTGAAATAATAATATGTAAAACTACAACAACAAATATGTATATGACACTTCAAAATTAAAGGGTATTCTAAAGCGAGCAATGAAACTTTCATGCAAATTAAATTTGATTTTAAGCGCTTAACAAATGCACCTAAAAATGAAAAATATGCGCAAAATATTCATTTACCTACGAATAAAGTACCAAAACTAAAATAATATGAACTTTTTTTTTTAATTTTTTATTATTATTAGAGAAAAAAAACATAATATAAGCATAATTGCGTCTATAATTTAATGCAACCGAACGTTAGTTGCGTTGCCAGTCGGCAACTGAAATTTAATGGTTGCCAGAAAGGCACTAAATACCAACTGAAATTGACAGCACTTCGTTGCCAGTTGCCATATGTAGTATCATTTTCAGCAACTGCCATTCAACTGAGACTCGGTTGCCATTCATAGTCGGCATATTAATATTTTTTACAAAAATTGAGAAATATTGCCAAAAAATATGCACTTACCATCAAAATATGCAAAAGTATGCAACTACAAATCGATGCCAAACTACTTAAAATTTTATGAATCGCATAGAGAATTAGTCAATATAAAGCCCTGCTAATGTAATATATAGACACTTTATATTTTCAAAGTTAGTGTTATTTGGTGTAGTCTGTAGAATAGACTACACAAAAAATCGACAAAAAAAGAAAAAAAAAAGCACCAAAATTAAAACAACGCTAGAACGCAAAAATCAGCAAAACGAAAAAGATCGACAAAAATATAAAAAAACGCAAAAACCCGAAAAAAAGCGGCAAAACGAAAAAAATCTCTAAAACCTAAAAAATAGCTAAAAAATAAAACTATCGTCAAAATCGAAAAAAATCGTAAAAAATGGGAAAGAGCATTAAAACGAAAAAATGCCAAAACAAAATACCCCAAAAACAAAAAAATCGCCAAAACTGAAAAAGTCGCCAAAACAAAAAAAATGTCAAAACCGAAAAAGTCGCTAAAGCTGAAAACCAAAAACGTAAAAAAAACCCCAAAACCGAAAAAGCGACAAAACTGAAAAAAGCGCCAAAACTAAAATAAGCCGCTGAAACTAAAAATAACGCCAAAAAGCGAAAAAAGCGTTAAACAAAAAAAAAACCCCCAAAACCAAAAAATCGCCAATACCAAAAAATCGCCAAAACTAAAACAATCGTCAAAAAACCAAAAAATTCCAAAAACGAAAAGTCACAAAAATAAACGAATCGTCACCAGTTCAATCAACTATCACTTGGAAGTTACTGAGAAGACTTTTATCGCCAATTGCTTTGAACCACTTAGTCAGGTCAAAAATGTCTTCACATGGACACCAACCAGTTTGGATTTTCCAAAAAAGGGTACGAAAATCGCCAGCGATACCCGACACTTCCCTGGATAACTAGGGCAACACTGAAAAATTTTATAGTCCGCAGCGGCAATACTAATCATCAGCCAGAGTTTTATTTTCCTGCCGAAGTTTTTCCTTCAAAACAAAAACTTGTACACATTTAGTTCTTTATTTTCTTTACCGGTATTCGTTACCAGTATTTGCTACACGAATGTTGTCGCACGAAAAAAGTTTTGTTAAATTTCTGCTTTTATAAATTCTTGTACTGATTTTGAAAAAAAACATGTTTAAAAATTATTTTATCTTATTCGGGTTTTTTACTAAGGAATACAACAACAAAATTTCTAAATAATTTTCTTTAAAAGAAATTTGTAAATGTTTTGTGTTCTGTAGACGATAGTGTTGTGTCAGTTATGAAATCAATATACACACTCATATATTTCTTTTATTGTCAAATAAACATCAACTCTATTCGTTAATGGTTTGCTTATAGTCTAAAAGTCGACTGCAAATTTCTGCACTCATCTGTTTTTTAACGAACTGCATTTTGTAATGCTATTTTGAAGTAGTGGAATATAGTGGTGCAGTGTTGTTTGCCTCTTTAAATATGGCCGTAAATATTTTTAATTGAATTAGGAATAATTAATTTTTGGCGGTCACTTTCGGTCATGTGTTTTTTTTTTAATAAATTGTAGTTCGCGTGACGCAAATTTCCTAAAGGGAAATCTTTACACTTAAAATCAATAAGTATGAGAAATTCCTTGATGAAATGATAATTAGCTTAGCATTTAAGGTCATTAAGCTTATGTAAATTCCAATGCATAATAATTCCACGCACATGAACGCGTTGGCATTTGGGAAATGCATGGTTTGTTAATTAGCAATTATTTACATGAAAAAATAAGCTTCAAAGTTCAGTTTTATGATTTTGAATTTACAACAAAATTATCTAAATAATATTAAAAACTCGATTTAAAAAAAAATAAGTAAGGGCCTTTCTATATTAAGATAGCGGCAAGTATACATACATGCATATCACTAACTTTGAAACCCATGCCTTTTAAACTTATTTTATAACTAATGAACCGATAATAAAATCTAAATAATTTTATTGGTTACCACACAACACACAATCTGGTGACAAAGTCTTTGGCACTTTTAATATAAGTTTCTTTAAAACTTCAAATATTCTAGGAGAACATCTTCGAAAGCTTTAAGCAGTTATCAGACTAAGCAAATATTGGCGAAAAACCTGTAATGAATTATCAATCTATTGTATAATTTTCTTATACCATACAAAACACTCACTTTAAATATAAAATTTTTTACTATATTTTTTATTGAATATTTTATATTAGATTGAATAAATATTTTCCAGAAACAGTGCTCATAACTACTTACTCCCTGATGAATTTGCTTAGTTTAACTATACCTTTAGCATTAGAAATTAAATTTTGCCTCAAATATTCCCACAAACTTTCCACATATTTCATTTCCAGATAAAATATTTAACAAAATTTGATAAAAATGCTTATGGTAAATAAATGATTTGTAAAATTCATTCGATTGCTAATAATTTTGAATGAGAAAATCAACCAGATAAATTATAAATTCTTAAAGGCATGAAAGATAATTAAATTCTGTTGAAAGTCAGAAACAAACAGTTTATAGTATTTATTTAAAACACGTGCACGTTAATTAAAAAGGAAATTGAAACATTTTTGATTAGTCATATTTGTTAGGTATGATACAAAATGTTTCATGTCTTTGCTTAGATAAATATCATCCGCATCGCCATATGTGGTAAGAAATCGCTATAGCTGACAATCCTGCACACCAGCACAGTCCATTACACTATGCAACAAGAAAAATTCCGGGGAATACCACTATATATTTTTTTTTTGTTATTTTTTTTTAAATTCGGGATTTTTGAAGAGGCTGCTCCACTGATTTTTTCATAACTTATAAAGGGGTTGTCGAATTTTATTACAAAAAGCACTAAAAAATTTTAAATAAAATTACCTTTAAGGCGTTCTAACATTATTTTTTATGTACTAAATGGTTTCAGAATTATTCAGATCGCAATAATGAATAATATATATATTTTTTATGCAAAACCGATATTATTTTATTGTTTTAAAACTTTATAAGAAATCGAAAAATTGCAAAATGTTACCATTTTTATTCGTTAACCGTAAAGTCACATATACCACAAATAAAATAAGCTTTATTTCAGGAAAATCGATGGATAAATGTTGATTATATTCACATTAAAGTGAAATTCCCGGATTTTTGCAAAAAAATCTAACTTTGGAAACGTTGCTCCACCGATTTTATCATAACTTGGAAAAGAGTTATCCAATTTCCTTTAAAAAAAACCAAAAAAACTTGGAATAACATTACGTTTAGGCTATTCTAACATTATTTTATATATGTTTGCTTCTACGCTAAGAGGTACTATCGACGGCTACTTCAAAAAATCAGATATAATTTGAAAATTTACGGGAAGTATCAAACATATTTAATAATCAGGGATCGGACTTTCATACAAATGCCTGTTTTTTGTGGTGACAGATAGAGAGGTACTGGCTAATTTTCTATGCTAATCATCAAATTTTAAGTTGTTTGGTATCGATTTGTAGTTGCACATTTTTGCATATTTTGGTGGTAAGTGCATATTTTTGCATATTTTGGCAATAAGTCCATATTTTTGGAGTAATAAAACGTTTTTTAATGCATATTTCTCAATTTTTGAAAAACATACTAATACGCCAATTATGGATGGCAACTGAGCCTCAGTTCGGTTTCCGGTTGATGAAAATGATACTACTGATGGCAGCTGAGAGCTGTCAATTTCAGTTGCTAATTTGTGCCTTTCTGGCAACCATTAATTTTCAGTTACCGACTGGCAACGCAACTAAAGTTCGGTTGCATTAAATAATAATACAAATTATGTTTGTTTTATGCTTTTTTCTCTAATAATAATAAAACTTTAAAAAATATGTTCATGTTATTTTAGTTTTGGTACTTTGTTCGTAGGTAAATGCATAGTTTTGCTTATATTTTTAATTTTTAGGTGAATTTAAGAGCTTAAAATCAATTTTTATTTGCATGAAAGTCCGATCCCTGTTAATAATAAATAAAGTATACTTTTTTAACAATAAATTGCCAAACCTAAATTAGCTTACTTTAGTCACTAGTGTTACCTTCGAATATGACATACACATTGGCGATATTATTGTAAAATACGAAAAATTGCACAATTATATTACAAGTGGGTGGGTGAGCAGCTTTAGATTTTTAATAATAATTGCGTTAGAAAATCAGTGCGAATGATTAATATCGATATTAACATAATTATCATACGCAAATACAATACATAAAATTTTTTTTTATAAAAACCTTAGCATACTTTTTGGCAAAATTAAAAAATTTTTTTGCGATCAAAAAAAAAATCAAACACGTTGAGCCGTAGGAAACATTTATATAATTGTATAAAAGCGATTAATTCACCAAACATTCTCTTCCTATCAGAGATGTTAGTTCTCATTTAAATGTTGTAGCAGAACATGAAGATGATCTCTGCAAGTTTTTAAAATTTTTAATTTAATGTTATTTAAGCATGATATACAACCCTTACACTAAAAAAGTATATGCGTTAAGGGGATAGAACTAGGAATGTAACGATACGCCTTTTTGCCGATACGATATCGATACTCAAAAAGAAATATCGGCAATACCGATTCCTATACCGAAACGCATATTGAAATTTAATTGAAATTTAAATTAACAAAACTCAAGTAGGGTAATTTTTTTATTATGCAAAATTTCAGTGCAAGACATTATTAATATGTTAAATTAATATTAGCCCAGGATAAAAAATTTAAAGGAATTTTTCTAAAACTACATTTTCGTTGCTTCCAAAGAATCTATACTAAAAATATGCAAAAAATTAGTAGAACGCCAAGTATAATTGTATTTAAGTTATACAAAAATGTATAATTCCTTTAAAGTTAAATGAAATTTATTTGCTGATGGTTAATCATTGCCTGTATTCATTTCATTGGTACTTTACCAAATCGTCATTAGACTTCAACTACACTTTTGAACAATTACAAGCATCTTATCTTATGTACAGACTTTCAAAAACCATTTGAGAATTTACAAATAAACGATTTTCAAAGATAAGCATAGTAGGCTTTGAAACTTATACAAAACCCAGCAAATAATTTTTTTATGAATCTATTTTATTTTTCTACATATTTATAATTAAAAAAAATAATCGCACGGAGTGATTCCACGTAAAATGGCCTTAAGCAAGAAACATTTTTTTCTCATTTTTAATAAAAAAATCTCTCAATTGATGTTTTTTTAGAGAATGACATTTATAGCAAAGATAAAAAAATACACTATTTAATATTTTTTAATCAATTTGAGGCACTTTTATATAATCATGCAAGAAACATTTTGCTCTCCCTCCTTGTATGTTTAATATTTATTTCAAATTTTCTTTTATTCCATTTTTCATTAGCAATAAAAACCGTTTTCTCTGCAAAGAATATACTTTTTTTTTGCTTTTTATTGAATTTAAAAAAATATTCAGCTAGAGTATTTTGATGTCTATAATAGAACGGATAGCAAATAATATAATGTCTTATTATGTTCTTATGAGTTTATCTTTACGTTATTTATATTAATTAAATAAAAAAAAAGTTTTATTTCTTCGAATTTCTTAAATTTTCGTACTATGTCGCACCCGTCGGTCACACCCGTCTCATATTAAAAATAGTTTTTATACAAGAAATATAATTTTTTGTCAAACAGTAAATGCATAATACAATTAAAAACACTTTCAACAGGTATCTATACCAAAACTATTGTGTACCTTATAGTGAAAAATGTACAGAATTTTTACTGAAAGTCATAATTCTTTAAAACTAAGATTTGTAAGGTCACACCCGTCGCAGGTTTCTGACGACCATTCTGAGCAGAAATCGTGTTCTGTGAGTGTCTACCCGTTATTCAACGACTTTAACCTTAATGTCCTTGCGAGCCGTAACGTTTTTATAAGTAAAAAATTTTATATTCTTGATTTATAATAAAAAATTTATGTAAAATGGTCACACCTGTCTAAATGGAATTACTCACTGCGTCTTAAAAAAATAGATTTTTGAAATGAAATTTATTTATCAACTAACATTCTGCTAGATAAATTAACAGCTTAATTGATAGAATTCTTCTAAATTTTATATTTATTCATTTAAATTTACATGAAAACGCAGTCTTGCGTTTAAATTCACCTAAAAAGAAACAAGTTGCAAAAATAGGTAATTTGTCATCATTTTTCCTTGAGGAAAAATTGTTATAGAATGCCGAAAAACTAATTTTTTTTAACATCGCTTCCAATTTGGTGATTGGTAATCGAAAAAGACAACTTCTTGTAATGACAAGGATATATAACAATAATTAGAAATGATCAAAATTTGCAACACTTTCGCATCCTGAATTTTACATTTTTATGACTTCTTTGGAGTGTCATTTTTTGCTGGGAATAAGATTTAAAAAACAGCGAATTGAATTCAATGTAAAATAAACAAAAAATAAACTATTTTTTTACAAAATAACAGCGTAAAATATTATCAATTTTTCAAATTGATATTAATAAGATTTAAAAAATAATGCAATGAATTTAGTTCATGGTAGATAAATAATTTGTTAAAAAAAATTCAGAAAAAAATTTTTAAAGTGTCGCCGTGTCGACAGTAAAATATCGCCGATACTGATGTATCCCAATATTGCAATATTAATACTTGTATTATAGTCTGAAACGGTTTTATGCATTATGATAATCTTTCTTATAGAATTTTTCGAAACAGCCCAGCGGTAAAGAGAAGCAGTATGGAGGCCTTATAGAAGGCATCTATCTTTACACCTTTTCTTGAAAGAACAAGTGCTTCATGCTCCACTTTCATCATCAAATCTTTTTTTCACACGTTGTCATTGCTGGGAATGTCTTCCGTTTGAATCTTCAGAAAGGCCGGACAGAAGACCTTTAAATAATGCCTTCTTGATGGATTTCTAAGGAAGGTCTGTTAAATAGCAAATGGACGGAAGATTTTAAATGTCGGTAATTTTATAGCGGCTTCTTTATTTTTGACAAAAGCGATTTTTTTCGAATTATTTCCTTTCATCTAATGTAATTTTTTTATACATAAGAAGCTTATGTTCTTGTATGTATTTATTAAGAATGAATGGGACATGAATAGTTTCGCCGGAATAAGTATAAATTGAACATCTCCAACATAAATGGTATAATAGCCGCATGTATGATGTCTCTTGTACGTAAATTACAGTTTTATGTACAAATTACTTACGAAACAAGAATACGAGAATGTTTGTTATTTCTTAGGTAAATTTTTTGATGAACAAAACAAAAATTTAAAAATAAAATATGCCTTCTTCCTCCCTTCGCTCAGAATGCCTTGTCTTAGGGAAAGTTGAGGCCTTCTAAAGGAAGGTGTAAGTAGGCCTTTAAGGAGACATGAATTGAGAAGGCTTTTTTAGTTTTACGACAGGAAAGTTCAAATAAACACATCAAAACGATACCATACACACCCAGTTATTTTTTAATTTCATATAAGAAACATCTACAGATGAACATACGCACATTGCACACCCAACTTTGTGTGTGTGTGAGTGAGTGAGTGAGTGTTTAAGGGAGAGCGGTAAGTAAAATTCATATATAAAAAAAAGAATGTTAAAACAATTAAATGTGTGTTTAGTTTAGATTGCAAGTGATTAATCTTACAAACAATATTGATCGATTGCCAAGAAACATGAAAGATACAAAAGTAAAAAATAAAACAGGAAGCGAACAAGCTTTAACAATATATTTAACAATGAAATTAAGAATAAAGAAACCTATAAACGATTATAGCCATAAATACATATCGAGCACTAAAAAGAGAATTGAACAGCTTTAAGAGGGTTGTTATATAAATGATGATTTGTTTTTAAGTGTGTTTTTAGACAATCGATGTTCATTTGGGTATATTTTCCAAAATTCTTTTTATATACATAAATTTAACCTTAATTGATTAGAAAATTCTTTTCTAGACGAATATTTTCCAAAGCTGTTTTTCAATATTCTATTAAAACAATTTATCTTTTCCTGTCAGTTTTATATTTCTCCAGCTTTTGTTGACTTTAATAGAAAAAGCAATTTAATTTGAATGAAATTTATTAAAATAAAACATGTTGTTCGTTCACAAAGGAATTTTAATACTGATATTATTTTGTTTTATGCTTTAAATCTCTTTTAGAAATAGTTCTTCTTTCAATTTTATTACTACAGAAGAAGAAGTTCAATTTCTTTGAGTAACATCTGGTTCCATGAAAATTGTTATCAGTGAAATATTTTTTTTTCTATTTATTTATTATTTATCATATCTTGAATAAATATTCAAATCTTAACCCTCTGCGACTGACGTTACTTCATTATTACAATTCCACTGACGTGGTAGCACACTAGTCACTATTTCGACTGCTTACATTTTCCAAGCTCCGTTTGTAAGCCCCCCGAAAATATTTTTGATTTTAGTTTAATGTAGTAGTTTGTTATATATTGGAATTTTTTGTTGAAAGCAATACGACAAATCTTATTAAAAACAAAATTATTGGCATGGCATAAATTAGACTTAAAAAACTTACATCCATACAAAAACAAAAAAAAAACTTCATGTTTTATATTTTTGGTAAAAAGTTTAACATTAATTTTAGCTTATAAATAAGCTAATCAATATAGAGAAAAAAAGAGATAATATCAATGGTTTAATAAAAAGTTATAGCGTATTTTGTCATGCCTAACTCAATACTGACGTGGTAGACTTGTAGACACTTGTATGCTCACACCAACGCGTGCGCTCATATCAATTGCTTTCTTCGCACATGAGAACGTGAAAACACCAGAATCGATATTTGTATAATTATGGCGTAAAACAATGTTTTCTGTTTACTGGTGTCTGCTAGACTACGACGTCAGTCGCAGAGGGTTAAATCGAAAACAGCAAATTACAATGTGCAACAAAAAATATTTTTTTTTAATTAAAAGATTCCAACGGCTGATTCTGGTAGAAGGCATTAAAAAAATATACACGTGTATCGCCGTTTTGAAAGCTTTAGTACTATTCCCATTTTCTCAAGTCATATGACGGGGATGTTTGGGTAATTTGTCACTAACTTTCCTGCAGGATCTATCATGGTGCTACATGTATCTTAACGCAAATACGTTTTTAAAAGTAAAGTCATCTATTTCTTGCAAATTTTAGAGTCTTAAAAAGCCTGTTCTAGAAATTTTATCATAAAGTGAGAAAGCCTCATCCGATTATGTTAAAAAAAGCCTTTGAAAATTTTTTTTACTCTTACACAGGCCATCAGTTCAACCAGATAAATTCAAATTCAAGCACAATTTAAATCATAATGTTATTTAAAAACAGAAAATTTTAATACATTAGCAACTACATAACAATTACTAATTTTAGTTTGCTCTTTTTCTTTACTATAAATATTTTCACTTTCAAATTTCCTATAGTATGAAACCTATAAAAGTTTCCCATTTCACGCTTTGCAAGTCTTCTACACAAAGCGTTAGAAATAATTAGAAATTAATTTACCTTGTATACATTTTCCAGGAAACCAAGTCATAATACCACAATTATATTTAGCCATGCAACCGACATGCAACACTATGACTCAATGTAATATTTGACTTCAGCTGAGAAAACACAGCCACACAAACACTTGCATTTACATAAATTAAGGATATTGAATTTACACGTATCCAATGTTATTGCATTACAAATGTTTATTAGTTTCTAATGGTGATATTTAGGAGTTATTCAAAAATATACATGCACATGCATGCATACAACACACACAACACACACAACACACACAACAACTGACAACGGTGACATCAATAGAAGCGGAAACAGCTAATGGACGAAAAAGGAAACGGTATGGAAACAAAATAAATATACAGTTACTAGAAATAAAATCATATTTGCCAAATACAACATTTATACAAAAATTTCTACCACATGGATGGATGCAAACGTTTTTGTAAATTGTAAATTTTTGTCTGTTTGTTTACACAGACTGCAAAAGTCTAGCAATGAAGGCAATCATGTATCAGTTGATATGCTTGGTTGACTGCTTGGTCTATTACATTGCCATTTATGTCAACTTTTCCTGTCCGATCATCTCCTCAAAATACTACATTAAAAAATATTTTACTAAAAATTTGCAAAAAAAAAAAAAAGAAGTAGAAAAAAACTATGAAATAAAATGAAAAAATAACAACGTCGTAACACGACAGGCACCAGAGGAAGAAGAAGAAAACACATTATATGAATAGAAAAAAAAGTGACTGGCAACCATTTGATGTATGCAGCTGATATCAATTTTAGCTGCATCAAACAACCATTACGAAAACGTTTATCAAATGTCTGGATAGAATGAGTCACAGGAATAATAACAAAGCAAAAACAACAAGAATAACAACAAAAGCAGTTGCAGGACTAACAATAACAATAACATTAATAAAATTGTTCCCTTAAGGTTCACCTGGTTAAATGCTGCTTGAATTGCATGTCATGACTAAAAAGGTCTGTAAATACATGATGAAAACTCTGATGGTGGCACTAATGATGATGATAATGATCATAGGGATAATAGTAATGATGATGTTGACTGCATATAGTTTATGCCATATTTAGTGCTATTTATATAATCTATACTAAATATTTGCATATATGTATATCAGCAGGAGTGGAACGCGGTTTAAGCTTTTAGAGGGCGAAATTTCATATGAAACAAACAGTTTCTAAAAATGGTCTCAGCAATACAATATATAATAGATATTTTAATGACTGACAGGTGAATATCCCTTTTATCTGCATCTGTATCCGCGCCTGTATATCACAAAAAATTGTATTTATTTATTTATTTACTAAATGCTACAAATACAGCTACAAACTATTTATATCATAATTTAATTTAAACGAGAATAGTAACAGAGACCTTCATTCGTTATAGTGAAACAGACTAGAGTCTATGGTGGGAATCGAATCCACAACCTCCACACTGATAGGCTAGCACACTACCCACTAGCCTCTCTGTGTGTATGTATAGTATATAGTAAAATGAAATCAATTGAGCTTCTCGGTACAATTTTTGTCGGAGGCAGCATTTTTTTTTCATTAGAATTGCCGGCTAATTCCTGCAACATCCCTGGGTAAATTTGATAAGTGTATAAATATAAAAACTGAAGACATAAAATACATGAAGATTATGCTCTAAAGGTTTCGGAGGGGTGAATATTTCCCCGCTTTTCACAAAAAGCTCGAATAGCAATCAACTTTTTAACAGCGAGCTTGATTGCAACGCAAACTTTATTGACATGTAAGCCAAATGTTACAATAACTCAAATTTTTGATAGCGATATTTCTCGAACTAGTTTTTAAGGTTCCATACAGTCTGTCCGCCTGACTGTCATCACAGGCTTCTACCTCGAGAACCGTAACCCTATGAGCATACCTGATAAAATTTTATCATGACAAATGTCAAACTTTATATTGAAAAATATTCTCTTTTTTATTAGCCCATTTTCCTATATGGAATTTGAAATTTATCATGATAAAAATATATTAGGTATAGACGCATTTTAATAGAATATGGCTGCTACAACAACAAATACTAAACATTTTTCGTAAATGTCTAAATTCAATGCTAAAACTTAACGGATGGTCTAAAACGAGCTATGAAACATGTTAAAATCCTAATTTGATTTATAGACACTTGAATTATAGACACTTGTTAGTGTATTATTATACCAATTTTCTAAAAAATACTGAAATTTAAACAAAATAAAAACTAAAGGGTATTCTATCAGTTAATGTAATTATAAAAATTAGCTGTATCTTGGAAATCGTAAGAGGAAAAATCTAGAAATATGCACAGCTAGTAAAGCATATTAAAATTACGGTGTATCTTATGAACCGCAATAATTAGACACTTTAGACAAACAAAATTAATAATTAAAGGGAATCCTTTCAGTAATGTATGAATATACATATATCCCTGTTCGTTTTTGCCCTTATTTCATTTTGCCAATTTTTTCATTTTGCTTTTTCGTTTAATTTTATTTTTTTAGTTTTTAAGTTTTCTTTTCTTTATCATTTTGGTGTTTTCTTTTTGTTTTTTTGCGATTTTTCGTTTTAAAATTTTTTTTTGTTTTTGACGATTTTTTTTAGTTTTGGTGCTTTTTTCGTATTGGCGTATTTTTATTTTGTTTTAACGTTTTTTCGCTTCTTGACGATATATTTAGTTTTAGCGATTTACATTAGTTTTGGCGCCTTTTGTCAGCTTTGGCGCTTTTTGTCGGTTTTGGCGCCTTTTTCGGTTTGTGGTGATTTTTTTAGTTTTAGCGTTTTTTTTATGAAATGTTTTTTCGTTTTGGCAATTTTTTTCGGTTTTTTGAAAATTTTTTAGTTTTGGCGCTATTTTTTGTTTTGGTTTTTTCGGCTTTTGGCGATTTTTTTAGTTTCGGCGTTTTTTTTTTTTTGCTTTTTTTCGTTTTGGTGACTTTTTTCCATTTATGCAATTTTTTGGTTTTTTACGCTATTTTTAGTTTTAGCGATTTTTTATGTTTAGTGCTTTTTTCTCTTTGACGACTTTTTACGTTTTTAGTTTTCGTTTAATTTTATTTTTTTAGTTTTTAAGTTTTCTTTTCTTTTTCATTTTGGTGTTTTCTTTTTGTTTTTTTTTGCGATTTTTCGTTTTAAAATTTTTTTTTTTGTTTTTGACGATTTTTTTTAGTTTTGGTGCTTTTTTCGTATTGGCGTATTTTTATTTTGTTTTAACGTTTTTTCGCTTCTTGACGATATATTTAGTTTTAGCGATTTATATTAGTTTTGGCGCCTTTTGTCAGCTTTGGCGCTTTTTGTCGGTTTTGGCGCCTTTTTCGGTTTTTGGTGATTTTTTTAGTTTTAGCGTTTTTTTTTATGAAATGTTTTTTCGTTTTGGCAATTTTTTTCGGTTTTTTGACAATTTTTTAGTTTTGGCGCTATTTTTTGTTTTGGTTTTTTCGGCTTTTGGCGATTTTTTTAGTTTCGGCGTTTTTTTTTTGGCTTTTTTTCGTTTTGGTGACTTTTTTCCATTTATGCAATTTTTTGGTTTTTTACGCTATTTTTAGTTTTAGCGATTTTTTATGTTTAGTGCTTTTTTCTCTTTGACGACTTTTTACGTTTTTAGTTTTCTGGCAATCCTTTTAGTTTTGGTGATTTTTTTGGTTTAATAATTTTTTTAATTTTGGTGCTTTTTTCTTTAAGCGCTTTTTTATTTTGGCGATTTTTCATTTTGACATTTTTTTTAATATTAGAATTTTTTAGTTTTAGCGTTTTTTTTAAATTTTAAGATTTTATTACTTACTTTTTCCAACTTACAGCAAATTGTCTAAATTACATAGTCAGAATAACATTAACTGATAGAACACCCTTTAATTTCTATTGTTTTAAATATCGGTGTTTTTTTAAATCGGTAAAACTAAAAAAATAGCAAAAGGAAAAAATGCCAGAATGAAAAAAGCACTAAAACGAAAAAAGCACCAAAATGAAAACATCGTCAAAATTTTAAAAATCGTTAAAACGAAAAACACAATAAATACAATAAAAATGTTTACGATAAATATACTTTGCAAGGTTCCTTGATATGCACTAGAGTATTCAATCGGTTAACCCTTAATTAATTAATCGATTAATTTGAAATTGGTTAATTTCAGTTGATTAACTGATTAGCCGATTTAGCAAAATTTTATATATTTTGTATTTGTGATGTGAAATTATTTTTCATACAGATTTAACCTGAGAGAATTACTCAATTTTTGATTAATAATACAGTGCAACAGTGCAAAAAACACATGGACTTGATAATATATGTTCGATTCTACTATCAAAGGGTAGTAAAACCTTATACTCATTTTGGCGAATTCGGTGACCAATTTTCTTTTATTACCCTCCAAAGTTTCTGAAATTTAGTGGCCCCTCAAAAAAGGTTAAGGCATATACAAGTTATTTTTCCTTATTGAAAACTAAATCTAAATCGTCTTGCGGCACTGTTCTTCTTGTTAAAAAAAGGAAAAAAGTCAACTTTTTATCAAAAGTTAGGTTTATTAACGACCACTCAGCACTGAACTTTGCCCGGAGGGGTTTGATAATTATATGACAATAGAAGTAACTGTCGACAGAAATGCAGTCTAAACAATATTCTAATAGAGCTAACCGATACTATTAAAAGTGCTAAGAACTTGAAAAAAAAATGCAATTAGGACTCTAATGGCATAAGGTAAGATTTTATATCTTAAGAAAAACTAGAAAAAAGTATTGAGCAATTTAATATTCTCTTAATGGGTTGCTTTCGATCTCTCCAACTATGATAAATGAAAGGATTTTTTCGAAGCCACGTTTTATTAAATCTAAAAAAAGAATCGCTTAAATCCATTTGAACCAAATTAGTTTGATAAAATAAATATTATTTTAAACCAGCGTTGCACAAGCCCTATGCGATTGGTGTTCATTTGTTTTTGTAAAAGAACTTAGCTATAGGCTGCGTGTTTTAATACACACACAGCACTCAGCACTAGCAATACGAAATACACAAACAACTTTGTCTTATTAATTTTTTTGTCGTTCTTCACTGTCTACAGGCAAGTGCAAAGCAACAACAAATAAATATATGAAATATATATTTTTTCCTTGTATGCATTGATTTTTACAACAAAAAAATATTGAATAAAAATTAGTTTTTCTTTATATGTATTGGTGTTTGCTCTTCCATAAGAAACTTTTGGGCACCGCTGTTTTAAACTATTGAACTAACAAAAAATAACGTATGAGTAATATAATTGATAAATATTACCCATACGTACGTGACCAACTATTTTTTGTCTTTTAAACAGTAAACAACTTAATTATACCACATATTCAACAGATAAACCTTTCGCGAGAGCTTTTGGCAATAATTAAATTAACTTTATAAAAAAATTCATTTTCGTGGATAATTCGAAAGTAGTTCTTAGAAAATGCATAGTATGTATATGAATTGTAGTGACGCAAAATATAATTCTAAAACATTTCTTATGAAATTTTTATTATATGCAAAAATCGTAGGTCAGAGCATGTACTTTCTGGGGAAATAAAATCAAAGTAAACAAATATTAATATACACAGTGCACAATTCAATTCTCTTTTTTCATCGCCTGCATATATTTTAAACTATATCCATTGAATCTAAATCCATTGAAACTCCTATCAAATAATGGTAATTATACGATACCTAATGTATTCTTATGGCTTTTTGGTTTCCACTCGAAAAGCACTGTCATTCATTTTACATTCGGCACCTTCAAAAATTATAAGTAAATGAAACTTTTTTATAATTATATGTATCTTAAATCTTACCAAAGCTAATTAAATGACCACTAACTCTATTGTGCTTCTAAAATGTGAAGAAAAAGCCAAAATCCAAATAAATCGATTTTAGCCAAAATCTCTTTAATTAAAACCAATATTTTTTTTTGCTAAAACACCACTAGTCTGCTCTCCATTGTAGCATCTCGATCTATTTAAAATGTCAGAAATAAATGTTTTTCATCAAACTAATTTTGCTACTCTATAATGAATTCCAATTAAAATTTATACAAGAATGTATCATATTGTATTCAAGTTTGTGTTACATGCATATCATGCTTGCACACTTGTGTGAGTGTACGTGTGTGTAAATTTTGTCAGTCCTTGTAGTGTTTAATTAAAGGCATCCATATAAATAATTTATTTAAACATGACGCAATCTCAACTACATGCTACCAAAAACAAAAAGCTGTATCTATTTTTAAAAGAGACAATCTCAAATTTTGTTGCTTTTCATTCACATTGACGAAATTGTTGGCATGACAATCAGGAATTGTATTGACAAAAACACCTCATTTACAACAAAAAAAAAAGATAATTATAATACAAAATAGCAATGACATTACATAACCTTAAATGAACAAATAAATAAACAAAATAAAAAATTAAATCGTACAATAGTGTAGCATAAACATGTTACATTGACAACGAGGGCCAATTCTGAAGCAATTAGAAGTTATGATAAAATATTAAAATATGCTAAGATTATTAATGTTAATCTCTAAAGTTCATTTGATGTAAAAAAGATGTTTTCAAATCAATAGATACAAGTGATTTTCATTTCAAAAGGTTTTTTCGTGTCCGTTGAATGTGTATAGTATTATATTTCATAAAACAAATGCATACATATATTTAAAAATGAATTAATTTTTTTTTGTGTAAGATTGTCCAGTATATGTTAAAAACGAAGAACAAAAATAATGTTTATACGCTCTTCATACAAAATGACGTGTCCGCAGTGCATGCTTTTGATCTCCCACATTAAGAAAGTATGAAAATTTCCAACAACCATATTAAATTTAAACCGGTTATAGAATATTTGCAGTTGCTTCTTTTATTACAAACATTAATTTTTTTTTAAATAATATGTATATAGATATAATTTTTGCGCTGTTTTGTGTATTGAGCGTTAGGAATTTTTAGTAGACTTCATTACTTAGTTTAATTATTGAAATTGCATAACAAAAGTGGCACAAAAAGAAGGGTATTGCTGAGAAAAAATGGCCAACTTAAATAACAAGAAAAATGTAGAGAAAAGCGGCAAACATAAACTGCCGTTCATCTAATTAGGTTTGATATTTAAGCAATACTTTTTGACAGTTCTATTACTGGTAGTTAAAACTACTGAGTTATAGGCGATCAAATTTAAAATTTTTTTTACCAAGTGTTGTCTATTCGGAAGCCGTTTTGTACCACAAAGAATAAAACAGTCCTTGAAAAAATTTTATTGAATAGTCTATTCGATTTCAAGAACTTTAAGCAATAATGGACAAAAATCGGATAAAAACTAAAAATTCTAGAAGGAAAAAACGAAAACACTAGTATTTCAATATACTAGCAAATCCTCTATTTATTAATAGCTTTGTTTTGTTTTATTTTGTTTTTTAGTAAAGTTAAATGTTAGTGTTTTGGTTTTTTATTATAGCATTTTTAGTTTTTATCCAATATCAGTCCAGTATGGCATAAATAGATTTTTTTGAATCGAATATACTATTCCATCAATTTATAAAATATTAACTTTCATCACGCAGTAATTTTTTATCCAATCAAAGCCAATCAATCATCCAATATTCGACGAGTAATGGTGAAGCCTTTCAAACAGTATATAGATTACTTTAATCAAACCAGATTTAGACAGGGAAGTATACAGGAAAAAAGACAAATGCACCGTTATCTGGAAATGACCGAAATTAAAATGTGTCCTTTACTTTTCTCGTGTTAAGCATATCCTAATCACCCTAAAAAATGCATTAGAATATATACATTTTCCTTGTAAAGCAGTGTAATTTCAAGTATTTCAAAATACTCATTTTACAAAAAAAAAAAACACCAGTTTGTTCGCTGCGTAAGAAATATTGTCTTAAATATATCTTTATTTAGTAAAAAGTATCAAAAAAGTGGCAAGAATTACAAAAACTATCACATTTGGGTGCATTTTGTAAAGGTAGCAAAACCGTATTCAAGCAGTCGAAAAAAGTATCAAATTGGCAATTTGGTAGCACTAACGGTAACGCTGATATGTTTCGAAAAATTCGTATTTAGATAGACTCTCTCAGAGAGAATTTGTATGTATCTTGTTATTCTTTTGTCCATTATTACAAGATACAAACCGATACAGTAAATATGGATTGTTCACAAGGTGTATGTCCGACTTACAAATTGCGGACTTCCTTTAAAAAACTTTTGCTTCTACCGCACTGTGGTTTGTTATATTTTCGAAAAATGTATTTGGTAGGTCGTATTTTGCTACGAATAACACTATGCGACAAATGAGGAATTTTGTAAAAACACAAGGACTGGACAGTACAGATTCGATTGTACTACCACGGGGTAGTAAAATTCTATATTCAGTTTGACAACTTTGGTGACCAATTTTTTTACGTACCTCCAAAGTTTCTGAAAATCAGTGGGTGCTATCTGTATTTGGCCAACAGCTTATTCAAACATAATGATACCGCTATACTATATATGGTAATAATGTAGCTAAGTGTCGGCTTAACAGTTTTTTTTACTTTTATACCATAACAAATTGTTTCGTGAACTTTTTATTGAAAATATTAAGGAAAAAATTTTTTTCACATTTTCGAGAATAACTTACAGGGATCGTAATTTCTTACTAACAATATTTGGCAAACTTATAGTTACGGTAGACCTGAAAAACTTTTGCGAACATATCAATACAATCTAAACGTGTCTATGCACCCTAATGGCTCACACAGACACACTTTTTACCTTAGAAATTGTAGTTTTCCCCTATTTTTTTATGCTAAAAAAATTTTATTTTTAATAGTATATTCAAGTGCATACTTCTCTGTTGTGTTATGTTGTGTTTCATTAACATTTTGTGCCAAGAAAAAAATTCTTTTCCTGCACTTTTTTTGAAAAAATATAGGAAACAATTATTTTATTCACTTTTTTCAGCATAACTTTAGTCTAACTGGTAAAAAAAAACCTACAATTTTTAAGGTACAAATAAATTAGTTATTTTTGGCTTTTTAGTTTACCTAGATACGTTCAGATTGTATTGATATGTTTACAAAAATTGTTTAACTCTACCGTAACTACAACTTTGCCAAATACATATTGTTGGGAAAAAAATGAAAAAAAGATTTCTTCAATTTAAAAAAAAAAAGTGCGAGAAAAAATAGTTTTTTTTGCATAAAACATTAATAAAATCTTTTTAGCGAATTCTTAGCTACATTATTCATTAATCAGTATCAGCCAGTTTGAATTAGCTGTTGGCCAAAAACTGATGACACCTTTTTTGAGGGCTCGCTCATGTTCCAAAATTTGGAGGCCCATAAAAAGAAATTGGTAGTACAATCAAACCTATACTGTCAAGTGCTTGTGTTTTTTCTAGGGATGTAACGATACGCCGTTTTGCCGATCCGATACCGATATATAAAAATAAATATCGCCGATACCGATTCCGATACCGATACGAATATTGAAATTGAGTTCAAGTTTAGATTATTTATTTTATTATTCAAAATTACATTATAAGAGAGAATATTTAAAATTGATAAAACATTGGAAGTTATTTTTAAGGTGCTACATTTTCTTTGCTTCAATAAATCTATATTAAAAATATGCAGATAATTAGTAGAAAAGCAAGAAAATATGTTTAATTCCTTTATAATTTTAAAAAATACTCGCCATGCTTTTTAAAAAATCGATTTTCTTAAAGGACATTTATCAACTAATATTCTTCTAAATAACTTTATAGCTTAAGTGTGTATTAAAAGACTTCTAAGTTTATATTTATTCACTTAAATTTACATGAAAATACAGATCTGAGTTTAAATTCGCATAAAAAAATTGTGAAAATGGGTAATTTTTTATCCTTTTTCCTTGAGGAAAAATCATTATAGAATGCCGAAAAAGAAATTTGTCCTAGCATCGCTTCCACCGAATTGGTAATCGAAAAACAAAACTTCTTGCAATGGCAAGGATATGTAAAACTAATTAGAAATTATCCAAATTTGCAATACTTCCAGATCGCGAATTCTACATTTTCATGACTTCTTTGGAGTATCTTTTTTTTTTTTTTTGCTGGAATAAGATTTATAAAACAACGACTTGAACTTGAGTTCATGGTAAAATTAACAAAAAAATAAATAATTTTTTTACACAATAACAGCATAAAATATTATTAATTTTTAAAATTGATATTAATAAGATTTAAAAAATAACGAAGTGAATTTAATTCATGGTAAAATCGGACAAAAATAAATTATTTGTTAAAAACAGCTCTGAAAAAATTTTTAAGAGTATCGTCGTATCGACAGTAAAATATCGCCGATACCGATGTATCGGAAAATCTGAAGTATCGCCGATATATCGGTATCGGTATCGGTATTCGTTACATCCCTAGTTTTTTCGACTGTTGCACTGTGTAGTTATGTGAAATTGACATAACTTTTAACACTATCGGTCGATTTTTTTAAAATCAGTCTTACTTGAAAGAAGAGTTAATCTTCTTTTTGCTTATATATAAATGTTTGTACAGAATTATTTTAAAATATAATTGTTTTTTTTCCATGTGAACCCAACTAAAAATTGAAAAATTATATAATTATAAACTATAAAATTATAGATTATGTAATTAAAAATTATATAATTATTATAATTTGTTTGTTTTTAGAGAGAAGATGTATGGCACTTATTTTTTATGGTGTATTCTTTTCGCAAAAATCATTCCCGAAACAACCGCGAAAGCAAATGTAATGCCCAATACACAAAAATGCCAAAAAAAAAAAATAGAAAAATATGATCTTATTTCAGGATCCATAGAATGAGGCGAAAACTATGTATTATATGAATTCTACCTTCTCATATTTTATTTAGTTTCATTGGTAAACAAAAAAAATGTTCATTTACAATGAGAATCAGCCATATAATTAAAAAATGTCCCGAATTCAATTACAATACAATGTAATTTTTAAGGAAAGGTTTGTAAAGAAACCTTGGTTATTGCAGCGCCCCTTTGCAGTCAGAGCATCACCAGTACGATTGCCATCATTCTTAGATTCTAGCCAGAGGTGGAAAACAACCAGTGTTCAGACGTGAACACCGTTTAAATTTAAAATTTGACCGAAAAAGTGAAAGTCAAGTTTACTGAAGACTCACGAGTAACTTTTGCAATTATTCGATGACTTAGAAAGAATAATTTAAAAACTTATAGCTTAAGAACACAAGCTCAATCCACCACGATAAAACCACGTTATAACCAACTACGTATAATAATTTCATAGCATACAATATTTTTGTTAAAATGTCCTGGTCATTTTAACTTAATTACATTTGCATTATTAAATTTTATGGCAATTGTTGTACGAGAATATAATACAGTGTAGATAGATAATTCCTGGAGTTGTTCTTGTTGATTGCAGCTCATCAGTAAAAACTCAGAGGCAACTAAGTTTGTGGCTGTGTGTGTGTGTGTGTATGTGTATATGAGTCTGTGCGTGGTGACAACCGAAGGGAGTGGGCTGCAATAATACAAACATTTTGGCACTCGACACCTTTGTCATAAAATTGTTGCAGATATTTTGTTACAACTGCAGTGTAGTTATGCTGAATATTTAATGTATTTTAATGCGTTTTCTTTTATTACATACAACCATAATGTATGACACAGCATGTACATATTCATGGTTCATAAAACGAATATATTAACCATGAAAGAAGCCAAGGGCCAGGTTTGGTGACTTTTTGGTGACATTGTCAACGAGTCGTCTACATTTTTTATAATTGCCTTTAATGGGAAGAGAAGTTTTTGACAGATATAATACGATTTTTTATTTCTTAATTTTGTTGTGTTGAAAATAAATGCGGCTGCATGCAAAATTAAAAATTTTCATAAAAAATTTAATATAAGTGCCTTGGCTAGTAAAAAGTTTCATATGTGTTGACTAGAATCATTAAAATGCCCTAGTGAATCTCTAGTGTCAAGGTGTCAATGTGGTCCCTAGAAGAACCACCTAGTCTATAGTAAGTCAATAGTTTCGAGGTCACTAGTGGAATCTCAATGAAAAGCACATGCTAAATGTCTATAGCACAGAACATTGCCTTGGGTACAATTACTCAGTAGTACTGGGGACAAAGTCAATAGTGAATCAGTACAGTTTTACTATTGACATTTCCTTTAGGGAAGCAACTGAGTGTGTGCGTGTGTTTAAGGATGTAATCTATTTGGTGTTTGTCATGCAATTCACAAGCAGGGATGCTTATAATTTTATTAACTTAAGACAGTTGCAACAGGCGCATCATAAACATGCATAATATGACGACGGCAATTATAATAAATAATTAATTAAATTGGTTAAACAAACATCGTATTAATATTTACATTGTTTTAATTTAATGACGTGTTATTTTCTTTTTTGTTTTCTGCTAGCCATTATGAATACCAGAACCAAATTAAACATTAATACTATTATTCAAAACAATTAGTTTTTATTATAAGAACTTTAAGTTTTTTATGCTGAAATTATAATGAAATATTCTATTGCAGTATAGTTTTAATTTTATATAAATCCTTTTATGCAATAACAATCTAATATGAAGTTAATTATAAAATTAAAATAAAACTGAATTATGACCATAAATAATGAATAAGACAGGTTAACTTTTATACCCTAGAAGAAGGGGGCATTTTTTAACGTATTTTTGCGTTAAGGCTCCATTACTCATACGTAACGTTGACGTAGTTGCATGTTGCTGATCGTTTCTGTCTCATAGCTTTTCAATGTGACAGAAACGATCAGCTACATGCAACTACATCAACGTTACGTATGAGTAATGGAGCCTTTACTGTTGTCTGGAAATCGAAATCTCTTAATTTCTAATAAAATCAAAACGTATGCATCGATTTTTATTATGAATAGCTTGTGTTATTGACAACATATTCCGTTTTATGTACGTTGAATAGCAATTCCACAGTTGGCGATTTCAACTTTTAAATTTAAATTTGGCATAGCAACTCACATTTTCTAGAAAACTCTTGCTCAGCATAATGAATGATATTTCTACACCTTGAAGTTTATTTAAGCACAAAGTTTTGGATTTTGATTTTACTTTAATTGGGCGGAATGTTTATAGGATAAGAAAACTGCTTTAGCATGATTTAATATATTATAAATAAATGTACATAAGTTTTTTAAGGCGAAGAACTTTCTTCATACAAAATGGCGTGTCCGTAATGCATGCTGTTGATTTTCCACTTTAAGAAGTACGAGTTTTTTCGAAAACGGGATTAAATTTGTAACGCTTTTAGAATATTTACAAATGCTTCTCTTATTTCACACATAAAATTTTTGAATAATATTAGAAATTACAATATTTTTTTTTTATTTTAGTGTCCGCAGTATTGTGTATTTTTCGTACGCTTCATTACTCAGTTTAATTAGTGAAATTGCATTAACAACATACACTAAAATAACAGCGTACACAGCAAAAACTTGGTAATGAGTTGTCATTACCAAACAACATACTTTTCAACCATAAATTAACTAAGATACAGATCATTGACAAAATTACATCGCCAAAACTACATTACCTGATAGAATACCCTTTAAATTTTTTATTGTTTAAATTTCAGTACTTATTGGTGTATTCTTTGCATATGTCAAGTGTCAAGTGTCTATATATTACATAAGGATTTTAATTTTTAGCTTTCATGAACTTTTAGCAGTTGTTGTTGTAGCGGACAAAGTCATACATATTCTGTGAAAATTTCTGGTCTGTACCTTTTACGGACACGGTAGCGCAAACAATAGCGTTCCTTTTCGCCTTTGGTGTACGAAACCCTAAAAAGAGCAATCAAATATAAAAACAAACCAGCAGCCAATGAGTTAAATTAATTTATTGACCCCTCTTCCTTTTTGCTACTATGCCTTTCCTAAAAAACACCCATATCAAAACATAGAAACAAATGTTTTATTGTTGCCACTTTCTTTGCAAAACCAGTTGGACAACAACACATACATATTTTTTTGTTTGTTTTTACAACTTACATGCATGAGTAATACGTGTGTAGGTATTAGTAGCAACTACCCACAATACTGCACCGATTTAAAACAAAATATGAATTGTACACCTCTGTGTATAAATATGTTTACAAAGGTATTTGTTTTATCAAAATCGGTTGTATATTGTGAGCATAAACTCCTTCACAAAGAATCGGTTTGCCTATTAATTATATAGATTTCTGAGAAATTATCTCAAAAGATACAAATATTTTATTTTTCATTGTGAACCCAAATCGAAATTGAAAAAGTAGTCAGAACTTATATTTCGTCATACTTTTTTCCGTTGCTAATGTATGGAATTTCGGATTCGTCGACGATTTCGTTTTCTGTGGAAACGCACCTTTAATTCGAGTACGCCATAAAAAGCTTGAAATGAAAACTCATGCAGTTTTCCTTGAAATAAACTCACTAAAAAGGCAGAGAAAGGAAAACTTGCAATAAATAGTAGAGAAAAGAAATTTTGTATTGAATTGATGATGCAACGTTAATGTTTGCTTTCATGCTAAGAAATTGCAGAAAAAATGCGAATAAATACAAATTTTTTATGCTGACATATACATACACATACATACATATTTAAGCGTAAATACCCTGTCGGAAAATCACTAGTCGACTACAAAAATAATCAAATTATATAGCCATGTCACAGCATACCATTCCGATCGGAAGTGGTTTCAATTCCGCAAGTTAATTCTTCAGAAAACGAAAAACGAAAATTTTCTACGTAATCAAACCAATTTTAAATTTCAAAGTGGTATTGACAAAGACTTTTCTACTAACTTCATTTGCAGTAAATACTAAAAAACGTGCATACTTTTAGGGGCATCAAATAAATAAGCTTTTCGTGTTAATAAAAAGTTTAATATGAGCCAGTGTTGCCAAGTAAAATTTTAAAAATATCCCCAAATCAAATACCCCCTAAATTTGCACTGCGGCAAAATAAAAGAACCCCAAAAAACTTTTCGTACAATTTTTTTATATTTTTTTGACATAAATACCATTTTTTAGTACTTTTGAGTATGGAGTACTCTAAGACCGTCCGGTATTGAGCACTCAATACCCAAACACTCGGTACTTTTACCACTTTATTCACGAAATTTTAACCAGTTTTGTCCATGATATAAGTATACAAGGTAAATTCATTTTCTCATCTTTTCTGGCGTATTACCTTTTGACAAAAAAGGAGATTTGTCGTCTAAGCTAAAAATCGTGCTACCATCCTTCCCTTACAAAATTCCGTTTTTATATGCATATTAAGTTTGCTTAAAAAGTTGTTAGTAAATCTATTATTATTGATATTCTCCCAATTTTAAATTTAAAAATTTTCTTTGTTCAATAATTAAATAGATTCATATCGCATACAATTGTTTGTTCTGTTTTGTATAAGTTTCTATACCTACTGCACTTATTCTATTATGATTAAACAAAATCTTTTGTAAATTCTCAAACTATTTTTGAAAGTCTGTGCATAAGATAATAAATGTGCAACTTTTTAAAAGTACGGTTGCACCAATGAAATGCAGGCATATAGACATGCTTAACCCGCTACAAATACAACTTTCTTATAATTAAACTTATATCAAATAATCACCTATAAATTCGTTTTCTTTTTTGCATTTTTTTTATTTATTTTTGCTATTATTGATAATACTACTAAATAAAATCAACACTTAAATAACCCTAAAATATCCATGAATAAAATTTTTTGCACCCTAGATTTCCCCCTAACTACTTTTTACTCCCTAAAATTCACCTCAACCGGAAAATTAAACCCTAAATTTAGGGTGAAAATCCCTAACTTGGCAACACTGATATGAGCTTCGCTTGCAAAAACAAGAGTAAACAAATGCTTCAATGTATAAAAACTTTATCATTGTAAAATCGAAATACAAAATAAACGGAATCTGAAGCCAGCAAAACAAAAACGATCGGAATGCAAGTACAGAATTAAAACCATTCAGATTGGAATGTGTAACATGGCCGATAGTTAACTTTTCTTAGACTAACTAAAAGCATTTACAATGTAATGGAGAATGAAATCTAGAAAATCAATTCTTAAGTAGAGTACATAATCGGATTTGGTGAGAGCCAACAACTTTACTCTCAGCTATTTTGAAGCTCATTTCAAGTTTATATTAACTTTTTGCTGTTATTATTTTAAATTGTACTTTAGCTGGGCGGTCAGCGCGTTGACTATAAAACATGTGATACACAGTTCGAACCCCAGCAACATCTTCTTGCAATTATACTAACTACCAGGTGACTTAAATAAAGTCAAATTTAAGTTAGTTGAAAAGTAGTGCAGAGTGGGACAAATTAACTACCGCCTAGGACATCGCAATGTTACGATAGTTAGTTGTTTCCATGGGAAAGTAATCCAAGTGTCAGTTAGCTTAAAGTTAATTTAAAGCTAACTAGGATTCCGACAGGGTAGAATCAACCACACTTATACACATACATATGAACACAAATATGTACGTATGTACATCAGTAAACATACAAGAAATAATGTGCATGAGGTTTAGTGCATCCTGTTTGACTCGAAAACATTTTCAGTAATTTTTTGTTTTCCATTTTGTGTTTAACAATTTCCCATGTGATTTCATTTCTTTAGTTTAGCGCAGTTTAGATTTAATCAACTGCAAAAAATAACTACTAGATGAAAATACCTTTAGGGAAGGAGTTGTTAGTTGCTTTCTTTATTCGCCAGTTTTTCTTTCTGTTTTTTCTTTGTTTGTTTGCTTGTTTGCTTGTTTGAATATTTAAGCATTTTCCAGAAAATATGAAAAAAAACGTGAGAGTAAATTGCATAAAAATGGTTTCGCTTGAAAGCAGATGAAACAGATGTTGGGAATATAAGAAAATCAAAAGTTTAATGGAAAAATGAATAATATTCCTTTTTATGTTTAACGTGGCTAAGTTGAAAAGTAAATGAGCTGTTATTAAGAAATAAATGTTGTTTGTTGAGAAGTTAGCAAATATGAAAAATTTAATTTCAAATAAGAGCAGAGTATGATAAATTGGACTCAGTTTCGTTTAATGTCATCACATCTGTCAGTAGTGGGGAAAGTAGTAGGCAAAAGCTAACTGCTAACAAACACTTTCAATTCTACCAAGAAGAAAATTGTTGAATTTCTTGTGATAAACAAAAGCTCTTGAATTTTCTGTGATAAAGTTTTTTTCTATATTTGATAAAAAAAAATTTGGAAAATCGTTTTGTTGATTTTTCAAAAAAATTTTCTTCAACAAACATTTAAAAATATGTAAAATACGAACATTATACATATTTGAATCAAATACAGGGCTCAAATCGTCACATCCGTGAACGTACAACTCGTCACGCAAAAATGCCATTTTCTGATTATGATATACGTGAACGTACTGCAATCCCATACAATTTATACGATTGACGTGTCACGTAATTCATTTTAGTACCATTGCCGATACTATCATGGATGTGACGATTTGAGCCCAGGTTTTATTTTTAGGGTTCCGTACACCAAAAATGTAAAGTAACCCTATTGTTTTCGTTACACTGTCCGTCTGTCTGTCTGTCTGTCACAAACTGTTATCTCGGTAACCGTTAGAGCAACGGTCCTGAAATTTTCACAGAATATGTAAAACTTTGGCCGCTACAACAGCAAATATATGCCAGTTTAAAATTAAAGGGTTTTCTAAAGCGAGCAACGAAAAGTGGTGAAATACTTATCTAATATACAGACACTTATATCTAGACACTTTAAATTTTCAAAGTTAGTGTTAATTAATATAGTCTGTAGAATATACTAGACCAATTAACACCGATATTTAAAACAATAAAAATTAAAGGGTGTTCTATCAGTTAATGTAATTTTTACTATGTAATTTAGAGAATGTACTGTATCTTGGAAACCGTAAGAGGTAAAATCTCCAACTTTCAGAAAACGCTAAAACTAAAAAATACCCAAATTAACAAAATGTCAAAACGCAAAATTGCCAAAATGAAAAAAGCGCTTAAAGAAAAAAAAGCACCAAAATTAAAAAAATCGTTAAAACGCAACAAATCACCAACACTAAGAAGATTGTCAAAAAACTAAGAAACCCAAAAAACGAAAAAAATCGTCAAAACGAAAAAAGCACTAAAACGTAAAAAAATCGCTAAAACTAAAAATACCGTCAAAAAAACGAAAAAAATTGCCGAAAATTAAAAAAAAATCATCAAAACGAAAAAAAACTCTAGAACAAAAAAAAACGCCAGCCCAAAAAAAATCGCCAAAAATCGAAAAAATCACAAAAAAAAGTGTTAAAACCAAGAAAAAAATCACTAAAACTAAAAAAACACCAAAAACCGAAAAAAGCGCCAAAACTGACAAAAAGCGCCAAAGCTAAAATAAATCGCTAAAACTAAATATATCATTAAAAAGCGAAAAAACATTAAAACAAAAAAATACGCCCAAACGAAAAAATCACCAAAGCTAAAAAAAACGTCAAAAACAAAAAATAAACAAATGTAAAAACGAAAATTCGGAAAAAAAACAAAATGACCAGCAAAATGAAAAAAGCGCCAAACCAAAATAAATCGCTAAATTAACAAAAAAAAAAGCTTAAAAAATTAAAAAACTAAAATTAAACGAAAAAGCAAAATGAAGGCAAAACGAAAAGGAATATATGTATGTGTATTTGTAAAAGCGAAAAGACTTCATTATTTTATAGCAAAATTTTCTTTCTTTGCATCACAATTATGTCACTATTCTTTGATTGTGACTCCTTAAAAGTCACTTCAAATAGTTTTCTTTCATTAACTATGCACTTTGTTTTTGTACAATCAAATTTACCGATTTTTTCCATTTCTTTCTTTCGTTAAAATGTTTAAATTGAATTTTTCGTATTTTTGTCACGCATTTAACATCATCAGCAGGGAAGAAGAAAAAAAACACAACCAGCTTTTGATTTCTAGTTTAAAGTCAGAATAAGAATTTGCTATTCAACCTTAAGACTTAACAACTAAAAACTTAAACTTCATGGCAGAGTGATTTTAAAAAGGAAAACAGTTGAAAATATGAATTTCCTTTTTAGTTAAATTTGCACCGGATAAATGTTGTGCTTTCAATTTTTATAATGTTCATTAAATTTTTATCTAAAAAAAAATATAGTTCGTGCTCATATTGTTAATTTTTTCTATACTTCTTATATTTTTTTTCCTAACACATACTTTTATTAAAATGGTTCAAATTGAAGTATGAAATCATTAAATAGTTTTTAAGTTTTTCTTTTCAAGTGTTAAAATAATTTTTCTGTTAAATATTCCTTTAGCATACGTTGACACTTGAACTGAAATGCATTTAATGGGGTGTGGAAGCAGTTTTAGCACTTTCTATTGGACATTTGCCTTTTCATAATTGTATTTGAACGTAATCAAAAGGGGTTTAAGAAACGCAAAAAAACATTTCTTTTCTAGTATACTTGTTTGATTGTAGTCGATTTTAAAGGGTTTAATGAGTATTTGTACATTATACTCACATTTATAATGCTTTTCTCGTATCCGCTGAATATATAATTAAATATTTATTAAAAATTTAGATTTATCCCAGTGTGCAAGCCTAAAAAATGATCCTGCCAAATTTTCAGATCAATAAGTTGGGGGTAAACGTGCCCGCTCAAATGTAGGAACAGCCACAACATTTAGATTTCTTGCCTCATAACTTCAAAAATATTAATTTTACCAAAAAGTTTTGTAGAAAGAAAATGTCGCTTGTGAAGTTTACAACATTTCTTAGTCGAACAACTTTTCTGAAAATTAGAAAAATATATATAAAATTTTCCAACATAATTTTTTTATTTTAATGCTTCATTCGTCCTCCCAGTCCATGACAATTAAAAACAAAAATTTACAAGTTTTTGGAATGGATCAACTGAAAGTGATTTGTTTTCAAAAATTTAATCTCAATCTGCAATCGGCTTATTTATTTATTGTTTTTTATTCTAGTTTTCGAGATATACACTTTTTATCCAAAGAAATTTAATTATTTTGGCTTCAGTTCGGTTTTAATTTAATTTTTCAATTGAATTATATTTTTATTTAGGCTGAGGCCACACGGGCGTTTTTAAAACGCGGCGTTTCTGCTTTTTATATTAAATTTGAAAGTTCTCAATTTTTTAAAACTTCAAATTTAATATAAAAAGCAGAAACGCCGCGTTTTAAAAACGCTGGTGTGGCCTCAGCCTTGGAGATAAATGTGAACCATGTATACAAAGAAAAATTTGACTGCGCGGAGGGTTGAACGGAAATGTTTCGAGAGCTTCCGCTCTTCTCGTCAGATTTCTATGGGTACGATTTTTTTAAATTTATTTCTAAAATTTGGGATTTTTCAACCACTGATTTCATCATTACTTGGAAAGGTGTTGTCCAGTTTTATAACAAAAAACATTAAAAAAATTTAAATAATATCACCTTTATTTAATTAAGATTTTTTATTTACTCAACGGTTTCGGAATTATTCAGACCGCAATGATGAAAAATATTTTTCAAAGAAATTTAATTATTTTGGCTGGAGTTCGGCTTTAATTTAATTTTTCAATTAAATTGCATTTTTATTTAGAGAAGAATGTGAAGCATATAGACAAAGAAAATTTTTGACTGCACGGAGGGGTTGAACTGAAGTTTCGATAGCTCCCGCTAATCTTTTCAGAGTTATTTTCCGCTCATGAACTCATGAGCTGTAAACTGTTGCTATATAATTGTTTTATTGCGACTTATTAACTCACGAAAACTATTCACGATTAACGCACTATTTGCAAATAAAATGTTGAGGTTGCCACGCTCACAAATGTTTGTTAATAAAAAACAATAAATATATAAATGTTTCGCGAAAAATATTAATAGAAAAATATTTATACATTTCAACTATTTTTTTTTTTTTGGAAAAATATTGAAATTTTCTATAGAAGTTTTGTATTTTTTGCTATGATGTATAAACAGTGAGTTAAATTATTTATAAATATTTTTATTTGCAAATAGTGCGCATATAAACGTATTAATGGGCACATTGTTTTAACAGTGCTGTTCCCAGAAGTAGTTGAGACGTTGCCTATAAAGCGAATGATGAGAATGAAGAGCCTAAGTTCGATGCTGTTAGCGGTCATCAACATAAAAAAATTCTCTGATGTGCATTGGCATATAGCGTAAGTATGGGACTGTTAATAAATTAAAATAGTCAATAAAAGAGATAAGCTATTGAGGATACTAGGTAATATAATAATTTCATTAAAACAATGAAATAATTTCATTGCAATGATGACAAAATATCATTAAAATAATGACAGAATTTCATTAAAATTATGAAATAGTTTCACCAAAATAATGAAATATGTTCATTAGCTTATCGAAATTATTAGAACGGATCAGTGAAATTATTTCATATATAAAATGAAATTTTCATTAAAACAATTTTAACGAAACTGGTTTTATTAATCCAACGAAGCGTGACGTTGGTTGAGTTTTAATGAAGTTTTTCATTCAATTAATGCAAAAATTCATATAATTTATGAACAAAATACTTTCAGTGCTGATTTGTGCAAAAAAACACCTCTCCAATTTTGCCAAAAATTAATTTTAATAATTCGAATTTTAGCCGGCTCTAAGATATTTTATTTAACATTATTATTTATATGCGTAAAGGCTTCCGAGTTATTCAGAACGAATTAATAATGAAAAAAATTATATTTGTTAAATTGAAATTTTTTTATTTTTTAAAAATTCACTATAAACCAAAAATGGAAAGAAATTGCCATTTTTATTATTAGATCTTGAAGCTACGTATATCTCAAATAAATTATGGTATGAGCCACGAAAATTAACCGATAAATGACGATTTTATTCATAATAAAGTGAAGTTACTTGATTTTTGCAAAAATTTCCGAATATATACACTGTAAAACAAAATCAAATTTTTTTAAGTAACATGTTTCTAACGACTGATTCCGATAGACGGCAACAATGTTATTATATCGGCATTTTCAAAGTTTACATTTCGGATTCATTTTAGGGGGAGTTAAATTAAAATAAAGGCGTATGAATGCATAGAATTTTGAATTTCTACTGTTTTTGTAGTTAGGGCACTATAATACAACAAAAAATAGGGGTCATCAAAGGTCATGACAAATTTTCATTTTGTTGCATAGTGTAATATAGTGTAAGATAAAAAACGCCACCTGTTCATATTAGTTGCTTACAACAACTTATAAAATCTCAAATATCAAAATTAAGTACAGCCTTAAAAATTATAAAAAAAAAACTATTTAAATTAAAGACAACGTTATAAATACAAGAATATATCTAATAGCAAAAGTATTTTGTGAATGCACATGTAGAAAGAATTTTATTTTAAATTAAACTTTTATTTTAAACGAAATTAAATGCCCTAAACGTATGCACGCACACAGATACGAATGTAGTAACGAGACTGAAAAGCTAACATTTTCCTTGGCATTTGATAAAATTTATGATGTTGGCAAAAAGTTTTGCGTATGCCAATTTTAAGCAAAAGTCATTTGGTAATCTACTTTTAAAACAATCTCGCTCAATGTTAGAGAAAAATAGTTCCTCCTTCAATATGACTAAAGTTCTAGTTTCATTTGGCTTTTCTTTTTCGTTTTTAGTTGCTCTTGCCCTATTGCAACTTGTAACCAGGTTAAAATAAGTGTATATGTTTAATGGTATCTCATGCAGTAGATTTCTTTATAAATTGTTTTTTTTCTTTTTATATCATTCGCCAAAGCTGAAAGGGATAAATGTTTATATGTATGTACATAAATAGGTTCTTCAGTCCGTTTGTAACTTACTCAATAGATATTCGTAATGGGAAGGGTTATAAAATAGTGATCCCTTAAAATAATCCAAAGGGTTTGAGCAAATAATTTGGACCAAAATTTACAGAAGTTTGAAAAAATAGGAAGAATCGGGGAAAACGATAAATAAAATTTTAAAAAACTTCACATACGTATCGTCGTGCCGAAGTGATCTTCACGTATATCACAAAATCAAAAAAAAATGAGATAAGACCGTTTCTTGTGGTAAATTTAACAGATCCATCAAGCTGTGCAATCTCCATTGGTCTATCTCTGTTGGTTTTTGAGATACCACGAAGCCATTTTATTGTATATTCACTTTTGAGAAAAATTTAATGCGTTATAATACCGTACACAGAAAAAATTATCAACAACAAATTTTCAAAAAAAAAGTTTGTCTAAAAATAAATTTCATTTTCAGTAAATGCTCTTTACATAATCAATGAATTGTTTGTTTGACTCTTATTTAGGTCGCAAACACCAAAAACAACAAGAAAAACTGTGCCGTAAAAAACAACACCGATGCCATTTTTGGGGTTTTTTACGATATAACAAAAAACGATATGACATACTGTATTGTCATATCGTAAGTGTTTTACGGTATGACAACAACGTATATGACTATCTTACTGTTGTCACCATTGATGCCAAATTTGGCTCTTTTTACGATATAACAAGAAACGATATACTGTATTGTCATATCGTAAGTTTTTTACGATATGACAACACTAAGATAACCGTACACGGCATTGTCATATCGCAGCGTTGTCATATCGTAAGAAACTTACGATATGACAATACAGTATGTCATATCGCTTTTTGTTATATCGTAAAAAAGAGCCAAAGTTGGCATCAATGGCTGTCATATCGTAAAAAACTTACGATATGACTACACAGTGTGTCATATCGTTTTTTGTTATATCGTAAAAAAACCAAAAATGGCATCGCTGCCACATACACACAAATAACAACGACAATGATAGCAAAAGGAATGCGATTGAACCAAGTTTGTTTACTTAAGATGTTTGAGTGTATCAATTCGTTAATGTCGCTGCATTAATTCTCATTCATTTTTTTTAGAGTTTTTATATAAACACACACATTTAACGAAGTGAAATTTCATAAATGCTTAATGTATGATGATGATGATCCACATAAAAATTTTGCTTGATATATTACAAAAATCCAGTAAATATTTTTTTTTTTGATTAAGTTAACTATTTTGTTTAATATTTGTTTTTATTTTTAGACTAATTGTTTTATAAATTCAGACAACAATATTGTTTGATATTTTTCGTAAAATCCAGTAAATCTTTTTGTTTGATTCAGTAAATTGTTTTGTTTACAATTTGTAAATATTTTTTGACAAATTTTTTTTAAACAATTTGTTCACTGAAAAACCCGTTTTTTCAATGAAATTGTTGAGATATTTTTGTCTATATTTACAAATTTGTTTGTAGGTCCGTTCCTAGACAAAATATTTACTATTTCATTAAATTCCTTAACAGAAAATGAAATTTAGTTTTTTCTGTGCAGTTACGAAGAACTAGTTTGTCGTTTGAAAATCTTTTTTGCTCGCTATGCTTATCAATGCTTTGAACTGCAAAAAACTAATGCTTTGGAGGATTAAAAAATTTAATATGAAACAAATATGTGTAACAAAATCGTTAACCAAATACTTATAACAAATACTGATAAAGAATGTCTCTCATGTCATGTCTGCCATGTCATGTCATTTCACTTTATTTCATGTCATGTCATGTTATTTCTCGTCATTTCGTGTGATGTCATGTTATATGAACATGACATAACATAACATATGATTTTATTTTTCAAGTAAATAAACTTCTTTCCCACACTGTGCCCACGACACGGGGCGTTCATTTTTGACTGTGTCCTGGACCAGTAAAATCAGTATTTCAGAATGCATTTATTATTGCATTGGCAAGGGCGTATAAGATTCGATGCTGCCGCGTATAATGTGCGCTTCCTTGCTAGCAGTTCACAGTGGGATCATTAAAATTTGCTTGAATAAAAGAAGGCTCAAAAATCAATACGAAAAAAGTATAACACTATAACATTTTTCATTTGTTTAATAATATTAATTAGTTAACACTAGGCTACAAAAAATTCTTTAAGATACAAATAGTTAACCGTTACCCAATTATTATAATAATCCTACTGTTCCTATCGTGAATAAAGTGTATACATACAGACAGACATACAGCCATATATGTATGTAACATAAAAGGTCCATTACCAGCTCTACACTGCATTCGATCACGTTGCAGTGTAATTTACTACCAGTTTAGTATCATTATTATTTCATTTTTTTTTTCTTTCTTTTTCCATTTCTTTACAATTGCAGTTTACTGTTTGGCTTAGCTGACTTGACTTGCCTTTTATGTACCTTAAAGGCAGGAACACATTTAATTGAGTCATATTCGTAAAAGCATCTACAACAGGCAGCAAGCAGCATTATCAAAAGCAATGAAATACGAATGTTACGACTATTTGTTCGATTGGCAAATGCAATTGGCTTTATATTGAAAACGTATGCCAATAAAATCATTCGTTTTTTTATTCTTCTTCCTTTTGTGCGATTTCTTTTTTCAGTTTTATTTGAAAAACTCCTTTATCAAAGGATTGTGGGTTTATCTTTGAAATAAATACACAGAAATTTATGGCGCACGTTTTAACTGTTTTTTTTTCAATTAATTATTGCATGTATAAAAACTTAAAGGAAAGAAGTATTATAGTTTTTTTTTTTAAGTAATTGGGTTGTTAAAATCTATTATTTTTAACTAAGTTAAACAGATTTTTAAAAGGACTTGTTTTATGCTTTAATAGAAGTAATATTTCTTTAAAAGAAAAGGCGAGGTTTTTGCTTTTATCTTAACAAAAACTTTTGTTGTTTCTTGAAATTCAAATAAATCATTTAAGATTGCGTCTTTTTCATATAAATTTTAAAACTTCTAACAGGCGGCAGAGCGTATAAGTGTTGAAATATTAATCATGCGTTAAATTTCAGAACTAAATTTCTATGGCGCATTTTTATTGTTGTTAGCAAATAAATGGATCTTTGTGATTTATTTCTTCTTTTACATGTAAAGAACTTTGAGCAGCCAATATTGCTTTTAGGTTTTAACATTGAGATTCATTTAAAGTTGACCACCTGTGACAAGGACGAAGCTGGTGTCGAAAGATGGATGCGTTCGAAATAGCTGCTTACTTTTAATCTATATACATAAAAATGAATGTGTGTTTGTATGTTTGTTTGTGTATTCCTTATAGGAAGCTAAACGGTAAAACCGATTGTTTTGAAATTTTGGAACTGTCTTACTGACGGTCGGAAAATTTAAAGAATAAGTTCCCTATGGGAGTCTGTTGTTCATCGATGATTTGAATGCTGGAGGATAAAAAAATTTTAATATGAAAAAATACATGTAAGGAATCGTGGTAAAGACGGTTTCAGACTATAATGCAAATGTTAATACTTTTGAAAAAATGCTTTCCCGATCTAATTCTTGTTTGAAAATTAAAAAAACAATAAAAATTTTTTCCACAAAATTATTAATACTTGTATTATATGTAGTCTGAAACGCCTTAACGAATACGGGTTTGCTTTAAGACTCCGCTGACAAGGTGTCTTTTGGCAGGAAGACTATCAATGCTATTGCTGCGGATTTTTCTGGGTTTTCAGTGTTTGCATAGTTTTCCGGTGAAGTGCCGCGGAACTCTTGGGACTCTGCAGGCTTTTGTCCGCGTTTTAGTGGACCCAAAACTTGTTTTGTGACCTTGTTAAGGAGGTTTGTGACTTAGCTAAGTGGTTCATGACAATACTAGTTGAATATGTCTCTGCTAACTATTAGCGATAAATATCGTTTTAGTCTCTCCTTCTTATCATATGGAAGCTGAAATTATCCCATTTCAAAGGGGCTAACGACGACGAGAAGTCGTACATAGCCATCTGTGAGGCTAAGGGCTCACCTGCTTTCACTAAAGAGCTGAGACATAGTAACACGGAAAGCGAGGTTGATAGGAGTGTGCGGGGGAGGCATTCTAAGCCATTGTCGCCTAATACCAAGCGCACTGCTGCTGCGGAGGATTCTCTTGGCTCAAATTTTGCTGCTGATGCTATTGCCACTGCTGCTTCAGCTTTTAACGCTCTTTCTGGTCCTGTTATAGTTGCTTCCTTTCCTATTTTTTGTCCTGTTGTTTGTTGCTATGGCTGGTGCGTTGGTTAGTGTTACTGATACGTGGACTGGTGTCTGTGTAGCTTATAAGGTGACGGTGTTCACTGGCACTGACGCTACTAACAGTGCTGTGACCTCTGGTAGGAGCAATAATCGGCAGAATAAAAAGGTGGTAGCTTATGTCGGCGGGATTAATGATGGTAGCGATTCCGGGATAAAGCTGAAAAGGGAGACTGGTTCACTGATGGTGTTGTTGCTAGCTGATAGGGTAGACAGAGTCCTGGCTCGTAAGGTGACTACTTTTTCTTCGGAATTATGAGGTTCTCTTGATGAAGCTCAACGCTGAGAATGAGCGTTTTTGAGGAACGTTGGAGACCGTCACACAGTGGTTCCAATTCGAACAAAATTATAATAAATTTGTATCTTGTAAACTGGCGATCCGATTACAAAGCCCTGTGTGCAAAAATCATAGAGGATGATCTAAGCTTTAAAATATTTGAAATTCAGACCACCCTGTTGAAACACATGTTGAGCTTCAAGGTGTCATGAAAAATCGTGTCCGCTTCATAACCTTTACAAATACTGTCCGATTTTGGATTTTGATGAAATTGGTGTAAAGAGTATAAATAGATAAAGAAAAAAAGTTTTCCTTATTAAGATATCTCTAATATTTTCAAAGATATTTGGCTTTCGCTTTGAATTTTAATTTTTTTTTTGGCCACGACTTTGTTCTTTATTTCATCGATTGCAGTACGTATGAGTAATATGATGGTACCATCACATTACTCATACGTACAATCATATTACTCATACGTATTACAATGTTGCCCTAAAAATAATGCATATCCACATTATCTTCACAATTTTTTTTATCAAAAATTCATAAAAAGTTTTTTAATAAATAGTAAAGAAATTAAAATTAAAAATTAAGTTTGGTACAGTTTTCATGCTGGTAACTAAAATGCTTCTAAATATTTGACTATATTTAGAATATCTGCTCTCCTGCCCACATTTTTGTGCGGCCGAGTAACAAGTAAAAGGCAGATTAATTATGTTTATTGAATATATCGAAAATAATTTGAAGAGAAATATGAAAAACTCTATGGGCGTTTTTTTCTCTTAAGCGATTAATTTATAATTTCGGAGAAAAAAATCACCATTTTCGTCCAATGGTTTATGTAGCGTGCATGCTTTAATCGATTTAGAATTTGAACTGCAGTAATTTTTTAAGTATATTCTTATGAAATATTAAAAATAAAAAGTTTTAGTTTTGATAATTTTTTGAGAAAAACGTCGAGCAATTTTAGCTCTAATTCTAGCCATTTTTCATTCTCATTTCAAAGTCTCATTTCAAAAAATTTTTTCTGCATGTTATCATGGATTGTGTTAAAAATCACAAAATATTTTTTTGAAAATTTTGACTGTGCTATTACCGCAGATATTGACAAAATAGAGAACAAAGTCAAGGCCAAAAACCAAAATTTTAAAGTTCAAAGCTTAAAGTTCAAGTTTAAAGTTCAAAATATTAAATATATCTTAATAAAGAATACTGATTTTTTTAATCTCTTTATAAACTTTACACCAACTTAAAATGAATCAAAATCGGATAGGAATTATAAAAGTTATAAAGCCAACCAGACTTTTCATGCCCGATGTAGTCAGTTTTGACACCCTGTATATCAACATGAGTTTCGACAGGGTTCTCCAAATTTCAAGATTATTAAAGCGAAGGTCCTTTTTTATCATTTTTATATACATTGTTTTGCAATCGGACCGCAAGTTTCACAGATATAGATTTATTACCTTTTTTATCAATTGCAACCACTGTGCGGCAGTCCATCAGCAAGGTTGATTGCGGCTACTGTTGTACTACTATATCTGTCATGTGATTTCTTGCTGTGTTATATCATTCCCCGTCCTGTTATGTCATCTCGTGTCATGTCAAGTTTTGTTACGTATAGCATGCCATAGCTTGTCGTGTCTTGTCATGTCATATTTTGTCATGCCTTGTCATGTCATGTTATATAAACTTAACATAACACAAATTCTTTTTATTTTTTTTTGGTAAATAAAACGTAAGGAGCAACGTTCCTACCTGCTCTAAGTTTTTTGTTTTTTTTTTTTGTCAAACCAAAAATTATTTTGCCGTTTAAAATTTATTATAAGCTTTTAGAAAAAAATTTTTTTTATGAAATAAAACTTTTTTCGATATTAATTTGTGAATGGCTGCGAACACTTTGATCAAATCGAAAAACTATAGTAACAAAGGTAATTTTGTCATTCATATTTTGGGGTATTGTTGATCGAAATCAGATAAACCGTTCTCGTATACTGATGCATCTAGTACAAATATTAGTCATGCCTAGGGTTGCCATTTCCATTTTGAGAAAAAGAGGACACCAACCACAAAAAAGGAAGACATTTGGCGCAAAAACGAGGGCAATAAATAAATTTAAAAAAAAAACACAATAAAGTGCTGCCAACAACTCAATTTTGTTTTGTCGACAAGAGGTGTAGAGAAGCAAAAAGGGTAGGAAAATAAGATGATCTCGATTTCTTGAAATTTTTTATGAAATTTTTCTATACATATCAATTGTTGGCATTTTTAGCATTGAATAATTTTCAAGAAAGTTGCATGAAAATTTCAGCACATAAATAGAAAAAGAAATACGTTTAAAAGAGAATTGAAAAAAGTTTCTATACGCCTTTGGCCGATACGATAACGATATTAAAAAAAGTATCGACGATACCGCTGCGCTTAGTAAATCTAAATTAAAGTTAAAATAAACAAAACATAACTTGAGTTATTTTTCTTTTTATAGAGCATTAGAAGGATAGAACTTATCAGTATTTAGGGTTTTTGTTTAAAAAACAAATCATTCTCAAATTTTTAGCAGGAAGACGATTTCACGAGTCTGTTTGAACTAGACCTGCAGTACAAAAATGTATCTCAGATGCAAGAGAACTCATTTGAAAACTAAAGTACGTCTGCGCAATGTTTTTCAAGTTTGGGTATATGATGCCATTGCGCCAGAAAATAAGCTGATGTGAGTCTTTAGACGTACTGGAAGGTCTTAGGTACCTCTCCACATCATTCTTAGTCTCGACAGGGATTCCTAAGTTTAATAATGCGCATATTGACGTTCCCAACTCAACTCAGTTTGGTCGTCTGAGAGTCGAACCAACTTTCACGTTATAAATTTTTTTTTTTGGTATTTTGAAACACAACAGTTTTAGTTGAAGTTCTTAAGGAGTTACAAGCTTAAGATATCAAATTCGACAGAAAAGCAAACAAATTCGTGTGAAATTTTAAGGATATAATATATTTTCAGACCACCAAACTGAGTTGAGTTGAGTTGAGTTGAGACTTAAGTTCTACCTTGCATTTTATACGAGATAGATAACGTTGTTCTATAACATGTTGCTATAGAAAACGCCTCTCAGTTGCTCTTAAGTAAATAAATAAGCCTTAGAAATAACAGAGGAATTTAAAAACCTGACTTCCGTTAAGTTTTTTCATTAAAATGACTTACAAAATTAGCGTTTATCGGCAACAAAAATATCGCCGATACCGATATATGGACAAATCCGAAGTATCGCCGATATATTAGAATCAGCTGCATAGTTAAAAAAATCATCAGTTAAATTTAGTTTAATAAAAAATATATAAGTATGGAGAAAATTGCAAAAAGTAGGACAACCCCAGACAATTGCTAAAAAAGAAGGAGGACTACCGCGAACGCCCTAAAAAAGAGTTCGGTGTCTGGGGGGAAAAGACGACGGATGGCAACCCTAGTCATGTCAGTTAAAAAGAATAAAACTGAAAACGGATATTGCTTTAGCGCATTAAACTCTTTATATTTCACACATTTTTATTTAAAGGACCAAAAAAATTCGTTATTTTTTTTTTGCATACCAGTGTTATCTGGAAACTTTTCTTTATTTATATCTTTATCTGATCAAATATTACCTAATTAATTTGAAAATCTTAAAATAAACAATCATAAAATCATGTAAATTGTGAAGGCCCTTAATAAAAGAATTTTTACAGGAAACAAATTTTAATTTAAGGATGCTATTATTAAAACATATTTTACAGCTTTAAACATTTAATGAACTTGCTTAAATCTCTTCTTCTACTTTTAATAAATGATAAGTTGTTAAGTTTCTGAAACAAAATCAATCTCAATTCAGGCAGTTAAAAGTTTGTGAGTTAAAATATATTTATGTGCTAAAAACATCAAATCACTTTAAACTTTCACTTTACATTTTCGCCAACTTTTTTAAAGTTAATCAATATTTTTGTTGTTTGTCTTTGGGTTTTTGAGAAGAAACAGGAAATACAATTTTAAATGTCAAAAGTTAAAAGCACTAATGGTGTTGCCAGCTTAGGCTTTTGGATTTTCTATGTTTAAAAAAAATATTAAACGAAAAGAAAAAATAAACTGAAAAAAATGGCTAATTTGATTATTTTCAATGAAGAGACTTGGCCTACTTTCAAAATAAACGGCTAAAATCAAACGTGTGGAGTGTTATTTATGATTTTTTTGTATAACTGGCAACTTTGAACAAACACTTATATATGGGCATTTCCACAGGAAAGTCCATTTTTTGTCACGTGCGACTCAAAGCAATTATACTTGTTTTTTTTCAAAGAAAACTTTATCTTTTTTTACTTCTTTATATATTTGTGTAGGCCGTAAGTAGCTCTACATTAAGGACGAGCTTAGGAAAAACCAAACTACACGGTTTTGAAATGCAAGTTTAATTGTTTTTTGTCGCACGTGACAACAAGTGGACTTTCCTGTGGAAATGCTTCTGTGTATATATGACTACCTCTTCTTTCCTCGATTTCTACTTAAAACATTTAAGTTTCTATCATGTCTTCCGCTCGCACAAACAAAAATTAACGTGAAAGCGAATAAAAATCTAAATTAAAAAAAAACATGTCACGTTTCAACACCAAAATGAACTTCACATTTACAAAAGTATATCAAGTATAAAAGCGAAAGAGTATGCAACAAGAAAGTATAAAATGAGGAAAGGATAACACCAAAAGAAGTGGATCATTAAGTGTGTTGTTTCAAAATAGGCAGCCAAAACCATAAAACACATGCAATTTAAAACAGTCAACGGCCAAAATAATAATTCTGGCAAAAAAAAAACGACTTCAATACAAAGATCGAAACCTTTCATACCTTTTCTGTATACAAATGAGGAGTTGTGCCATGGTCAATATTTCGGGTGAAGGCAGGGAGAATTTACATCACGGATTTTCGTAGAAAAATTATGCGACCTTGCAGTTTGGTCAAACCCTTTCAAACAAAAAATTATTTAGGAATTCGGTCCATAAATCATCAATATTTCGACATAAAAAAAAGTATGGGACCAGACTGGAATCGAACCCATTCAAACAAAAAAATAATTATTAAAATCGGTCCATAAATAATAATAATAATAAACAATCAGCCCAATCATGAATATTCCTTAGGAATTTCTTTCCCCCGGGAAACACTTTTCTCGAGAAAAAATTCCTTCAATCATAAACTTTTCGGGAACAAAAATATGAAACAGTGGCATCACTGAATAGCAATGGCGACTGTTTTGCCTGTTGACATTTATTTTTTCAGTGTTTTTGAGTCCAAAAATAAATAAAATTGTTGTTTTGATTAAATTTAAAGTAAAACTAATTAAAAAAAGTATATAAAAGAGTAATAACATAGCTGTACAAACATGTGTGAAGGATATTGGTGCTGTAGAAGAAAAAAATCGTGCATGTTACTCTTTGCTGCATTTATGGAAACCAAAAGCAATGGATCGATTAAAGTGAAAAATTCCGGAAGAAAAAACGAAGCTCAAATGCATTGCGAATAGATACTTTTTTTCCCCATCGAATTTTTTCCGACGGAATTTTTATTCATAATAGGAGAAAAGGGAAAAGTGAAAAAACTGTCACGGAATTTTTGTTTGTGATTGGACTGAATATTTCGGCGGTAAGGGCGAATGCCACACAGATTTTCGAAAAAATTATGGGACCAAACTGCAAGCAAACCCTCGGTTTACATATAACAGAGATATTTTTGGAGGGGGAGGGTAGCGAATTTCCCCACCGATTTAAAAAAAATTATAAATCAAAACTGTAAACCCTGAAAAAAAACAATACTGAAAATCGATCCACAAAGAACGGATTTACGTGTAGGGGGAAAAGGGGGAGAAAATTAACCTCGGATTTTTGAAAAAAAAATGAGGGGGCCAAACTGCGCAAACCCATTTAAACAAAAACAATGATTTTTAAAATCGGTCCATAAATGGAGGAGTCATGCGATAATCAATATTTCGGTTGGAAAAATTATAGGACCAAACTGCAAGCAAACCATTTTAAGCAAAAAATAGTTCTGAAAATCGGTTTACATGTGACAGCTATATATTTTTTTTTTTTTTTTTTTTTGAAGAGCGAGTTTCCCCACCGATTTTCGAAAAAAAAAATTTTGGAACAAAACTGCAAATTCGTTCGAACAAAAAATCAATTTTGAAAATCGATCCACAAATGACAGAGTGGGGGAAGAAAATTTCCCCACCGAATTTAAAAAAAAAATTATGAGACGAGACGGTTCACAAATGACAGAGTTATGCATAAGGAGAGCAAATTTCCCTCCTCGATTTTCGCAAGAAAAATTATGAGACCAAACTGCAAGGAAACGCTTTCAAACAAAAGGAACAAAAGAATTTTGAAAATCGGCTCACAAATCGCAGAGTTATGCGTGTACAAACATAAAAAGTAAGAAAAAAGAAATACTCACGAATTGATAACCTGCTCCTTCGAAGTCGGTTAAAAAGGATAATGATGCTGTATCCATTTTGTGAATTAGCAAAAGCGAAAAGAACTTTTCTTTACTTTAAAGTATTCTTTTTAATTTTCAGTTCCAAATTTGTAATATAAAAACAAATTTAAAAATATTAAAAATAAAAGCCATCATATCTAACGCCATGATTGTAGGTTTTATTTTTAAACCCAAAAAAAAGTAACACCCCGCCACCAATACCCACAAAAAAAGTGTGGTAACTTGTCTTAGTCGGTTTATGTTTACAATTCTCCCCTTGTTTTCTCATGCCGGCTTAAATGTCTTTAGTATAAATAGGCTCATAGAGCACAAAAAAAAATATTCGAAATAACTAAAAAAAAAAGTTAAACTCATGATGGCATGTACTAGAATTTATGTGATATCAAAAAGGTGAATGAATTTCGTATATTTTATGCGCGAACAGGTATTGGGTTTTAAATTTATTACAAACTTTTTTTACAATGTTCAAAAACACATACATGCAAATGTTTCGTCGTCCTTATAGCCAAATGTGAAAACAAGAGATAAAATAGAAAAAGTATAAAAAAAAACTTTTTAAAGATAAGAACTAAGGTCTGTAAAATATACAATAACACTGTGATACAAAAGTTGAGAAAAAAGTTATTCAGGAGTTCTCATGTACCAATTCATTTTTGTTGGAAAATACCTTTAGTTTTTCTAGGTCACTTCGTAAAGTGTTTAAATAACGGCGAATGTACTGAAAAATTGTGTTATTAGAGTTTCAAACTTAAGAAGTTATAACTTCTTTGTTTCAAAATAGATTTCTACAAAATTTTATATATTTGACAGATATAATTCTTATCTTTTAGATAAGCACGGTTTTTGAAAATCGGTAAGTAAATAACTAAGTTATGATGCTTAAAGTGCAAAAAATACATTTTTGAACAAAATTGTATAGTCCCCAGGCTCTAAGTTGCTTATGAAATATTAAAGTACTAAACATGTTTGTACAAATAACACAAATGTAAACGAATTCAATGAAATAGTAAAGATTTTGTCTAGAAACGGACCTGCAAAACAATTTGTAAATATAAACAAAAATATCTCAACGATTTCATTGAAAAAAACGTGTCTTTTTTCAGTGAAGAAATTGTTTAAATCTATAAAACAATTTGTCTAAAATTGTTTACAAGTTGTAAACAAAGCAATTTACTAAATCAAACAAAAAGATTTACTGGATGTTTTGAAAAATATCAAACAATAAATACTAACAAATATTAAACTAAATAGTTTACTTAATCAAACAGAAATATGTACTGTTTTTTTTTTTTGTAATATATCAAACAAAATTTTTGTCTGGGTCATCATCATTCATTAAGCATTTATGAAATTGTACTTTGTTAAATGTGTTCAAGTCTGTATGTTTATCTTAAGACTCTAAAAAAAATTAATAAGAATTAACGCAACGACATTAACGAATTGATTCACTAAAAAATCTTCAGTAAACAAAGTTGGTACAATCGCATTACTTTTGCTATAATTGTTCTTGTTATTTGTGTGTATGTCGTCATCGGGATTGGGCTTTTTTACGACACAATTTTTCTTGTTGTTTTTGGTGTTTGCGTCCTAAAAAAGTCAAACAAAAAATTCGCTGATTCAGTAAATAATATTTACTGAAAATGACATTTATTTTTAGACCAACTTTTGTTTGAAAATTTGTTGGTAATAATGTTTTCTGTGTTATTAAAATGCGTAATTACAATAAAATCTATTAAGAAATAAATTAGTTATGAAAAGATGTCATGAAAATGTAGAGTTTGCGATCCGGTAGCAGTGCAAATTTGGATCATTTCTAATGATTTTTACATAGGGTTGTCATTGCAAGAAGTTCTCTTTTTCGTTTCCTAATCACCGAATTCGAAGCGAAGTTAAGAAATATTTTCTTTTTGGCGTTCTATATTAATATTTTTCTCTAGGAAAAAGAGTACAAAGTTACACATTTTCGCCAGTTGTTTCTTTTTATACGAATTTAAACGCAAAACGGTGTTTTTATGTAAATTTCAGTAAATAGCTGTTAATTTTTAGACGAAAACTAGTTGATAAATTTCTTTGAAAAAATCTAATTTTTAAAAAGCATGGTGGGTTTTTTTTTTAAACTATAAAGGAATTATACAAATTTTTTTGACTAAAATAAATTTTGACTTGCTTTTCTACTAATTATCTGCATTTTTGAATATCGATTTTTTGGAAGCAATGAAAATGTAGTTCCTCAAAAAGGACTTCCAATTTTTTTTACTGCGATGTTTTGTATTTTGATTTTTTTGTTTCTTATTTAGAGAACGGTTTGTCCGATTGTGATAAATCTAAAACAAACAGATGTCGAATGAAATTACTTTCAAATCATTTATTTAGAGTTGTTTTATGTTTCCATCTGTTTTGGATTATTTATTTAAAAATTATTGGCGAAAGAAATTAAACTCTTTTTCGCGTTCTAAAAATCATAAAAAAATTAAGAGATTAAAAATTTTAAATTTTTATCATATATCAGAAATCAGATACATATCAGGTATGTTAGGAATAAAATAAATGATAAATGTCGGTTTTATTCACAATTTACTGAAGGAACTCAATTTATAAAAATCACAATTTCCATACAACAGAAAAATGTAAAAAAAACCAGCTTGAGTTGAGTGGTATGAATTCATAATGAAATATTCATAAGCCATATCAACACACACTAAAAATATGCATGGAAAAAGTACCAAAATGACGTACACTTTTTATCCCTTAAATGTTCGAATTTCAAAAAAGTTCAAAAAATTGTTTGTGGGCTTCATAACTAAAGAAGAATACAATTTAAATTTTATTTCTATCTTTATTACTTTATGAGATAAATGGTTACCAAAAAAGTACCAAAATGTTAGTTTTACCCTTTTTCGCCACCTAAATGTTAAATTTTCAAAAAAGTTCCAATTTCCTGTTCGCTTGTCTGTCTACTTAATTATAATGTTTTTTAATTTTACGTCTACTTTAGTTAGATCTGGAGATATAAAGTTACCGAACTTACCCGTATTTACCCCTTTTGTATCCCCTTTGAAACTGTATTTCTGAAAATCCTTAGTGTATATAAATCAAAGTGAAAATCTTCCCATAAAATATGTTTCTATTGAAAGATATTCATTCAGTATATCGATCAATGTACATAAAGAATATTGTAGTTAAATACAATAAAATCAGTAAAGTGCGACATATATCCCTTTGAGTTTTTGCCTTTTTTTCATTTCCGCAATTTCCTCATATTGGTTTTTTGTTTGATTTAATTTTCTTCATTTTGGTGTTTTTTTCGGTTTTTAGTAATTTTTAGTTTTTTCCGTTTTTTTTTTAATTTTTTGTCGATTTTTTTAGTTTTGGTGATTTTTTAGTTTAGGTTTTTTTTTTTTGTTATAACGATTTTTCGTTTTTTCATGATTTGTTTAGTTCCGGCGCTTTTTTTATTTTTAACGATTTTTTTCGGTTTTTGCTGATTTTTTTTTTTTTTGTTCTGGCACTTTTTCTCGTTTCGGTATTTTTTCGGCTCTTGGCGTTTTTTAGTGATAGCGCTTTTTGTTTGTTTTAGCGCTTTTTTGGTTTGGCGCTTTTGTTGATTTTTTCCATTTACAGCGGCATTTTTTAAGTTTTTATTTTTACTGATTTTTGTGTCTCTCTCCCACTTCATCACCTGCTCTCACTACACTATCCCTTTCCCTGGTAGGCATTAATTGCCTGATTGTATTACTTCTCTTTAAAAAAAAGGGGGTTACAAAAACAGAACCAAAATTATATTTTTACCCTTTTTCTCCCCTAAATGCTAAAATTTCAAATAACTACCAAACACCTGTCTACTTATTTTTTGATATAAATATGATGTTTTTTCAATTTCACATCGTTTATCGGGAAGGGACCCACATGCGAAATTTCATGTTTCCACCTTCAGTAGTTTGGGCTGGGCGACGATGAATCACTCAGGAAGTCAGTCATTCAATCAATCAGTCACTCAATAACGTCACTCTTCTATATGTAAATATTTTTGGCCCTTCTACCACGATAAGTCGTTAGTTACAAATAAATTGAGAGTCTTAGCGCAATAGCTCGATAAGCCACAAAAAGAAAATATTGAAAACAACTCGACTTTTAAGTTCAAACTAAATTTAAAATTGTATGTTTTTTTTTATAATTTTCTAATGTAAATACGCAGCATAATTATTTGCAAAATACTAGAATTTATACAAAAACTTCTCAAGGATGCAAAGCTGTGGTACGTACCTACCCAGTAAAAAAGTTGCTTCCAATAAAGCAGATTTCTACTATTATGAAATAAAAGTAGCGCTGAGAAACCTGCTGATTTTTGTATGGCGAGTTCCCGGATTGGAGTACTACATTTTTGCTCACAAAAGCGCTTTGGAAGCGCTGAAAACATCAACCTTTTCAGCACTAGAACTGAAAATATATGAAAAAAATGGTTCGATGTGGATTGGCGTCATTAACGCCATTTTGAATTTATCTTATTTCTTTACTTTATTTATTTTTATTAATTTCATATTTTTACGCACTGTTTGTTATTTTAACTTCAACTAGTATCGAACTAAGAACCTTCAGGTTTGAAGTCCAAAGTACCAACCACTCGACCAAAAACACTGTTGCAAAATGGCACCAAGAAACTCAAATAAACTTACTCTCATTCTCGCTTAAAAAACTTCTTTGGATCAGCATTATAAAATCAGCTTTTTTGTATAGCTTGTGTACGAAGCTTTTGTATAAGTAAAAAGCACTTCAAAACCTGCATTGTTGTGACGCTGTGAAATCAGCTCATATTTTAAAGCGAATTATGAAGCGCTTTATTTCTTTAGTGCTTCAAAAAACATGAACATTTTTTACTGGGTAGCAACAGAATAAGCACATAAAACAAATTTTTGATTGCATCTGGCTTACCAGATTATTGCACCGAACCCTTGATTTGCTCTTTTGCCAATTAAACTAATATCAATTTTTGCTAATATGCGACTGATCAACAACCAATTTAAAATGTGAAAAATGAAATACAAAAAATATCCCAATAAATTGTTAACAAAAATCGCTTAATTTTGTTTAATTGAAAATTTTCGTTGAATCTGCTTAGAGTTTTATTTACCAATTTAAAAATAGTTTTGCTGCCTTTTTGTTTCCTCAAAAGCCTACAGATATAAAAATTAAAAGTCTTTAAAATACCTCAGATATAATTCTACGTCCTTTACAACTTCATGTAATTTTTATAAAAGTTTTCATTTATTCCATTAGTCATCGTCAGGTATAAAAATGTGAATATTTAAAACTTCAAAAAATTTATATACAAATATTATGCTTGAGTTAACTTTGTTCTTTTACCTTAACAAGTTCTTCTCTCTCTTCTCTACTCTTCTCTCAATTTTTTATTTTTTTTGCTGTTTGATTCTAAGCAAAGAACCTTTCTTTGAAACGTTTTGTAACAAAAATGTTTTTTCAAAAAAAAAAATAATAATAAAAAATAGACAGAAAGGACAAATAAAAGGAAAAAAGGAAAAAGGAACGAGTATAGATATTACAAATAAGACAAACTACTCGTAACAAGTAAATAACAGGTGATATGAAGTTGTCGGTTCCAGAGAACTCTTAGATGCCAATAGTCCTGGCAAATAAAGATAAACACACTCACACATACATACATTCAAGCATATGCACACCGACAGTTAGACCGACAGACATTTAAAATGACTACTAGATAAACAAAAACTTAACATGACAAAAGCTTATCACATCGGGAGAGGGCGTTTCATCATGCAGACAATTTGACAAACAAAAAAAAGGAAGAAGATAAAATCTACAGGATAACACAGTTGTATGAAATATAGTAAAAGTCATGCAAAAGGTCTATTATATTTTTGAATCTACAAACATACAAAGAATATGGGCATTTCCACCGAATGGTCCACTGGAACTAACAAATTAAAAGCTCTTGAAAACAGTTTTTTGTCCTATTTTCATAGAGAAACACTCAAATTTAGCTAATGTAAAAAAAAATTACATTTAACTTTAAAAATTAAAATTTGCCTTGGTAGGCTAGTGGGTAGTATGCTAGCCTATCAGTGTGGAGGTTGTGGGTTCGATTCCCACCATAGACTCTGTTCTATTTCACTACAACGAGTAAAAGTCTGTGTACTATTCTCGTTTAAATTAAGTTATGATGTAATTTGTAATTGTATTTGTAACATTTAGCAATTAAATAAATAAAGATAAATACACATAAAGGCTCATTTCCGCATACAACATAATCATTGACGAAAATGAAATTCCATAACTTCAAAGCTCTGAAACGAACTTTTTTTCGTTTCTAATGTATGGAATTTCGTTTTCGTTTCATTATCGTCGACAAATACGTTGCCTACGGAAACGAGCCTTAAACGATTTCAACGATATTCGAATGCAAAAAGTCACAAAAGAGCAACTTTGTTTCATTTAGATATTTCTATTGCACGTTTTGTTTTCATTATCCACCCACTTTGTCTCTCTAAAATCTTTATAAGGATACAAAGAGTCAAAAAAGAATAGATAACAAACTATGCGATCACAAATAACTGTAAGTTTTTGCTTTATAAAATCACAAGTTTCGATGTCACGTGCGACATTGGAAAACAACATTTGTTATTACAGCGTCGAAAGTATATGCCGAAAGCTCATCAAATATTGAGTACAAACAGAGATATTTTATGCAATTAAAATAAAAAAAACTTGCTGAAAAGGAAAAAGATTTGTGATCTTGGTACTCATATAAATTTGGTCATGTGCGACATCGTAAGTATAAAAGTTAAAAAAAGTTTACATAAATGGTTTATTTATGGAAATACATACTTATAAATTTATTAAATCCATATAAGCAAAAACGGCGGCGAAAAAAATAATGAGGATTGCAAACGGTAGAGAGAAATGTTGAAGGAAGATCAAATAAAATTACAAAAAATAAATTAAAAAACAAGGAAAGGTTGCGAAATCCTAAGAAAAAGTGAAAGCGTTGACTGAGGGAAAATATGAAATGATTGGAGACAAAAGATGGAATGAGGGCATACGTTAGAGACCATTTTATATTTTTTCAATTCAGACATGAAAATTTAATGAAATTTTTTTTTTCAACTCTTTGAAATTTTGTTCTTCAACTAACGAAGGACAAATTTTATAAATCGGATGATATTTGAGTCCGATATCTGGAAAATACTGGAAAATTGAGAAATGTCAATTTTCAAATGAGAAAAAAATCTAATGGAAAACAAAAAAATGGCAGGCGGTAAAAAATTTTACATTGGCGAAGTGTCCTACTTTGAGACTTCATAGCTCCGCTCCTGAGCAAGTAAGAGGGATTATAATTAAAACATTAATAGAAATACTCCTCTGATATATCCATGTGATATTCCGATAGAACTATTCGTATAGAAATTCCTGATTTATGTTCCAAATATTTTGACTCTGTCCCACTTTGCAAGCAATCATAAATCGAGCCTTACAAATGTAAGCAACCCCTTGCGAAAGCTGTAAAAAAGAAAAAATTGCGCTGCCAAAAGACATGCAGACAAAATTCTACAATTGATTACAAATCGGTAAAGCCATAACGAAAGAAAAAAAACTGGCAAAAACATCTTGAAGATATCACAATCTAATATTGAATTAACACAACTTAAACTGTGTAAAGGTCATAAACTTGCAAAAATCGCTTTTGTAACAAAAATTCGCGAAAATTTTCAATACTCCCGCGCGAATGCCTTGTTTTTTTCAATTATTTTGAAAACGAAAAATTGCACAAAATTAAACTACGCATCAAGCATCTAAGCATAGGGCTAATTAGAGCTATAAGTTACTGTCAAAATAAAAATCCATTTTATGTTGACTTTTTTTAATTTAAATATCGTACAATATCGGTCACATTCGACATCATGGAAATGCCTATATACCTTAAATGATATTCTTTTTTCTTTTATGAATTGACCCGTTAACAAAAAATTAATATGAAGTCTGTTAAGAACACATTAAAAATTTCATATCATATTATTACAAGAAAAATTGTGCATCTCAAATAAATCGAAATTGAGTGGTCGAACCACTTTAGGTTCGACCTCCATGCAAAAATAAAAAGTTGAGCCAGTCACCCTCTAGGATTAAAGATTAGTTGAAAATATCCCTGAAATATTTTTTTGCCACGCCCCTGAATACCGCCCTTTTAGTTTTTATGTACATTGCATTGCCGTTTGTGGTCCGATCATTACATATTGCACAACATTATTCATGGCTTAAATATGCCTTAATTTTTACGTTTGATGACTTTTTAATCCGGCATAAAATTCTGGGCGCCACTTATGCCATCTCGGATCTTTCCCCTCTTATAATCAAAAAGTTAGCATATCTAGTTTTTAATATACTCACTTTTGCCCCAATGTTAAGCCCCTTTTTTCACATATATATTACATTTAAGACAGGTCGATCAATATATAAAACAAAAAAATTTCCACGCTCAAATATACAGCACTTTTCTGATTTTTTACATACGACAAGCAATGTTATATGTATGAGTAAAGGAAAAATTAACTTAATTGTCGAGCGTGGCATAAAAGTGAGTATATTAAAAGCTAGACATGCACAGTTTTAGAAGGGGTCTCTTGTCACTTGCATAAAAGTAGCCATAAGAGGGAAAGGATCGGAGATGTCATAAGAGGTGCCCAGAATTCGATGTCGGATTAAAAAGTCACCAGAGCCAAAAATTAAGTGACACTCAGGCTATAAACAACGATATGCGGCATGATAATATCGGACTTTTAATGGTGGGGCCATATGTAAAACACAAGAGTGCTTTATTTCTTGCCACTTGCAAAACATTTTGCATTTGGAGGGAACGACTCGAGATGGTGGCGCCCTAAATTTGATGTCAGATTAAAAAGTCACCAGAGCCAAGAATGTAGCTATAGTCAAGCCACACTGAAAGAGTTTTGTTCATAAATTCTGTGAATTTTGACATGAATCCAATGAAAACTTGTATTAAAACTCAACAAACGTCACACTTCGTTAGATTAATGAAACAAGTTTCATTAAAATTATTTTAATGAAAATTTCTTTAAATATATGAAATGATTTCATTGCTCCAATGTAATAATTTCACTAAGCTAATGAACATATTTCATTATATTGGTGAAATTACTTCATGGTTTTAATGAAACTGTTTAATAGTTTTAGTGAAACTATTTCATTATTTCAATGATATTATTTCACCATTTTAATAAAATTCTGACATTATTTGAATGATATTCTGTCATTATTTTAATGAAATTATTTCATTGTTTTAATGAAATTATTACATAACTTAGTGCCCGCATTAAATCATCTCTTTTATTGACTATTTTATTTTATTGACAATTCCATGGTTGAAATATGTACGATAAACGTCAATGCACATCAGAAAAAATTGTAATGTTGATGACCGCTCACAGTATCGAACTCAGACTGTTGATTATCATTATTTGCTTTATAAGCAACGTCTTAGCCACTTCAGCCAACAGTACTGTCGAAACAATGAGTCTATGAGAGTATAATAATGAGAAAGAGTACAACAACAAAAACATATAAAACATATAAGAGGAGTATATGTTAAAAAAAATTAAACCAAACAATTTTTGTCTATGGCTTTGATATAGCAACATATAGCACAATTGCTTGTTGGGTTACTTTCTCGACAAAAACAAAAAACTTGCTACAGCCTGAGGTATTTTTTTATTTTCTTTTTTTTCTATTTATCTAAGGACATTATTCGTCCGTGTGGGTGCATGGAGTACATGCAAAAAAGCATGAAGATTGATATACGCCCAGTTTGATAATAAAAAATATCATTTTGAAGTCTTGTTATGGCAACTGCCATGACATCTTGTGACATCTCCCGTAATAGAAACAAAGTAGAAAATATGTTTGCTTCCTTTTTTATCTTTTTATTTTTATTTTTATTTTTTTTATTTTAAATATCAAGTGTCTTAAATGTTTTCATATTTTTAGGAGTTATTTGTTGCACATAATAATAAAATAACTATAGAAATTTCATTAAACTAAACAAGAGTATTTTAATGAAGTTTTTTATTTTATCCTTATTGTATTTAGTATATTCTTTAAGGATTATTTACAACATTCTGAAATAATACACATAAACAAGAGTATTTTAAAAAAGTTTTTCATTTTGTCCTTATTGTATTTAGTATATTCTTTAAGGACTATTTACAACATTCTGAAATAATATACATAGAAAAAAATTTTACTTCAAGAAGAAATTCCACCAGGTAGCAGAATAACAACTTAAGGAATATTTTTCCTCTAAAAAGACCTCATAAGAATCATTATAATCAAAATAAATCGCTTCTCGATAAATTTTTCGAAAATGGCAATTTTATGAGAGTACCGAATGCATCAAAGTTTTGTTGCGTTATAACGTTTTAAATGTCAAAAACTCCTTTTATAGAATTTATGTACAAAGTTAAAATGAGGGATTTTTCTTCTGTATTAAAACTACTAACTTATTATCTAATTATAAAATTATATCTTAAATTGATTAGAGTTTTAAAAAATCATATAATGTATTCGTTTCAATGCTACATTGACCAAAATGAATGAGGAAACCTTGAAAATTCTAAAAGAATACATTTTAGATTTGAATAAAAATCAACATCAAATTTTACATCAACTTTTAAAAAATGCAACAAAAAAGTGAAATCAATAGCAAAAGAACACGTCCATAGTATTTAAAGAATAATAATCGCAAAAAAGAAGAAACTCAAGAATGAAAAAAATCAACACACAAAGACTTGATGGCATGCAAACATTTTAAGGGTGTTAACGCTAGACAGAGAATAATAAAATAACACAGACACATCAAAATGGTAATCACACCCAATGATATTAAATAAAATAATAATAATAAAAAACTGAGTATTTTTGATATCTTCAAAGTGCAAAAGTACACAATTGCTTCAAATTAACAATTTATTTGTGATTAAAAGCTTTCGGCTTAATAGAATCAGTTCAAGGATGTCCTAATACCACTACACCTGCATTGCAGTCCTAGTTACGCCATTACTTTCGACAATTCATGCACGACTTGTCTTCTGGTGATTAGGTTTTAAAATCGATAATGTAAAGGCAATCGTCGCTCACGACAAAGTCTTAGATATTGTCCTTTAATAAACACTTTTGATGACAACATCAGGGATTATGCCTTAAAGATTTTCTTCCTTCAAACGTTGCTTACGACAAGTTGAAAGCAATGTCCTACTAAACATAATTTAAGTTTTGAATGATTTCTGGCGTTCAAGCTTAGTCTGAAGCTTGGGTGTTTTTGAAGACCCTTAATAAAAATGTATGGCAAATATTTTTGTAAAATATTTCAGGCCGGTATACCGCCGCTGAAGGGAAAATGTTTCCCCCCTTTTTAAAAATGGAACAAAAAGACCCATACACCGTAGAGTTAGAAGACTAAAGTCCCAGCAAAAACGTTTGTCATTTTTGTAATCGGTAGTACTTTATTAATTGGTTACCAACTAATGAGTGGTACTTATTTATCTTATTACTATGCTTCAAATTGGAACTATTACTTAGTTTTTGATAAAAGTAGTGCGTATTTTTCGCATTATCTAAAAATAGTTACAATTTGTTGTGGTGTATTAATAAAATAAGTAGACAACCACTTTTTAAGTCAGCATGTGTTTGTATATGAAGACAAATTTTTGTCGCTTGAACTTATAAGTCAACAATAGGTTAGTGGTTAAAGTACTCGTCTTCAAATCTGTACGAGCACTGGTTCGTATTCCAGTTGAGTCAAAAATAAGTAAATAAATAAGAAATAAAAAAATGTTAAAAAATATAAATAAAATATAATGTGTATAAATATTTTTTTAATTTTAAGTTGTATATTTGACTACTTATTTTTTAGCTTCGAGTAAGCCAAATTATAACCAGTTAATTGCTGTGATAATCCATATCCATATATTATATAAAAATGAGGTATATGTTTGTTTGTTTGCAGTTACGGCATCAAGCCTAAACGGCTTCCAATTAATATAGGCTATATTTGTTTCCCAGATTTTGGACCGGGAAGGGATAAAATGGGTCAAAGCCTCCCTCTACGCATAACTCTGTCATTTGTCATTTGTTACGGCATCATGCCTAAGCGGCTGAACTGATTTAAATAAAATTATGTACACAGATAGATATTTGGCTCACAATCAATATAGGCTATAATTGTTTTCCGGATTTTGGACCCAAATGGGATCAAATTGGTCAAAACCTCTCCCTACGCATAACTCTGTCATTTATCAACCGATTTTGAAAGTTCTTTATTGGTTTGAAAGGGTTTGCTTGCAGTTAGGTCCCATTTTTTTCTCAAAATCGGTGGGGATATTTTACACTCCCTCTTCCCCTTATAGATATTTGGCCTACAATTAATATAGGCTAGAGTTGTTTCCAGGACTTTGGACCGGGAGAGAATAAAATTGGCCAAAACCTTCCCTTACGCATAACTCTGTTATTTGTCAACCGATTTTGAAAATTATTTGTTGGTTTGAAAGGGTTTGCTTCCAGTTAGATTCTATAATTTTTTTTTCAAAAACGGTGGAGATATTTGACTCCCCTCCATCCCCACAATGCTTAAATCTGTCATTTGTGAACCGCAGGTTTTTACGGCATCACGCCTAAGCGGCTGAACCGATTTAAATGAACTTTGGTACACAGATAGATTTTTGGCCCACAATTAATATAGGGAGGGTATAAAATGGGTCAAAACCTCTCCCTATGCATAACTCTGTCATATGTCAACCGATTTTCGAAATTCTTTATTTTTTTAAGATTTTAAATAGGTGGCGATATTTGACCCCCCACCCCCCTACAATGCTTAACTCTGTCATTTATGAACCGATTTTCAAAATTCTTTTTTTTTTTTTGAAAGGTTTTGCTTGCAGCTTGGTCCCATAATTTTTTTTTCGAAAATCGGTAGGGGCGGTGAAAGTTTGGTACCCTACACATATCCTTGTCATTTGTCAAACGATTTTTAAAATTCTTTTTTGGTTTGAAAGGGTTTGCTTACACTTATATTCCATAATTTTTTTTCAAAATCGTTGGGGAAAAACTAATTTTCAAAACTCTTTTTTTTAACGGTTTAGGGAATTCGGTCTCTCACGTATAACTCTGTCATTTGTCAACAGTGCCCCCTCTCCCCACTTTCCTTAACTCTGTCATTTGTTAACCGATTTTCAAAATTCCTTTTTCGCCTGAAATGCACTTTGGTCACATATTTTTTTTCGGAAAAGTGGTGAGGGGGATGGGGAAGTTTGGTCCCCCACGTCTAACTCTGTCATTTGTCAACCAATTTTTAAAATAATTTTTGGTTTGAAAGTGTTTGCTTGCAGTTAGACTCCATAATTTTTTTCCAAAGTCATTGGGGAAATCGCTACCCTCCCCCCATTCCTTAACTCTGTGATTTGTGAACCGATTTTCAAAACTCTTTTTTAGCTTGAAAGGTTTTGCTTGCATTTTGTTCACATAACTTTTTTCGAAAAGGGGCGATGGGGGAAGTGTGGTCACCTAGAATTTTTAAATATTTTTAGACATTTTATAGATTTAAACAATTTGTTTATTGAAAAAGGCCCCGTTTTTTTCAATGAAATTTTTGAGACCTTTTTATCTTTGTTTACAAATTCGTTTGGAGATCATTTTCTAAACAAAATATTTACTAATTCATTGAATTTCTTTACTGAAAATAAAATTTAGTTTTTTCTGTGTACTGTGTGACGTTTGGATAATTTTCTATGAACCTTAATAAAATCAGGTAAATCTAGAACACGAACGAAAGTGTCGTCCGTTGACAATATTAAGGGCCATTATTACAACTTGGCATTAGAGTAAGTTAGGATTTTATTGGACGTATAAAAAGTTTTCCATTATTACAATTTTAGTTTAACCTAAAGTGAGCGACAAATCTCTTAAAATTTTGTATTGCTTAGGCTTGTATCCAAATGATAACCTAAAAATGAATCTTTAGCGGAAAATATATTTCTTTGGAAAGAAAGAGAAATGAGCAATCATAATCGGCTTCTTGGGCATCACCCTTAAAACCCCAACCTAACCACATTTTATGCCACTCAAATGCTCAATTTTCAAATTGCGATAATCAAAAAAATCACAAACTGATTTAAATCTCTTGTTTCCGCTTCTTTGAGAAAAATTTTAAACATTTTTGCTAATTTTCCTGAACTCAAACGTGAAACCGCAGTAAATGCCTTTCAAAATCTACTTGGAATAAAATTCATTTGTTTTATTTTGTTCATTTTGCAGTTGATGTTGATGTGATGTGAGGTTTGTTTTATTCATTGTTTTAATCTAAACTAACATTGTTTTACCATGAATAGTTTATGTGGAAAAATATATATATTTTGCATTTCATGTATCAGAAACACACAAAGAACAAAACCTAAGCAGCTGATAGATGTATGGTCCAGAATTTGTTTTTGATTAGATCAAATCTCTAGAGTAAAATAAATTTGAAATAAAAGATAAAAAAAGAAACAACAGCAATTGTGTGCACAGTGGGCCAGCTTTTAAATAATTAATTTTAAGTATTCAAAATAATTGATATTCTCCACAATGATTTAGAATCTACCTAACAAATTTTCAAACATCTCTGTTGATTGTATTACCGTAAATATTGAAACAATGTTCACATTAGTTTAATAAACCGTCGTAACAAATAGGGGCTGCAAAGATAATGTTGTCATTCTCACAAAAAATTTCATACTAAAATCGTCAAAAATAAAATTAATATAAATGTTTTCGGTAGTGAATTTGCTTCATAGGTGTTTCATGTTAATTCAGCATCATTTTACAATAACCTTCAAAGAACATCTTTCCTTTTGAAAAAACTATATTTCACGTTGATTTTATATTACTTAAAGGTTGGAAACGAAAAAAATTTAACATTTTATTTTGTTAATAACTTCAATGATAATAGCAACAAAAATTAATTAAGTACACCAAATTGTTGCAGTTACTTCAAAGATACAGATCATTAAAAACCATTACAATTCATGTTTAGATAAACCGAATTTTCGATTTTGAACACCTACTCCATCAATTCTTTTGGCAATATTACTCCAACTTACATACACAAAAATAATTATCACCGAAAATTTCCCAAACAAAAGTTTGTCTAAAAATAAATTTAATTTTCAGTAAAGGTTCTTTACTGAATCAATGAATTTTTGTTTGACTTATATCTAGGACGCAAACACCAAAACCAAGAAGAAACCCCCGTTTTCTGTGTCGTAAAACACAACCCCGATGACGACATACATTAATAAAAACAACACAAAAATGATAGCAAAAGGAATGCGATTGTACCAAGTTTGTTTTTTTTAAGAGAAGTAACACAATCAGGCAAGTAATGCCTACCAGATAATTCATTAATGTGTTACCTTCTTTGAGAAAGAGATAGGGTAGAGAGAACAGGTGGTGAAGGGGGAAAGAGATAGAAAGCTTAATTCATTTATAACTCTGCTATTGCGCGCTTTTTTGTAGAGCAGTGTTGAAGCCCCTCTGGTGTCAAGTAGAGGCATTAATTAGTTTAAGCTGTGTAGCCATTTGATTAGTAGTTTTACTTCGTCGACGGTTCTGGTACAATACCGACGAAGGAGGGTGCTGTGAAGTGCATTAGGATATGCTAGTATTAATTGCAGCCGGTACTGCCAAAGTGATCAGTGCTATGCCTTCATCACTTTAACAGTCCAATAACAACCAACACAATAACACACCAATCCACATAAGAAAAATGCATGATGTTGTTGGCTTGCCTGGAACTAGTCTTGATCGCAAGACCTCAGGGTTTGTAGTCAATCGCGCTAACTACTTAGCCAACAGCACTCCTACTGAAGATTTTTGAGTGAATAAATTTTTTAATGTCGTTGCATTAATTCTCATTGATTATTTTAGAGTCTTTAGATAAACATTCAGACTTGAACACATTTAACAAAGTGAAATTTCATAAATGCTTACTGGATTATGATGATGACCCAGACAAAAAGTTTGTTTGATATATTACAAAAAAAAATATTTTTCAGAAAATCCAATAAATATTTTTGTTTGATTTAGTGAATTGTTTGGCTTACAATTTGAAAAATTTTTAGACAAATTGTTTTATAGATTTAAACAATTTCTTCACTGAAAAAAACACGTACTTTTCAATGAATCTGATTAAATTTTTTGTCTGTATTTACAAATTTGTTTGTAGGTCCGTTTCTAGACAAAATATTTACTATTTCATTGAAATCCTTTACTAAAAATTAAATTTAGGTTTTTCTGTGTACAATTTCCAGCTTGCATACACTTTTTTGTTCTTCTCAGCATTTGTTTAATTACTGCGCAGAATTTGTCTATTGGGCCCAACTCAGGGCAGTTAGGGAGTTGCAGTCCTTTTACTGTTTTATGAAAATCGTGATTATATTAATTGAGTTTCCTCACTTAATTGCGAATATATAGGCATCAGAAAAATTCTGTGTAGTAGTTGGCTGCCCCAGCCAAGATTTTAGCTCGGGCCACTTGCTTTGTGGTCAACGCACTAACCACTGCAGCCACAGCTCTTTCAAACTTCAAATGGAAAGTGGTAGTACTCTGTTCTGTTGTGTACGTTGAAAAATTAAGATGGTGTCAATTTTTCCCTTGTTCCTTGTAACGTTATATTCACGAACCTTAGCCCAATAATCAATTTGGGAACATGAATTTTATTTTAGTTCAACATAATTTAATTGACGATCGAACATAAAATTTATTTGAAATTAAAGTTGTAGTCATGTTTCTTAAAAATAATATGTAACGTTGATAACAATGTTGTTTTAATAGTAAAAAATATTAAATCAAAGAGATATAAGGTTAGCTTAATAATTATTCGATTAAAACTAATATGAAAAAAATGGTAATTTTAAATCAGCAGCAGGACATTTTCGATATTTTCGGCTATTTCCATTTGCACAACACGAACATCAAAATGAACAACAACAAAACAAGAACAAGTCACACAACTGAGCACAACACTGCATTATAGTTATAAAAAAGAAAACAAATACCAATACACTTAAACAACAAATTATTTCTTATAAATTTAATATGATTTCAAACCAACATTGCGACATGTTGATTTTACATTGGTATTTTTTCTGTGTGTTTATTAAAGCATCGCTTAGTTTATTGTAACATCATTCTAACTCAATGTCTAAATACAGGTAGGCCACTCACTTATGCCTGTTTTACACTATCTCACAAGCCGTTCGACTTCTATAGAAAATGCAACGCTGATGTAATGAGTTTATGGAAAGTTTTAAAAAAGCAATAACAACACATTATATCAGTGTTGCATTTTGCGCAGAAGTCGAACAGCTTGTATATTAGTCTAAAAACAGCTTTAGCACGGATGCTATAAGACAAAAAATATGTTGCGCAGAGAGGATTGCATAAGTTAATAACATTTTAATTAATGTTGTTAATAATTACTTCCCCAATAGCTGGATGCTTTAACTTTTAACGATCAGACAATCGTAACATTTGTCGACATATTTAACCGCTTGCAGTAACGATAGTGCGATTTTGTAATTTTATTCGATATCGTGCAGCATCACTGTTAAAAAAAAGTGAAAAGTGCAAAAAGGAATAGAAAAAGAACAAATGAATTTGTCCATTCCAAACAGTGTACAGAAATTTTTTTTATAATTTTTTTTTTAATATTGAGAAATATATGTTAAAATAAATCTTTAAATTATAGAAATATTGTTATTTATACATAATAGTGCTTATATGTGTCTATATTGTTGTAGATTAATAACTTTAGTTGTTAGAATAAGGCACGTGCTACGCCTGCACAGCTGACTATTGTCTATTTATTCACAAAAACAAAATTATTGTCGTTAGTTAACCGACAGCGAATATCGTTATAAATGTTACTGAATAGCAAATTCGATCAATTTTCGTTATATTTATTTTAACGATACAATTATCGTCATAAAAGTTACAGAATCGCACTACAGATGTCGAAAATAGATACTTATGGCTAATAAGTCAGTGAACTTTTAAGCGCTAGTTTTGTTAAACTAAACTGAGATGTAAATGTAGTTTAAACCCTACAGCAGTAAATCACTTCCCCATGTATTATCCCAAGTTTAAACAATAATAATGTGGACCACGATAAATGTCAAAAATAGCTGGTTTTGTGGTGGGATATCGATCAAAAACATACGGTTTTTATTAGTAGTTTAAGCGCCCAATTTTATGCGCTTAATATATGATTTATATGTTTACTGATTTATAGACTTCCTGATTTAAATATATTTTAAACAAAAAAGACAGATTAACTTGCACTGATTTATTAGCCCTTAAGGCCATTTCACATTGTAATACAAGCTTTGAGATTTTTATTAGATTTTGTAAGACGAAAATCAAAACAAAATTAGTCTGACTGTCAAAAAATCTTAAAGAAAAATTTCTCATTACATTTTGTTTCTACACTATCACATTCCAAATAAAACGTAACATAAATAATTTGCAAAAACTTATATATTTTTCATTCTTCTTTTTCTTTATAATACACAACTGTTTTAATATTCCTATGTTTGTTTTTGCAAAAGCCAACCCTGATAAAATGAAAAATGTGATTGTTTAGAAAATTTCCTAAAAATGACGAATACCATAATACTGTCACATTTCTTTACGTACTATTTGTCATATCATAACAATTTGTTTTCACACTGTTGGATTTTACTTAAGATTTGAGTTTTTGACAAGCATTAACTAATACTAAATCTAATAGTCTGAAGGCCGCTTTAGTGATACTTTGGAAGCAGTTAAAAAGTAGTTGCTTAAAAATTACTCCCAATATTTTTTACTGTGCTCCAACAATTATTTTAATATGGTTTGTCTATTTAAAAATTCATACTTAAAAACGTAAATATGTTGAAAATTCTTTATACAAGTAAAATTTATTAGCGTTTCATTTCTATGTTTTCCATTTATGAGCACAATAACTATAAAATACAAATTTCCATTTATTCGCATGTACATAAAAAATATATTAAATGGTCTTCCCTCTCGCTACAGATGCAGTCAAATTATTCATTTCACGTATATATGTACAGTGACTGTCGGAATTATGTGAACTTTATTGGCTTGGAGTACACAATTTGTATGTCAAATCGTATTTATTTTTGAGTGTAGTAGAAAAGAATACTTACTGGATATCCGGTGGACTTGTAGAGATAAATATATAAGAAAACGTCATGTTAAGTTCTAAGTTTTGGATCGTGATGAATTGTCTACATTAGAATAATATATAATTCTCGTATTTATTCTCATTAATGATTTGTATAAACATGATTTAAGTTGACATATAAGCGAGCAACCTAAACAGTGCACAGTGAAACAGACAGAAGCGGATAATCCGATCTGTATAAAAATTCACATATGCAATGGAGTATTTTTATTTAACTTTAACAGATGAGCTTCCCACATTGATCAGGAGCGGAACTATGTAGTATCAAGTATGGCATTTCTGACAGGTAAAATTGTTCTACAAGAAGTGTTTTAATTTCTCACCCGACTCCAAAAAGCTTTTGTGTATTTTGATAGCCCTTGTAAGGTTCTAAAAAATAATATATACCTCAGGAGTTATCTATTGTAGTTAGTATATTCATTAGAAAATAAAGATTTCTCAATTTTTCGAAACCCTTGCCCAGTATTTTCAAGATAACTAATCCAAATGCGAACCGATTTTCACAGCTGCTTCTTTGTTAATTATTTTTTTTATTATTTTTTTTGTATTTTATTTATAAATTAAGAATCAAGCCTTTAAGGCCAAATGTGATTCATATTCTACTCAAAACTAACAAACAAAATTTAAAATGTATAACAATTAAGTTATGAGTTTTAATCCAAAGAAATTTAATCATTTCGGTTTAAGTTCATTTTTAAACTAACTTTTTCAATTAAAATATTTTTCTATTTAAAATAAAATAGTGAATATCAATAACTATCAAATAAAAAGCTAAAAAGCAACTCTAATAAAAGCAAATAATGCCTATTTTTAGTTTGAATAAAAGTATAAACCCCACCTGGGCTAATAAACGAGCCCATACACTGTTGAAAATAACTTATAATTTTGTAAATTTTTATATGTGCTATATCTACCTTTATCCTTTAAACGTGTAAAATTAATGGACTTATAACTAAAAACTCGTACTGAAATAGCGAGCGAGCTTCTTAAATACACTTTAAAAATAGACTTGATGTGTGTTTGCCTTTCAAAACTTATGTGAGTCACTGTGGTCATGAGTGCTACTTTATTTTTCTTTTTTAATAAAACTCACATCTAAAAGCATACTTTCAGATCTCGGTATACATATTTATATGCACATATATATATGTGTGTGTATGTGTTCGTGTTTATAAATATGTAAATAATGTTTATTACTTATGAGTATAACAACTTTGTACGGTTTTATTATTAAGCCAATAATTTTTATGTCTGTACGAGGGAAGTCTAAAATGTTAAGCTTACAAGCATTTATGTAACTTTCATTCAACAAATATTTTAAGCAATTTTAAACATTTTTTGAGAGACTTAAAAAAATTGTGTAAAAATATATGAATAACTAATAATATATTTGTAACTTTTCAAAGTTGTGGATGAAGTCTACTGATGATTTGGTAAAGCGCCATTGGAATGCATATAGGCAATGCTTAACTATCAGCAAATAGACTTCATTTAAAATAAAATTATGATAATATGTCAAGTAATAAATTTCTTAAAGTTATTCATATACTTTTATCTGATTCTCCACATAGGCTATACCAGGGACTGGCAAAAAGAGAGCACGCTTCAAATATAAATGGGTTTGACTTTCTTTATATGTATACGAGTCCTATTGGTATTTTTAACCTTTATACTTTAATTTCCCTTTTCTCTTTTATTCCCATTTAAATTAATATATGACTACATTTAGTCTAAAGTTAAAGGATGTCGGTAATAATAAAACATCAACCTACACAATTTGCCGAAGGTTAAACAAATATGTATTCTGACTAAACCGAAACAGTTTACAGACTACTTGTGTAGTGCAGTTGCTGTTTAGTACAGATACAGTTATTTTTGGCGCCCAACGTGGAGCCCATACTATTTTTTTTTTAGCCAACATAATAGTTTTTAATTTTATAAGTAGTATAGAATTGTATGTACGAGACCAGTTTTAATTGTCAAGTTTATTTTAATTGATTTGCTGGTGTGCTTAACCCTACGTCTCCGCCTAACATGAAATGCTGTTGTTGTTTTTTCAGCCAACATAGCAACTTTTAATTTTATAAATAGTATAGAATTGTATGTACGAGACCAGTTTTAATTGTCAAGTTTATTTTAATTGATTTGGTGGTGTGCTTAACTCTACGTCTCTGCTGTTGTAACTTGAAGTTATGACTACGTTGTTAAAACAAAAGCTCTAACAAGTCAATGGTTTTCTTAGGACAGCCAAAATACTTTATTTTTAATACTACGGACTCTGTGCGATTTTTATCAAAAATTCTTTTTGAACAGTCGTTTAAACATATGTCGTAAGAAGTTTGTGTAAAAACTTCTGGCAAAAATTCCCTAAGGGTAAGATCCTAGAAAATAATTAAAAAAACAATTTGCAAAGGACGCTAAAAGTGTGTTCAGAAAAAAAGCTTATGTCGACAACAGTTGTTTATATTGAACTAATTCAAGCACTCAAGATTTTTTTACATGAAAACAATAACCAAAAAATATTTCGGAAATGTGTTCAAAAGTAACAACGCATGTAGCTATGTGTTTTTTTTCAATGGCAATAAACTGTCAGTACGCAATTGTAAGTCGATTTAGTTCATTAGAGCTGAAAAATATTTGAATGAATTAAGAAGTTACGTTGTTTTTAGAAAAACAATTTCGGAATGGGTCCATGTTATTGGCGAAATTTTTGGTCCATGTAAAAGAGCATATATGTCTCAGCAATGTTGGAAAAACATCAGAAAGTTTCCGGATTTTTTTATACTTTTTACGACATGTCGTAGCAATGTCGGAAAAGGTTCTGATCTAAAATTCCAAATTTATCAGAAATGTCGTATAAAATTCTCCCATGCAACCAAAAAACTGTAGGACTGCTATTACTCTTATTGTATCATATCATGAGAACCGTCCAACCGATGTAACTATATTTTTCTGGTATTAAAAATACTTTTCAAACTGCCCTGTTTAAATTAGTTAGTTTTTTCTGCTATTATAGTTGATGGTTTTCTGGTTTGTTTTTTAATAGAAAAACAAAGGATGAAGTAGTCGGAGTATAAAAACCACACACAGTTTTTTATTATTAAGGTTTAAGGCTTTTGATTTTATTATTGTTACTGTTGATATTGATATTATTACTCTTAACCCACAATGTAAAGATGTAGAGAGAGGGAGGGAAACGTTGAATATGTGTGTGTGGGTATGTGTGTGTGTTTACGAATGAGAATGAGTGAAGTTATAAGTGCCTATATACTACATATGTGTGATATTTATGTTTTCGAACGTATCACAATTGGATGCCCTATAAATGTAAAAACATATATGAACTCACACACTTTTGTTTTAACTAACTAGAAGCATATACATACAAATAAGTAAATATGTATGTGTAAATATTTGTATCCTTTACAGTTAGTGTGCTTTTGGGTAGAGCATGATTTGTATATGATTTTTGTATAAATATTGTGCAAAAGGATGTGTAATCAAACATGCAACATTGAGTATGTGAAATTTTCATTTATTTAGATTGAAATGCCCGCAGCGGCAATAAAGTGCAAAATATACACTCTGGATTACCATCAATGAATTGCCAAGTGGACTTTTTGTTACCATTTGCCCACACACTTGTACTCGTTTCAATATGAAAATATTCAAGTCAGTAGCATTGTTTAATTTCATTTTTAAGAAGGGTTTGTATCGAACAGCTTTTGCATAATTTAAAAGATGTTTTGAACGATAAGATTCCAGCAAAAACTACTGTTTTACCCGTGTCCTAAAAGAGAATCTCATTGATAATTGACAGTTTCTTCACGTACAAATCACCGTCTCCGGATAGTATCATGCGAAGAGGACTTCCGACCAATTAGCCTTTCATCTTTCCTAATGAAGACGATGGAAGGAGTCATAGACTCTCATATTAGGCAACGGCTGGTATGTTCGTCAAGGGACGCTCTACAGAAGCAGCCCTACACGAGGTGGTAAGGTTTATAGAGAGATCCCTTGAACACAAACAATATACTTTGGCTGCCTTTTTAAGACATACAAGGTGTCTTTGATAACAATAGCTAACGAATTTTCATAACTTTCAATTTAATCTTTCTATCAAATTAGTTTTTATTTAAGAAAGAAATTCTAAAGCATGTAAATATTGAGCATTCAAAGAAAAAGTTGGATGTACGGAAGGTTGAACCGACAGCTTTTTTTTGATTTTTTTTTATAAACAAACACAACCCGCGAAGCAATTAGGTTGTCTGCCGAAAACACCCAGGGTCTACGGCGGGAATCGAACCCACGACCTCTGGACTCACAGGCTAGCATCGCTGCCACTCAGCCACAGCCTCCACAATCTACTCATCAGATCCCTTTACCTACACTAGCAACGACAGTAGCAACAACACTGTAGCGAAAATCCTACTAATTTTAGTAAGTCGCCATCTCGGGGCGAGTCCCACCTATTAACGAACTAATTATAAATGTTCGGAACTTCACTAACTTGTCTTTTCTTAGCATGTTCAATTACTTTAAGCTTTTTTTATTTCGGTGTCAGAGTATTTAAAAACTATTGGACCCAAATGTGGATTGTAAGAAGATAGCCCAGAATATCTCGATTTTGCCTTAAAGCAACTTAAGATGTTATGGCCAAACGACACAGATATGTTCCTGAAGAAGATTTTTTTTATAAAAAAAAAATTATGATGATTTTTAGGGCCAAAATTAAAAAAAAAAATCACTATATTTTTTATATTCAAATTAAAAAATTTATATATTCCAAATCAGAAGAATGTTTGTTGTTGAACTAACAATGAAATAATTATGACAATCAGTTTTTACTTGGATCTGATATGTTGAAAGTACTGCAGCAAGGTTAGGTTGAACAGGCTGCCGGTTTCTAAGAACCGGCCCACTTGGGTCCTTTGGTCCCTTTGTGATATGCTAGTGATATACTGCACCAAGGTTTTAAAAAACTGAGATATTTTTAAATGAACACATCTCACAACTACAAAAAAAAATTCTTAACCAAAAATATTTTTCTAAGCTCCTATAAGGACACAAAAAATTTTTGAAACCGGACGAGAAACAAAAAATTTTAAGCGTTAAAAAATTTTACTTGACCGAAGTGCCTTAATTTGGGACTGCATAGTTCCGCTCCTGAGTACTATGCAAAGCACATCTTCTCAGGTTAAATAGAAACGCTTCTGTGCTATTTAAAGGTGAAATGTAATACTAATCGGATAATACATTTCGAAATGGCTGATTTATTTCAAAAATAATTTGATTCTACCCCACTGTGCCATGCAACAAGAAAACTAACAAAGATATTTATATTTTTTTATATCTTATAGTAGTCTAACTAATTATAAAAACGGTGAAATTTAATATAATTTCTTCTTTTGCGTAAGCTTTTCCCTCTTAAGAATACTTTTAACTACGTCCATTATATTTAGAAAAATAAATAAATAAAAAATATATAAAACATAAATTTCTTCCATATCAATTTTTATCAGAAATAACTACATTTTTACATTTTTTATATTTATTCATTGATGCCAGACGACCGACCAATCAGTTATAATGTCCTAATGGAATAAATATGTACAAAATAAGGAAAATGATTGAAACAATTCGAATATTTGAAATGCTCAACATGCAACTCGAGACTAAAGGTTAAACATAAAACTTTATTCCTTCTCAAATACAAAATAAATTAAAAAAAAACAAATATTTAATACGAGGGAAACTGTTGATATATTGAGCCTAATAACTCTGTACAACACAAAAAATAGCATGGCTCTAATCTATACGTAAGTATATTGGCGTTTTGAATGTTTATATCTAGGATTCATTTTAAGGGGAGCTAAAGTTACTCTTCCAATTTTTGCACATAGTTATAGTAACTTGACATAGGAAATCTTCCTATTTTTGCAGAACAGTTTATTCCTCTAACTCTTCGCTGATATGGGTCTTTTTGTTTCTTTTTTGAAAAATGGGCAAAAAAACTCCCCTTCAGCGGCGATATAGCGAGCTGAAATGTTTTACAAAAATATTTGCCATAAAATTGCATTAAGGATTTTCAAATACACGAAATTAAAAGATTAAAGTAACAATCAATGTATAAATATTTTAATTGAAGCTTTTTTTAAAGAAATTTTCTACTCTGTAAACAACTATGTAGATGACTATCACACATCCAAACCAAAATGGTAATATGTGTATGTGCAATCGCACAAAGTTAATAGAAGCCCTCGTATTAAACAAAAATTCTCATATTTATGGTAACTGTTGTAAAAATGGTCATATAAATAGTATTAATAATTTATTAAATAGCTTCAGGTTATGAAATAGATTAAAACTGGGAACGACAGATCCAGCCAGGCAAACAAAGTCCAAAAAGCAACAAGGACATAAAATCACAACCAATTTAAGAATTTTGCTGCCAGGACAATTGTAATGAAATACAGCAACAATACAAACTAAATATAATTGTTAGGAAAATTTAAATTTACTTCTATTAAAGTGCTACGAATGAATGATTCATGAAATTTGTTTCCCAATTAAACAATCGAAAAATGTTAACATAAAGCTGAGGCTGGCTGGTAAAAACACAAAACAAAGAAAAACGAATAGTAATTCGCTTCTATTAAATTGAGTGCACAAGTCATGGTTGTTGCCATCGATTGCAGAAATATTGAAGCTGTTACCAATACAAATTGTTCACTGACTCGTATTGAAATCATTATTACTCTTTTGTATTAAATGGAATATTTTCGATGAAATCATTTGCAAAGGAAGACCTTAACAAATACCCTACATGTTGGTTAAATGATTTCAATGTTTAGCTAATGTTTTTGTAACAAAAATTGATATCAAAGTAAAATAAAATAAATCTATCAAATAAAGTGTGTAAGTTCGTTCCACCCTAGCGCCAAGCCGTACAGTGTCGTCATTTCGTAGGGTTTTTTACTATATGACAATACTGAGATATCCATACATCGTGTATGGATATCTCAGTATTGTAATATCGTAAATTTTTTGACAATTTTTGTACTTTTTGGCGATATTTTTTGCTATTTTTTTTAACTTTTGATGATACCTATTTTTAGTTTTTGCGATATTTTTACTTTGACCCTTTTTTCGGCTTAGCGATTTTTTTAGTTTTGGCGACTTTTCCTTTTTGTTGAGATCTTTTCGTTTTTGGCGATTTCTTATTTGTTATTTTTTTTTTTTGTTTTATGGATTATTTTAGTTTTGGGCGATTTTTTAGTTTATTTTTGTGCTTTTTTCGCTTTTAGGCGATATTTTTAGTTTTTGGCGATTTGTTTAGTTTTTCTGATTTTTTGCATTTTACCGATTTTTTGCATTTTAACGATTTTTTGCGTTTTTTACGCGCTTTTTCCATTTTTGCGATTTTTTCGTTTTGGCATTTTTTTCAATTTTGGGAGTTTTTTAGTTTTAGCGTTTTGTTTTGTTTTAGCGATTTTTTTCGTTCTAACGATTTCCTTGCATTACTTATTAAGATATCCTTTAATAATTAATTTACCCATTAATTATTAATTTTGTTTGTTTCAAGTCTTTAATTATTATGGTTAAGAAGATACGGCTAAATTTCAAAATTACACAACCCGATAGAATACCCTTTAATTTTTAGTTTGTTTAAATTTTTAGCATTCGCTACTGTTGCCTTTAAAACGCTGCCCCACCTTTGAATATTGCCAAAATCACATAGGCAAAATTACATTAACTGATAGAATACCCTTTAATTTTTATTTTGTTTAAATTTCAGTATCTACTGGTGTAGACTGTATAATCATGCACTAGCTTTGAAAACTTCGAGTGTCTTTATGTGTATAAGTTCCTGTATGTCACATTAGGACTTCAAAATGTTTCATTGCTCGCTTTAGATCACCCTTTAATTTTAACTTTCATACTTATATTTGTTATTATAGCTGCCATAGTTATACATTGTCTCTGAAAATTGCAGGTCCTTACATCTTACGGTTCTCGAGGAAACAGCCTGTGGCAGACAGACAGGCAGACAGACGGACGGACGGACGGACAGCGTAGCGAAAACAATAGGGCTCTTTTTCATTTTTGGTGTGCTTAACCAAGAACCCTCTAAGGACTAAAAGGCAACCAACAATTTCTTGGAGTCGAGCAAGAAACAAAAAAAATTACAAGCGCTTAAAAATATTGCAAACCCGAAGTGCTCTACTTTGTGACTTTACTCCTGCGCATTGTGAGAAGCCGATCTTCTCAGGATAAATACAGGCGCGGATACAGTGATCGAATTTGTCTTTTAGAAATTGCTAATTTATTTCCAAAATTTTTGATTCTAGCCCACTGTGCTATGCACATTTTCATTGGTCACAATTCGATATCAGACCTCAAAGTCCATTTTTAAAATGAAAAACCTATTTTTTGCGAATAAAACCACTATTATCACTGCTAGCTTCTCAGTTGTATTGACTGACTGTAAGTGTCCTTCTTAATTTGAATATATACTTCTTTTGCTTTTGTAAAACGAGTAGAGTTTTTCTACATAAATTTTCCCTTTATATCTTTACAAAATGATATATCTGAATAAAAATTTGTGCATACAAATGTGTTTATGTGTGTGTGTGTGTGTGTATGTGTGTGTGTGTGTGTGACTGAGCTTGTGCAAATACAAACATTTATTTGCTAATGGTGTATTGAAGTATAAAATTGCGTACAAGTATGTATTAATATCAGGCTGTCGAGAATACCAACCATATCAAATAATACATTGTCGCATCCCACGTACAGGCTGATGTAGTTTTCATGCTTGTATATACAATGTAGTATTTTGATAAATGTTAAACTGTTGTATGCTTTCTTCTATGCTTGTGAGCCTGTGTCTTCATTTAGCCATTTCCCATTTACTAACTATATTTTATGAGCTTTTTATTTTTGTTAGTTATCGATTCATTAATGCTGGTGAACATATAAGTAGCTACGGTGGAAGTGATAATGAAAACTTTTGACTTTAATTTTATGAAGCCTATAATTAAACTTTAAAGAAAACTTCGCAAAATTGCATTAAATTATCCTTGATCGATCGTGCCAGATCGTGCAATCATGAATTTTTTATGAGAAATGTTGGGAAAACCAATAAATATATTTCTTAACATATTAAACCACAATTTGTTTCTCACAACCATTTAATAATTCAGAGAACATAATATATCTAATAGTGCTAACCATGCTCTAACTATAATTTTGTGTGTATTTATTTATATGAAAAAAACTATTTTTTCAGCCAATTTTGATTAATTAAATTTCCCGCTATCCACTGTGACGTCCGTCCCATCACTATAAAATTACAAATTGTAACAAAATATGCAAGCAATTATTTCCCTTAACATTCACAAATAATTTTCATCTTTTATATATTTCCAATACACTGTTTCATTTTTGTTTCTCAATATCATCGAAATATATAATCATCATAAAAAATTGCCATTCATTCATTCAGTCATCCAGCCAGCTGTAGACGGCTCAAGTAAATGCCAATAATACGGTTGAGAAATGATTAAATAAAGTATATTGGCCAATGAAAAGCCAAAAATAGAGAAAATGTTGTTAATATTAACATTTTCATGCCTTCACATTATTCATGAATGGATGTTGGTGGGTGGCATAGAGGGAGAAAACGGCCATAATTATTGGGAGAAAAAAAAAGAAAAATAAAATTCTTTTTATTAAAAAAGAAAATAAAAAAAGCGAATTTTCATTATGTATTTTATTTACGCACACTATGCTGACTTAACTGACTTCTGGTTTTCCACAATTTGATTGATTTTAAGTCCGAGAGTGAATCATTAAGCCTCCCAGTTTAGTATGTATTTCTTTGTTTAAGTTATTATCTCAATTGTTGTGCTTAAAGAGTGATTTTGTTTCAGTTTGGTTTTTGAGCACAGATCTTTGAAGAGCTTTAAGGGCTCACAGGTACATGTTAGGTTATAAGCAGAATGGTTGCTTTCAAAATATTTTAAAAATCTTTTATTAACAAATTCTATATTCATATCTTTGGCTTAGTCAGCAAACTTTTATGACAATTGAGATATTAGTGTAGTATGCCAATACACAATGGGGCTGAATCAATATATTTAGAACACAAATCAGGAATTTCTATTTCATCTATATTCACTGAAATTTCACGTGAATATAGATGAGTGGTATTTTCCATTTGCTTTAAAAATATCAGCTCTCTTAATTGCTCAGCAGCACAGCTATTAAGTCTCAAAGTAGGGCACTTCGGCCACAAATTTTTTTGCTTGCGTATAGTTAATATTTAGTATTAAATGTACTTGAACAAAATTGGGAAACCTAGTAATTTTTCCGTATGTATAACTTTTTTAATGCTATAAAATCGTTGATTACACTATGCAACAAAACGAAACTTTAGTCATGACCTTATAGCCACTATATTTTTTCGGTCCCAAGCCCTTGAGTATATAAAATTCAATAACATAAAAACGGCTTAAAGATAATTTTATTTAAATTTTATTAATGGTTTTTGTAATAAAATTGGACAAACCGTTTTCAAGTTAGGTTAAAGTCAGTGTAGCAGCCTCTTCAAAAATAACAAATTTAAAAAAAAAAAAAAGAATTTATTCATAGAAATTAAAGTTTCGACTGTTTTTGCAGTTAGGGGACCACAACACATCAAAAAAATATAGTAGTAATCCCCGGAATTTTTCTTGTTGCATAGTGTAATTCATAGAATTTAAAATTTCGACTGTTTTTGTAGTTGGGGGACCATAACACATCAAAAAAATATAGTAGGACTCCCTGGAATTTTTCTTGTTGCATAGTGTTATCCATAGAACTTTAAATTTCGACTGTTTTTTGTAGTTAGGCGACCATAACACATCAAAAATAAATAGTGATACTTCCCGGAATTTTTCTTGTTGCATAGTGTTATCCATATAATTTAAAATTTTGACTATTTTGTGTAGTCAGGGTACCATAACGTATCAAAAAAAAATATAGTGGTAGTAGTCCCCGGCATATTTCTTGTTGCATAGTGTTATCCATAGAATTTAAAACTTCTACTGTTTTTGCAGTTAGGGGACCATAACTAATCAAAAAAATATAGTAGTACTCCCCGGCAGTTTTCTTGTTGCACAGTGTTATCCATAGAATTAAAAATTTCGACTGTTTTTTGCAGTTCGGGGACCGTAACACACCAAAAAAATATAGTGGTACTGCCCGGAATTTTTCTTGTTTCATAGTGCTATGATATTTTCCAATGAAATTTTGCAGTTATGTACTAAATAGTAGAGATGTGCGCGTGATCACGCACGCTCACGATCAAAATTGATTTCTACATGCACGCTGACGCACTACAAAAGCTTAAGCTTTCACGATACTTATTTTTTATATCCCGGAAAACATAAAATCGAACGATTAAAGTTTTCAGAATTTTTTAGTGTTCATATGAAAACGAGTTTTTGGCACAGTGAAATAATATACATGACTGATTCTCATTTTGAGTGTCCATTTTGAGTTTTATTTTTATTTATTTCTTTAACTTTACCAATTTAATTAATACAATTAATACAAATATAAGAAGGTGGGATTCATGTTATAGTTTTCGCCTCAATGGATCCTATTATAAAATAATATTTTTCGATTCTTTTAACATATTTGTGTATTGAGGGTTACATTTGCTTTCACGGTTGTTCGGGAAATGATTTTTGCGAAAAAAATACGCCTCAAAAAGTGAATATAGGGCTTTAAAGCGCTATATATCTACTATTAAAAAAAGAATCGCAGGACGAAATCCAAAGTTATGACAACTTTTTTAACTTTGACTTTGTGTTTATTGCATGAAAAATATTACCATACTTTCAACGGACATGAAAAAAGCATTGTAAATGAGAATCATCCATATATAATTTTTCAAAGCCATTAACCCATTATGAGTGAAATGAAATTTTAAAAATTTTTAACCTGACTTTTTACGTAAAAACACCGTTATCTCAAGGACTGACCAATATAGCAGTACACAAGCGTGTATTTTATTTTATGGGGAAACTTTTAAGCTTTTATTTGGTGTATATTTGTAAGCTTAAAAAATATGAAAGTTATGTGACTTCAAATATGAGTTTATGTACCAGTTCTTAAAAATCTTTCGTAAAAATTCATATTACACAAAAATCTTTAGTAACCGACACCGTGGTGCGAAATGCAATAGAAGAGAAACTTTTTGCGTCCGTTATTTCAATAAATAAGCGATATATCGTATTTCAAACGCTTTGACTTTGTCTGTGCTGGCTTGTCTCCAGCTTCATATTCAACAGCCACTCAGTTTACAAAAATATTTTCTCTGGTCAGACATGTTGTGAAAAAATGTTCACTGGGTTTCTTTTGTTGTAGACGCACGTAATTGATATGCATACCCAGCAAAAATTTTTTTTGCCGATATGAGTTCGATGTCAGTCAGAAAGTCTGCCCAAGGTGCCACATGCGTATCCGAAGACCGAAACGTACCGAAAATCATATGAGTAGTTGATAAGAAAACGAACTTTGCCGAAATGTCTGAGAGTATTCTCTATGAAGACTGAAGACTCTTCTACGGAAACTCTAAAGGAATTTTCGACATGCCTGAACAATGTCGAAAAATTTCTGACAAATAATAAGAACATTTTCCGATTTAACTCTTAGCTTTTACGTCCTTTCGTATTAATATCGGGAAAATGTCGGATGTAATATTAACTATTTATCAGAAATGTCTTATATAATTCGCAAATAAAATCAAAATGTTGTAAGACAGAAGAGGAAATTTTTTTTTATCAAGCTACGAAATGTAATTTCGCGCTCACGCACTATTGCGTGATTATTTTTTAATATATTCACGATAACGCGTGATTCATGCGTGAATCACGCCTGACACGAAAAATTCACGACATGTCTACTAAATACTATGCAATTTTTAACAATTGTACCCATAGCGTCCACACTTGATTCAAAGTCCATTTAACACTTTAGCAAATGAATACGTCCACATAAGGACTTTAAGCAGAGGCAATTGTTTTTAAATCCCAGCTTTGGGGTCTTATAATATGTGGGCTAAAATCAACATTTCTATTTAAACTGCTACAGTCGACGTATTTAACCCTCTGTGACTGATGTCGTAGTCTAGCAGACACCAGCAAACAGAAAACATTGTTTTACGCCATAATTATACAAATATCGATTCTGGTATTTTCAGTACTTTCTTATTACGTACTCATGCGTACATTAATGTAAAGAAAGCAATTGAACCTAGCGCACGCGTTGATGTGAGCATACAAGTGTCTTACAAGTCTACCACGTCAGTTTTGAGGTAGACCTGACAAAATACGTTGTAACTTTTTATTAAACCATTGATATTATATCTTTTCTTTCTAGATTGATTAGCTTAGGTATAAGCTAAAATTAATGTTAAACTTTTTACCAAAAAAAAAAAAAATAAATAAATAATATGTGACGTTTTTTTTTTTGTTTTTGTATTTATGTAAGATTTTTAAGGGTAATTTATGTCATGCCAATAATTTTGATTTTAATAAGATTTGTCGTTTTGTTTTCAAACAAAAAATTACAATAAATAAGAAACTAATATATTAAACTGAAATCAAAAATAGTTTCAGAGGGTTTACAAAAGGAACTTCGAAAATATAAGCAGTCGAAATAGTGTCTAGTGTACTACCACGTTAGTGGAATTGTGATAATGAAGTCACGTCAGTTGCAGAGGGTTAAAACAGAAGCAGGCGATTTTTGGTCAGTGGCCACAAAGTTTGTCAGCTATTTGTCGGCTATGACATTTATACAATACGAACAATCAAAATAAACAACAACAAGACCCCAACAGTGCATTGTGCCTATCAAGAAAGCAAATAATCACCAACACACTTAGGCAAAAAACTATTTCTCATTTTTAAGATTTCTCTTCGCCACGCTCGGATTTAAAATGTCAATTTGTATGGAAAAACACGTTTCTCTGGAGTTCTGTTTCATCATTGTTTTCTTTTTCAAGGAATATTATTGTGAAAAATTAAAAATAGCATACAACTTATTTATGGAAAAATAGTGCATGTTGACTTAATAAGGATTTTCATAAATTGAAATATAATAACAGAAGTAAATGTACGTGTTTCTCTTATATGACATGAAGAAAAACTTTGACATTTTAGTTTTGTTATTCTGCCGACGTTCTCTCTCATGTTATATCAGAGTTAATCGCAGTTATAGACAGACCGTATGTAAAAGTTACCCGCTTCATAATTATATTCTTTGTGCTGTTTTTCGTATTTTGCTAACAATGAAATTTTCCATAAATCAATTTTTTAACACGATTTTTTTTCATCTTATTTATTGTTGCACATATAAATGTTGGTTGCTACTTGTTCAATTTATTGCCCAAAGGTTTATATAAAATTGTCGTTAAATTGTCAACAATTTACAATTCGCTAAAGCTGCCATACAATACAAGAAATATTAAAACATTACGAAAGAATATAAGAATAATCAAACTAATTAAAATGTATATATTAGCCGATGGCCCTGGTAGCTAGTGCTTTCACTTCCTTATATTGATCTTATATTTAGCTATAAGTTTAATATTAAATAAATAAATAAATAAAATAAAATGTATATAGTATTTGGCTGGTGGTGAAAAAAAACATTAAATTCAAAGAGAAATTTAATTTCTTTTTTAGAATTTCTGGGCTATAATATATGTACGTGTTTTTTTTCTATTGCCTGGCCATCCATACCTTCCTTATCCACCCACTTTTTATCTATTTTAAAATCCAGTTTTTTTTTGTTCAGCAAAAGCAATATACATATTTTTTTTATCATTTCGTTCTTTGTAGCAATAATTTGAATTTTAGGACTGTCCATGAAAAGCTGTAATGTGCCAAAGGCCATAAAATTAATTGAAATGTAAGAAACACTTGTGCTAAAGAAATTGTACCAAGAAAATGAATGTTAATAATTGCTTTTAGATTTGAATTGATGATCACAGAGCAAATAGAAAGTTATCTTGAAATATGCATAAATAATGTTACAATTTACTAAAATGCCAACATGTAAAACAATTCTGGCAAATTTATGGTTTAATAATTTCTATTCATCCAGGCTGTAATTAATGTAATTAAAAATAATAATAACAGCCATAATAGATGGACTGCGAGAATATCGATAAATCCTTGCAGTCATATAAGAATTTAAAACAGAGTAAGTTTTTCAAAAATTTTTGGATGTAAAAGACGACAAGCAAATGTTTAGGCAAACTTATCACTCAGTTTCTTTTAAACCACATTGAGCCTCGAAAAAGTTTGCGAAAGAAAGAAAAACTATGTAAATTGAAACTCACTTAAGTGTTTCTGTACCGTGACTTTGCGGGAACCATCTGTCACTTAATCTATTTTCCAACAATTATTGGAAAGAAATGAGAAAGAGTGTTTCTGTAATAACATTTAGTGAAAAGTTTTTCACTAACGCTGTCAAAATTTCTCACATTTAAAAACGATGCGAGAAATATTTTTAAAATTAATAATATTAAATGATAGACTTTCAAATTATATATGGATAATGTACAATAGTTAATTTATTTAATTATTTTGTTGTAAATTAGTTTTTTTTTTATAAATATTTAACAAAATAAAAATTATTTCCAGGCTGATAGAAAGTCGCTGACTCTGCTTTTTATTTCGATCGCACTTCGCCGATGGCAAAACCTGAACCAGTTTTATTTTGTATTGAAAAGATGACAAGAAGTATTTTACAATCGTTTTAATATACGACACATTCCCCCTTATTCCGTAGCTATCTATCGACGTCATGTCAAGACAATACCAAAAAATTGGCACTTGTCTACTCGCTGTCGAACAAAAATTTACTACTATTAACAGCCTCCTCCCATTTCCTATGCCATAGAGAATAGTAAGTGGCTGTAAGTAATAATAAATTGCTGTCGACGACTAGTAGAAATATGCCAATTTGTTGGTATTGTCTTGACGTGACGTCGACAAATAGTTACGGAATAAGGGGGATTATCATTAGAAAGATAAAACGTATAAAAGGCATTCAATAAGGTATTTTTTGGTTACTGAATAATATAGTTTTCTATGTTAATATTTCAACGCTGACGTAAAAACTTTTCCGTCGGCTTAGTGCTCTATGTGACAATTGAATGAGTGGAAGATTCCAAAAATAAGCTAGCTTTTCACAAGATAGATTAATTTACTAGGTAGCTTATAATATATGTATCTTGGGTTTTCACATTAAAATTTAGAAACAGATTCTACTCACAAATCGAGAAACGATGGAATTTTTTGTATCACACTTCATGTGACAACGTTTACAATGCGATACAGAAACGAGGAACTGCCACTCTATTCTGTAACTCGCTAAAGCTAAATCTCTATCGCTAAAAATCTATAAAGTCGATTTATCAATTTTTGGCTACGAACACAATTTCGCAACGTGTATTGCTATATTATGGAATGTCTTAAAAATTGTATCCACCGAAATTTTAGTGTTTTATGTCATCGCCAAAAATGTTTAATTTTGTATTTGTTCAGCATTTTAGCGATAGAGATTAAGCTTTAGCGAATTACGGAATAAAAATATGTATGTGAAAAATATGGAAACTCTAAACCGTTTTAAAAACAATTTTTTTCTATCACGTACAGATTTTGTTATTGGGCGTGACTAATATTTCCTATTTGAATAACTAAACCACCAAAAGATGCGTAATAAAATCACCTTTACATCATTCATATATAGTTTTTGTATATTTCCAACTATTTCGGAGTCTTTCAGAAATTAGCGGCGAAATTTTTTTTTTATTTGCAAAATTTTATTTTTTTTTTCAAAAATTCATAAAAAAAATTTAAAATCTTACATTTTTATCATTTATCTGAAAGCTAGAAGCGTTAGGAATAAAATAAGTCACAAATCATAAAAATCTATAGACAAATGCTGTTTTTATTTGCAATTGAGTGAAAATACGCAATTGATAAAAATCAATTGCCAATTAAATTTCCTCACTTAATTGTGAATAAAATCAACATTTGTACTTCGATTTTCATGATTTATATCTTATTTTATTCCTAGTGCATCTAACTTTCAGATGAATGATAAAAATGTAAAATTTTTGCAGTTATAATTTTCTTACGCACTTTTTAAAACAAAACAATTTAGTTATGCAAAAAAATAGCTCCTAATATCTCAATAACTCTAAAATAGCTGGAAATATAAAAAAATGATGTAAAAATGGCTTAAAGTTAGTTTTATTTCGCATCTTTTAGTGGCTTTAATCTAAAAGTTTTAAAATAATTCCTTACAACTATTTATAAATGAGCGAAAAGTAAGCTAACTTTTCTTTCAAATAAGACTTGTTTTAATAAAATTGACCAACAATGTCAAAATTTGTGTCCATTTCAAATAATTTTTCGTACGGAAATACGACCTACCTAATATATTCTTCGAAAATATAAAAAACACACAGTAGAAGCAAAATTTTTTCAAAGATAATCAGAAATTTTTAAACGGATGATATTCTCCATATCGTTTCTACCCTTCTGCTGCTATTAAATTGATAGATTAATTCTATATAAGAATATTCTTAACGTAACGCTCAATACATTTTTATACGAATTCAATATTGTTTCAGAACGCACAATATATTTTGAACTTAACACAAATCAGATGTATAATATTTGATCTATTTTAGCATAAACTCCTTAGTTATTCACTATAAAATTTTAATTAAATTGAATAAATTCGGATAACACTCAATACATTTTTTTTATACAAACCATGAAACATTTTGCAATATAATGCTATTTAACAAAGTTCACAAAACTTGCAAATATTTAGAAGTACAAACCTACGCCGTTATTTTAGTGTATGCTGTTAATGCAATTTTAATAATTTTTTAATAATAAAGGATACTAAAAAAGCGTAACGCTCACTACACAAGACTGCGTACAGTAACAATTCAAAAACAAATTATAGTTTCTAATATTTTTCAAATATCTTATATGTGAAATAAGAGAAGCAAATGCAAATATTCTAAGACCGCTACAAATTTAATCTCGTTTTTGGAAAATTTCATAGTTTATCTTAATGTGGAAAATCAACAGCATGCATTACGGACACGCCATTTTGTATGAAGAGAGTAAAAACCGTATTTCCGTTCTTCGTTTTTAATATATTAAATAATGCTAGCAGCAGTTCATGCGTTTATTTAATAAAATATTTTACTATACTTTCAACGGACACGAAAAAATCATTTGAAATGAGAATCAGCCTCATAGAAAAATTTAAATATTTATGCCTTAATTCATAAAAAAATTTTCTGACTCATAACAGATTAATAAAACTAATTTTGAATACAAAAAATCGTTTTATAAGTCTCTTATTAAACAAAAAAAAATTTTTTAATTAGCTTGGTAATCTATTAAAATTCCAGGAAATGCTATTTCTGATTAATGCATAATTTACACAAAGGTTTTTGATTTTCTGCATTAAATTATATAACAAAATTAAAGACATCGTGAGAAATATATATTTATTAATAAATACATAATTTCAATAATAATAATAATAATAATAATTTTTATACGAATGCTTCTTTCTTTATTCGTTTATATAGAAAATAGAAAAAAAAATACTAAATACATATTTCATTTCAATTTCAAGATGATGGTATTAAATGCAACTCAATTATAATTGTAAACACTTAAACGAATAGAAAAGAACAAACACATACTCACAACATCAAAAACACTTTGCAGCTCAAAAGGAAACGGAAAAAAACTAGAAAAAGAAACTAAATATTAAATAAATGGCAGTGTAAACATTTGATATCCACTCATACTTGCACATACACCCACACAAACATTCTTCGAAAAAGGAAAAACACAACACACAGCCACCAAGAAAAATAACAATCGTATTTAAACAGACAAATAATATTTGTCTATAGTATTTTGTATGTAATTGGTTGGATGAAAGTTTTCTGCTTGTAAATGTGATTTCTTTCTTTATATTCTTCATTACATTCTAACAATTGCATTTTTATCATCTTAAGATGTACTTACAAACACATGCATACATACACACATTCATGCATACATATGGGCATTTCCATGAAAATGACAACCACGACTGAAAAAATGAAAACCCTTAAAACTTTTTTTATTAACAATTTAAACTGAATATCTCTTTGACTAATTTTAAGATATTGCAATAAACTATTTTCGCTTTTCTAGCGACTAAATTCAGTTATTTGTAACATTGCAATTATACTTTAAAATTAATGCTCCCACATAAAAGACGAACAAGTCTCGTGAGGAAAGATAAAAGATAGAGTTTGATTTTCTTTGCACGCTATTCTAATGTCACGTACGTAGTGCAAAAACATTATTCATCTATGTCATTTGAATTTGACCGGTCGCAACTGTTTCAAAATAAAAGTTTAAGGCCAGATATTTGTCGCAAACGATTATTGATCAACTTTTTTCAATTTGGTGTAATAAAAATTTTATAAGCATTTAAAGTTCGTCACGTACGCAAATGAAAATGGCAAAATTTCCATTAAATAAAAAAAACGTCATCCGTGTTCATATCATTATAGTCAGTATATAAATGATTCTCAAACTGCGTATTCATAAAGCGAAAAATCTTCAAATTAATTAGTACACAGAAAAAATTATCACCAAAATATTTTCAAACAAAATTTTGTCTAAAAATAAATTTAATTTTCAGTAAATGCTCTGTACATAATCTATGAATTGTTTTTTTGGGTCTTATTTAGAACGCAAACACCAAAATTAACAAGAAAAACTGTATCGTAAAAAAACAACCCCGATGACGACATACACACAAATAACAACAACAACAGCAATGATAGCAAAAGGAATGCGATTGTACAAAGTTTTTTTACTGAATTTTTTTCAGTAAATCATTTCGTTAATGTCGTTGCATTAATTGTCACTCATTTTCTTAGTCTTTAGATAAACATTCAGACTTGAACACATTTAACAAAGTGAAATTTCATAAATGCTTAATGGATGATGGTGATGGTGACCCAGACAAAAATTTTGTTTGATATATTGCAGAAAGTCCAGTAAATATTTTTGATTGATTAAGTTAACTATTTTGTTTAATATTTGTTAGTATTTTTAGACTAATTGTTTTTTAAATTCAGACAAAAATATTGTTTGATGTTTTTCAGATAATCCAGTAACTCTTTTTGTTTGATTTAGTAAATTGTTTTGTTTACAATTTGTAAATATTTTTAGACAAATTTTTTTTATAGATTTAAACAATTTGTTCACTGAAAAAAACACGTTTTTTCAATGAAATTGTTGAGATATTTTTATCTTTATTTACAAATTTGTTTGTAGGTCTGTTCCTAGACAAAATCTTTACTATTTCATTGAATTCCTTTACAGAAAATGAAATTAATTTTTTTTAGTATGCAGTATGAAATGAACTTTAATCTTGATTGTTTATATTGGTATTATCACCAAATATATATTTTTTATTTGTTTTTAATTTTATGTTTACATATATTTACAAAACATATATTTCATTACTTAAGAATGCTATAAGAGAATAATCTGTCACGTATGCTATGTCACGTACGCTATTAAATTTTGTTCTTTATAAAATCATCCAAAAGTATTTTTGTTTTAAATTTACGTATAAAGAGTTGTACGGAATGCTTAAGGAAATTCATATTCCCATAACGACTGTGTGTAAAAAAGTTATGGAAATTCACGTTGGTAAACTCCTTAAAGAAATTTCCGTTTGCAAGTACAGAGTTCCAAAAGAAAAGTTCGCGGAATTTTTGTCCGTTATTGTCTATTGCAGGGATTTTTATTATATTTCGCAAGTTGTAATTAATTTTTAGTGTTTGTGTGTGTTGTAAATTAAAAAAAAAGGAATTTGTATGTATGCAAACATTATTCTCTACAGAAGGCTAGACGCTTAAATTTCCAAATGTGAATTTTTTTAAGAAGTCCGTATCACGCTTAATAAAGGAAAAATAGTTGGATTACTGTAACAAATTTTAAAAAGAAAAAAACTTCACAATTCGCAGACTTTCGCACATTTTTACATGCACCTTAACATCACTTCCGTTATATGTCGCGTACGATATGCCCTTATTTCCCTCCATTTTTTGGACAACAGGGTTCCAAATGTGATAAATTTTTCTTCACATATAGTACCCTCTGAATGGAACATAACGACATAATTTTTTCCAGTTGCTCCTTTTTTTGCAAAATCTATTCCACTTTGTAGGCGTACAAATGTCACGTACGCTGACATGGAAATGCCCATATGAACATATACAACAGCTTCAACTAGTTTGATTTTTCAATTTCCACTGTTGGCAAGTAGTAAATACTTTCAACAAATACCAACAAACATTGCCACAAACATACAAGTTGTATCCCAGCAAGAAAAGTCGGAAATTGTTTCAAAAGCTTGGCATATATATTGCATACCAATCACTACAGGTACTGAATTTAATATTCTAAGGCCGTTTTTATATCAAAAATCGTTCTAAACAAACTTTGAAGCGCATACCATTCATTCACTTCTTTGGATCACTTCCGTCCTATGGCAACCATGTGTTAAATTCATTGATGTTTCACCAAAAATAGAACCACTTAGAGGTGAGTTCATAAACGATGTTACTAACGATTTGTATATTAATTTTTTGCTAGGTTGTATTATACGTTTGTTAAGTATTCTTTGGCAATATTTATTTTTTTAAACACTCATATTTTAGCCCTGCAGTTCTAGGGTGTGATATGACCGTTATTCATTATTCACCCTTATCGGGAACATATTGTTCACTTGAGATATTTCCCATGAACAAAAAATTGTGAACAAAACAAGCAAAATAGTACAGTAACACAACAACAACACAAAATTGGCGATCACAATTTTAGGGAAAGGGAACAAATTTCACGTGAAGTTTTATTCCCGATAAGGGTGATTGTTTTATGATACCACATTCTAAGAAATAGTCAACACACATACACACACACACACACAAATTAAAATTTTTCTGTTGTATGGAAATTGTGATTTTTATCAACTTAATTGTGTATAAAATCGACAATTGTGCATCGATTCTAATATTTTATGGACTATGTTATTTCTAATAGATCTAGCTTTCTGATAAATCACAAAAATTTTTAAGTTTCATGAAAGACTGTTTTTCAGCGCTAATATCTGAATAACTCCCAAACAGTTGGAAATAATGAAAAATTGTGTATGAATGGCTTAAATATAATTTTACTCCGCATCTTTAAATTCTTTACTTATATAAATCGAGCAAACCCTGTTTTAACTAGTCATAGCCATAAAAAAAAAAATCTGTACCTTATAGAAAAAAAACTGAAAACGGATTTGAACCGACCGACAACTCTGAAATTGCTGTAAATAAATACCATCAAAACTGTATTTATTTTGCCTAAATCGGTTGTACAAAATGATAACAAAAAATCAAATTATCTATTAGTAACATATATAGATTTTTCCGATTCACTCGGCATTTGTATTTAATCGCTGGATCGCAATAACTTTGAAGATGTGTTACTGAAACAAATGAGATTTTACATTGTCAACACGAAAACTGCAGGGTAGATAAATACCCTACAGATATATAAAGTATTCTCTACAAGTGTAACAAGTTGCTTTCTAGTGTGTTGTTCCTTTTTTATAAATCTTTAAAATCGTAGAGAAGTATACGTTATAAACTAATATTAATATCATGTAATTTTTGTTATTGATTTTGGAGAGAAAATACATTTATTGTGCAGGATTGAATGCTTTTCTAACATATTGATGATTTTTAGCTACCAAAGAAGCTACTAGCAAAAATATCACTATACTTTTGCTAGTATATACATTTTTTTACAATCTCATGGTACCTCAGAAATTTTTTATAACAAAATAAATAGTAATAAATAGCACGATATATACATATCTAAAACAACATTGGACTTAATTAATAAGTCCTTATGATATTGTCCAGTATTAATATAATTTACAGGCAGGCGCGGATTGAGGGGAAAGAAAATGAGATATTTCTTCCTCTTTCGTAAAACAGTTGCAAAAAAAATCTCTTAAGCAGCTGTTTTTAACTACCCTTCACTTTCGTAACACAGTTAAAAAAAGTTTCAGTATAAATTACACTTGTTTACAAATTTTTTAATGATTGCCATTACCTTAAAAAAAAGATATTTTCCAACCCAATTTGGGGGTGGCACAATGTTTTCAATCAGAAAAAAGGATAATAAATAAATCTGTATCTTTGAAACTTGCGTTCCGATTACAATACGATGTGTGTAAAAATCATAGAGGAGGACTTAAGCTTAAAGAATAATGAAATTTGTACCACCCTGTTGAAACACTCGATGAACTACTACCTCGGGCATGTCGGCCTCATAACTTTTGCAAATATTATCCGATTTTAATGAATTTAAATATTAATATTTGCAAAGATATTTAGTTTTATATTTTAAAATATTGATTTTTGGCCTCGACTTTGTTCTCTATTTCGTTCCCGGACGTAAAGCATACTCACTACAGCTGAGCTATATCCCAGTTATTTTTTTTATGAGATAAAACTTTTTTTAAGTACATATGTATAAAAAGAAAAGAAATAACCGGCATGAACGCAAAGAAAAGATACGGTAGTGGCATGGTTGCGACAGCAATGACATGTTTCCCGACATAGTTTTTGAATATGGCAAATAACTTATTATTGTATTAAATGACTGTGAACCTTAATTAGTTTAAAGCAAAAAAAACTAACGTTTACATTTAATCATGAAATTATTAGATTTCATGAAAATTGACACATGGTTGGCTTGAACAATATATGTATATTGTTGAAAAAATTCTGATTACAATCATGGTTTTTTTTAATTCAACAACAGAATGGTTATATAATAATAAAATATCGTTCTTATCTATACTATTTTGTTTGCAATAAAGCTATGGTTATAAAATAGACATGGCTCTCTGCTTCCAAAAAAGTTTTTCTTCTATCCTTCTGTTGAATGTTTTTGTTATATTTGTGTTTTAATGTTCGGCCATGTTCTGAAGACCATTTAGTTTTGAAATAGCAAAATTTCAAAAGCGAAGAAAAGTGTTCTTTAATCGCACAAAAACCAACTGAAAACCTCCAATAAGTGAGCTTTTTAGTTGGATTCTATCCTGAAAGTTGCCGATTTCACAACGAAATGTTTTTCAGAATATGCCCGATTGTAAATATAACATGTGTCAACAAATATGTATGTATCTATGTGAAAATAGATTATAATTTCTATATCAGATTCAACAAACTGACCAGTTGAAAAATTTTGTTTTTGATTTAAATGGAAATAATATAATTTTTTAGCTTCTATCAATGTTTTAATCAGCTTATGGTTAAGAAAACAATAAATATATGATTATTTAGAACCATTTATATGGTTATTTTTAACCATACATATGGTTGTTTTGAACCATATACATGGTTGCTTGAACCATGCATATGGTTGCTTTTAACCATATATATGGTTTTTTCAAACCATATATTGTAATTTTGAACCATATATGTCGTTGTTTTGAAACATATGGTTGCTTGAACCATGTATATGGTTGTTTTGAACTATACATATGGTTGCTTTCAACCATATATTCAATCATAGTATGTTGCACTTCGTTTATGGTTGCTTCAACCATGTTTTTTCTTTGCGTGTGGGAAAGCAATACATACAACGAAGTATTAAGTTAATCACAAATATTATTGAAATTCATATATTTTAATAACATGGTTTTATTGATCATAATTCTTGTCTATTTTTTCTGTGTATGTATTGAAGGCTTTTGCTTCAATGGGAAAAATTGTATGAGAAAAAATCATTTTTGGCTGTATGGGAGGTGGGCGATAGGCGTGTCTGATTTTGATAAAATTAAAGTTGTTTCTTAATTTAGGCAATATAATGCTCGGTGGAAAATTTCAATGTTCTAATAACTATAACTCCTTATATTTTTTGCACAAAAATTTATGAAGCCATCCCTCTGTGAGACGTACTGTCGTAGATAAACAAAAGACAACACATAGGGAAATTACTTTAACAATGACACTTTTATGATGGCATTAAAGTCTCTTAAATTAAAATCGTTGTCATCCTTTTAAGGCGATAATAGGAAATCTTATAATGCTGGTATTTTAATGGTTACATATGAAATTTGAATTTTAGCACAAAGAACCAGTTTAAACATTTATTAGGTATTTATAAAGAAATGATAATGTACCACGTACATGGCAGTTTAATTAACAAACACACTTTCATATATACATATAAAAATACATTGGTTAATGAGTAGATGTCTTTAATTTACATGTCAATCTGTTTGTCGTAGTTCTTGTAAAAGATACCAGGCTGTAGCTATTTAACACTATATGACATGGATGAATTGAAAGAAAATATTTGGCGAAATAAGCACTGAAGTGAAATAATATCCTTGCGGGCAATTTTTTACCAATTGTCTTCAATATACTTGTCCTATGACTGGTGAAAATGGGACTGGTACAATATGTTCTCGAACCGTGAGCGGTGTCGTAGTTCTTGTAAAAGATACCAGGCTGTAGCTATTTAACACTATATGACATGGATGAATTGAAAGAAAATATTTGGCGAAATAAGCACTGAAGTGAAATAATATCCTTGCGGGCAATTTTTTACCAATTGTCTTCAATATACTTGTCCTATGACTGGTGAAAATGGGACTGGTACAATATGTTCTCGAACCGTGAGCGGTGAAAAGAGAACACATTACTTAAATTTGAAAAAAATTCAACAACATACCCTCAATGTACACACAGAAAAAATATCAATTTAAAATCAACATGTCACAATTTTGATTGGAAATCATATTAAAATTATGAAAAGTAATTTGTTGCTTAAGTTTTTTGGTGCTTATTTGCTTTGTTAATGGCTACAATTCACTGTTGTGCACCGTTATATGACTTGTTGTTGTTTATTTTAATGCTCGTATTGTACAAATGTAAATAGATAACAAATAGCCGACAAACTTCGCATTACCAGTGAACTTTTCCTGCTGCTGATTTAAAATTAACATTGTTTCATATTAATTTTAAGCGACAGATTTTAAATCTAGCCTTCAACTTTAATTTTAAATAAATGTTATGTTAAATCATCAATTTAATTGTATTGAATTGAAATGAAATTCATGACACTTTGATAGTATTTTATTATTAGATATCTAAAGTAAATCTTGAATCCCTGAATCAAATGTAAATTTTTTAAATTTAGGTCCTATAAAGAAATTTGTAAATTCAAATGCAAAAATTTTTAATAATTTGTTTGAAAAAAATTCTGATTTTTTCAATAAACAAATTGTTTCGATCCAAAAATGTTTTACAGAAATTTGAAAAATAAATCAAAGAATTTCATAATTTTATCAGTTTGCCAATATTGGCGGCAGATAAATGAAATGAAATAATAAGTCAAACAAAATTATTTATCAAACGAAATAGAGACAATAATAAAGATTTAAAATCAGTTTCAAAAACATGTTTGTTAAAAAAAAAAAAGCTATCATAATTTTTTCTGTTTAAGTAAAATAACTAATCAAATATCGACATTACCAAATTCATGTTGTTTCAATTTGAAATTACTTTGATTTAACAGGATTCTTCGTTTTATTTTCGTATTAAATTCACGTTGTTTCAACTTGCAATAACTTTGGTTCAACATGATTCTTCGTATTATTTCAGTATCAGCTTCATTTTAATTTAACTGTACTGCACAGAAAAAATTATCACAATAAAATTTTCAAAGAAAAGTTTATCTAAAAATAAATTTCATTTTCAGTAAATGTTCTTTACATAATCAATGAATTGTTTGTTTGACTCTTTAGGACGCAAACACCAAAAACAACAAGAAAAACTGTGTCGTAAAAAAACAATCCCGATGACGACATACATACAAACAACAACAACAACAACAATGATAGCAAAAGCAATGCGATTGTACAAAGTTTGTTTACTGAAGATTTTTCAGCGAATCAGTTCGTTAATGTCTTTGCATTAATTGTCATTCATTTTTTAGTCTTTAGATAAACATTCAGACTTGAACACATTTAACAAATTGAAATTTCATAAATGCTTAATGGATGATGATGATGATGATGACCCCGACAAAAATTTTGTTTAATATATTACAAAAAATTCTGTATATATTTTTGTTTGATTAAGTAAACTATTTTGTTTAATATTTGCTAGTATTTTTAGACTAATTGCTTCATAAATTCAGACAAAAATATTGTTTGATATTTTTCAGAAGATTTAGTAAATCTTTTTGTTTGATTTAGTAAATTGTTTTGTTTACAATTTGTAAATATTTTTAAACAAATTGTTTTATAGATTTAATCAATTTGTTCACTAAAAAACCACTTTTTTTCAATGAAATTTTTGAGATATGTTTGTCTATATTTACAAATTTATTTGTAGGTCCGTTCCTAGACAAAATATTTGCTATTTCATTGAAAGGAGTTCAGAAAATGAAATTTAATTTTTTCTGTGTAGTAATAAAGAATTCAGCACATGAAAAGTTCCTAAAGTTTGGAACTGGAAGCTATCACTGAGTATCTTAATTATGTCAATTGACCCCTCCAATGACAACGCCATGTAAAAGTGATAGGTCCCTCTCATATAAAATTCCAGAACATGAACCAGTTGCTAGTCCTTGGCAACCACTCATGTTACCTGTCTTGTGACAGGTTATCTTCCCTCTAATGACAATGTTGAAGTTTTATTCAATATATGAAGAATGGTTGCTTATACTCAAACAAGTAGTACTCTTATTCATACCGCTTATTTTGTCAAATAGTCGTCGAGTCTGACCATATCATTATGAAATTAGGTATTGTATGATATTTTCCCCTTATATCTTGTAACCATCTTCGCTATAATTACACAGGTATCCTTTAGATGTCCTTTAAATAAATAATGATTTGGTTTGAAAGCAGTTTGTTGTTTTTTGTTTGTTTTAATTAGAATAAATAATGCAATTAATTTTAAAATACATTCATTTTAAATTTAAAATCGGTATACCCAGCAAACACATGCCAACACACTAAAAGGATTCTAAAAACCAAAAAAAAAAGTTTGCAACAAATAAGAATGAACTTTCCACATACAAAATGTACAGGCAAACAATCTGTCCAATCCTCTGTAAATTAGGGATGCCAGTCCCGAAATCTAGAATACCGAGAGCCGGGATTATCCTAAGAAATTAAGTCCCAAATCCCGCGAGTTTTACGAGAAAGTCCCGGAATTTCGGTAAGAGTATATATATGATAATTATTTTTTTCTTTTATTAAATACAACTATGTATGTTTATGTGTGTAACCATACGTCTATAAATGATATAATTTCATCATGATAAATGTCAAATTCCATATAGGAAAAACAGCTAACAAAAACCAGGTTATTTTTCAATATAAGGGTTGACATATCTCATGATAAAAATATTTCAAGTTTAGACAGACATAGGGTAAGAAACCATGAGTTACCCTGTTAAAAATCACCTCAAATATTTGAAATTCCATCACAACGGGACTTATACGTTGACTTTCTTGCATGACTTTTTTGAAGTTTATTGACGAAAGCGGTAAAAAGACGTCTCGCCGGATAGCAACTTCAAAAGAGAATTCAAAAAAGAAATACGTTGGGAGCAAAATTTTATTTAACCTTCCTATACTTACGCATGCGGTCTGTGAGACCGACTTATAGTATTTTCATTTTTCTCTTATAAAAGAAGAGCACGAGCGTATTGTAGTTTCTGTTAGCTTCATCATTCTCAGTGCACTTCAATTAATTGCCGTTACAAAGTTTGTGCAAATAAGACGTGTGTGTGTAATTAGCAATAATTAGTCTGCGAGACCGACTTGAGTATTGGCGTAACAGTTTATCATAGGTTATATTTTGAACATATATTTTAAGTTTGTGCTATTTTTAGATTTAGTTTATATTTTTTTAGTTCCCTGTGTTATTTTCTTGGAATTATTGCATTTTGGTTTGTTTGGTTTTAATACATATATAATATATCTTTTTTTATGTCTTTTTATCTCTTCAGAATATAGCCATATTTTACAATGATTGCCATTAAAGACTATTATTCATATACAAAAAAGATTTTTTCTTTAAAACTTGTGTTTATATTACTAAGAACATAAATCTAAAGTTAAATGGAGTTTTATTAAAACTTTTTTAAACTAATATAAGTTTTGTAGGCTCTACAAACATCGGTCTGACAGACCGGGAGCGAGTATACGCGTCTCATATTTTGACGTGAGTATAGGAAGGTTAAGGTCATACGTTGACAACACGTAACTAATTTTTACAGCTTTTCAGTTGAAGAGGGGGGGGGGGGGTGGTAAATAGCGTTACATAACATGTGCATAGCCTCTTACTTTCCTACGTACAAGCACTTCTGCACTAAGCGCCCATCTATTTGTAGTAGGGATGCCAAATGGGACTATGCAGAAAATGCAGCTTATGCAAAAAGGGTTTAAAGAACTTAATGGAGCTCTTATAAAGGGGTTTTGTCATATATTCATGTAAGTATACTTTGTCAGATTAATATTTGAAATAAAATGTTTTAAATATTTCTTTATTTTAAATTTTCTTTCTTTATTATTTCAACTGAACTGAGAAAAGGGTCATAAAAAACCGATTAAGAGTTGTACTGCCTGTTCGCCGATGTCGAAGGAGTTCTTTCTCATGCACAATTACATTGAAAGCAAAAACAAACTCAAAAATTTAGTTTCGGTTTTAAATGTAATTGTGCGAAAGATAGAACTCCTTCGTCATCGGCGAACAGGCAGTTAAATATATCATTGTCTTAAGATATCGTGGGTTTTACTACTAGAGGCGCGTCAGCCATGAATGAATTTATTTGATTTTTTTAATGTATAAAAATCCCGAAAAATGCCGACCAGTCCCGGTATCCCGTTTTTTTAATTAAAAATCCCGAATCCGGGGTTTTGGAAAACATAGTCCCATTTGGCATCCCTACTACAAATAGATGGGCGCTTAGTGCAGAAGTGCTTGTACGTAGGAAAGTAAGAGGCTATGCACATGTTATGTAACGCTATTTCCCCCCCCCCCCCCCCCCCCCCTCTTCAACTGAAAAGCTGTAAAATTTAGTTACGTGTTGTCAACGTATGACCTTAACCTTCCTATACTCACGTCAAAATATGAAACGCGTATAGTCGCTCCCGGTCTGTCAGACCGATGTTTATAGAGCCTACATATATTATATATATATATATATATATATATATATATATATATATATATATATGTATTAAAACCAAAATGCAATAATTGCAAGAAAATAACACAGGGAATTAAAAAAATATAAACTAAATCTAAAAATAACACAAATTTAAAATATATGTTCAAAATATAACCTATGATAAACTGTTACGCCAATACTCAAGTCGGTCTCGCACACCAATTATTGCTACTTATACACACACGTCTTATTTGCACAAACTTTGTAACGGCAATTAATTGAAGTGCATTGAGAATGATGAAGCTAACAGAAACTACAATACGCTCGTGCTCTTCTTTCATAAGAGAAAAATGAAAATACTATAAGTCGGTCTCACAGACCGCATGCGTAAGTATAGGAAGGTTAAATAAAATTTTGCTCCCAACGTATTTCATATATGAAGAAGAGTCTATATTTCACTACACTGGGCAAGGTGAAAAGGACAGCAAGCCTTGTAATTACTGGTAAGCTTCTCAGACCAATCTAGAGATAATGCTTGGCATAAATCATAGGATTTTTATATGAAAAACATAAGTGCCAGTTCAGTCCTTTGACCGTATAGAACATGGCACCATTCTAGGAAAAGTAAGAAGGAAAGTAAATAACTAAGAGACTCGTCTCAGAGACCAGAACTATCGCTAGTTTTTTGTATATAGCCTAGTCGAATTTATGGCCTTTATCGTTGCAGAATCATAAAGGTATATTTATATTACCTTGATTGAGCCGCTAAAGAATACGATAGAAGTTGTAATTACAACACAATCGAGCATGCCTAGGATTTTCCTATGGTGATCGTTGCAATCGCTGATTCGATGAAGACTTAGAGAACGAAAAAAAAGAGTCAGTCGACTATTATCTCTGTGACCGCCTGGCTCTGTAGAAACACATGCTTAAACATCTAGGCAATCGATTCCTTACCGACCTCGACTCAATCAGGGATGCGTACTAGCTGGCCTCTTAGGCTTTGCAAAAAGTTCTAATTGATTTTCAAGAGCTGAAATTTCAGAATTTTATAAGGTGTAGATAGTCATCCTGGAATACCTATGAGCTTAATGGCCTTCAAATTTGCTACCCAACTAACTTAATCTGAGGTTTCTTAAAATTGGTAAAAAAAATGGCGGCTCTTCATTTGATTCTACAGGCTGTACTAAAATTTTACGCACCCAAGTATTTAAGTAAATTCGCACATTCAAATCTTTGAACATACACATACATACATACATTTATCCAAATACAAACGTGGAGTTCAAAACACAGACAAACTTTGAATCTAAAACAAATATGCACGCGCCTCATTTATTTTGCCTCTGGTGTTGTAATTAAAAATAAATGATTATTATCTTAATTTTTCTTCCTTTTGTAATTTGCTTGGGAAATTTTTTGTATAAAACAAACACATGTAAAAATTTAAAATACTGTTTGTTTGCTTATTTCCTGCAGATTTACACGACTCATGTAAAGTATATTCCATAGAGGACTAGGACTACTTCAAAAGTAACTCAAATGTATATATGCAAAAACATTTGAGTATGTATTGGTTATCAAAGTATGTATTGGATGTTCTGTAATATTTTAAAGAGTTATTAATTAAAGCTACGGTGACCATACGTTCTGTATTGTGCAGAGCATTTCTGCATATGAGAGCTTTATTCTGCATAAATTACACAAACCAACAAAATGAAATTTTTTCTGTAAGGTCTAAGGTTTCGTAGTCAATTTGTATACAGTACTGTACTGAGCATCAATGCCTATAAATTACTCTTTTTGAATTGACTCTGTAAAAAAAGGATGCTGCATCACATAATTTGCATTTACTCGAGAACTAGTTCTTCGATTAAATTAAAAAAAACACAGAAAGATCGGATTTTTTAACAGTTTTATAGTTTCTGAGATATTCAGAAAGTTTTATTAAATTTTTTTTTTCAAAAAAAAACGACATTTTTTTAAGACTCATTAAAATTTTAAACTAAAGAAAATTGTAAATTTTATTCTTAATTGTGATAACTTCATTTGAAACTCCATTTTTTGCCAAAACCAGGTAATTTCACTTTATTGTAAATAAAATCAATATTTATCCATAAATTTTAATGAAATAAACTTTATTTTATTTGTAGTATATGTGACTTTAGGACCAAATAATTAAAATAGTAACGTTTAGCCATTTTCGATTTTTTATAAATTTTCAAAAATAAAAATTTTTCAATTTTGCATAAAAATATATATTTTTCATCATTTCGGTCTGAATAATTCTGAAAGTATTGAGTATATAATAAAATAATTTAATAATTCTTTAAAGGTACTTTTATTTCAATTTTAAGCGGTTTTTGTAGTAAAATTGGACCAGCACTTTTCAAGTTATGATTAAATCAGTAGAGCATCCTCTATAAAAATCAAAATTTTTAGAAAAAAATTTTAAAATAGAATTTCAAATTTGGACTGTTTTCTTAGATAGGAAACCATACACATCAAAAAATATATATAGTGGTATCCTTGGTACTTTTTCTTGTTGTATAGCAATCGATTTGATTAGTTTTTTAATATTTGGTAGAGTAGCATATAAAACTCATTTATGGACACCATAAAAATCCTTAAGAGATCTGCGAATTGCCTTCTTTCCCCTCTATAGTAGGGTGGCAGTCAAAGAATAAAGCTTTTTTTTATATATAAATCTGCAATATGCTTCTTCAGCCATAGCAATGAAAATCCACACAGAAAAAACCGAATTTCATTTTCTGGAAAGGAATTCAATGAAATAGTAACTATTTTGTCTAGGAACGGACCTACAAACAAATTTGTAAATATAGACAAAAATATCTCAACAATTTCATTGAAAAAAAGTGTTTTTTCCAGTGAACAAATTGTTTAAATCTATAAAACAATTCGTCTAAAAATTTTTACAAATTGTAAACAAAACAATTTACTAAATCAAACAAAAAAATTTACTGGATTTTCTGAAAAATATCAAACAATATTTTTTTCTGAATTTATAAAAAAATTTGTCTAAAAATACTAACAAATATTAAGCAAAATAGTTTACTTAATCAAAAAAAATATTTACTGGTTTTTTTGTAATATATCAAACAAAATTTTTGTCTGGGTCATCATCATCCATTAAGCATTTATGCAATTTCACTTTGTTAAATGTGCTCAAGTCTGAATGTTTATCTAAAGACTCTTAAAGAATGTATGAGAATTAAAGAGATAACATTAAAGAATTGATTCGCTCAAAAACTTCAGTAAACAAACTTGGTACAATCGCATTCCTTTTGCTATCATTGTTGCTGTTGTTGTTGTTGTTGTTGTTGTTGTTATTGACACAGTTTTTTTTGTTGCTTTTGGTGTTTATGTCCGAAATAAGAGTCAAACAAACCATTCATAGATTATGTACAGAATATTTACTAAAAATTAAATTTCTTTTTAGACAAACGTTTGTTTGAAAATTTTTTGGTGATAATTTTTTCTGTACACCCTCCATTCCAACAACTCATTAAAAAAATTAGTTCTGCATTTCATTTAAAAATTATGGTCTTCATATTTATATTATACTCACAACTACAGATATATATTACTAGACGTTTGCATTTCGACTTCCGATTTAAAAGTGTAAATTATCAGCGGCCATATCATTAGTAAGATGTTAAGGAGCAGTTGGTTCTAAAAGAAGATAATGGCTCGTTTCTTCTGCCTGTAGATAGTAGGCCAAACAAATTACTATAGCTTTCTTGGAACTATGTAATATTTTGAATGGTATTAGAAATCTTTTATTTGTTACTTGTCCTAAAACTGCACTAAAAGAGTATATTAGATATTTTTCAATATTTTAAATTAAACTCTTTATCGCTATTAGAAAATACTCAACCACAATTTTCACACCGCAACTTCAAACAAACACTGGCCTAAATGATGAAAATAAAAAGATTTTTTGAAAAACTTTCATTGTTTGCAACAATTCGAAGCAAAAGTTAGTTAAAACTTTATTTACCGTAACCAGTATTGGTGAAGAAACATTAAAATTTTTATTACTATTGGTGGAGGGAGAAAATTAATTAAGAGATTTTATTTTGTGAGGATTTAATTAAAATTTATATGATTTTCTTTATTGGATAATATATCATAAATGAGAATGAGATCATGTATAAAAAAGGATGTCATTAACAAAATGTTGTCATGTATAGCATGAATATAATCCAATAAACTCTTAAATAAGGTGAGTGAGGGCTTCAAACCTTTAAAATACGTTTAAAAAGGAAAATGAAGAAACGTGCCTTGATATGGTCACGGCCTATGTCAAGTTTTGTTCTAGCCGAAGTCTTCCTTCAAAAGATGTTAAATGTTAGATTTACTTAATTATTTTTAATGCAATCTTTCTGTTCCACATCTTTATGCTCTTACCCAAAATTTTATTTAAAAGTTTTTCCTCTCTTTTGCACCAAAAAAAACTCTCCTCAACGCTCCTCTCAAAGCAAATGCAAATAAATGCAAATATTCTTGTACTTTCTTTAGAAACTTTGGCTTTTTCTAAAACTATAGTTTCGACGTTCTTTTTTCTTTTTCATTGTGTGGTTGCAGTCTGATAATTTTTGGCACTTTTCAGTGAGTTGAAAGTTTTCTTCTTGTGTGTATTTAAGAAATAATGTTGATTTTTCGTGGTCTACACAATTCACAAGAAAACTTCGTTTGCTTCAACTATAACAAGTTTTTGTGTAAAACATTATTAAAATTTCCTACAACAAAATGAAAAACAACTTGAAGATATAAAAAAAAAATTTTTAAATTAGTTTCACTTTGACAGTTGACACTATACGAGTATGATTTTTCTTCATTTATGTATTTAGATTTTAACATTGCAGAGATTTTAGTAGAAAACTAAAACTTAAAATTATTTCCCCAGCACAAGAAGTGAAAAGTTATACTCTTTCATGCTAACTTTCCCAGAGTTGTTTAGTTATAGTGCAAGTAGTTTTCAAAGTGAATTTTTAATATGTTCAAGTTATTTAATGATTAAAAATGTTTAGATGCCAACGGCATTTAAATAGAATTTGTTAGCTGGGATAAAATAAAAATAAATCAGTTTTTTAAACAGGCTCGTCTAGACGGAGAGATGAAGCCAAATAAAATGTTTTCCTTTTTGGTTATTGGCTACGAAAGTCGTTTGATACAATTACATTGGATTAAAAAGATATTTAGCCATGTCACAGAATACCATTCCCATTGGAAGTCTTTTCAATTCCGTAAGTTGCTTCTTCAGAAAACGACAAAGGAAAATTTTCTTCGTAATCAAAAAACTTTTAAATTTGAAAGTGGAATTGAAAAACAATTTTCTACAGACTTCAGTTGCAGTGAATATTAAAAAACGTGCATACTTTTAGGAGCGTCAGATAAATATTTGTTCATAAGCTTTCCATGTTTTTAAATTACATCATGTTAGCTTTCAAGTCAAGCTGTATAGTAAAAGTTTACAATCTAGGCTCAATGCAGAGTTTCGTCGAGCTAGCCAATTAAACTTAAACATAAATATTTTTAAAGCAAAAGTGATATGACAATTAGATATCCCTTTTTTCAAAAAAAAAATTGTTTTGATAAAGCGCCTCTTCAAAAAATAGCTTTTAGAAAAAGTATGCTTTCGAAATAGTATAGATTTTCAAAATAGTTCCTTTTCAAAACAGTAACGACGAACAGGCAGTGACTTTTCCAAAAGGATCTTTCCAATAAAGTGTGAATTATATTTTCAAAAAAGCATACATTCAAAAAAGTACATATTCTTAAAACCATTTTTTTTTCAAAATATTACTTTTGCAAAAACAGTCTTTCCCAAAAATTATATTGCCCAAAAAAAATATTTTTTCTAAAACGTACTTTTTTACAGAAGGAAATTTTCGAAAAAGTACCTTTTCCAAAAAGTACAATTCCCCAAAAGTACATTTTAAGAAAAGTACTCTTTCCAAAAAGTTTTCTCTCCAAAAAATATATTTTTCAAAATGTACGATTTATAAAAAGAAGCTTTTCAGAAAGTTATTTTTCCAAAAAGTACCTTATCAACAAAAAATATTTTCTTAAAAAGTACCTTTTTCAAAAAGCCTTTCCTAAAAATAATTTTCAAAAAAGTACTTCTTCCAAAAGGTACCATTTCCCACTAAGAAATACCCTTTCCAAAAAGTATATTTAAAAAAACTCTATATATAAAAAGGTATCATTTCTTAAAAGGTACCTTCTTCAGTAAGTATGTTTTCTACAAAGTACTTTTTCCTAAAAGTACCTTTACCAAGTAGCTTTTCAAAAACGTATTTTTTGGAAAAAATTACCACTTGCAAAAAGTGCCCTTTCCATAGAAAAATTAAAAAAAAAACGTACCTACATACTTCAGACAGTGTATTTTCAAAAATTTACATTTTAGACTTGTCCCGAAGGTGCTGTTTCATCAAATATTATTTTCCAAAAGTACATATTCAAAAAAGTAGACTATCACATACATAGATAACTTTTCCAAAAATTGCTTATCTAAAAATTGCCATTTGTTAAAATTGTATTTTCACAAAAGTTTATCTTAAGAAAGTGCCTTTTCCAAATTACGGCAACTCGCTAAAGTGTAATTTATAAGAAGTGCATTTTTAAAAAAGTACCATTTTTCAAAATTGTTTTTTATAAAATTTACAAGAAGTATCTCTTTAAAAAGTGCCTTCTCTAAAAAGAACTTCTTCAAAAAATTATATTTCAGAAGATGTACCTTTTCCCAAAAGTACCTTTTGCAAAAAGTGCCTTTTCCCAAGACTACTTTCTCAGACAATTTAATTTAAAAAAAAATACTACGTATTCTAAAAAGTACCTATTCAAAAAGTACCAAATTAGCTCCGAATGTTGGCTCTTAACGCCCAGGTTCCAAAACAATCGTATGCTATCACATGTGTTATATATAATCATAAAATCATATTGAGGCGTATGATTAATATACATTTCCCAATGAAGAACAATTCTGTGGTTTTCTTGAATAAGCGCGGATGTCCCTTTTTGTCTTTTGTATTTTAAAACAAGTTTTTAAGTAAAAAGCAAAAAGATAAGCACCTAGTCATTACGCTATAACTTTCTGAAAAATCGTACGCAATAAATTATAATTTGATCAGAGGTACCTCTGAATATGGAGAATACAACGGTTATAATAACTCAAAATTTGATTATCTCGACTTAAGGACTTATTCCTTATTGCCACAGAATTAAGCTGGCAAATAGACAGAATATTGAAGTGATAAATGTACTAAATATTTATCGCTTTAGTGTTTGCTTGCTATTATTTACACATTTTAAATGTGTGGAAATATAATATCTGTATTCCATTCAATAGTCAGTCTATGTGCTTATGTCTGGAAATATGTATTCGGTATTAACAATTAAATATGCTTAATTGCTTAGAAATGTAAGTATATTCACATACTCACTATTTTGAAGAAAAATTTCAATTAAAGAAAAATAGAAATAAGCGTTGTCTTAGTTAGCTGTATGTGCTACAGTTTGTCAATTAAGTGTTTGCGCAACGAAAAAAAATTTAAAACAACTCATATATATTATCTTATATCATTTTCTACCAGGGACCGTAACGATTATGAGTAATATCATAAAAATTAAGATTTAATTGCTATTTTCAATTTATACTAAAAAAAAATCAATTAATAAGAATTATAATTGAGTTTTATTTTTTGATCGTAAAATAATTCTTATGATTGAATTTTATTTTTTAGCTCAAAAATAACGATAATTTTAAATTTTTATTTTTTTATTCGAAAGTAACGATTATTTCTTGATTTTTATTTTTTGCTTAAAAGTATGTAATCATTATTTTAGGCTTTAATTGTTACTTTGATGATGTATTTATTAGTCATATGCAACAAGCCATTGAATTTCAATTCACAGTAATTCATAATTACTTTTTTAAATATTGCCTTGAAGATACGAGTACTTAGGTTATACTTCTCAAGAATTTAGCCGAGACACCTTGTGTTTAGCCGAGACACCTGGTATTTACCCGAGACACCTGGTGTTTAGCCGAGACACCTTCAGTAAGCAAGGACACCACCCAAAGACTCAAAACTCAAAATTCCACAAGTTCCCTGGACTCCCAAAAACTTTTACAAAATCTCCCCAAAATCCCAGAAGTTCCCCGGATTCCCAAATATTTCAGAAAATGTCCCCAAAGTCTCAGAAGTTTCCCGGATTCCCAAAAACGTTAACAAAAATATCCCCAAAATCCTATATGTTCCCTGTACTCCAAAAAACGTTTACAAAAATCTCCCCTAAATCCCAGAAGTTCCCCGGACTCCCAAAAAATAAAAAATTAGAATTTTTTTACGATCAAAACTCAATTATAAAAATTGAAAACAAAAGTTTATTGCATAAATGGAAAGCATGTAAAAAAATACTAATTTTATTCTTCAACAACATGTTACTAATATGGTGGGATCATTATGATTTTTTTGGTCAAAAATTTGTGCGATAATCATTATTTTCGGTCCCTGTTTTCTACACATCGTTTGGTTTTATTTTAATGTGAGCATATTTTCCGAAATTATTTGTGTATTCTATTCCGAAATAGTCCGAAAAAAGCAAACAAATTTTATTTTGACAAAATCTAAATTATGCAAACATTTTCTTGATAAACTGTATATTTTGCATAATTATACTCAATAAAAACGGTAGCGGAAACTAGTAGACTGTATAGTTTCGTGTTTCGTTTAAAAAGAAGCACTCATGCAATAAATACCTTAGCAACAATGATCACATATTCAAATATACATTCATACATACATAAATACATATGTATGTATGTACGTCTAAGGATAAATACATTCTACTTAAACATGTTTTATAAAACAATCATCAACAGCATCTTATATTTTGTATTCATATTTATATGTGTATTCATGCTTATATAAGAAACCATATTGTTTTCATCATCACATACTTATAAAAAGTGTTTTTTGATTCTACTTCTTATAAAAGTAATGTACATATTAGTGATGGTCTCAGCTCACGTGATTTTTGATGAATAACGCATGGTTAAATGTGTTATCGCCACTCGTTGTCACGCTTGACCGTGATTAAAAAAAATGTATTCAATCACGTGGGCAGCTAAAAGAAGAACTGTAAGATCTAGCGGCTGCAGTAGCTGCCATAATAAAATGCAAAAGAATAGGAACACATTTGCAACATTGTTCGAATACTGCTCAAGAGAGCTCAAAACTTTACAGAAGAGGAATAATCCAATATAAGTCAAAATAATACAAGACTATACTACCAGGGGCCGATTTCTCAAAGCTACAAGTTACAAATCTACAAGTAAAATACAAAATTTTATTGTTGTTCTGTGTGTATTTTACTTGTAGATTTGTAACTTGTACTTTTTGAGAAACGGGCCCCAGGTGGAACAGTCTTTATGACTCTATGCATAAAAAAAATTCCAATTAAAAATATATCTGTTTACTAAAACCACTGAACCAAAACTTCTGGGAAAAAGTTCATTGTTTCAACGAATTGTTCATTCATTTTAATCTAATGTACTAGTACGTTAACTCAATGAACTGGTTCATTAATTTTGTTAAAGAATGAAAAAAACCAATGCTTTTAATGAACGTTTTACATTGAACTTTAATGAATCTTTTCATTGAAACAACGTATGTGTACATTGAATCAATGTATTTTTGCATAAAATTAATAAATCTAGGTCAATGAATGCCATTCATGAGTCGCAAGCTGACAAAATATTTTTGACTTTTCAAAAATAAATTTCATTTAGTAGCAATCAAGAATCATATGGCACTCCCAGTGGTAAAAGGAAACAGCATGAAGCCGGTATATAATTCATCTTTACACCTTATTTTGGTAGGAGAAGTACTTCACGCTCCATTCCTTTTTCATATCTTTTTTAAAAACCGTTGTCATAACGGGGAAGACCTTCCTATCTATCGCTTCCTCTGGAAGACCTGCCAAAAGAACTTCTAAAAATGCCATTTTGCAGGGTTTCAAAAAGCAAATGGAGGTAAATTTTTTTAGTCTCGGTATTTTTATAGCGGCTTCTGTATTTTTGATTATTTTTTATTTCGAATTACTTTCTTTCATCTAAAGTAATTTTTATACATAGGAGGCAAAATTTTCTTTGTATACATATTTACAAGGAAGGAGTTGGACGTCAATAGTTTCATCGGGATTAGTATAAGCTAATCAAAGTCAACATAAAGGGCATAATAGCAGCATGTAGTCGCTTGTATATCTCTTGTACGTAAATTTCAGTTTTTTATAAACAATTTCTTGCGGAAAAAGAATACGAGAACTTTTGTTATTTCTAAAGTACATTATTTGATTAACAAAACAAAAAACCTAAAAATAGAATACTCCTTCATCCTCTCTTCTAATAGAATATTTTCTTAGGGAGAGTTGAGGCCTTCTACAAGAAGGTTTAAGTAAGTCTTCAGAAGACATGAATTGAGAATTCCTTTTGAGTTTTACCGCTTGGTTGTTTCAAATACTAACACTAACACATTTAAAAAATTCAAATGCAATGACATATGTATTGTGGAAATATTATAAACCAGCATTAGACAATTTTTGCATGTAATGCGAAGTTTGTCGGCCATTTAAATTTACACAACACGAACATCAAAATAAACAACAACAAAACAACAACAGGAGAACAAAAATGCGTTGTAGCTGTCAACAAAGCAAATAAACACCAATACGCTTAAATAACAAATTATTTTTTATTTATTTGTTTTCTCTTCGCAGGGCATGCATGCATGTTTCGTAACAATGTGTGTTTATATCACACATTGTTACGAAACATGCATATTAAGGCCATACCTGTAACCTATCAAAGTGTATCATAATTATGTCAATTGTTACCCTGTGGCAGCTCTAATCGGTCACTTGGACTAGGGAACCGGTCAAAATCCCTACAAAATTGTTTAATTTTATGACAAATATTTTCATAGAATATTTTAGCCCACTACATTGCCGTCGAAGGCTATTTTTTCGCTTCTTTTTTAAGAAAGGTACAAAAAGACCCATAAAGCGAAGAGTTAGAGACTTAAAAGGTTCTACATAAAAGGTCTTGGACATAAAAGCACTGAGCACATTTAGTACTTTAAACGTAAGACTTCCAAGCTTTCTTAAGCCGACTCACCGGAACTATATGCGAGCAAAAGCAGATCCCAGATGTAAACTTCCAAAACACCGCTAGAAGTATATATTTCTTTGGAGCCCTCTGCCTCTACCGTACTAAAGAATTTCTTCTAAAAATCAAAGTTCTTCTTTGTAAATCTTGCAGTCGAGACTGATTTTAATCAGTAAAGTTTATATTTGTGCCCAAGTGCATACATAAATACAGATAAAATGTTATTTTTAACTTTGTAAAACAAATCTTTGTGCATAAAAATGTATGTTCAAATAAATTGTATCGTTGCTTGTATTTTCAACAGGCTGTTGCAAAGCAAGGTTAGTCAGTTAGGTCTATTGCTACGAGTTGTAATTAACATTTTGTTTTGCTATTTACATTCATTTCTTTTTATTTGTATGTTTTCAACCTTCATTAGCACTGACCTGAAGAAATAGTAAGATACTTAATTGCTAGAAATGAACTCATAAGTAGCTGCAACTTTTAATTGCTTTTAAATAGTTAATCGGTTTTATATAAAGTCAATCGGGGTGCAGAAAAAAAAGAAATAAATATTTAAGTAAGAGACTTAAGAAGTATTAAATTAAGGAATGAGATCATAAAAAAAAATCCAATCAAACCTTTATCATTTAAGATATATTTGCTCACTTTTTCGATATGTTGTATTAGACTTCTCATTAAGTTTAATGAGTGTTAAGTATGTATTTGTAATAACGCTTTTAAAGTTCTATTGGTCTGCCCACTTATTTTACATCAATACATGAAATTTTTAGATTTCATTTTTAGTAATGGTAAATTTGTTGGATCTTACTTCTCAGCCTGCTTATTTTTGTTTTTTTTTTTTATAAAAGCAAAAGTTCATAAAAACTTTTTAATATTTTTAGTAATTGCTTTTAAGCTTTGATGTAAAAATAAACATTAAAATCTAAAGATTAATTTATTTGTTAGTGTTCACATCAAAGTTGCTAAGCAATATTTTTAAAACTTTTCTATTATTTTCCATTACTCAGGAAATTTAATCTAAACTTTAATATTGCAATTGCAACAATATACTAGTATTAACAAAATTATGAAATATTAAAATTTTCCATTAATATATTTTATTTTTTCTCTCTCTCCCTCTCTTTGCAGATTAGTATGCTACAATTGAGAATCAAATAAATTATCCTTAAGGTATGCTTTATATTGTTAAATATTATTTTAATACTTAAAATATGCAACTGATTGTTTATATTTTTACCACCATTATGGTGGCGGTTGTGTTTATTTGCTCTAAGCCCGCATTGTTTTATCTGCACAAAATGAATTGCATACAATATATTGCATGTTGTTTTATACTTCTTGTTATTATTTGTACAAATATTTGCATTGTGGTTTATTTCCTAGATTTATTTAATTTTTTCCATTATTTATTTTTATATTTTTACTCAACCACAAAAACAACATTAATGCATTCCTCTAAACTCGAGTACAAATCGCCTCAACCAACAAAAGCGGCTTTATGTGCTTGTTTGCTTTTATTTTTCTCCTTTACTGCTGCTGTGTTGTTATTGTTTTGCATTCTAAGTGCTCTATACACATTTGAACAAATTTCTTGCATATCTTAAGGCTTAAAAGCTTTTAATAAAATAAAAATCACCAATGATACTTTTTTTACTATTAGTTGGGGGAGAAAACTAATGCCCTTTACCTATGAATTGTTTGTTGATTAGCCTTCAACGGCATGGTAAAATTTAGTATTCATAGAGAAAGCAGGAAAGAAGAAGAACACCATGGAAACTCAACAGACTATGGACTAATTATTCTGTTGATATACACGTCATAGGGACTACTCTGTATTTCGAACTGAAAGCAAATGCTTTCGAATTCCAAAGTAAATAACGTAAAAATTTTAACAGTTTTCTTTTCGAATTGAATGACAGAGCAGCCTCTCAGGGCACTCTCTCTCTCGCTCTCGCTACGAAACTTTTATGGTGCTCAGCAAAAGGCTGGGTCTATAGAAACAGCACTGTACGAGATCGTAGAAGCTGATTTTATTTTGTGTTTTTCTGAATATTTAATATTTTCTCGATACAGAAGTCGAACTTAATAATGCGTATATATCTTCGATGTTCACATACTGGAGAAGAAAAATTCACAAAGACATTACCACAACTTACAACTTTCGTATGAATTCAAAGAGGTATCCCGACTAGAAATTTTCCCAATACTCATATTGGGGTCCGATTGGGAATGCATGTGGCACACCCGAAAGTGTTATCGCATTTGTGATTTGATCGGAAACTTGTTGGGATAGCCCATCTACAAATTAGTGACTTATCATAAGTTCTTCCCAAGTGGGAAACTATTGGAAACTTGTTGGGAAAATCTAACACAGATTTTTAATCGGATAGTTTGCTCATCTTTAACAGAGGTGCTTGTTACATACTTGTGTCTCTTGGATAGCTTTAGCAATTTTAATTCAATATTGGAGTTTAATATTTTCCCGATTTGAGCAATTTTTTGCAAGATTTTAATATTTCCCAACAGGAAACCAATCGGGTCCCAAATACTTATCTGCGTTACATCGGAATTTGGATCCCAGTTAGATCCCAAATATGTTTGCATGAAAATTTCTAGTCGGGATATTGTGAAAAGAGACATGCCTTAGACTGGAATTCTATGCCAGCTATTATGGAACCTTGTCCTAAATAAAATCCTCTTCAAACTGAATACAAATGGCAGAAAGGTAGTATCAGAGGTAAATATGTATCGACCAGCTATATGCGAACTCATTGAGTTGATGCTCAGCAAGCAACTTTGATGGGCTAAGGAACGGCAAGAGATCTCGGTACTCAGACGGCCACATTTGACTTTACACTAAAACCGCCAAAAGAAGATTAATACCACAGTGTAATCCTGGACTTCAGACTATCGTACAAACGTAATGAGGAGAACCGGATGGAGAAGACCTTATACGCTTTTCATGCATGTAAAATAGATTTGGGAAAAGATAGACGCTTCAGTCGGACTGCAACGCATTCTCACTTATCGATCGCTTGTCTGGTGAAGGACCCTGAGCAATAGTATGTATCTCCCTACACTGGGCAAGGGACAAAAGATAGCACGTCTAACAATTACCAGTACAATGAGACCAACTTCTCATGCGGGCTTAGAGGCAATGCTTAACTTATCTCTCATGCATATTTTAATTAAATAGATATCTGCCAGATCGGCTGTTAGATTTAGAGATTTGATCTTAGGCATGATCGTATTTGGTCATATCACCATTCTACGAAATGTAGGAGGGCCATTCCTGGGGAGTCAAGCGGACTACATGACTCCTGCAATAATGTTTGATAAAGCCTTCACAGTCGATTTACCGCAACAGAACCATGAATTTTATCTTTACAGACGAGTCCAGAATAGACGCTGATAATTGATCAGGTGTATTCTCTGAAGATCTGGGGTTTTAAGTTTCACTTAGGCTACCCAACTACATCACCACCGTTGAGCGAGATATACGAAGTATAAAAATTGGATATAGGACGGAGGATATAAAACTTACCATACTGAAAGTGACAGGAACGACCTCTGCTGGGAATTTATTCTACACACGAGCTGTTCGGTTAAAGAACGAACTTTCTCTGTAATGCGTAATGCGATTCACTGACATATCGATCGAAAATATATGTATATATGCTCTCAATGAAGAACGTGTTGCTCGCAAAAAAGAGTGCACTTCGGGAACAAGTTAGTTGATTTCATTAGCACACAATCCACTGTACTAACGATAGAACAGTGAAAGACATCCCACATTGCGTCGATGCTCCTACGAGTCAACAGAGTTGGCTGCACTCCTATCTTCTCACCCTCCTGTACGCGGTCAAGTAACATCAAAATATACTTTGAAACACCAGCTCATACATTAGAGCTGTAATCCATTTTCGGGGAAACCCAGGCCCTTCTTTTGAGACTTGAAAAATTTGATCAGTCCATCGAACGTTGCTACAATTATAGATGGTTGCATTTATGAGGACGCCCAAAACATTTTGGAGGTCTAGCAATGACCGTTTGTAAGTTGGGCACTGTCTAGAAGACAGAGTTGACTATCCTACTGCTACCGATGGGCTTCTTCGCCCTCTCCTGTACGCGAGTAACTTTAAAATAAACTTTAAAGCTGCGGCTTTCGGTCGGTGGTATAAATAATAAGCAGATCAGATATAGTGAAGTATCTCTTATATCGTCTTAAGAAACCGATGCACTTAAATTCATCTTTTGAGACTTTAAAAATGTCATCTCTTGTCCAACGAACGTCACACTGGATTTTATCTCGAGGGCATCAAGAGCATCTGATTCCCATCAAGAGTAGCTAGATTTGTCATACGTCTGTATCTAAGCATGCAGCATTGGGTCTTAAGAGCATTAAAATCGACACTATTTGCATGGTCGGGACTAAGTATATCATTAATGTTTTGCCGCATGGGCCCAATCTCTAACAGGCTTGGTCTATTACTGAATGAATATGAATGATAGATTTTGCTGTCTCTGCAAAAGAGTAATTAGGATTGGAAGTTTCAAATTGAAGGTCATTAAGAGAAATAAGAAATTGAGTATGAGATAGTATGGAGCCTTGCGGTACACCTGTATTAATCTTGAATGATTTGGTTTGCTGAAGTCATATTGTATACTAGCATGCATTCAATTCCTGACTCTGCTTGAACGACATAATATTGCGATAGATAGTTTAGCTTCCAGCTCATGAAGCATTCAGCGGAAAGGAACGTGGGTGGTATGAATGCGCAGTAATAGACTCGATCGAAGAAGCAGAAAGGTTACATGGGGATACTTATATATCATCGGCTGAACTGTCAAATGAGATTAAAAAATGGGCTCTAAAGAAAACCAGACTCAGTTGATCCCCAATTATCCCTTGCTAGGTATCCAAGACTCTTTGGTGCTCACTAAGAATAGATAGGACTATGAAAATCATAACCTCTCAAGAAAGACGCTTGTATTCACGGTTGACATCATTACGGTATACTGTACGATCGGACAAATGACAGAACGTCTAGGATTTCCCTATGGTGATAGAGGAGTGGAGTGGAGAAGTGTTTTTAACGAAAAATAAGAAGAGCCAGTTCAACATCTTCTCTGGGACTGCACGGCTCAGTAAAAATGCAGGAATAGACAAATAGGTAATCGGTTTCTTTAGGACCTGGGCTATCTTTAAGGATGCCCCTTGGGCTTCCCTATTAGTCTTTGTAAAATGTTCTGGCTGGCTCCCGAGTGGTGCAATTCCAGAATTTAATAGGAATGTGTAGGGTGCAGATGGTCCTCTGGGCATCACAAATGGCCTAATGGCTGCCGATTGTATACGCTAGCAGGAGGGTAGCCAGAGACATTAAAATTGCCAGTCCTGTTTTATTCAGAAAAACTCTTTTTCCATCACCTTATAAGTACAACATTAAGATCTAGTTTAATGCATTGTAAATAGGGTCTGTAAATTTGTTTTAAACTTCCTTAAAAACTATTTAAAAGAGGGATTTTGTGTGTGTAACTATGTGAATATGTGTACAAAGACTTTTAGCATTGGGTTATAAAAATATCGCCTGAAAATAGCAAAAAAAAAAAAGCAAAATAAAAATCTGTTGCCGTTAGGTCAGTGGCTTTTATTTTTACAACGCTTTGTCGTGCATGTTACCAAATAGAAGGGTGAACCGAAAAATAAAATATTTATAACAACAATTTTTCAGTAGCAACTTTTTTAAAAATCCTTAATATTATCTGATTGCCAAGGGAAACAGACTGTAAGCTGAATAGCTCTTGATTTCCAATAAAATGAAAACCACAAAAATTTTATACTCTTTAATTCTTATATTTTAGTGTGCCCTTATACTCATTCTTGCAATTTCGTTGGTGGCTTTTTGTTTAAATTTCCAAATACCTAAACGTCTGTAAGGACATTTGTTTGCTATGTTTAACTGCATTTTTGTCCCTGTATCTATTTTTATGTATCTTTGTGTGTGTGTTTGTATTATTTTTTCGTATTCTTTGCTTTCCAAAACGCCTCATTTCCTAGAATGCGCATGTACATTTCCGGGATATTTTTATGCATTGCAAATGTTATTTTATTTATTGCTTTAAATGTATTGTTTTCATTGTTCGCTGTATCAAAAGTTTTATAAATTGCAAGTTTAAAGAAGTGAAGGGGGACATTTCATTTCAAATGAAATATAAAGTTATTATATTTAAATGAAATTTGTAAAGACAAATGAAATTTAGAAATGGGATAAAGTTGGAGTAAAATATATTAGAAATATATAAAAGTTGCAAAATTTTAATAATAAGGATTTAGCTATTTACAGTAATTAGGTATTAATTAGGTATTAATTTTAAAAAACATATAACAAGCAACAGTTGAAAAAGAAATCTACTTTATATGGTCGTGGTGCTGCCCACTTTTCGCATTACACTATTGCGTTGTGGCAGGAATTAAATTTATGTGCGTAAATAAGAATTCTGTAAAAGTAGTTGAAAAATAATATATACTCTGAAAGTGCACTACGTATGAGTAATATCATGGTTCTATCGTATTACTCATACGTAATACAGCTCTTCAGATATGTTTTTAATTAGACATTCCTAAAAAAATACACGTTTAATATATCGTTAAAATTTGTTTAATATAAAATGTTTTTTACCGCCCTTATTTCTAAAAATATATGATATATAATAAAGATTGATCTTACAACTATTGTATAGAAAGTTGTCAAATAAACTCTTAATAAATATAAAACATTTTTTATAAATAAGGCCGCATGTTCTTAAGAAATAGAAAAAAAAATTAAAATTAAATAAATTCGTTAAAGTGCGACTTTGACTCGTACACTTGCACTATATACATATGTACATTATGGCTAGCCTGGAAATAAAGTGGTCTAAGTAACATTTTTGGCTAAATCCATTTTCGAACCCAAAGACAATAAAGCAATCCTGGAAAAAGTGGTCTATGTGTTATTACGTCCCTCAAATAGGGTTATCTTTACTCTACCACTTTAACATTTATTGCTTTTTTCACTTTGTTCAACTTCTAAAAATGTCTAACTCACTATATTTAAAATGTTACCTATTAGACCACTATAGTTCCAGGCTAGCTATATGACCCTTTTTTTCGTTTCGGCGATTTTTATTTTATTTTTTTTTTAGAGTGATTTTTCTCGTTTTTTGAACTTTTTAGTTATTGGCGATTTTTGTTTTAGCGATTTTTTTTTCGTTTTTCCCATTTTTTACGATATTTTTAGTTTTGGTGATTTCTTCGTTTTTGACGATTTTTTTGTTTTTTTTTTGCGATATATTATTTTTTGCGATTTTTTGGTTTTTGCGATTTTTTTCGTGTTAGATTTTTTGACGATTTTATTTAGTTTTGACGACTTTTGTTTTTGTCTTAGCGATTTTTGCAGGTTTTGGCGTTTTTTTCGGTTTTTTGTGATATTTTTATTTTTGGTGATTTTTTTGAGTTGTGCTGTTTTTTTATTCTTGGCGACTTTTTTCGTTTTGCCGATTTCTTTTAGTTTTTGGCAATTTTTTTGTTTTTTGACAATTTTGTCCGATTTTTTTCCACATTTCTTGTTTTTTGGCGATTTTTTTAGTTTTCGCGATTTTTTGCTTTCAGCGATTTTTTATTGTTGGCGCTTTCTTTCTTTAAGCGCTTTTTTCATTTTGGCGATTTGTTCGTTTGGCATTTTTTAGTTTTGAGATATTTTTTCGTTGAGCAATTTTTTTGATTGAGCAATTTTTTTCGCTTTGACAATTTACTTGTTGGGATACAGTTTAATAAGTAATTTACCCATTAACTATTAATGTTGTTTGTTTCAAGTGTTTAATTATTATGGTTGAGAAGATACAGCTAAAATTCAAAATTACACAACCCGATAGAATACCCTTTCATTTTTAGTTAGTTTGTTTTTAGCATTCGCTGCCTTTAAAATTATGCACTTGAAAATTTCAAGAGTTTGCTTCTTACGCTCTCCAAGATATATCTAATTGTCAAAATTATATAGTCAAAATAGCACTAACTGATAGAATACCTTTTAATTTTTTTTCACTTTCAGTTTTAAGTCGTGTAGTCTGTATAATACACTAACTTTGAAGATTTCTAGTATCTAAATATAAGTGTCTGTATATTACCTTATGGCTCAGAAGATATAGCTAAATTCCAAAATTACATAACCTGATAGAATACCCTTTAATTTTTAACTTAGTGTCATAGCAATCGCTACTGCTGCCTTTAAAATGCTGCACTAGCTGTAAAAATTTCAAGAGTTTGCCTGTTACTATTTCTAAGATACAGCTAATTGTAAAAATCAGCTAATAGTCAAAATTACATTAACTGATAAAATACCCTTTAGTTTTTATATTATTCTAATTTCATTATTTATTGGTGTTGTCTGTATAATTTCGAGTGCGTACTACATTAGGATTTCAATAGGTTTTGTGGCTCGCTTTTGAACATCATATAATTTTTAACTTTCATATAGTTGTTGCGAAAATCGATGTAGATGCAGGCTTGCCTGTTATGAGGAAAAATTTTTTTCGATATTTTCAAGTATGTATTTTTAATCATTCGGCCTGATTGTGGAAGGCGTTGGCGTAAACGCCTATGTCGTTTTTTGTCATAGATTAAAGTAATACACAACCCGTGTTCTTTAATCTACTACAAAAAACGACTAAGGCGTTTACGCCAACGCCATACACAATCAGGCCCATTATGATTGGCACTGGGTTTGCTATTGGGTCGTATGATTAATAAATAGTAAACTATAAAACATACGCTGTTTATTGCTGTTATTCCAAAGCAGTGTCCAAAAAAGTGTCCACCTTCAAGCTGTCATAACAGGAACACTTGCAGCTACATTAGTGAGATTTTTTCACTGTATGATAGCTAAGCAGTGTGCATCATCAGCGTGCATGTGTCTGTTTTTAAATGTTTTCATTGGCTGTCAGTTGTTAGGAACAAAACTGTTATTACCTTCCACAATCCAACTGATTGCAAATCATGAAATTCAATTTACAATTACAATTTCCAAAGCTTTATTTACAAACTTCTTAAAACATCTGTACAATTAGTTTTCTTGTAATTTTTGTTAAATTTTATAACAACAAGAACAAATTCTTTTATATATAAACTTAATCAGCGGTCACCCATTGATTTTCCTTCTCAAACTTAGCTTAAGCATGAGCAAGAGCTCAAAAGAAGAAAAAAAATCTGTGAAAAAAAATAAAATTAAATTGCTGTACATTTCCGATGATTTTTCCCATTCATACTTTCCTACAATGGCAATGTCATTTCCGTTTCAATTGCCGCCGCCACCAACACCGCAGCCGCTTTAACATAACACTTCCTTTTTGTTTTTTTTTCTGCTGTCTGCCGCTACTCCAGGAATATTGTGACACCAGTTGTGAATCTGCTATAATGAAATCAATGACAAATATTTACTAAAGTGATTTATATGAAATATGAGCATCCATGATTTTACTGAAATGTAGATGGAGAAAAATTAACACGTTTCTAAACAACGAGATACGAGCAGAAGGAGCAAACAGACTACAACAAGTCCAGTTGGTATTCAGAAAATTAAGAAAAAAACTTTAAGGAATTTTGTTTTAAGGACTTACTTATTATATGGGTGGGTGATTGTCATTTCGAGTATACATGTTATCACATTTTAAGCTTATTAATTCTAAATCATAAAAAATATGAGAAAGCTGAATAAATGTTATAGTTTTAAATTTTAATCCCGAAAAAACCGCTGAAACAAATATTTTTGTATGGCATTGGCTGGACTTAAAAATTACAATTATAGAGTTAAGATTTGATTACTTATTGTTAGTTCAATTTTATTGAAGCTACAATAAGTAAATATAACCGAAAAAAATCCCGAAAGAGGTCTAATTTTTTGTATTGAATATTACTCTACTCTTCTCAGAGCTCCGCTCCTCAGAAAGTAAGAGGTTTACTTATTGTTATTTCAATTTTATTGAAGATACGGGTGTTTTTTTTAGAGGTATAGAACTTCGAATTGAAATAAAACACAAGAAAATCGTTTTAATGTCCATCAATTTGGCTTTATTGGAAGGATAATTTTATGCCATTAATGTTTAAATATGATTTCGGGCATGTGGCCGCCGCGGCTGACTCGAATAAAGCCAATTCTACAGGTCCAATTTTCAACCACTTTTTCGAGCATATGGGGCCGTATGTTGGCAATAACGCCACGAATGTTGGCTTCCAAGTCCCCTAACGTTTCTGGTTTGTTGGCGTAGACGAGCGACTTCACATATCCCCAAAGAAAATAATCCAATGGTGTCAAATCACATGATCTTGGTGGCCAATTGACAGGTCCATTCCGCGAAATTATGCGCTCATCGAATGTTTCCTTCAATAAATCGATTGTGACGTGCGCTGTGTGGCATGTAGCGCCGTCTTGTTGGAACCACAACTCATCCACATTCATGCCATCCAATTCGGGAACAAAATAGTCGGTTATCATGGCTCTATACCGGTCTCCAAAGCTCCAATTGCTGTGCACGATGGCGAATCGATTCATTCGGGTCCTCTTCAACAGTTTGCTCTACAGCGGCAATTGTTTCTTCGGTGCGCACTGTTCGACGTCTCTGCGGATGCGTATTATCACATAGAGTAAACGTAGTGCGAAAACGATCCATGGTCAACCGAATTAATTGCTCTGATGGACGATTATGTCGACCATAAAATGGACGGAGCTTGCGGTAAACTTCGCGAACTGAACCATTATTTTCGAAATAAATTTGCACGATTTGCAAGCGTTGTTCTTTTGTCAACCTGTTCATGATGAAATGGCAAACCAAACTAAATATTAATCACTTGACAGCTGACAAAATGGCCGCCAGTTAAAAAAGTGATGCCAACTTAAAGTTCTATACCTCAATAAAAAACACCCAATACAATAAATAAATATAATCGAAAAAAAAAATCCCGAAAGAGGGCTAATTTTTTGTATTGAATGTTACACTAATCTTCTCAGAGCTCCGCTCCTGAGAAAGTAAGAGGATTACTTTTTGTTATTTCAGTTTTATTGAAGATACAATAAATAAATATAACCGAAAAAAAATCCCGAACGAGGTCTAATTTTTTTTATTGAATGTTACTCTATTCTTCTCACAGCTCCGCTCCTGAGAAAGCAAGAGGTCTTATAACTAAAATATAAATACAAACACCCTTCTGCTATGTCCGTGTGAAATTTTATTCTGATAAAACCATCCATATAGAAACTCCTGATTTATGTTCCAAATAGTTTGATTCTGCTCCACTGTGCAGTGTAATATATGTATTTGAGTTTGAGGAAAAACTAAATTCGCATGGATAAATAATTAACTACGAGAAAATGGTAATTCTTATTTAGTTTGAAACATTTGAGAGATTAAATAGGAAAGAAATTTCACAGTTTGTCTTATTGTTAATATTTTCCGGTCAAAACTGAATCTTTAAAAGCCTCTTAACAATGTCCGAGAACTATTTTTGCTTCAGTTTACAAAATATTTCATGTGTTATCGTACAACAAGCTAAAATGTAAGAAACCCAAGTACTTATTATGTAATAATATAAATAGCTTAAATATAAATTAGAGAGAAGTTGAAACCTTAGCAGTAAACTTGACAATTTACTTTTTTCAATTAACTTTTTCCCAAATTATAAATGGGAATACTCAAGGCAACAGGACAATCTTAAAATGTTAATACAAATGCTCACTTTTAGTGCAATTTTCTTTTCTTTATCAATTTTATTAACATTATCATTATTATTATTATTATGATTGTCTCTCCTGCCTCAATGATTATGGTTAGTTGTTAGTGTTGTTTCAGGGACTGCCTTTCCCCCCAATCTAATGTATTACGTGACACAATCCCTGCTCTGATAGGCTGCCAAAATTGCCTCCAATTTCAATATTAAGATTTAAGTACATAAACTCAACTAATGGCTGTCTAGTTACTTTATAGTAATTTTCCTCTTCCTATTTTTCTCTTCACTTACATTTTTTTTTATCAAATTTCCAAGCGACTAACAAATGTGGTTAATTTTTAAATAAGCTTTATTTTTTTATTTTTTTTTTTTTGATAAAGCGAAGCTGCCGTTTTTTTTTTTTAATTTTACAATGGGTCTACTTTTCACATACTTTTGCGCGCTCATTTGTCTATTCTAACGTATAAAAATGTCACTTGTAGAAAATCCCTTGTTGGATTTAGGCAACTAAAATACAGCAGATTTAGCAAATACGTTAAGGGAAAACATAAGCATTTGTCAATGTCAACACTTCATACTCGTTGTGACTTAAAAAAAAGAAAATTTAATAATAAAAAGGAAATTAAAAAAAAACACTTGAAAATGATGAGATTTTATTAAAGAAATTATTAAATTAAACAAAAATTAAAACAGAAAATTTTCCTTATCTGTATTCTAAAAAATACAACAAAATAGGAAAGGAAAATGTTAATAAATATCTGTAATATTAACTCGACTAATGTAATTAAATAACACTGCATAGTGGGAAGTCTCCCAAAATAAGTGGTAATAAAGCTGGAACTTTTAAACTGCTTGATTGGATTTGTCTAAAACTTCAAACGTCTTTAAAAGAGGAATCAGGCTTATAATCCTTGTCGTAACAGAAAAAAACATGATTTGTAAATGCAATTAAATTTTTTGTTATATCAATTAAATAATTATATACAATTACGAAACTATAAATTAAATGAAAATCAAAAATATATTTTCAATTAAATATATCAACAAATAATTTGTTGACAAAGAAATTTTTTTTTACCAATTTTTTTTGTCAGATTTCAAAATTATTTTAATTAAAATTATTGTTATATTAACAATGTGAATTGTTGAATTACCGAATAAATTTTGATTATCGTAATTGTTATATTAACAATATATTTTTTTATAGACAACCACAACCCACGAAGTGACTTTTTGCTTGTCTCCGAAAAACACTAAATGTCTTTGGCCAGCTTCGAACCGGCCATCTCTGGACTAATAGACTAGTGTTCTTACCTCACAGCTACAGAGCAATTCGTGACTAAATACGCGAATAATGAATACACACAAAACTTGATTTGCTATGTTTCTTCCATATGTCTGCATTCCGTTATGATATAATTTAACAAATTTTTGTTGAATAACTTCATTGATTAGAGAAATTTAATTTTGTAGTATCAACAATGATGAAATTGAAATTTTTAATAAAAAAAATTTTTTTAAATTGAATTAGCTCAGTTTGTTGAAAAAAATTCTGTGTCGTCGCTTATGCAGGAAGTGAGCTCCAGTAGGCCAAAGTTGACCACCTTGGAATCAAAAAAATAGCACCATTTTGAAACTTTGTTTCTTTTTACTTACCTTAGAAATGGCCCTTTAGCCCCCATAGTAGGCTCATTATTGAAAAAATATAAAGCGTTTGTGTCCTTCCAGTCTCCGATCTACTAATGTTTTATATATCATTAAAATTTGTTAGATAGTTTCAGAGAGGCAGAAATTGCAACTTAGATCTATCTATGATTTGAATTTTATCAAAATCGTTTAGATAGCTTCTGAGAAGCAATAATTTCCCGCTGCGTCCCATCGTGGTCCTAGTTCTTAAAAAACAATTAACCTATGTGTCCTTCTACACTTAGATCTATCTATGTTCAAAATTTCATCAAAAAACAAACAAACTTACTTTCACATTTATAATATTAGTTAGCAAAGACACCTTCAGCTATCACTGCCACAAACCACCTGTCCAAGTCACAAGCCTTTTAGTAAAGACACAAACCATATTGGAGGGCCAGCAATCCCCAAAATCCCAAGAGTTCTCCGGTACTTCCCCGAAAAATTACGGCAGCACTGAAAATCTAAAAAAATCCGCAGTGGCAACACAATTATGCTATGCAGTTGTTACCAATATTTGTAATCAGTATTCGCAGCAAGTATTTTTTCATTTTAAAAAAATTCGTGTCACGGAAAACATGTTAACACTCTAACTTTTCGTTGTATGGGTTTCTGTGCCTCATTTTTAGAAAAGGACAAAACCTCTCTTCAATGGATATATAGCGGGCTACAATGCTCTACAAAAATATTCGCCATAAAATTCAAATACATCCAAGCTCCAGACTTAATTGACTTAATTTGAATGCCAGAAATCGTTCAAAACTTAAAATGTGTCGTAGTTATTCGCAATCAGTACTCGGCATAGGAAATCTTGCAAAGCCTTCTGTTTAAGGCATAAGATAAGTTTCCGCACTTTTATGTAAAACACCAGGAGAATCATTTATGAAGAACAATGTAGCCCGCTATATCGGCACTGAAGGGAAGTCTTTTATCCCTTATTTAAGAAAGGGACAAAAAGACCTATACCAGGAAGAATTAAAAATGTTAAAAGTTCTACAAAAATGTTGCTCGTGGAGTTTTTGATATAAAAAAAAGTTGAACACGTTTTATACTTTAAATGTAAGGCTTATAGGATACCCTACGCCGAGTCAGTATAACTATGTGCAAAATGAGGGGGAAATTGAACTCCTCCTCAAGTGAAATGAATCCCAGATGTAAACGTTCAAAACGCCGATTAATGTATATATTTTTGTTGGTGCCCTCTACCAGAACCAACTGTAAGATCCTTGTAAAAGGATTTGATTTTGTTGTACAGTGTTATTCTCTTTTTTTCTTAATGGTCATCCTTTTAAGTCTTAAATGATGAATGGGCGTGGCAACGCTTCGTTTTCGCCCAGTTTTCACTAAGCTTCTTTTATGGATCTACAAAAATCTGCGCAAAATATCAACTCTATATTTAATTTAGATGATTTTCGGCCGCAAAATGTGACTTTTAAGCTATAGTGCAGGAGTTCAACTGGCAGGGGTTGAACTGCTCATTATTTTGTATGATTAGTGCAGCTACTACTATTGCGTAAATAAGAGAATAAACTACTTATTTATTTATATATTAATGAATCAATTTAACTACTGCAAAGTAATGGAGACGGTATGTAGTTGGTGTTAAAAAGTATGATGTTTGGTAATTGCAACACATTACCAAGTGTTTGCTGGGATAGATTCTCCCCAAGCCCGAATGAATATATTATCCACTCAAGTCAAGTGTTTAAAATATTATTTGAGATTTAAAATTTTTGGTTTTGTTATTCTTACATAACTTTTTTCTAAATAAATATCACAGTGAAAAATTACTTTCAAGTAAATGACTTAAGACAGTTTTAAAATAGCGAAAGCAATAAGCAAGTAATTTTTTCTGGTTTATGAGAGATTGGTTAAAAGCTGCAAATCAAGCTGCTAGAATGAAATAATTTAGATTTTTTGTTAAAAAGTTTATTTGATTTACTTCGAAAAAACGTAAGATTAGAAATTTCTATAGAATGCTTTACTTTAAATACTAATAACACTGTATAGCACAAAAACTAAAATGGCTGAATCAAGTAGAGGGCACCAAAAATAAATATATAAATTGATCAGCATTTTGAAAGTTTATATCTGGGCTTCATTTTAGGCGGAGTTACAGTTGATTGATATACTCCATTGGATTACATATAATATATACAGAGGAAAATTTTCATCAAAATAGCCCAACTTCAAAAGGCTCTAACTAACTTTTTGAAACCCTTCGGGGGTTTGGTCTACTAATACTATACATTCATTTGGCGTTGGTCGCATTCGGGAAAAATTCGAAGACCACAAATTTGTTGCACAGTGTTATAGGAAAAACTACAAAAAGTGTATACTTAATATTTGATTAATGCATTAAATAATGATACTCATACGCCATCGCATATTAACATGCTCACCGGTTGGTTTTACACGAACTAATGAATTTACAAAATGTTTTGGACTTTGCTCGAAATCTATTTTAAGGCCTACGTTTTTAGGGCAAAATTCGTAAGAGTTCTTCATAGAATCGATCCCCCTAATATATACATTAGGGCGGCCATTATTTGTAAGAGAAAATTTTTTTCATGAAAATGTTCAAGTCACAACCCCTCCAAAAAGTGGAGGCTTGATTGAAACAGCACTCTCAAAAAACTTCACCTCCACGGGGCGTGGTTCCCATGCCACCTTATACGGCATTATTATTATTATTTGTGAAGCTTTCAACAGCTTTTGTCTTACAGACTTTTATATAAATGGTATATTTAACAAATTAACATCAAAATATCGAAAAAGCCCATAAATTTGCAAATTTTGGTAAACCTTTTCGTTCCCTAAAAAAATTCTTATCCGTTTTAGTGTTACAGTGCGCTCGGGATAACGTGAACACCCCTTTCGTCAACAACGCAAAAGGTCAACACCTTTTTATTGACATTGTCTACTCTAAAACGTCAATTAAATCACAAAGCTCTAAGACGTCGACTCTAAATAAAGCAAAATTTTAGCTTTAGTAACAACTAAAACTCATGTGTAACACATATATGTGCAGCAAAAACAACAGATTCCTTTAAGATATGTAAAAGTATAGATATACATATATGCCATGACTTATAGTAAAATATTTTTTGTTGCTTTTAATTAGGTTGAAAACCTTTTTCGTATTTGCTTTTTTGTTGGTTTTAATTTATAAACGGTAAAAACCCTTTAAAATATTGCATCAATAATATTTTGATCTTAAATTTGCACATTCATTTACGCCAACAATCTGATAAACGTCAACACTCGCGGTTTTTATTAGTAGACGTTATCCCGAGCGCACCGTACATCGAAAATGAAGGCACTTGCTCGACTTATATTGGCATAACTGGAGAATTGTTTGCGCTATTCATTAAACCAGAAACGCCAAAATTCGACAACAACATTCTCTTTAAGCATATCGAATATTGTTTCGAAATCCCCCACTTACAGCCATGTCACAGAATACCATTCCGATCGGAAGTGGTTTCAATTCCGTAAGTTGCTTCTTCAGAAAACGAAAAACGAAAATTTTCTTCGTAATCAAACCACTTTTAAATTTCAAAGTGGAATTGAAATACACTTTTCTACTGACTTCATTCGCAGTAAATACAAAAAACGTGCATACTTTTAGGAGCGTCAAATAAATATTTGGTCATGAGCTTTCCATGTTAATAAAAAGCTTAATGTGAGCTTTGCTTCTAAAAACAAGAGTAAACAAACGCCTCAAGGTATAAAAACTTTATCATTTTAAAAACGAAATACAAAATAACCGGAATCTAAAGCACCAAAAATTTACTTTTCCGGAATGACAACTACGGAATCAAACCCACGAAAGAAAATGTAACGCTCAATACACAAAAATGTGAAAAAATCGAAAAATATCATTTTATTTCAGGATACATTGAATGAGGCGAAAACTATAACATGAATCCTATCTTCTTATATTTCATTTAGTTGCATTGGTAAGCAAACAAAAAAACACATAATCTACGTTTAGAATGAGAATCACCCATATATTCTTTACATTGCTCATTTATTAAGAAGTCCTTTAAAAAAATCACCCATATATTATTTACATTGTTTATTTATTAAGAAGTCCTTTAAAAAAATTATTTTTTTAAATAGATTTATGGTGGATAAAATGAAGTTCTTTTGTTCTTAGGGGCTATTCACATATTACGTCACATATTACGTCACTCAGTAACAAATCTGTGACCCGCAGATGGAAGCAGATGGAAAAACGTTTTCATTTAAATTTTCTTTATTTCTTTATCAAATAAATAATATTTTGCTTATTTGATATAACAACAATTTCATTTCCTTGTAAGTCACTTGCTCACTATTGTAGCTTAATGTGTCTCCTCTACTAGAGTATGCTTGTTTCGCTGCTACTTAAGAGCTTCATGAAGCATGTCATGAAAATATTATAAAATTAAAAACAATTTTACGATTTTCCTTCCTTTTACTTTAGTTTAGTTATTTCTTTGAAAATGTTTCACAAAGTTTTGAAAAAAAAAACTTGAATTTTCTATCATGTTTTATGACAGCAATAACTTATACTTTCATCCCTTCCATTTCTTAAATTGTAAACATCATTTAATCTTTTTCACAATATTATTCTATTTCTTTTGAATGTAATCGTTATTATAAATTGTTATTGTTGTTGTGTTTTTGCTCTAATACCATACAGAAAGCAGTTGATAGTTTCTTTCTTTTCTCAAAATATTTGGCTCTTTATTTGGTTTGCTAATTGGGAAGGGAGGTGAGAGTGGTTAGTGATGGTTTCCAATTAAATAATGGGTAATTTTAGACTGTAATAGGATTAATGAGTTATTCCACCTCAAATGAACCAACGGACCATCTTCGATTTTGATAAAAATTGTACGTACATATCTATATACACAGAAAAAAATAAGTTTTGTTTTTTATAACAAAAATCCCGGTATTCAATAATTTGTTTTTTAAATTCCGTTATATTGATAACAAAATTATTTCAAAAGAAAAAATTATAAACTAAAAAAAAATGTTCACATGGCTGGGATACGAACCCGAGCTTCCCGGACATAAAGCATACTCTCTACAGCTGCGCCATATCCCAGTTATTTTTTTATGCGATAAAACTCGTTTAAAGTACTTATGTATGAAAAGAAAAGAAATAACCGACATGGGAAAGAAATACATATAACGAAATAGTGTATTAAGTTAATGACAAATGTTATTGAAATTCATATTTTTTCAATTACATGGCTTTATTGAACATAATTCTTGTCTATTTTTTCCTGTGTATGTGTAAATATCTATACAAGTTGAGTTTGCTTAAAAATTTTTCAATATCTCCAAAAGTGCTTAAGTTACAGACCTCAGCAACATACCGTTTGAAAGGTTATAAGACCGCCTCCACAATGATGTTACCAAAAATTTTCGTAGAGCCCAAACATATTTTTAAAAAATGTTTAGATATCCGAAATTTTAAATCGCTATGTCTCAAAAAAGTGAATTTTAAAATTTGCAAAAACGTATATGTTTTGTTCCATCAATAACAGCAGTGTGCAATAGAAATGAAGCTTGAAATATATTTTGCATGAAAAAACTACGTTTTCTGCGGAAACGGTTCGTAGGAAAAATATATTAATTTCGGTTGAGTAGTTCCATTTAGCCGAGTGTGCCCACTTTACACATATTTTTTGTTATAAATAAAGAATATTAAATTTTTTTACTTAAAAAAAGGTTGCGACTCGCAAGGCCATTAAGCTTAAAGTCGTCGAATAACGGGTAGACACTGAAAGAACACGATTCCTGCTCAGAATGTTCGTCAGAAAGCTGCGACGGGTGTGACCTTACAAATCTTAGTTTTAAAGAATTAGGACTTTCAGCATAAATTCTGTAAAATTTTTACCATAACGTACAAAGAGTTTTTAGCTGTACTACGTATTTACTGTTTCACAAAAAACTGTTTTTAACAAAAAATTATTTTAAAATGTGACGGGTGTGACAGACGGGTGTGACCTAATACGAAAATTTAAAAAATTCGAAGAAATGAAACTTTTTATTGATTTCATTAATATAAATAATATAAAAATAAAGTTTGGAACGATTCAATAGAACACTGAAGATGTACAAACCAAATTTGACGTGGGATGACGGAAAATCGTTCCAAATTCAAAAAAACCCCGTCGGAAGAAAAACACAACACTCAATAAAAATAAAGCTTAAGAAAATAATAACACATTAAATTATTTGCTATCCGTTCTATTATAGACAGCAGAATACTCTAGCTGAGTATTTTTTTTAATTCAATAAAAATCGAAAAAAGTATATTCTTTTCAGAGATAAGGGTTTTTATTAATAATGAGAAAGGGAAGAAAAGAAAATCTGAAATAAATATTAAACATACAAAGAGGGAGAGCAAAATGTTTCGTGCCTCAAATTGCTTAAAAAATATTAAATAATATATTTTTTATTTTTTCTATAATTGTAATGCTCTAAAAAACATCAATTGAGAGATTTTTTATTAAAAATAAGAAAATAATTTTTTCCTTGCATAGGGCCAATTTACGTGGAATCACTCAGTTGCGGGTTCAGCGATCAACAATTATCTTAGAAACCACTTCTATTTTAATTCTCGTTTTTTACTGCGAACTACTGTAATCGAAGATTCTATTGATTTTTCTAACTTGTTCTACAATTTTGCCTATAACTTTATGTCTAATAATTTTACCACTTTGGTGTTAAGTAGTCTCGGTAGACATGCAAGTGAACCACAACATATATAATTTTGAAAATGTTAAAAGTTACCTTTGTTAAGATATGGCGACTTTAATCTTGAAAATTCTCTTAATTTTTCTAATATTTGTATATAACCTCGGTAAAAACAATGTTACAACTTTGGGCCTCAGTACATGCAAAGAAAAGATATGGTTGTGGCATGGTTGCGTCAGCAATCCCATGTTCCCCGAAAAAACTAACGTGTACATTTAATCATGAAATTATTAGATTTCATGAAAATCGACACATGGTTGGCTTGAACAATATATATTATTGAAAAAATGCTGACTCAATCATGGTTTATTTAAAAATTCAACAACAGAATGGTTCTATAATAATAAAATATTGATCTTATCTATACTATTTTATTGGCAATAAAGCTATGGTTATAAAACAGACATGGCTCTCTGCTTCCAAAAAATTTTTGTTCTATCCCTCTGTTGAATGTTATTGTTAGTTTTGTGTTTTAATGTTCGGCCATGTTCTTTAATCGGACAATTTAGTGCATTCGTAGCTTTGTTCTGATAAAATATGTGAAATATCTGAAACACAAAAACCAACTGAAAACCTCCAATAAGTGAGCTTTTTAGTTGGATTCTATCCTGAAAGTTGCCAATTTCACAACAAAATGTTTTTCAGAACATGCCCGATTGTAAATATAATATGTGTCAACAAATATGTATGTATTGAAATAATAAACTTTTTTAGCTCTCGTCAATTTTCTAATAAACTTATGGTTAAGAAAACAATAAATATATGATTATATAGAACAATATATGTGGTTATTTAGAACCATTTATATGGATAATTTTAACCATATATATGGTTATTTCAGACCATATTTTGTAATTTTGAACAATAATATGGTTGTTTTGAACCATATACATGGTTGCTTGAACCATGCATATGGTTGTTTTTAACCATATATATGGTTATTTCAACCCTTTTATTGTAATTTTGAACCATATATATCGTTGCTTTGAAACATACATATGGTTGTTTGAACCATGTATATGGCTATTTTGAACTATATATATATGGTTATTTTCAACCATATATTCAATCATAGTATGTTGCTCTTCGATTATGGTTGCCTCAACCATGGTTTTTCTTTGCGTGTAGTCTATGTTGACATGAAAATAAGCAAAAACATATACTTTTTTGGGAAATTTTGAAGTGAGCCTTTTTTTAAGATATAGGCACTTTCATACTTAAAATTCATTTAATTTTTCTGATTTTCACCAATAACTTTGGCGATAATAATTTTGTGTAGGTCGTAAGTAGCTCTACATTAGTAAAATTTTAGGAAAAATCGAATCACATGGTTCTGAAATACAAGCCTAGCTCTAATATGGCGTTACGTTACTTTTCGCTGGAAATGCCCATATACACTGAAAGAATTTTCTATATAAATTCTGTTAATTTCTACATTAATCCAATGAAAAATATCATTAAAGTTCAACCAACGTCCGGCTTCGTTGGATCAATGAAACAAGTTTCGCTAAAATTATTTTAGTGAAAATTTCACCGAATATAGAATATAATTGCATTGATCCAATATTATAATTTCTCTAAGCTAATGAAAATATTTCAATAATTTAATGAAACTGTTGCATCATTTCAATTAAATTGTTTAATTCATTCATAGTTTTCGCCAATACTTAAGATACTTCTTGAAAAAAAAAAGTCAAACGAAATTGTTTCATTGGATTTATGAAGCGAAATTCTCTCAGTGTGATTATATGCTCTCTCAGATACAGCAATACTGAATGCTTAAGGGAGAAAGTTGCACTCACAATATTATGATAGTAACGGTTTGTATTTTATTCAAGAAGTATTCCGTGTAATCATTTTTAAATGAATAAACATTTAAAATTCTAAGCAATCTTATTTTTAACTGATTCTAACATTCAATAAAAAAAACTAAGTACACATTAATACGGATTTTCGGTAGATTTCAATATTGTCCGTTGGTTATGTTATAAGTACCAAAAAAGTACATGCACAAAAAAAAAACAAACACACACACAGGCACTCAAAATATTTGGTTCATAAAATTAGCTGAAATTGTAATTTAAAAGATATGAATATTCATTTAAAATCAGTAGCGTGCTAGACTATTAACCAGGAGGTCTTATGCTCAATTTCCGCCAAGACCATGAGTTTGTTTTTCTTCATTTTTAATGTTAAATGCATAAAAATGAGTAATTTTATGTTAACTTCGTTGTGCTGGCTTACACAGTATGCCTTAGCCGAGTGGTTGGTGCTTTTGATCTCAAACCTGAAGGAGCTTTGTTCGACTCCCAGTGGAAACTAAAACAACAAACAGTGAGTAAAAATGTAAAACTAATAAAATGATAATTAAAGATACGAAACAATACTAAGCCTTTAACATTTAAAAATAAAGCAAAAATCATTTATTTTTTAGGGAACTTTGGGTTAATTATTTAATAGTAAAAATAGCAGAAAGAAGGAAAAGGTTTTTTATTTTCACGGCAGTTCCGATTAGTTTTTGTGACAGTTAAATTGATCCAAACAAAGGTAATTTTCTAACATTTAAAATTTAATAAACTTTTTTATAAATTTAAATGAAAAATAAGTAGACCCGTTTTTAATTGATTTTTCTTTTATTTTATACTACAATTTCAGTTAATTTCACGTACAGAATATTGTGAGTGTATTGATGAAAATTAGGTAAATTGAATAATATTATAAAAAATACTTGGATAAAAAGAAAATTTGTAAAACTTTGTAATTTTATTTGCCCTATTTCACATCACTTGTGTACAAAATGGTTTATTTATCAAGAACAGTTGTTCTTTTTTTTCTTCTTACAAAGAAGGAAATCATGATACAATTGTTCTTTTTTAATAAATTTTGAAATTTATTTCTGCATATAACTAAATAGCTGCAATACTTCTTTTCTCTCTCCATAAAACACACACAATTGACCCATATAACTTGTATTTGTTCTGCTGAAGATGCACTTTATTATGAATAATATTAAATCTTCAAAAACAAAAATTTTTAAATGAAATTGCGAAAAATAAATGCTTGAGCCTCTTTCAAATTAGTCATGCTTAGAAAATTTTACCACTATCATTGACAAGTACTTGTTTCATTATCCAACTTTTCAAGCTTACGAAACTGAAGATACATAAACTACAGACCAGCAAATACAACAAGAACATTTACAAAAAACTGATTTAACAAAGTAAAAATCAAACAAAAAATAATATTCAGTCTGCAATTTAAATAGTTACATGGATTTTGTCTTTGTAGCGGTTACACCACCACCGCCAAAAAAAACCAACAGCAACTTTATGCCTCAAACGTTGTTTAAAATGTAGTGAAAATTGTAAGTAGTAGCAGAAGTGGCAGTAAAAGTTGTAAGTTGCTGAAAATAATTTTTGTAAAACTTGAAAAAGTTCTTTAATCAACTTATTAATAAAAAATACACAAAAAACTTTATCCTGACAGTTTTTCAACAGAAAAAAATCGTAAACAAATAATATAAAATGTATAAAAAGTCAAATAGTAAAAAAAAATTATCATAAAGTTTTAGCAGTGTATAACAACTGTCGCTTGTCCAGCTATTGATTTTTAAAGCACAGAGAAAATTATAAATAAACTATATTTAAGATAAAGATTTATATGTTGAATTAATGTCTATATGCATTTCATTGGTGCTTTAACAAATCATCAGTAGACTTCAACCATGCATTAGAAAAGTTTCAAACCTCTTATCTTATGCTCAGACTTTCAAAAACTATTTGAGAATTTACAAAAACAATTTTTAAAAAACACAACAGAATGAGCGTGGTAGGCTTAGAAACTTATACAAAACCCAACAAACAATTTATAGTCGATATAAATCTATTGTATTTTTCTACACCTTAATACAATTTGTCGCCCATTGGGTAACAATAAAAGTATTTATAAGGCGAAATGGAAAATAAAATCCAAATTAAAACATTTATTAAATTTATTATAACGTCAGTTTATTTCGAGCGACAAGTTTATTTAGAGATGTAACGCAATCCACGGCAACACCCGACCTTATCTCATAAGAGATTAAGCCCTTGAGCGCTGCTTGGCTTTCTGATATCAAGTAGATACGAATGCCCTCACACTTTCTCCTTAGGCACTCTCTAGCACCAATAAGAATGGCATAGACTTCCGCCTGTAGGGTATTTACCCATGGGGATGGACCTTTGGAAGTAAGGGCCGTATATTCCTGCCCCCGTATCATCATTTTCTTGTTTGGAGCCATCAGTGAACCATATGTGGTCAGCATCTTCGTGCCATGTAGTCTGGTTCAGCCATTGGCCACTTTCAGGAATTAGAACGTCAAAGTTTTTTTTTTGCAGGGGTAATGTTAGTTGTATTTGATAACTTATCATGTCCTAATATACTCATGTGCCCAACCAGATCTCCCGTTTTTACACGCGATGTGCTTAAAAGCCGAGATGCGCTCCTGCTGGCCTCCTCCTTTACTATAACGTGCAAAGTGTGGGGGGGGGGGGGTGTGCAGAATGGCACCCAGGATATATGTAAAACAAGTTCTTCTTGCCCCGATGATCGAAATACATACTATGCGGTATACCTTGTCGAGTAGTGCCCTAGTAGTGACTTGTTCAGTTCTTCGCCACCAGACTAGGACAGCGTAGTTTAGTAAATATTAGTTTTATTATGGTAGTAAATGACCAATAAATCATTTTTGGTTTGAGCCCCCCCGCGTTTTGCCAAATAGCCGCTGGCAGGCATGAAGTGCCTTGACGAATTTGTTGGCGGTATAGGAAACATGTTGATTCCAAGTAAGTGACTTATAAAAATGACCCCAAGTTACTTAATTTTGCTGGAAAACGGCCGGCTTCATAAACGACACAATGCATTGCAGTGATGCGCCTTTACATTGTTTACAACAACAAAGCATATAAGACTTTGCATCACTGCAATACATTGTGGCGTTCATGAAGTCCGCCAACCTGATAATTTCTTAAGGTTGGTTTTATGATTCTAAGTATGAGAATTATAGAATGGACGTTTTATTAATCAACTAGCAGTTGTCCTATTGGTGTAGGTGGAATTTATTTTTAAATAAGTTCTTTGGCGATAGTCATGGCTCCTCCGTATCCGATGTCGAAACTAAAAGCTCCTAAGGGGGACAACGACGACGAGCCGTTGGATATGGCGAACACGGAGACTGTAGGGCCGCTGCTGCCATTAAGAAAATGAGGAATAGTGATACGGATAACGAGTTTGACAACAGCGAGAGAGGGGGAAGCGTTCTAAGTCATCGTAGCCTAAGACCAGGCTTGCTGTCGAGCATGCTGTTGGTGCAAGTTCTCCTGCTGGTGCTAACTATTGAAGGTGCTGATACTGCTGCTTCAACTTTTGTTGCTGTTTCTCGTTCTGCTATAGTTGCTTTCGCTGGTATTTTTGATCCTGTTGTTGTTTTTTTTATAAGAGAAGTAACACAATCAGGCAATTAGTGCCTACCAGTTAATTAATTAATGTGTTACCTTCTTTGGGAAAGGGATAGAGTAGAGAGAACAGGTGGTGAAGTGGGAGAGAGATAGAAAGAATAATTCATTTCCAACCCTGCTATTGCGCGTTTTTTTGTAGAGCAGTGTTGCAAGCCTCTCTGGTGTCAAGTAGAGGCATTGAGTTCTTTTAAGCTGTGTGGCCATTTTATTATTTCTTTTACTTCGCCGACGGTTCTATAATACCGCCGAAGGAGGGTGCTGTGAAGTGCATTAGAATATGTTAGCATTAATCGCTGCCGGTGCTGCCAAAGTGATCAGAACTATGCCTTCATCACTTTAACAGTCCAACAACAACCAACACAATAACACACCAATACACATGAGATAAATGCATGATGTTGTTGGCTTGCCTGGAACTAGTCTTAAACTCAAGAGCTCACGGTTTGTAGTTAAACGCGCTAACTACTCAGCCAACAGCACCCTCACCCTCCATGTTACTCTTTAGCATAACATAACATATTTTTAAGCTTTTTAGGTAAATAAAACGTAAGAAACTTCCTACCTGTTATCCCACGATAACGTGCGCTTATTTTTCTTGTCTTACTTATTTTAAAAAATTTTTTGCACAGCCATTGGATAAATGTAATTTCTAAAATGTAAGTTTATAAATAATAAATTATATCAAATATAGCAGGAAATGAGACAAGCAGGCAGATTTGTCTCATTTCCTGCTATCACTTCTATTTGCCGCCGTTACTTTTTTTCCATTGCCGCTGACACAAAAAGAAACTTAGTTCTGTATTAGTTTCTTTTTTTGCGATATGTCAAAAATAAATGTGGAAACATTATCACGGCAAAAAGCAGAGTTCATTGCACTTGCATTCATGTTAATTTACTCTTTTATTTTAGTGTTTTCTATTTTTCCATGTTTTATTTTATTTATTTTTTTTTATTAAACTAATGGATTTGTTGAGTTTTTAATATTTTTAATTTAAATTCAGTAAGTTTTAGTTTAGCAGCTTTATTTAGTACAAATGCATAAAAATTTTTATTTTTGAAATGGATAAATATTTAACTACCTAAAAAGTATTTCAGTAGGTGTCCAAGGTAAAAGCAGAAGTAAATTTTGTTTTTACGCTAGTAGAAATGCTTGCTATTTTATAGCTTCCTCTTCTTTTTTGTAAGCAAATAACACTATAAACTTTTTCCTGAAATTCTCTAATGTAGATTAAAATAATACAAAACTTTTCTATAAATTTTAATACATGTTTTCATTTTAATAATAATAGTACGATAAAAAATATGTTTGGTCCAGCTGAACTACTCCTAAATGAAAGCATCGTTCTCTCTAATACACACTCTCCCATTCCCATTCCCCATCATGACTGATAAATTCCTTTACATATATATATTTTTTTTTTTTTGAAAATTTTAATGAAAAATATACATAAAGTTTTATATTTTTGTTTCAACATTAAAAACTATGAAACACCTGCTAATCGTTTGCTTTTGTTAGCGCGACTATTTGTTCGTGTGTGAATTGTTTGTCGTACATAACGGTACGTTAGATTTACCGTTATTAGTGGCAGTTAGTTTTTTCACATTTAATATGAAAAAGTGTATTTGGTACAACATACTTAATATTAACTAGTTTTACTGTGAAATGGCGAGGGACACTACTGCAGGCACATAATGGAAGTGCTGAGGAAATAAATTATCTAGAAATTCTAAAGGGGAAAACGGCGTTTAAGTAAACAACTGATTTCCAGTACATGAGATTACTTAACTACTAACACAATAAAACTTTAACGGTCAATGTTCTAGAAATTGCAGTTTTTTGTTGTAGCTACGAAGAAAAGTCAACAAAACCTTTGGGATGATTCTTTTTGTTTTTAATTAATTAGGGTTCGGTATACCAAAGATGGAAAAGAACTCTACTGTTTTCGCTACACTGTCCATCCGTCCGTCTATCCGTCTGACTGTCACAGGCGAGAGGTAAATATGGCAGCTACAGCAAAAAATACTAAAAGTTTATGAAAGTTATTAATTAAAGGGTGTTCTAAGGCAAGCAACAAAACATTTTGAGATCCTAATGTAATATACAGCCCTTTGATATATACAATGAAAGAATTTCGCTTCATAAATCCAACGAAACAATTTCGTTAGATTTGTTTCATAATTCTATGAAATATTTCACAATTCTAATGAAATTTCATGAATATTGCGAAAGAATTTCATTGCAATTGCGTTATTAGCTTTCATAGTTTCGTTAGAAAATTTCATTGGATTTATGACACCAACATTTTATAATTTTATATGTTTGTTGTTGTTGTACTCTTTCTTATTATTATACACTCATTGACAGTGCCATTGGCTGAAGTAGTTAAGGCGTTGCCTATAAAGCGAATGATGAGAATCAAAAGTATAAGTTCGATACTGCGAGCGGTCATCAACATTATAAATTTTTCTGATGTGCATTGGCGTATATCGTACGTATTTATAGCATAGGACTGTTAATAAATTAAAATAGTCAACAAAAGAGAAAAGTTAATGAGTCTGTCTACTGGGTAATGTAATAATTTCATTAAAACAAAGAAATAATTTGATTATAATAATGACAAAATATCATTAAAATATGACAGAATTTCATTAAAATTATGAAATAGTTTAATTAAAATAATGAAACAATTTCATTAAAACGATTAAATTATTTCACCAAAATAATGAAATATCAATGAAACTGTTCCATATATTTAATGAAATTTTCATGAAAATAATTTTAACAAAACTAGTTTCATTAATCCAACGAAGCGTGACGTTGGTTGAGTTTTAATGAAGTTTTCCACTGGATTAATGTCGAAATTCACAGAATTCATGAATAAAATTATTTCAGTGTAGACACCTGACATTTTCAAAGTTGTTGTATTATTATACAGACTACACCAATAAATATTGAAATTTCAACAAAATAAAAATTTTAGGGTATTCTATCAGTTAATGTAATTGTGACAATTAGCTGTATCTTGAAAATTGTAAAAGGCAACTTCTTGAAATTTTCGCTGTTACTGCAACATTTTAAAGGCCACAGTAACGAATGCTAAAAAAACAAACTAAAAACTAAAGGGTATTCTATCAGGTAATGTAATTTTGAATTTAAGCTGTATCTTATGAACCGTAATAACTAGACATATGAAACAAACTAAATTCTTAATTATTTACAATTATAAAGGGTATATAAGGGTAAATTAATAATCAAAGGGTATCCCTTAAACTAACGCAAGGAACAAACCGAAAAGTAAATGGGCAAAAGGAAAAAATATCCATAACAAAAAAAGAACGACAAACAAAAAAGCCATAAATAAAATTAAAAATAGCCAGAATGAAAAAAAATCGTGAAAATAAAAAAGCATTGAACGAAAAAATCGGCAAAATGAAAAAATGTATAAAACTAAAAAATCGGCAAAACACAAAAGAATCGCCAAAACAAACGAAAAATCGCCAAAACAAAAAAAATCGAAAAAACCAAAAAAAACAAAATTCAAAAATTGCTAAAATGGAAATAATCGCTAAAACAAAAAAGGCCATTGACGAAAAAAAATCGCCAAAACTAAAAAAAACAAATTAAACAAATAGCCAAAACGGAAAAAATCGCCAAAATGAAAAAAGCACTGAAACGAAAAAGCACAAAAAGAAAAAAATCGCTATAGCTAAAACAAATCGCAAAAAAAAAGAAAAAATCACCAAATCGAAAAAAAAATTTAAAAAAAGTCACAGGGAAAAAATCGCGTAAAATGAAAAATGCACCAAAACTAAAATATCGCAGAAAACGAAAAAAATCGTCAAAAGAAAATCCCCAAAACGAAAAAATACGCTAAAATTAAAAAGTCCCCAAAAAAAAATCGGCAAAACGAAACAAGGGATATATTGTCACCTTAAATGCAAATGGACGTTTTACGCTTTATGTATGTATTTATTTCTTTTTTTTTTTGCACGAGAGACAAAAAGCTAAAATTTTAAGCTAATTGAGGGGCTTAAAAGTAAAGGGGCACACGTGCAAAAAAGAAAATTCTGAGAAATTTAGCTTCAAAGTTTTTTGCTGCATGAATTTCATACATAATATTTTTGGTTTCTAATACTTAGCGTCTGTTGAGGTCATCTTACAGGACTGAATCTTTTTTTTAGAGTAACAGATATTGGTATTAAATGTTGAGGATTCAACATATAATAACTAAATTTTTTTAATTTTGCTCTTCACCGCCTCAATTAGAAGCTTGTAAGTGAAGAGAAAAAACACGAAACCGAAGAAAAACCAATGATGCGTTAACACCTTTATTTACAGCCCAAACAATACATGTTTTTGTATCTTTTTTATACGCCATTTACATTAAGAAATACATGCACTTGTACACACAGAAAAATTTCAATGTAAAATCGTCGAAAACCAAGTTAATTTGACATTTTTCGGTAGTGATTTTGCTTCAAAGGTGTTTCAGATTAATTCAACATGATTTACAATAACCTTGAAGGAGCATTTATTCTTTTGAATTAACTATATTTCATGTTGATTTAACATACCTGTACAGTTAGATCAAAATGAAGTTGGTACTAAAATAATACGAAAAATCATGTTGAATCAAAGTTATTTCGAAATGGAACAATGTTAATTTAATATTGAAATAACACGAAAAATCATGTTGAATCAAAGTTATTTCAAGTTGAAAAAACGTTAATTTGATATTGAAACAACATTAAGAATCATGTTGAATTATAGTTATATCAAGTTGAAATAATATTAATTTAATGTAGCTATTTTATTAATTGTTTTACTTAAGTGATGATTATTAGCATAGGCATCAGAAAACTTTGTGTTGTAGCCCAGATTTGAACTCGTGCTACTTGCATAATAGTCCACGCGCTAACCACTGCAGCCACAACAACTTAAAACTTTAATTTAGCTATACACTAAAGAAATACCCATCGCATGTAAAATGAATTTCATTTTAATTCTACATGATTTAAATCATTATTTAACATTAAACTTATTTAAAATTAAAGTTATAGTTAGTCATGTCGATTTAAAATCAAATGTAACGTTATAACTAGGGATGTAACGATACGCCATTTTGCCGATCCGATACCGATTCCGATACTTAAAAATAAATATCGCCGATGCCGATTCCGATACCGATACGAATATTGAAATTGAGTTCAAGTTTAGATTAACAAAACTCAAGAAGGGCAATTTTTTATTATGCAACATTACAGTGTAAGAGATTATTAATATTTAAAATAGATATTAATACAGTATATAAAATTGGAAGTAATTTTTAAGGAACTACATTTTCATTGCTTTCAAAGAATTAAAATATTAAAAATATGCAGATAATTAGTAGAAAAGCCAGTACAAATTTGTAATTACTTTATAATTTTAATAAATACTCGCCATGCTTTTTAAAAAATCGATTTTTTAAAGGACATTTATCAACTAATATTCTTCTAAATAACTTATTAGCTTAATTATTAAAAGTCTGCTAAAAGTTTATATTTATTCACTTAAATTTACATGAAAACACAGTTTTGTGTTTAAATTCGCATAAAAAGAAACAAGTTCTGAAAATGGGTCATTTTTCATCCTTTTTTAACCGACTTCCAAAAAGAAGAAGGTTATCAATTCGTGTGTATGTTTTTTTTTACTCTTTTATGTTTGTACACGCATAACTCTGTCATTTGTGAAGCGATTTTAAAAATTCTTTTTTTGCTGGAAAGGGTTTGCCTGCAGTTTGGTCCCATAATTTTTTTTTTTAATCGGAGGGGGAAATTCGCTCTCCCCATGCTGTCATTTGTGAACAGCTTTTCAAAATTCTTGTGCTGTTTGCAAGGGTTCGCTAGTAGTTTAGCCCCATAATTCTTTTCGAAAATGGGAGGGGAACCATGTATAACTTTGTCATTTTGAACCGATTATCAAAATTTTTTTTTTTGAAAGGGTTTGACTACAGTTTTTTTCGAAAATCAGTTGTGAAATTTGCTGCAAACCCCCCTTCAGGTTGGTACCATAATTGTTCTCCAAAATCTGTGCGGGATTTCCTCTTCCCCCAGAAATATTGATTATCGCATAGCTCCTCTATTTATGGGCCGAAAATTTATTTGTTGTTTGGAATGGTTTGCCTAGAGTTTGGTCGCATAACTTTTCTACGAAAATCTGTGGGGCAAGTCTTCCACGGCTCCACCCAAAATATTTATTAGAGCATAATTCCTCCATTGGCTTACCGATTTTCAAAATTGTTTATATGGAAGGCCAACAAGTATATTACTCTTTATACTGAAGTCGGCTTTTTTCCAGAATTATTTGGGGAATCATTATAGAACACCGAAAAACATCACTTCAAATTCGGTGATTGGTAATGGAAAAAGAGAACTTCTTGCAATGACAAGCAAATGTGAAACTAATTAGAAATTATCCAAATTCGCAATATATCCGGATCGCAACTGCTACATTTTCATGATTTCTTTATAATGTCTTTTTTTGCTGGGAATAAGATTTAAAAAACAACGAATTGAATTTGAATTCATGGTAAAATTAACAATAAATAAATTATTGTTTTTGCAAAATAACAGCGTAAAATGTTATTAATTTTTAAAATTGATATTAATAAGATTTAAAAAACAACGAAATGAATTTAGTTCTTGGTAAAATTAACAAAAAAATAAATAATTTGTTTAAAAAAACTGAAAAATTTATTTAAAGTATCGTAGTATCGACAGTAAAATATCGCCGATACCGATGTATCGGAAAATCTGAAGTATCGCCGATATATCGGTATCGGTATTCGTTACATCCCTAGTGATAACAAAGTTGTTTTAACATTGAAAATTTTAAATCAAGGAGATTTAAAGTTAGATTAATAAATTTTCATTTAAAAGAAATATGAAACAATGGTAATTTTAAACCAGCAGAAGTAAATTTTCTGTGGTAATTCGGTTTTTGACGTCTACATAGCCGACACATGTAAGAATAAACAACAACAACAAGTCACACAACTAAGCACAACAGTGAACTGTAGCAATGAACAAAGCAAATATACACCAACACACTTAAAGGATAAATTATTTCTTGTACATTTAATATAATTTCCAGTCAAAATTGCGTCATGTTGATTTAATATTCTTTTTTTTTCTGTGTGTAGCTACCTCCGTTTGAATTTCTTTAATAAAGACGCCATTTTTGATCCTAGGAAAGTGAAATTTTGCGTGAATATGTAGTTTAATATAATGAACCATAATCCATTAAAAACTCGATTTCGAATTTTTGTGTAGTTACGTCCGTTTGCATTTCAGGTGATGATATGTATATAGTATTCGTACGAAACCCTTCGTCAAAGTTGCACTATACTGAATTTATTTTTATATTGATTCCACTGCAAAAAATCATCCATGTAAAAGTGGTAAGTTGCTAATTTCACCTCGATTTTCGAAAATCTAGCTTTCTTAAGATCTCGGCATTTTGAAGTCCCAGAAAACTAAGCCGACCATTTTAACGATAGTGTTCGTACCTATGTGTATGTGTGTATTTGTGTGAAAGCCTCTCATATTTTATTATCGGATGAAGCAAAATTATTTATCTAATTTTTGTTAGAAATTGCTCTCCGTGACGAAAACTAATATTACAAAAGAAAGATGAGTTAAATTTTAATGAACTCAACACTTCAGTAAAAAAAAATAGGAGCTGTACAATCAAGATTGTATTGTAACAAAAAGATGTCTATTTATTCATAGTTATTCCTTTACTTTTATATTTTTTGTATATTTATACCTTTATATAATATGCAACATATGTAACATTAATTATTTTTCACTTGAGTAAAAGGTAAAGTAGTCTCCTGTTCCAGAGCTCTTAACTAATAATTGTTAAGGAAGGAAAAAACTACAAGTATAAAATATAAAATAGATTTGAGGTAACTTACAAGCACAAAAAATTGTGAAGAGATTTGGAGCAAATAAAATTTTTGAGCAAGATGCCAACTACTTGCTAATATAAAATATTTAACATGTCATAAATTAATAATAAAAAAATGGTGCTCTGAAATGTGTAAAAATAAAATTTTAATTTCATGGCTGGTCTGGGATTGAATTTAGGAAAAAAAATGCTCCACGAAAAGTGAGTATAAGGCAGAGACATTCAATTCTTGGTCATGGGTCATGACGTTCGTCGGCTATTTACATGTACACAACACAAACAATCAAAATAAACAACAACAGGAGCACAACATAGGGTTTGTACCTATCAACAAAGCAAATAAACACCAACGCACTTAAACAACAAATTATTTCTCAGTTAAGAAATTTATTAATCAGCAAATAAACTTCATTTAAAATAAAATTATGATGATATGCCACATAATTATATTTTAAATTAAGCTTATTTGCTGATAGTTAAGCTTTACCAAAAACCATTTGAGAATTTACAAATGATAATATTTTTTAAGATCACAAAAGAATAAAATAAGCGTAGTAGGCAATGTAATGCATATAAACAATGCTTAACTATCAGCAAACAAAATTAATTTCTCAGTTACTTAGTTTTCTCTTTGCCGGTCTCTGGTATAGGCTTTGAAAGAACTAGTTATACATATACCTTAAGAGTAAATCTTCTTTCAAATAAAGCTAATTTTAACAAAATCGACCCTAACTCGATATCGGTTTCGTATCGCCAAAATGACGTATCGATGCATCCCAAATAAAATTTTTTCTAAAATGATGTCATGTAAAAACACTTTTTAGGCCCATATATATAAATTGTATGCTCCTGAAGAATTTTTTCCAAGGAAAATAATGATGCTGTTCTCGAGGAAAAACTACATACTCAGAGAGAATATTTCCACCAATTTTATGTTTACAATTTGTGATTTTGTTGTTTGAATAACTAAGAAATAATTGAGACAATCGGTAGTGATTTGGCCCCGATATCTTCAAACATGATTTCTTAAGAAACTTATAAAGGTTATAAGGACACAAAAATTTTTTTAAATGGAGACTAACACAGAAAAATAATTACAAGCGCTGAAAAATTTTACATGCCCGAAGTGTCCCCATTTTGGGAGTTCACATCTCCGCTCCTAACCAGTATGGGAAGCTTATCTTTTTAAATTGAATGGAAACACTTCTCAGCTATGTCCTCGTGAAATTTTATACTGATAGGATAGTCCGTTCCGAAATACCTAAGTTATTTCAAAATAAAAAGTTTTTTAGGGTTCCGTACATCAAAAGTTTAAAGCATTTTTTGCTACGCTGCCCATCTGTCTATCTGTCTGTCCGTCTGTTTGTCTGTCTGTATGTCTGTCTGTCTGTCTGTCACAGGCTGTTTTCTCGGAAACCGTAAGAGCTATATGATTTTGTTGTAATTTGCTTCCGAAACCACTTGTTATTAAATTGAAATACTAATGAAGTAGTCGCTTTCAATTTTAAGCTACATTTTTCTTGCATTTTGAAATTTGAATGAACTTTGAATTTGTTTTTTAATGCAATTTGAATGTATAAAATTGTCGTATATAGCAACATATAGCGCCCACTGTGTTAAAAATTGCTCATTTATTTACAGACCTTATAGCCTACAGCATTTCCAGGCATACTTTTTTTTGTGGACCAGACAGTCTATTAGTTTGGAAGATATAAGCTCTCCGACAACTAAAGAGTTTTATCGGTAAAATATACTGTCCGCAGTGCTAAAAATAGCTGTCTAATTTTTACAGAATTTATAACCTACATCCTTGGCTACAACCTATCTATACATTTTTGTGGATCAAACTATTAGTTTGGAAGATATGGGATTTTCGAAAACTTAAGAACTATATTAGTAAAATTGGTCTTATACAACAACACTTAGCGCCCACTACATTAAAACAGATGACTAATTTTGTACCGACCTTAAAGCCTACATACTGCCTATATATAATTCATCCATAAATTTTTTGTCGATAACACTAATAATTTGGAAGCTGTCGAACGACTAAAGAGTTTTATCGGTAAAATTGGTCTTATATAACAACATATAGCGCCCACTGTGTTCAAAATAGCTGTCTAATTTTTACAAAATTTATAGCCTACATTCTTGCCTAAAACTCATCTATACATTTTTGTAGATCAGACTATTAGTTTGGAAGATGTGGGTTTTCCGAAGACTTAAGAATGTTATCGGTAAAATTGGTCTTATATAACAATATATAGCGCCCAATATGTTAAAAATAGCTAATATATTTACAGATCTTATAGCCTTTCCAGGCATCTTGCAAACCGTAAGATGCAAGCTTTTGAAATTTTAAAAAACGCTCAAATTAAAAAATTCCAAAAAATTCAAAAAAAATGTCACAACGAAAAATCGCCAAAATGAAAAAAGCGCTTAAAGGGAGAAAGCACCAAAATAAAACAAAATCGCTAAAACGCAAAAAATCACAAAAATTAAAAAGATCGCAAAAAAACGTCAAAAGTCGTCAAAGCGAAAAAAACACGAAAACCCAAAAAAATCGGTAAACTAAAAATACCGTCAAAAAACGAAAAAAATCACCAAAAATGGAAAAAAACACCAAGACGAAAGAAGCGCTAAAACAAAAAAAAGAAGAGTTGCTAAAACTAAAAAAAATCACCAAAAGCCGAAAAAAAAATCACCAAAACCGAAAAAAGCGCGAAAACTGAAAAAAGTGCCAAAACTAAAAAAAGTGTCAAAACTAAAATATCGTCAAAAAGCGAAAAAACGTCAAAACAAAAAAAAAAACACGCCAAAGCCAACAAATCGGCAAAACTAAAAAAACGGCAAAAAAAAACAAAAAAAATTTTAAAAAATTGCAAGAAACGAAAAATCGTAAAAAACGAAAAAGTCACCAAAATGAAAAAAGCGCCAAAGCCAAAAAAAGTGCTAAATCAACAAAAAAACTTAAAAAATAAAAAATAAATAAAACGAAAAAGCAAAATGAAAAATTGCCAAAATGAAAAAAGGGCAAAAACGAAAATACACATATGTATGTGTATTCGTACGGAACCCTTCGTGTGCGAACCAAAGTCGCACTTTACTGAATTTATTTTAATATAAGTAATAAATGAGGGGGGTGAAAAGCAAAAGCGTACAAGTGCCAAAATTAAAAAATTGAGTTATATGCAGGAATCAACACTTAATATCAATATCTATCACTCTATAAAAATTCAGACCTGTATGAAGACCTCAAAAAACGGTATGTATTAGAAAAAGTTTGAAGCTTAATTACTCAGAATTTTATTTTTTGCACTTGTACTCCTTTGCTTTTAAGCCCCTCACAATAGGTCGCATAAATAAACTATTAGTTAGGACGCATTTTGGTTCGAATTGATATAACTTTGCACATTGTGAGTCGATTTTATTAAAATTAGTTTTATTATACAGAGAATCAGGCTGCTTTTTAATCATGTATAAATCTTTGTAAAAAAAATATTTTAAAAGATACGCAATTCACTCCCAGACCAGACGTTTATGTTTCGAACATTTATTCCTTTATCATAAACACATATTCCTTGATTTTTTTCTATTAAGAAAAAAAATCATTACAACAAGTACTGCGATAATATTTCCACAAACTACATATATAATTTAGAATTTTCTATAAGCTACTCCCACCATTTAAGTACGAATTTTACACACATAAATGCCATTATTTTATTTACGAAACGTGGAAAAATAACATCCCAACTATTTATTGGTTTGATTTCATTTGTTATTTAATTAAAGAACTTCAGAAGAGCATGAATACAAAAAATGTTCGCTTAAATTAATTGAATTCACCCGCTAACGATGTTTTTCGGTTTTTCTCCACCTTTTTGTTCTTGTTTATTTTTCAGTTTTGTATGGAATTCAAAAAACTTTTAGCAGCAACAACAAGTGATTTTGTACATTTTACTATTAAGTTTCAATGAAAAAATTGAATTGACTCCAATTAACATCAATTAAAAATGAGTTTTAGTGTTTTTGCAAATATAAATGGCAACAAATAGAAACTTACAAAAGAGCTTTTTGCTTATAACTTAAATAGAAAATCGATGCGAAATAATAAAAAGTCCAACGAAAATTTTCTTCGTAATCAAACCACTTTTAAATTTCAAAGTGGAATTGAAAAACACGTTTCTACCGACTTCATTTGCAGTAAATACTAAAAAACATGCATACTTTTAGGAGCGTCAAATAAATATTTGGTCATGAGCGTTCCATTTTAATAAAAAGCTCAATGTGAGCTTTGCATATAAAAACAAGAGTAAACAAACTCCTCCGTGGCTCCAATTGGAAAAAAGGTAATAAGGTCTTTTAAACTTGCGATGCGATTACAAAACGATATATGTAAACATCATATAGGAGGACTTGAGCTTTAAGAATGTTGAATTTTCGAACCCCCCACTCCCGTTGAAACACACGTTGAGCTATGGCGTGACAAAGTTGACTACCTCGGGCATGAAACTTTTACAAATATTATCTGATTCTAATATTTTCAAACTTGGTAAATTTTATAAGCAGATAAAGAAAATACAGTTTATTTCATTAAGATATTTTTACTATTTTCAAAGATATGTATTAGCCTTTGAATGTTAAATTTTGGCTTTTGGCCTCGACTTTGTTCTCTATTTAGCCAATATCTAGGGTAATAGCATAGCCAAAATTTTCAACAAAAAAATATTTTATGATATTGAACACAGAAGCAATTTTTTAGTTATCTCAATTGATGTAGTCGTGAAAAGGATTCAAAGTCAAGACTTTGAAATAAGAGTGAAAAATAGTTAGATTTTAATAAAAATAGGTTAGGTTGCGAAAGCAAAGAGGCCGACAATGTTTTTCATGCCCGATGTATTCAACTTTGACACTGTGTAGCTGAACGAGTGTTTCGACAGGGTATTTGGACTAATTAAAGAGCTCAATTCCTCCTCTATGATTTTCACATATTTACATCGTTTTGTAATCGGATTGCAAGTTTCAAAGATACAAATTTATTACCCTTTTTTTTAATTGGATCCACTGTGCGACCGTACGTGTGTTTGAAAACTTTATGAATAAGGACTTTTTTGTAAAGCAAAACTTTGTTATTTTTCGTTTTTTTTTAATAAACGAGAAAATTACTACCTTGTATTTGCCACCATAATTCATAACATTTAATATTTCATTTTAGCCATTGAATATATTTCTATACTTTTTTACTACATGGCTCATTCTCATTTCATGTCCGCTGAAAGTATAGTAAAATATTTTATAAAATAAACGCCTAAAGAAATTTAATTATTTTGGCTTGAGTTCGGTTTTAATTGAATTTTTCAATGAAATTATATTTTTATTTAGAGATAAATGTGAAGCATGTAGACAAAGAAAAATTTCACTACACGGAGGGTTGAACTGACATGTTTCGACAGCGGTGGTTTACAGTCAAGAGTTGCATATAATCTACCTTTAATCAATTCATACTGTTAGTCTTAGAGCTGTATTTCATTTGACAGTTATTGATATTAACTTTTTTCTTTATATCTTGTGTTAAGCTTCTTGTTATTTCTCTATTCTTGTATGAATTATCATTGATAATTACAAGTACTAGTGTGTGATTGTTTGTTTGTTCAGTTTACTTGAACATGTACATCCTTTTGCTAGGTGCCTTTAGAGTTTAGCAATTAAGCTATGAGTTTTAGTCGAACTGTATATGGGTTTATATACAAAGAAATTTAATTTAAAAGATTGAACTGACCTGTTTCGATAGCTTCCGCCAATCTCTTCAGAGTTCTCTTCCGCTTAAGACCACTCGACCAAACTCTGAAGAGATTGACGGGAGCTATCTAAACATGTCAGTTCAACCCTCCGTACAGTCAAATTTTTCTTTGTGCTTTTAAATTCACAACTCACTGATTCACTGACTCATCAATATTATTGGGTACTTCCACTATAGCTAGAAAGCTGAAACACAGGTAGGCACTGATGAGCAATTAACGAAAAAAAATTTAAAACGGACGCTCTTCATCTGGGGAGAGTAGGGTGCCCCTTCTTTGTATGGGGCATTTCCAGTATAGCTATAAAGCTGAAATTGTGTACACAGGTAGGCAATTAACGAAAAAAAATTTGAAAGCTGTTACTTTTCATCAGCGGGGGGAATAGGGTGCTACTTCTTTGTAAGGTGGTCTTCCAGTATAGCTAGAAAGCTGAAATTTATTACATAGGTAGTTCCCGATGAGTAAATAGTCAAACAAATCTGAAAACGGGCACTATGGTGCCGCTTCTATGTATGGGGCACTTCCAGGGGCCCATTTCTCAAAACTATAAGTTACAAATCTACAAGTAAAATACACACAAAACAACAATAAAATTTGTAATAGTGTTGTTGTTTTGTGTGTATTTTACTTTTGGATTTGTAACTTGTAGTTTTGGGAAACGGGCCCCAGTACAACTAGAAAGCTGAAATTTCATACACAGGTAGGTATTGCTGAGCAAACAACCAGAAAAATCTGATAACGGGCACTTTTTATAAGGGCCCCTCTGGGGCGCCCCTTATTTGTATGCGACACTTCCACTATAGCTAGATAGCTGAAATTTGGTACACTCTAAAACATTACTTCAAATTTACGATCATATATTGTCTAAATTTGTGTTGAAAATTTCTCCTTGTCTAAAATTACATCGATTTTGTAGTTATTTTATAAAAGAAAAAACATTTCAAATTAAACATATTTAGTCCAGATGGTACAATGAACCAACTTGCTCTACTGCGAGAACAATCTGGCCTCGACTTGACTCAAACAGAACTACACAACTTCTAGATTTCACGAAACCACACCTGCGCAACCTCGTGGCCACGGTCACGGGACACTGCACCTTTGGAACCCACGCTAGACGTATGGGTCTCCCCTACAATGACTACTGCACAAGCTGTAATGACGTAGAAGAAGAAGAGAATATAATGCACCTTTTATGCCTTTGTCCAGCTCTGGAGGACCACCGCCTTCGCCTCCTGGGCAAAAGACTCTTCGGTAGCCCCTCCGAGTTCTCAGAAATAGAGCTCAAGAACATAAGTTCCTTCATTAGGAGCAGCGGGTGGCTCACTCGCTGACTACCCAAATGGCGTTTTTAATTCATGAACGACCCTTCCTGCACGGAACTCCGTACGCCTTACCTATCCTCTCTTCTCTTCTAACTAACCTCTAATATCTTTATAAACTCCTCTCCTTTCACTCTATTTGATAGACTGTCCTGTTCTCTCGTTTCTTTTCTTTTCTTTACAGGTATCACAAAGGGACCATTATTATTGGACCCAAGTGGGCTGGAACCCTTTCTTTATACTTTTCACCAGCAACCTGATAACCTAACCTAACCTATAATACGGCTATGGCTGAATGGTAGATACGTTACACTTTCAGTCAGGAGGTCGCGGCTCAAACCTGCGCGCAGCCAATCGCTTTTTTTAGTAAAAGCTTTTGTTCAAAAACAGTACATGTGAAAGTTTAGGTCGATAATAATCTGTAAAGTGTTGCCGACTATTATCGACCTAATTTTCAGCAAAAGTGTTTTAGAGTGTAGGTCTTGATGGGAAAGTACTAACAATAATGGGAAAACGGAAATTTTTTATCTAGCTTAGAAAAAGAACTGAAATCCACGTAAAACATAAATGTGAAAATAAGGCCAAGTTCCTATCCAAAAATTTCGGCCGTAAAAAGTACTGAGATCAAAATAAGGACCAAGTTCTCGATAGGTACAATATCATCTCATTTCTAGGCAACCTGTTAGTTTGCCAATATTATTTTTTCCTTTCTAATATGGGAAAGAATTATGGGAAAAGTGTTGCCAAGCTTACAGTTTGCCTAGAAATGAGATGGTATTGTAGCTATCAAGAACTTGGCTCTTATTTTGATCTCAGTACTTTTTACGGCCGAAATTTATGGATAGCAACTTGACCTTATTTTCAAATTTATGTTTTTGTGCGGATATTCTCTACAAAAAAACTCTTTATAATGAATAAATAAGTAATAAAAATTTGGTATTAAAGTATTGTTGATTAAAAAAAATTGGATTTAACTAAGAATCGTTTGATTCCGAAATCCCGGGAAATCCCGCGATTTTTCGGAATCTTCTAAATACCGGGATTTGCAAAATCCCGAATCCCGAAATTTTTAAAAATCAATCCCGATTGGCATTCCTAAAATATACATATATAGGCAGATAAAGACCCCACTTGACCACGAAGTTCGTTAATGATATCAATTTCGAATATATCTCGAACATTTATCGTGTAAAACTATCGAGAATGACACTCAAAAATGAATCGAAAAAAGTTTACATGTCGCTCAGTTTTGTTTCAAAAAACATTCGATTTCGAAGGTTCGTTAGCAATATTAAAAGTGAGCCAATATCGAACAGATTTCGATATCGCAAAAAGGCAGGAGCAAAAGCAATTTTTTAAGACTATTATCTTTATTTTTTAATTTATTTATTTTATTTATCTTTTAATTCCCAGCAAACCAAAACATTTGAAAATAATAGCGCATTCGAATGTTGCGTACGCATTTCTCGGACAAAACACTCGAGAACGGCTATCGAAGGCGGAAAGAGAAAAAGCTGCTAGAGCCCACTCGTCACTCAGTTTGTGGCTGCAAATCTTTCGATTTCGATGTTTCGCTGACAAATCAATAGCGAACCAATATCGAAGAAATATCGATACCACAAAAATGCAGGAAAAAGTACTTTTTCAAGATTGTTATCTTTTAATTTATCTATTTTAATGTAAATGGAATATTTATTTATTTAAAACTGTAACTTAGGCTGCAGTCAAGCAGATTCGAACACGGTATAGCCAGGCTAACAGATTAGCACACATCCACTAGGCTATCGTGGCAAATTCTTTTTTGTTCAATTATTGCACATATGTACGTATGAGTTATTTTAATTCTTTAACTAACGATGCAGTCAGACAGATTCGAACACGGTACCTCTTGCTTAACACACTAACGCACACGTCCACATTCGAAAATATATCGAAAGAAGTTCCGTTTAGTGAACATTCGATTTTTTCATAGATTAGCGAAGAAATATCGAAGAGTTTTGTTTCGAAATTTCTTCGCTTCAGCGAACATTCGTTTATATCGAATCTCAGGCCGAGTGGGACAATACCTCGGCGGGAAAACTGAGAAGACCTTCTTACTTCAGGCCTTATTAAAGGCCTGCTTGGACAGTTTTTTTATTAAATTACTATTCTTATCTAACTGCTGAAGAATGCCTTAAAGAAGGCCTCGACTCTTCCGTATAAAAGATAAGATACACATTTCCCATTCGCTTCTATGTGAAGCGAGAAGAGAAGGAGTAGCATTCAGCGTTGTCAACTTTTCAATTTCAAAAAGCACTGAAACAAGTAAATTAAGGCGTAATCATTGAAAAAAGCACTGAAATTTTGTTTTTGATTTTATTTTAATAAAAATTCTTATATTGAGTAATTTTAAAACTTTCCGACAAGGTCAGAATTTTTACCCTGTCCGGTTATAATGAAATGCTACACATGTATATTCTACTCTTACATGCGCAATACATGGCTCAAGAATTACTCCTCTTACGGCTATCAAGTCTAAGCTTGGCCATTATAGCGGATCGCTTTATTTTGCAAAAAATCGTATAGCAGAAATATTATATACGCACAATTCCAAGAAATTTTACAAAATTATGTATATATTTCAACCTATTTACCCTAGATGTTCCAGTGAGGTGTCATATTAAAGGGTACAAAGTGAAATTTTCATTTGTTATGATTTTATTTTGCAGTCTTCAGGACTCAAGTTATGCAGACATAAGGTCAGTTAAAATGCACCTCTGAAGGTTGACAAATAAAATCGTAACATACATATGTCATTTTAAAGCCCAATTTGTGCCCTTTAATATGACACTACAGTGGAACATTTATGTAAGTAAAATAAATAATTTTGTAATGTCAGCTTAATACATTTTTGTTGAATTTTCAAGTCGCTATCCCAGCAAAAATAAATTCGGTACAAGGAAGCAGGTAGATTAATTAGAAGTGCTTCGGAGATGCGGAAAAGCACACAGTGCATCCCCTCTGCCTTACGAAGATGCAATAACGTAAGCGAGCGAAGAAACTTACCACACACACGATATCGTATATATATATTTCGCGAACCATAAAGTATATTGAGCCAAGACTTTGCGCTAATACTAGAACACCAGAGGCATCATTCGTACCAAATTTTATAAAAATCGGAAGGGAAAATAACTGGTTTGTTAGTTTCATTTGTTTTCAGCTGTATATAAAGCTACATATTGATTTGCGCGGGCTAGGAACTCATTTCCGACTGATGGTTTCTTGGCGAAAATTTTCTGGAATTGTCCGTTGATTACGTTTCTGCTATATAATCCAAAAAGTTTTAGTGTCCTCTTAACAAGTATTGATTAAAAAGTGCATAGCTTCCTGCTACAAGTGCATCTAAATTGCCAAAGCATTCTTTATCATTATTTTGTTATTTTTATTAATTTTTTTTTAAGAGAAGTAACACAATCAGGCAATTAATGCTTACCAGATTTCTTTATTTTTTTCACAGAATGCATTTAGCTGACAAGGGTCTATTGTGCATAATTTTCAAGTTGTCCGGAGGACGATATTTCCATGAATATATGTCGAATTTCGTTGAAATCGTTGAGGGTAAAAATATAAACTCTTGTTTTTGTGTAAAAAATTTTTTAAATTACTCTTAAGCAAACGAAATACGTACAGAAATACTTTTCTATATGGACTTTGACGCTTTTAAAAGACAAAAAAAAACACATAGTTACATTAGCCAAAAATTTTACCTTTAAAAAATATTTTTTAGATAAACAAATTTATTTTGATATTTTGGGTTTAGTGCCACCCACCATCACAAAAAGAAGCACTAAAAGTTAGATTAAAACAGCGCCGAGCACTAACTCCAAAAATGTTCGCTTCGAAAAGTTGCAAATGCACTAAAAAAAGCGCGAAAAGCATCGAGTTGACAACACTGGTTTTATTCATTAAAGGTGTACTTTAAAAATAACAAACATTCTCATATTCTTTTTTCGCAAGTAATTTGTATATATAGCTGAAATTTACGTACAAGAGACATCATACATGTTGGTATTATGTCGTTTATGATGGAGCTCATTAACTCATACTTATACCAGCGAAGCTGCCCACATCATAATCCCTCATAATAAATTCATTCGTATAAAAATTACTTTAGATGAAAGGATATAATTGGAAGTAAAAAAATACATGAATCAAAAATAAAGAAACGACTATAAAAAAATACCGCGATTAAAATAATTTACCTCCATTTGCTTTTTGCCAGACCTTTCTTAAAAATCCTTCAAAATGGCCTTTTTAGAAGGTCTTTTGTCAGGCCTTTCAGAGATAACAAACGGAAGACAACGTGTGAAAAAAAGAAATGAGTATGGAATGGAGCGAGCAGGTCTTGTTTATCCACAAGAAGGAGTACAGAGGCCTTCTAGAAGGCATCAGTACACCTTATATTTCCCGCTGGGACCCTTCTTTGCGTCGCGCATTCCAGTAAACATACAAAGTAAACTTTTTCTGCAAACATTTAAGTATACGCACACAGAAAAAACTAAATTTTCATTTTCTGTAAAGGAATCCAATTAAATAGTAAATATTTTTTCTATGAACGGACCACCTACAAAACGAATTTGTAAATATAGACAAAAATACCTCAACAATTTCATTTTAAAAAAAGTGTTCTTTTCAGTGAACAAATTGCTTAAATCTATAAAACAATTTGTCTAAAAATATTTACAAATTGTAGACAAAACAATTTACTAAATCAAACAAAAATATTTGCTGGATTTTCTGAAAAATATCAAAATTTTTTCTGTCTGAATTTAATAAACAATTTGTCTAAAAATGCTAACAATTATTAAGCAAAATAATTTACTTAATCAAATAAAAATACAAACAAAATTTTTGTCTGTGTCATCATAGTCATGGATTAAGCATTTATGAAATTTCACTTTGTTAAATGTGTTCAAGGCTGAATGTTTATCTAAATACTCTAAAAAAATGAATGAGAATTAACGCAACGACATTAACTAATCGATTCACTAAAAAATCTTTTGTAAACAAACTTGGTACAATTGCGTTCCTCTTGCTATGATTGCTGTTGTTGTTATTTGTGTGTTCTGTTTTTATTGTTGTTTTTGGTGTTTGCGTTCTAAATAAAAGTAAAACAAACAATTCATAGATTATGGACAGAACATTTACTGAAAATTAAATTTATTTTTAGACAAACTCTTGTTTGAAAATTTTTTGGTGATAATTTTTCTGTGCAGCTATTATATGCTCTATTGAAAGCGTTTAAAATAATAAAAATTCAGTTTGAAGCAACACGTTGGTTAGAATGGAAGTGTTACTACTAAAGCAATTTAAAAAATTTTTTGTTTTTATACACCTGTTAACGCAAACTCTTAGTTTAACATGTAGTTTAGATTATAAGAATCCTAGATGGTTTGACGATTATCGCATCCTTGTAAAACAATATAATAATAATCAATATGAATTGCTTAGAGATGAAAACGTAGCAGTAAATGAAAAAGTTTTAGTGGTGTGTAATAATCGTAGTCCGATTGTCGTTACATGCAACAAATTTGGAAAATTTGATATGTCTCTTCCATTAAATACAAAATGCACAGTAGACAAAGCTGCGGAGCCATATCGATATAAAACAACCGCATCCTACTGTCCTTTTACACTAATTAAGGTGGGCTTTAAAATTAAAATTGATTCTGATTCTCACTTTCTGGAAACCTATCAAGTATGTTTTGATTATCAACATATGAGAACTTTGTTTAGTATTAATAAAGTATATCCTAAAACGGGTAAGTTATTTATAGAAACCTATTTTATACAAGATCTAATATAATATTAATTTGTTTTTTTTTAGTTGCAAGACGTCCTACAGCTTATGCTTTCTTTGAAGATGGCGATTTCAGTAGGAGTCTTTTCCAAGCTTTTAATCGACAAAATATTATAAATAGATTCCAAGAGTTACTGGGTACTTCTAAATATGTGAGAGCTACAAATTTAAATAACGTCATTAGTCGTGGGCATTTAACACCAAATGGCGATTTTGCGTTAGCCAACTTAAAAAGTACTACGTTTTTCATGATCAATGCAATGCCACAATTTGCCACTATTAATGGTGGCAACTGGAAAAAAATTGAAGACTGGATACGCCAACCCTCACAAGCACCTGCCAATATTTGCACTGGAGTCTTAGATTGTAATCTAGATACAGAAAATATTGCCGAATTAGATTGCGTTGTCAAACTACAAGATCGCAAAGGGGAATGGGTGCCAATGTTTTTGGCTGATGATCGTAAAATTCCCATACCTTTGTGGACGTATAAAATATTGAAGACCAAATCTTTGGTATTCTTAACTTTAAATAATATTTATCACCAAGGTGATGTTGAAGTAGACCAAGATATATGTCAGGAAATTATATGTCCCTTGAAATTGAAACAAAAAGTTATGTATGGTCGCACTTTCTGTTGTAATTATGATCATTTCATACGTAAGAATGTACCGCATTTAAGAGATGTTTGCTAATACACGTACATACTACGTGTAGTATATGTTTCAATATATCGAGCCGTAACCGCTGGAAAATCGTAACCAACAAAAATAAAACTTTACAGGACGATCTTTTTTTTATAACTTCACTTCAAATGGTAGTATTGCTCTGAAATGAAGTATATCAGTATTTTTAGTCCAATACCCCTAACCTGAGCAGAGATCCCGCTTTTGGCGGGAGGTCGATCCAGCCTAAAATTTTTATCCCACATTATCCCGCTTTTTTGAGCTTTAAAATTTATATATATATAATTTATATAATTTATTTTTGAAGGAAAAACGCACCAAAATTAAAAAAGGTGCTAAAACATCAAAAATCAGCAAAACTAAAAAGATCGCAAAAAAACTTAAAAAACACCGAAAACCGGAAAAAGTCTTCAAAACGAGAAAAAAGCACTAAAAACTAAAAAAATCGCTAAAACTAAAAATATTGTCAAACAAAAAAGAGAAAAAAAAACAACCCAAAAAATGGAAAAATCACAAAAACGAAAAAAAGCGCAAAAAAACGCCAACAAAAGTCGTTGAAAACCGAAAAAAACGCAAAAAAAGTGTCAAAACAAACAAAAGATCGTCAAAACTAAAAAAATCACCAAAAAACCGGCAACAATCCCCAACACCGAAAAAAGCGATAAAAACGAAGAAAAAAAGAGCCAAAACCAAAATTAATACTAAGACTAAAAATATCATCAAAAAACGAGAAAAAAATTTAAAACAAAAAAAAGCGCCAAAACTTAAAAATCGGGTAAAAGCAAATATAATTGCAAAAAACGAAATATCGCTAAATCAACAAAAAAAAACTTAAAAAATAAAAAAAAACTAAAATGAAACGGAAAATTACCAAAATGAAAAAAAGGGCAAAAACGAAAAGGGATATATGTGTATTCGTACAGAATCCTTCGTGTGCGAGTCAAAGTCGCACTTTACTGAATTTATTTAGTTATTGCTTTTATATTGCTTCGTAGATATAAACCCTTGTGCGCAAAATTATCGTATGTTACAAAAACTAAATTTTACAGGAAAGCGTTTTTATTACTTTTTTTTAATTGGCTGAAATTGAAAATTAGCACGTAATTTAATATATGCTTTTTTCGTGACCAACACGACACGAACACAAATCCCGGATGTCCAAGACGTACAAAACACGCGCGCCCAAAATGTTCAAAACACGAGCACGACACAACTCGCACGAAATCAAATTCAAAGACATGTTTTTCTTCTATTTGTATTTTTATTTAAATATTTTTGCTGAGAAACAGTAACTTATCAAGATTATCGCTCAATAATCTTGCACGGCAAGCTTTAGCATTCATTCATATTTTAAACTGAAGATCGTTTCGTGTCAAGTTTGCTCAACACTACACGACATGAACACGAACGAAATCAGAAAGCAGAAACGCCGCTTTTTAAAAACGCCCGTGTGGCCTCAGCCTAAAGTAAAGTTTGAAGCTGTTGTGGCTGCGTGGCACGAGCTCGAATCTTGGCTGGGGCACCCAACTACAACAACACAAAGTTTTCTGATACCTATACTAATGCACATCACGTAAGTAAAATAATTAATAAAATATCTACATTAAAGTCATGTTATTTCAACTTGATATAACTATAATTTAACATGATTTATCATGATTAACATGATAATTTAACTATAATTTAACATGATTTGGCGAATAGAACTACCCTGCTCCTGGGAAAAATCAGCGTCGATTTTTTCGCCATTTTGGATGAACTCAGTTCTCTCGGAAACGGCTCCGCAGATTTTTTGCACGAAGTTACAAAATCAATGTGCGTCAAAAACGAACTCTGGCTTTTGCCTCGTCACAGTATACCGAAAACACTCGGAAGGACTATTTTATGCATTTTTATACCCTTCTCCACAATGTGGTAAGGTTATTATAGCAGCCATGTCAAACTCGTGGTCCGCGGGCCGCATGCGGCCCTCGGCATGATTTTTTGCGGACCTCAACAGTTTTCCACAAGCAAGTCTAGTGGGCGGAGCATAGCAACTTTTACACGGATTATTATTGTAAAGATTTGAAGATTCAATTTTTAATGCTTCCGGACTGTAAAAGTCGCTATGATTCGCACACTGGACTTGTTTTTTTTTCTTTTAGTTTTTTTACGGAGTCGGGTGTTTTGATTTTTTTAATTTAACCTTTTATTTATTTTGTTTTTAGTTTTTGTACACAGTTTGGTTTTACATTCTTTTTTTAAAATTCACTTTTTACGCAATTGGACTTTTGGTTGTTAATCAACTTTAAACTGTTAAAGATTCCAAATCGGCATTCAAAATGAAAAATGATAAGAGAAACCTAAAGATTATTTTCAAATACCTGTTCAATGATACCCATTTTAAAAGAGTTCGGCAACTTTTTATTTTTTTTCGTTTTCAAAAAATGGCGTCTGTTGGCCGCCATATTGAATTTTGACCACTGTCATATCTTTAGTGACACTCACAAGATTAAAGCAAATCGATATTTTGTAATGCGCATATTATCCATGTTTGGCAGCACATGTATTTGTGAACAGCTTTTTTCACAAATGAAGATTAATAAAACTGCGCAGCGCACCAGATTAACTGAAGAACATTTAGCGTCGATATTAAAAATTACATCCAGCAAAAATTTAACTCAAGACTTTGGTGAATTGAAAAATGACAAGCAGTGCATTATATCCAGCAAAAAATAATTTATATTCTTTTTATTAATAAATATATTTCTATACATGTTTTTGTTTGTTTTCTTTGTAAATTATTTATATTCAATTTCCCCTCAAAATTTGTTAATTTTGTTAATAAATAAGTATATGCGGCTCGCAAGAGGATTTGGAGTATAATTTTCGAAGAATTTGGCCCTCACACTGAAATGAGTTTGACATGCCTGGTATTATAGGTTTGTTCTTTAAATGATATAAGAGAGTATGGAAGTGGATACTGCCGAACTTTTCTATAACGAAATAGCTAGAGACGGACGAACTTCTGCGTTATAGAGAAAATACTTCGTAGAGAGAGAAGATATCATCTTTAAAGATACATATATGTTCTCACAGTTTATTATATCCCATGTAAATATTTGCTGTTTACGACACATTTGAAAAAAAAATCGGTACTTTTATTTGTTTTAAACTATTAAATTTTGCTTTAACGACAAAGTCTTCACAGCTGTTGAGGAACTCTTTATAGGGAGATTATATAGCATATAAAAAGGAAGTAGTGTCTTAATAAACGATCCCTTACAGAGAAAACTGCGCCATAGAGAAATTCGTTATAGCGAGTTAAAAAAAAGTAAGGAAAACATTACCAAAATACAGTGTTTAAAAATAAAAAGTTCTTACAGAGAAGAAAACTACGCCATAGCGACGTAGTTATTTTTAATTTTTGGGAGTCATATAAAAATAATAAGCAATTGTTATCTTGACTAACATTGTTTTTCTAGCACATAAATATTTAGTTATACAAACACGCGTTTTCTAAATAAGCCATTTTAAAAAACAACTTTTAACTTAAAAAACAAGATAAAAAAATATAAGCGATTGTTTGCATTAACACAGACGTCACTTTTTTTATTACTTAAACACATTTTAAGTTTTGAACGATTTCTGGCGTTAAATAAGCCAATTTTAAAAATGCCCGAGTTTTAGTGGTTCAAAATTAAAATTTTATGAATTTTTTAACGTTTTACACAAATTATGTATACAAAAATCATTGTTTTATAATTTTAGTGAATGTTCATTCGATTAGCGAAATTTTAAGCCATATTGGACTGAAATTTGATGAAAACTAAGGGCCTATTCACATATTACGTAACTCTATTTACGGAGGTTTTATACGTTACGTTGCGTTTTTACGTTATGGTTTTTACGTTACGGTTGAGCGTTACACTACCCAGTAAAAAAATTGCTTCATAAGAAGCAGATTTTTACTATTATAGAGTAAAATTAACGCTTACACTGAAAGGAAAAGCATCGTGCCAGCTATGAATTTCTTCATTGGATGAATGAATGTTGTCATTAATAACGAGCTAACGTAAGAATTCATTGTATTAATGAAGAATATTTTATAAAGTTTCATATAAAACATCAATTAAAGCATTAACCTCATGTCTTTTTTATATGTATATAATCAAACAATTTTTTGCTCTTTATATCACAATTTCACCTACACTTGGATAAATTTTTTATTTGAAATTATTTTATATTGTTTTTATATTTATTTATTTATTAAATGGTACAAACACAATTGGAAACTATCAGCCGTGTCACAGATTACGTTCGGATTGGTTTTGATTTCGTAGTTGTCATTCCGCAAAAGTGTATTTTTGGTGCTTTAGTTTCCGTTTATTTTGTATTTCGTATTTACAATGATAAAGTTTTTATACCTTGTGGCGTTTGTTTAATCTTGTTTTTAGATGCAAAGCTCACATGGAGCTTTTTGTTAACATGGAAAGAAAGCTCATGGCTAAATATATATTTGACGATCCTAAGAGTATGCACGTTTTTTTAGTATTTACTGCAAAAGAAGCCAGTAGAAAAGTGTTTTTCAATTCCACTTTGAAATTTAAAAGTGGTTTAATTACGAAGAAAATTTTCGTTTTCGTTTTCTGAAGAAGCAACTTACGTAATTGAAACCACTTCCGATCGGAATGGTATTCTGTGACATGGCTGATTAAATACTTTTTGCTCGCGTATTGAATCAGGAATCGATCCCACGATCTCCGCATAGTAGGCTAACACACTAACCACTAAGCTACCGAGGCACATTTATTTTCATACACAATTCAATGGAAGAATAAAAATCAAATTACGAAGTAAAAATTACACTCGCATCTATATTTGTATCCACGTAAGTGAGAGAGGATGCACTATAAAAAAGTTTGAGTTGAATTAAAAACTTCGGGTCTAAAAAACATGAAAAAATATAAATAGCCGACCACCTTCCTCGTGTGTCCGATAATTTTCTTCATTCGCTTACGTTATTGCAATCTCGTAAGGCAGAGGGGATGCACATCTCCGAAGCCTTTCTATTTAATCTTACTGCTTCCTTGTACCAAATTTATTTTTGCTGGCTTATGTCATTGATTGCACCTCTTCTAGATGTTGTTAAGTAACCACAGTAAGTTAAACTATATATGTACCTACATTTTGTTAATTATTTTACCTTGATTATGAACCAATGCTACCACGTGGCCAATCGCTCACAGTATTGAGCTCGGACTCTTCAATTTCGTCATCAGATTAGTAAACAACACCTTAACCACTTCAGCCAACAGCATTATAAAAACAGCGTGCATTCAACGCTTTTAAAGTTTTTTGTATAAAAAATGTTTTCTATGAAAACTATTTCACTGTATTTAAGAAACATTTTCATTGTATGTATGAAACGTTTTCTTAGACTTCCAAATGGTATTTCTTATCAAAATTTATTTTATTTCATAAATTATAAAGTATTTTTGTAATAAATACTCAAATATAATGCGACAAACTTTTAGTCTTCTATTAATGCAACATTTCATTAATATGACGAGGAAATATCAATGAAGCCGTTTCATACTGAATGAATGATTTTTCTCTTAGTGTACAAACCTGCTGATTTTACTGCTGATTTTTGTATAGTTCTTAGTAGTACATAGTTTGTATAGTTCTCGTTTTATAGTATGTACTACATTTGTGATACAAAAAGCGCTTTTTGAAGCGCAGAAAGTCATCACCATTTTCGGCACAAAAACGGAAAATAAAAACCTGCATTGTGTCTGCAGTGAGAAATCTGCTTTTTTATATAGATTCTTTCATTTACATACGTTCACTGCTCCGAAATAAGGTCTTTTTTTAAAGCGTGTTATTATGCGCTTTATTGCCTTTAGTGCTTCAAAAAACATGGAAATTTTTTACTGCGTAGCGCCACTTATTACTAACAAAATATACAAACAAACAAAGAATTGTACATAAGTATAAATTGTTTTCGCAATAAAATCATAACGATACATTTTACAACTATAATATTTCCGGATATGATGTGAATGATCGAAAATTGTTGATTTTTATGAAAAAAAAACAATTAAAATCGTTATACCAATTTGGAGATAGAGGGCATGATAAATTTATACATATTCACACCTATCGCGAATAAAAAGTAAAATTTATGTTCCCATGAAATTTTCATTTCCCTTCGAGGGAAAATTGCTACCGTGAAGTTTCCGTGAACATTTTTTTGCCGCTATCAGTTCTCAGTGAATGTAAAAAAGGAAAGAAGCTTAATAAAATAAATTAATAATCAAAGAAATTTTTGTTTAAAACTAAAAAAATACAGCGCTAAGAATTAAAATTATCTCTTCATTCCATGAGGAGTCTAAACAAAAGCGAATTGTTCGTCCAGTTTTGGTAGATTCATCCTTGGAGTACCCCAGAATATATGAACACTGTTTACTGATATTGTACTAATAATAAATATTTACAAGTTTTAATAATTAATTGGAAGCATAAGATAGCAATTAGATGATATATTTATCCGGTGCGCCTCCTAAAATAAAGTGAACGAAAACAGGGGAAAAGGGAAAAAATTCACGTGAAAAAAATCATTCATGATAAGGGTAATTTCTCGAATTTTTATTCACGATCGCAAAAGAAGGGAAAGGGAAAAAGTATTCACGATAGGGGTGATTTTTTAAATATTAAAATTACTTTAAGGGCTAGGCCTCACGGGCGTTTTTAAAACGCGCGTTTCTATTTTTTTATATTAAATTTGAACGTTTTCAATTTTTAAACTTTCAAATTTAATACAGAAAAACAAAAACGCGCGTTTTAAAAACGCCCATGTGGCCTAGCCCTAAAACCTCTCCAATTAAAAATCTAAGGCTGTCTTGCTTTTTCCAATACTATTTTTATTTGATTTTATAGGTGTAAATTCAATACGCACAAAACATAAATATGAAAATAACGCCAAGTTCATATCCTAAAATTACGGCCGTAAAAAGTACTGAAATAAAAATAAGGACCAAGTTCTTGATAGGTACAATATCATCTCATTTCTAGGCAACCTGTAAGCTTGGCAACATTTTCCCATAATTCCTTCCCATATTAGAAAGGCAAAAAAAAATATTGCCAAACTAAGAGGTTGCCTAGAAATGAGATGGTATTGTACCTATCAAGAACTTGGTCCTTATTTTGATCTCAGAAATTTTTACGGCCGAAATTTTTGGATAGGAACTTGGCCTTATTTTCACATTTATGTTTCTAGCTATAGCGGAAGTGTCCCATATAAATAAGAGGCGCCCTAGTTCCCGCATATAAAAAGTGCCAGTTTTCAGATTTGTCTGGTTGTTTGCTCCATATAATACATACCTGTGTACCAAATTTCAGATTTTTTAGTTGTAGTGGATGTGCCCCATACAAAGAAGGGGTACCATAGTCCCCCCAAGGTGAGAAGTGTTCGTTTTCAGATTTGTCTGACTATATTGGCTCATCGAGAACTGCCTGTGTACCGAATTTCAGCTTTCTAGCTATACTGTAAGTCTCCCTTACAAAGAAGGGGCACTCTAGTCCCCCCATGGTGAAAAGTGCCCGTTTTCAGATTTTTCTGGTTAATTGCTCACCAAAACTTACCTGTACACGAAATTTCTGCTTTCTAGCTATAGTGGAAGTGCCCAATAATATCTATTGATGAGTCAGTGAGTCAGTGAATTGGTACTACACCTTCATATCTCGTGAAGCTTTCATGGTAGAACTTTGAAACCTATGAGGTTACCTCTGCAGGGTGACCTTATGTTTTAAGTTTTTTGTTAAGTTTTAGTTTTAAGTCGGAAGTTATTACTATTTTGGCTTAAGTTCACAATATTTGAATTAATGTAAATTCAAATTATTTTTAAGAGTGGAATATTAGAATATCTAATCAGACTAGCAGAACGGATTAGTACTACTAATTTCGACAGCCGCTACGCTGTCATCATCAGCATCCTTTGTTCGCTTTTACTACGTTTGATCGTGGATACTAGTATTAATGAAACATCAGCTATATGATTAAGTGGAGCAGTTTTTATGATTCAGTGTAGTATACACACTGTGTGGCCGGAACTTGGCCTGGCGCACTATTGTGCGCCTAGATTTGAAACGATTTTTCGTCAGCCCATACCAAATTTGACTGATGAATATATCGGTTTTGGCTACATGCCATTTTCTGTGTTCTATCACGAAATCCCATTTTTTGTCCAATATCATGTAGTAGGGATGGGCAAGTGAAAAAAATATATCGTTATATATCGATATCGATATATTTTTAAATATCGATCGGCATCGATATATATCGAATAAAAAATATCGATATATCGAAATATCAATATTTTTTCAACAATGATAATTCCATACGTAGTACGCAAATTTTTTTTAAATAAAACAAACAAAAAATACCTTTCTTATAAATAATTAAGCTGGAAAGAGTTAATTTCCAAGATCCTTATTGTTCCAACAATATTTCATGGAACATACATTAACAAAATAATTATTACACTCAAAGAATGATAATTTTTCGAATGGATAAAATATTATAAATAAAACAAAAGATTTTGTTAGTAATATTGTATTTGATGAAGACTGTGCCCAAAAGTTTTTAAAAATTGAACGAAAAACAAAACAAAAGCTAAAAATATCGATATATCGAAATTAAAAACATCGACGATATATATCGATATGTTTTTAAGAGAATATCGATATATCGATATTTTTTGTCCATCCCTATCATGTAGCTTAATATAATCCTAAGGAAATTAGCACTTTTTCATTGAAACTATTGCACAACTTTAGATTTTATTCACAATTTGGTGAGAAAGCTTTTTAAAATTTGTTATGAAATTTTTAATTTTTAAGCTCTAACTTTTACGAAATCTCTAAAAGTAATAAGCAGATTTAGAAAAAATGTTCGCTCGTCTTAATGATAACTTTGTTGTCGAATGTTGTCGAATTGTCTTTTTTTACTGAATAGAGCGAACGAACCCTTCTCCAGTTATGCTAATATATGTACGTCGTGCAAGTCCCTTCAATTTTGACGTAACGGTATATCTCGAAAATTAGAGCTGATAAAAAAATGGAATGCAGATTCGCGTTCAGCGGGCCAAATAACTGTAGAAACAGCTTTCAGTTCTAGGGAGCAAAAAAGTTTACCGAAATTTGTCAATAAGTAGATAGTAATCATTTTGAAATTTTAATTGTGGTGGGCTTTTTTTATATAACTGTTTATTTCGTTAAATATGCGTTTTAGGGGCTATTCACATATTACGTAACGCTATTTTCGGAGTTTTTAGATAAAAGCCGGTAAAGCAAAAGCTATTAAAAACTTTACAGACAACAACTTTTTAAAAGAAAAAAATTTTTTTTTAAATACTATAATTATTAAGAAACATAAAAGACATAAAGAGAGCATTTTCTCAAACTTTGGTGGGCGTGCGACACGCCTTGATCTTAACTGATTGAGCTGAAAATTTTTGAGGTTAGAAAGTCAAATTTTAGTTTTTTACGACCACTCTAATGTGCTTATAGACCTTTAGCCGCAATAGAGTCGTAACTCAACTTGTTTTGCAGAAAACGAGTTTTGCAGAAAACGAGTTTAAAGTTTGGAATTTACAAACAAAAACTCAAAAGTTAAGTATAAAATTTTTAAGCATATCGTTTTTCATGATATGACAATTAATTCTACTTTATTAACTCAAAAATCGCTTTTTGGCGTTATGACTGTATTGCAGCAAAGGATTGATATTTACTTCATTTCATTTACCAATGTGTATAAAACATAGAAAAGAAAATACAAAACAAATAGTAGGCCAGTTCGTTTACTTTTTCAATAAATTTCAGCAAAGAATAGTAAAAACTCTTCGGTACTTGAAGGCAACTGTTGCGTCAACAAAAAATAAACAAATATGGTTTTTTTATGTGTATGTATTTAAATTTCAAATGTACTCATATTTTAAATAAATTTACATTCATAATTAATCTACAAATAATGATAAATTAAGAAGGAACTAAAAGTATGTTGTATGATACATTTGAAAAAATTTTTATTATAATTAATTTGGCAGTAAAAATAGCAGAAACTGAGGAAAAATCGTTTGCTTTTACGGATTTAAGTTAGTTAATCTTTTAAATCATTAAAAATTAAATGAACTTTTCGTTAATTTTAAATGAAGAATAAGCAGACCGGTTTTTAAGTGGATTTTCATTAGTATTAGATTAGAATTTGAGTTAAGAAAATTTTTAGTGTATATCCCAGGGATGCACATATGTTGACTATTAATATATTGAAATACTACACGTTGTATGTAAGGGTATTAGCAAACATCTTTTAAATGCGGTACATTGTTACGTATAAAATGATCATAATTACAGCAGAAAGTACGACCACTCTCAATTTTGGCATTCAGTTTCATGGGACATTTAACTTCCTGACAGATCTTTTCCGGTACTTTAACAGCACCTTCGTGATAAATATTATTTAAAGTCAAAAATACCAAATCTCCTTTTTTCCATATTTTATATATCCACAAAGGTATGGGCATTTTACGATCATCGGCCAAAAATATTGGCACCAATTTACCGTTGACATCTTTTAGTTGGAGAACGCAATCTAAGTCGTTAATATTTTCTGAATCTAATTTACATTCAAAGACTCCAGTGCATATATTGGAAGTTCCTTGCATGGGTTTAGTTATCCAACCTTCTACTAAGTGCCAGTTATTATTATTAACAGAGATAAATTGCGGCATTGTATTGATCCTGAAAAACGTGCTTCTTTTTATGTTAGACATTCGAAAATCTCGGTATGGTGTCATAAGTCCACGATCAATAATTTTATTTTCCGTATATTTAGAAGTACTCAGTAACTTTTGGAATCTGGCATTAATATTTTCTTTTTTAAAAGCCCCGAAAAGACTGTTACTGAAATAGCCATCTTCTTGAGAAAAACCAACACCTGTAGGACGTCTTACATCTTAAGAACAAATTAATATTATATATCATCTTGTATAAAATATGTAAATAACTTACCATGTTCGGTATATACTTTATTAATAGTGAATAAAGTTCTCATATGTTTATTATCAAAACATACTCGATAGGCTTCCAGAAAGTGAGAACGTGAATCAATCTTAGTTTCAAATCCCACTTGAATTAGTTTATAAGGACAATAGGGAGCGGCTTTCATTTCCCTTAGCATTGGCTGTATAGCGTCCTTTAATTCGCATTTTTGTTTTAATGGAAGAGGTCTATCAAATTTTCCAGATTTGCCGCATGTAACGACAATCGGGCTCCGATTATTACACAAGAATAAAAGTTTTTCTTTGGCTGGTAGGGTTCCCTCACCAAACAATTCATATTGATTATTATGTTGTTTTACAAGGATGTGATAATCGTCAAACCAAGGGGTATCATAATTTAAAGTACATGTTATAATACCAAAAGTTTGCGTTATCAGATGTATAAAAATAAAATCTTTATAAATTGCTTTAGTAGAAACACGTCCATTGTAACCAACGTGTTGCTTCAAACTGAATTTTTATTATTTTAAACGCTTTTAATACAGCTTACACTAACTACGTATACTTATGCGCTGTTTCCACAATGCAAACAAGCGACTTGAGTAAAAATGTTTATGAAAATCGCTCAAAAAACTGAGTATTTTTCATATGAATTTTAAGCAAGCAATGTTTGTTTGCATTGTGCTCATCAGCCTATCTATTAGAGTCCGACCGAATATTGGGTTTCAGTTTCGGATTCTGCCAAAATTGTGGTTTCGGCTGCTATTCGGTTAAGGCCAACTTTTTGGCCGAATACCGAAACCGAAACTTTTTATTCTCTATAAATAACGAAGTTAATCGAAATAGTATTTTCCAAATTTAAAATATGTCACCGCCATGAATCTGTTTTTTCCCGTCCCATATCTTTTCAAATTGAATGAAAATTTTACTAGTTTTATAAAGCGCAACCAAAAGATACACGTAGTAACATAAAGTATTCAACTATTTGTTGCCAAAATAAAAAGCATAAACTAGGGAATGGTAAGCCGATTTCAACTACAATCGAAAATCTATTTTATGTTATAATAAATCGATTTTTCGCAATCGAATTTACTTCTGTAGTTTTGCACTGAAATTGATTATTTGTTTTTTAAAATATATTTTTTTTAAATAATTTCAAAATATGAAAAAGCTCATTTTCCATCTTCACGATAAATTCAATACCGTCGAGAAAAATTCTTTATTGTGTATTTCATCGATGAAACGCGGGCGCAAAAACAAAAACCTTCATTTTTAGTAGAAATAAATGAAATCGTATAAATTTAGTATCGAAAATAGGTAAATATTCCACTTGATATCTTTTTTTAGTTATTACGACTCAACTTTTTGATTGGTGCTCTTGTAACGTCATCAATAGAGTGCATTGATGCCAAGTTTGGCTCTTTTTTACGATATAACAAAAAACTATATGTAATACTGTATTGTCATATCGTAAGTTTCTTACGATATGACTATACTAAGATAGACATACACGGTGTTGTCATATCGCAGCGTTGTCATATCGTAAAAAACTTACGATATGACAATACAGTATGTCATATCGATTTTTGTTATATCGTAAAAAAGAGCCAAAGTTGGCATCAATGATAGAGTGATAAAACACTCCTCAATGTATGCCAAGTTTTTATTAGTGATATGATCGTAAATGTTTAAGATTTACATTTGCTCGATGTAATGAAATATATTAAATTTCTACCATTATTTTGACTGACACTGTAGAAATAAATACTATTACGGTCTTCTTCACAGTGTACAGTTAAAAGTTAACGTATACTTTAACGGAGATTTTTGTATGCCGAATTCGCCATTAAAGACCACGTTAACTTTTAATCACATTGTGAAAAGGGCTGTTAATAAAATAATTGACTTTTCAGGGGCCGAATTACCTCATACGTGATCGAGTAAAACTGTTCGAAAATTTTCTTTTTGGTATTACGGCATACGATAATCGAGTAGCTGCTGTTTAAATTCCACTCGTTAGCACTAGAGCGATCGAATACAAAATTTTCTTTTATTGTGTTTGTTTTGCAAAAAAGCATGAAACATTACCTATAAACTAGGGATGTAATGCATACCGATACCGATACCGATATATCGGCGATACTTCAGATTTTCCGATACATCGGTATCGGCGATATTTTACTGTCGATACGACGATACTTTTAAAACTTTTTTCAGAGTTTTTTTAACAAATAATTTCTTTTTGTTCGATTTTACCATGAATTAAATTCACTTGGTTATTTTTTAAATCTTATTAATATCAATTTTAAAAATTAATAATATTTTATGCTGTTATTTTGTAAAAATATTATTTATTTTTTGTTAATTTTACCATGAATTCAAATACAAGTCGTTGTTTTTTAAATCTTATTCCAGCCAAAGAAGTCATGAAAATGTAGCATTCGCGATCTGGAAGTATTGCAAATTTGGATAATTTCTAATTAGTTTTACATATCCTTGCCATTGCAAGAAGTTCTGTTTTTCTATTACCAATCACCGAATTGGAAGCGATGCTAGGACAAATTTCTTTTTCGGTATTCTATAATGATTTTTCCTCTAGGATAAAGGATAAAAAATTACCCATTTTCAGAATTTTTTTTATGCGAATTTAAACTCAGAACTGTGTTTTCATGTAAGTGAATAAATATAAACTGATTTAGAAGAATATTAATTGATAAATGTCCTTTAAAAATCGATTTTTTAAAAAGCGTGCTTTTCTACTAATTATCTGCATATTTTTAATATAGATTTTTTGGAAGCAAAGAAAATGTAGCTCCTTAAAAATTACTTCCAATGTTTTATCAATTTTAAATATTCTCTCTTATAATGTAATTTTGTATAATAAAAAAATTGCACTTGAGTTTTGTTAATCTACACTTGAACTCAATTTCAATAGTCGTATCGGTATCGGAATCGGTATCGGCGATATTTATTTTTAAATATCGGTATCGGTATCGGATCGGCAAAACGGCGTATCGTTACATCCCTACTATAAACCTTATTACAGTTGGCCAATCGACTTGGTTGTTGTACTAGCTGCTAGAAACACAAAATTTTTCTTTAATGTATTACAAATTTTTAGTCGATTCAACAGCCGGTATAATATAAACTTGGTACACTTTTTAAACATTTCCATACGTTAGCTATCGAATGCGGTAATCCATCCATTCGATACGTGACGAAATTTTACTCGATAACCAATGCGGTAATTCGGCCCCAGTTCTGTTAAGTTTTTAAAATGTCAATATCAGTTAATGCTAAAAAAGTTTCGGCAAGTTCCGGATTCGGCCGAATATTCGGCCTTTTTGTCGAATATTAGGTTCGGTTCGGGTTAGGGTTAGGGTTCGGCCTCAAAAACTGGTTTCGTCCGGACTCTACTGTATATGTATGTATGAATGTACGCACGCTGAAAGAAGCCAGGGGCCAAGTGTCACCAAGTCACCACTTGGTGACTTTTTGTAACATTGTCAACGAATTTTGCCTTTAATGGGAAGAGAAGATTTTGACAGCGCCAACCCGACTTTTTATTGTCTCATTTTGTTGTATTGAAAATAAATGCGGCAGCACTCAAAACTAAAAATTTTCATTGAAAAAAGAAACGATTTTAACTAACTTAATTTGGGGGTCACACCTTCAAGTTTTGCTTCAAGTTTTGGTTCCAGTTTTAACACACCCACACTTTTTTACTAATGCACTCATACTTTTTAAAATTGATGCGAACTTGCCCAGTTGGTCACGTCTTTAAGACATCATCAGGGCTCGGATTTTCATGCAAATGCATGTTTTAAGTGGTGATAGATAAAAAGGTATTGACTAATTATCTATGCGAATTACCAAGTTTTAAGAAGTTTGACATCGATTTGTAATTGCTAAAGTTTGCATATTTTGGTGGTAAGTGCATATTTTGGTAATAAATGCATATTTTTGGAGTTATAAAAATTTTTTAATGCAAATTTCTCAATTTGTTTCTGAGCTATCATTTCAATATCTCCTCTACATCTTTAACTTTATAGCTTAATTTTTACATAAAAACTAAAGACTTTTGTTTTGTGTGTGGTAGTGGGCGAATCGGTGGATAACTACACCCATTTTATACATCATTTTTACACTCTAGACACATCACAAGTAAAATGTTAACCCTTTATCATCATAATTTGTTATATTTAATTTTTGAGGCGGCTGGGAATGAGCATGGACCTGTTAAAGTACACCCAATTTTATATATTACAGCTTGTATTCTTCACAGACCCACAGTAAAAATTGTATCCCAATATGTCCAGTAAAAGTATTTTTGACCGATCTCCCCATATGAACGCAACCAGTATAATACGGTTTGAAGATATTACAGAGTAAAAAATTTTCATGTTTTTTGAAGCACTAACGAAATAAAGCGCTTCATAATTCGCTTTAAAATATGAGATTGTTCAGAAGCTGATTTCATAGCGAAACAAGTGTTTGCTTTTTACTTATACAAAAGTTAAAATAACAAACATTGAGTAAAAGTATGAAATTAATAAAAATAAATAAAGTAACGAAATAAAAAAAATCAAAATGGCGTTAACGACGCCAATCCACATCCAACCATTTTTTTCATATACTTTCAGTTCTAGTGCTGAAAATGTTGATGATTTTCAGCGCTTCAAAAGCGCTTTGTGAGCAAAAATGTAGTACTCGAATCCGGGAACTCGCCATACAAAAATCAGCAGCGATATCAGCAGGTTTGTCAGCGCTACTTTTATTCCATAATAGTAGAAACCTGCTTTATTGGAAGCAACTTTTTTACTGGGTATTGTTTTCCAGTTTCCTGTATTTTTTATTTGACTGAATAGAACAAACCTTACGCTAGTTATTTTGACATACATAATGTGTCGTGCAACTGCTTCTTTTTTTACATAATTTGAAGAAACCGAGAAATCGAGTGCAGATTCGAATCCAATGCCCAAATAACATAGGAAACAACTTACCTTTGCTCCAATTTAAAGCCCCACAAAAAAAAAAAAGTTTCCTTTTTGATAACAAAAATCTCGGTATTCAATAAAATTTTTTTTTAATTTCTTGTGATAAAGAATTCGGCTATATTGATAACATTATTTCAAAAGAAAAAATATATAAATTAAAAAAAATGTTGGCATGGCTGGGATACGAACCCGGAATTCACGGACGTAAAGCTCTACAGCTGAACCATATCCCAGTTATTTTTTTGTGAGATAAAACTTGTTTTAGGTACTTATGTATGAAGAGAAAAGAAATAACCGGCATGGGAAAGAAATTCATGCAACGAAATATTGTATTAAGTTAATGATAAATGCTATTGAAATTCAAATTTTTGTTTAATAACATTGTTTTATTGAACATAGTTCTTGTCTATTTTTTTTTTCTGTGCTTGTATACTTGTGTTATTTACCCCGTCAAATCATAAAATTTCATGATATAATAATATGTTTGGAAAAAAGTATTTATTGGTGTTGATAAACAATAAAATGTAACACTGCTTTACAACGGAAATGTTGAAATTTTCAAATGCATTTTTTTAGGCTAAAATTTAATTTTTCATTTCGGCTGTTGTTTTTTTATGTATACTTCTCTTTAAAGCACTATTCAGAATCAAAGGCTGGTTCGATTAAAATAAATTTATATCTTGATTGAAAGGCTACTAAACAGTGCATCGAACAGTGGTTAATTGGCCTTGATCAGATAAACAATACCCGAGTTATAGTGGATTAAAATTGAAATTTTGTGAATTTTTTTTTAACAATTTTCACCAATAGAAACGCCTTGACACATCTTTTTTTCAAATCGAGTTTTTTGCCTATTTCGATAGATGAACCTCTAATTATTGAAATATCAAAAAAAAATTGATTTGAAAAAAAATAATAATGAGTTAGAGCGTTCCTATTAGGGTATTCATTTTATTCGACTTTTCAATTGTTCGATTAATCAATTAATCGAAATTGAGGTTTTTAAATTACTCGAGCAATCGAGTAAAATATTTATTTTGTTCGAGTTATTCGAGTAAGCTTTACTGATAAAAATTATTCGAGTTAATCGGAAAATGTTTGAATTTAATGGGTGTTTTGTACATTTTTGTGGACAAAAATACAACAAAACAAGTTTTTTTCGTATTTTTATATAATTTAATAATAAAAAAATAAAAAGAATACATTTCTACATAAACTAAATCATAAGCTGATCATTTCAAATTGTTTTTTTTTCTCTATTCAAATGTTGCGATTTGAGAAAATTTTGGACCAGGAAATATTTAATAATATTTCGACCTGTTCTGTATTCAATGCAGAATAAAAATAACCGGAATTGGCATAGCGTTATTGTTGTTATAAATATTAACTTGTAACAACAAGGCTTTTATAATTCCGAACATTTTCGTTCCGCATGGAGAACAGAATAGGATAATTCATGAAATAATCGAACAAAATCCATACATATAGTCCTAAAAATATAATGGTTTTTATTAATTCTATAAAAATTAAGAAAAGTGAATTAAAAATTATTTCCAATTTATTAGATCAATTCTTTGGTTTTTTTAGATCCATAAAGTAATATTTTTTATGACAAAAGTAATTTTTTTGCTCCTTGATTGTGTGAAAGCTTTTAATTTTTCATTGGATTTCGCCGTTAGATTACATTCGATATTTTAATACGAAACATCTGGCTAACTAGTTTATTTCGAAATATATTCTTTATTTCAAATAATTTTTGTTTGATGGTTATATTTCCGAAGATATTTGAAGTTGGTTTTTTTCTACCTATTGTTGTTACCTTATTATTAACTTAATTTTTTATCATGCGGACTATTAGTATGAAATAACGTTCGAATTGAATGCCAAATTTCATATAAATTAAAAATTTTCAGTTTTTATTAAGAAGTCTATAAAAACTCATTGAAAAAAGGAAATTTACATAATATATTTTAGTCGAGTTATTCGATTAATCGACCTAAATTACTCGAACAAATTTTTACTCGAAATTGAAATTTTTTGTTTGATCGAACATTATTTGACTTCAATTATTCGATTAATCGAGCAAACATTATTCGAGTGAATACCCTAGTTCCTATATTAATGTATGTCCATGTATGTATTTTTAATTTTTGGGAGTCATATAAAAATTATAAGCAATTGTTATCTTGACTAACGTTGTTTTTCTAGCACATAAATATTTAGTTATACAAACACAAGTTTTCTAAATAAGCCATTTTAAAAAACAACTTTTAACTTAAAAAACAAGATAAAAAATATAACCAATATAACATTAACACAAACGTCACTTTTTTTTATCACGTAAGCACATTTTAAGTTTTGAATGATTTCTGGCGTTAAATAAACCAATTCTACAATTATCCGAGTTGTAGTGGCTCAAAATTTAAATTTTATGAAATTTTTAACATTTTTCACCAATTATACAAAAATTATAGTTGTATAATTTTATTGAATGTTCATTCGATTACAAAAATTTTAAGCCATAATGGACTGAAATCAGATGAAAACTAAAAATCCTGTAATAAAAATACACTACCCAGTAAAAAAATTGCTTCAATAAAGTTGGTTTTTACTATTACAAATTTAAAAAAAATTGCTTACAGACCTTCCCAGACAGGCCTTCTATGTGACAAGCCACGTATGACCAGCCTGCTGAGTAATGGCTAGAGGAAGGCCTTGGTCCGCAAAAGACATCACGTGTAAAAAATATATGAATATACAATGGGAGTGGAAGTACTAGAGTCTGCTAAATAAGGCCTTATAGAAGGCCTCTTTACACCTTCCATTTACTGCTGGCTATATGTAGCAATAAATTTGTTTTAAAATATTCAATATAAATGGATTTAATTAAATAAAAAAAAACTTTTCGTATATATTTCTTTTGAAATAATATGATTTTCTTTTTAATGTACTGTGGGGATTTTTGGGGATGAGAAAATAGGTATTTTGGGGATTTTTGAGAACGAAAAATCGAAAATTGGGGATAAGGTATGAAATAAAACTGGGAGCCCTGCATCGAATCAAAAAGTTTTAAAACTTCTGTGATTCTTTAAGGTGAGTCCACATCTAAAAATATTTGCGCCGAACGTGCTCGCCGAAAATATTTGCGGCACAAATTTTAGCTTGTAGATGTGGACGAGCTTTTAAATATTTATCACACAAATATTTGTTCACGAAAATTTGTACGTCTACCCGCTCAAGCAAATGATAAAACAATAAAATTAGCACTATTTCTAGAAATGCGTCCACACCAGAACAGCATGCGGCGAAAATTTTTGCGCTGTTCGTCAGAAACCAACAAGCAATGGTTCGTGTGCGTTGAATGTGACGAAAATTCTTGCGTCGTTTCTGTGCGCTGTACACGTTCACACTAGCTAGAATGCGCCGCAAATATTTGCGGCGAACGCGTTCGGCGCAGATATTTACAGTTGTTGACCTACCTTTATGAGCGCAGCCGCATAGAGGGATGGCTCCATACATTTTTGTGCGAAAAATATAAGGAGTTGTCCTAGATCATTGAACATTTTTTTTTCTTTTCAATATTTCAAAAGAATCGACATCAAAAATTACTGCATTTGAAATTTTAAATCAATTAAAGTATGCACGCTGCATCCAGCATTCGACGAAAATGGAAAATTTTTTACGAAATTATAAACTAATCGAAATTCTTGAATGATTTTCTTCGACCTTTTTTATTTTAATTAATATTTAAATTGCTGATGATAAGGTCACAATATTTTTTATTAAACAATTGCTAGTTTTTATAAAAAATATTGACTTTATGTCCACAATTTAAAGAAAAAAACGGCCATCGAGGTTTTCAAAAATGTCTCTACAAATTATATTAGATATATTTAATATGGCTGATTCTCATTCTAAACGTACATTTTGTGTTTTTATTTTACCAATGTAACTAATATGTATGAGAAGGTAGGAGGATTCATATCATAGTTTCCGCCTCATTCAATGGATCCTGAAATAAAATTATATTTTCTTGATTATATGTCTTGAGCGTTACATTTACTTTCGCGGATGTTCTGATTTCTTCGAAAAAAAATTCTAGAGGACTGCACGAATATACTCGAAAGTACTCGTATGTATGTTTGTGGGTGTATGCATGTGTGTTTTTTGTACATGTGTGTACATATGTATGTATATGTATATTTGGTCATGGCTATGTATGTACACACATCTACATGCATGTATAAATAAGTATATACATAAGCACATACATCTATGCACACACGAAATTCATACGAGTACATTCTACGAATACATTTGAGTAGATTTTGCAGCCCTCTAAAAAATACACCACAAAAAATTAGTATAGGGTTAGAAAGCACTACACGTATACTCTCCAGAAACAAAAATTTATAATAATCGCAGGACGAAATTAAAAGTTATGGCCACTTTTTCAATTTTGACTTGGGTTCACATGGAAAAATAAAAAAGTTTTGTATGTTTTAAAATGATTATTTACAAACATTTATACATAAGCAAAAAGTAGGTTAACTCTTCTTTCAAATAAGACGTAGTAAAATAAAATCGACCAATATTGTCAAAAGTTAGGGCAATTTCAAATAATTTTTTTGTAGCAAAATACTACCTACCTAATACATTCTTAGAAAGAAGCAAAATTTTTTCAAAGAAAACCAGAAATTTCCCAACATACCATACAGTAATCAAAATTCAATACAACTTGAGAATAAGCTTATATAAATAGTGGGCCTTAAGCTTTTCTTAACTTCGCTTATAACAATGTTTATAAAATGTGATTTCACAAGCAGTTTTTAACAATGCTTGAGAAACTATTATTATACACAACTGTTTCTAAAGTATGCTTATAAACGTCATACATATATTCAAGAGAACAATATAACGATTGAAAGACTTATCTTTTCAATTCTACAGCGGCATTTACATCTAGTTTTAAATTGCGACTTGGGTGCACGTGTAATTTTGTAAATTACAACATAAATAGCATAAATATTTACGTAATAAATAAATGAAATCGAATGAATTTGAAGTAACTAATAATAATTTTCTTTTTAAACATTAAAAAATATATTATTTGTGATTTTTATTCTTCAAAGCTTATAAAAATATTAAGACAAATTAAATTGTCTATACAAAAGTTAATATAATATTATTTTCATAAGCTTATTCTACAATTGCAAGAATAAGCTTATAGTAAGCATGCACTTATAATATATTCAAGAGGGTTCCGTTTTGATTTTTCTACAATTGTTACGATAACTTTTTTCAATTTATTTTCAATAATTTTTCAAGCTTAAGGCTTATGCTAGTAAGCTTATTATAATATTTTTCTCAAGCCATTTGGTATGTTGGGTTGTAAACAAATAATGTTTAAGTCTTAAAATTTATAGATAAATTATATTTAAGAAAATTTTGTACGTAACGCTCAAACATTTTGATACGAAATCAATATTTTTTCAGAACACACACTTTATTTTGAATTCAATAAAATTCAGATGTATAATCTCGATGTAATTTAACATAACTCCTTTAGGTATTCACAAAAAAATTTCAATTATATTAAAAAAATATGGATAAAACTCAATACATTTTTTGGATACAAACGATGATTGATTGATGAAACGTTTTGCAATATAATACTATTTAACAAAGTTCACAAAACGTTTAAATATTCAGATGTACAAGCCAACGCTGTTATTTTAATAATTTTAATAATTAAACTGAGTAATGAAGCGTACTAAATGAGCGTAACGCTCAATACACAAGACTGCGGGCAACAATTTAAAAAAATATATATAAAATTTCTAATATTTTTCAAAAATGTTATGTGTAAAATAAGAGAAGCAAATGCAAAAATTCTAAAACCGTTATAAATTTAATATCGTTTTTGGAAAAATTAGTGTTTTCTTAATGTGGAAAATCAGCAGCATGCGTTACGGAAACGCTATTTTGTATGAAGCGAGTAAAAATAGCATTTTCGTTCTTCGTTTTTAACACATAATGGACAGTATTACACAAAAAACAAACTTATGCACATTTAATTATACAGGTCTTTCACAGAACTTGTACGAAAGTGAAAATATTCACATTTTCAAATTCATAACGTTTTGGTTTTGCTTCTTCAGCTTTCACATTTTTTCATAACAAAGTTCAAACACAAAAAAAATTACATACCTTAAGGCGCCACTATGAACATACAAAACTTACGGAGCTAATATTAATTTGTTTCTCCAAAAAGTATGCGAAACTATTTTTTTAATGCTGCTTTTGTTTGTATATTATCAAAATATTATTTCCACTTTTTTATTATAGAATAGAATTGAAAACGCAAATTTTTTTCGTTTTCACTTTCGTACCGTACCAGTTTTGTTTCTGTGACACATCTGATAATCTATTAAATCATCCTAAAGCAGTTTTCATTTTCAAATTTATGCGTTTATTTTATGAAATATTTTACTATACATACTTTCAACGGATACGAAAAAAGCATTTGAAATGAGAATGATCCATATCATTAATCTGGCTTTCAATTGTTAAATGTGGACAGAAGAGCATATTTTCTAAAAATAGGCATGTTTTCAGTGGCATTTCATTCAGTATGCACGCGCAATCAAGTGTTGGCGTCATTGGTTTGGTCGTGTATGGGCATTTGGTGCGATGTCAAAAAGAGATTGAAATCTCTTGATGGTCTCAGTGTGTGGTATTGTGTGTGGTGCTATTAGCTCAGTTGAGAAAAAAGTTGGCAAAGAGTAAACATAAATTAAGAAAAAAAAGGAACAAAATATATATTGTAAAATGTTTCTGAAATAAAACAAATCATTCCTAATAATATTTTAATAAAAAAACATGCGTTTTCCTTAAGTTTTATTTTTAAGATAAATGCGGTGCCCACTAGGTACAACGACTTAACCTTACAGCATTTTTAAGAAATGAATATTGCACCAGAATGCTTGTATGGTATATGCTTCGAGCACGATCCAACATCACTTGTTTGTGCCAGTATGCTTTGCTTTAGCTGCATGAAAACTGTATTAAACTTAATTTTTTAAATTTTATTTCTTTAAGAAAATGCGGATGATATCCAGTATTTTTAGGGCAAAAGTTTATTACGTATGAGCAATATGATGGCCTACGCCGATAGCGGGTAGGCTGAAGGCGTACAGGGACTTCGCTCTAACCCGGTATCCCATGACATCGTGCCTTCATTTTTTATATAGAAAATAGGATATACAGCCATGCAACAGAATGCCATTCCGATCGGAAGCGGTTTCAATTCCGTAAGTTGCTTCTTCAGAAAACAAAAAACGAAAATTTTCTTCGTTTTTTTTAAGTTTCAAAGTGGAATTGAAAAACACTTTTCAACAGACTTCATTTGCGGTGAATATTAAAAAACGAGCATACTTTTAGGAGCGTCAAATAAATATTTGGTCATGAGCTTTCCATGTTAATAAAAAGCGTAATGCGAGCTTTGCATCTAAAAACATGAGTAAGCAAACGCCTCAAGGTAAAAAATAAACAGAATACCAAAAGTGTACTTTTTCGGAATGACAACTACGGAATCAAAGCCAATCAGAACGGAATCTGTGACATGGCTGATAGAAAGGAATTATTTATTATGCCTTTTACCTAAAACCTTTTATGAATTACACAAAAATATGATTTTTATATATTTTGTTTTTATAATTTTTTTATATTTTTTTAAAATTAAATGAAATAGTACTTTTAGTATTATTTTTTTTACTCAATTACATCGTTGGTTGTTAATTTTTAATGATTAATAAGATATTTTTATTTTTATTACTTTTAATATAAAACATTCGTATTTTTTAGTTAATTCTAATTACTTTTTTTTCAATATGCAAATTAAAAAACTACAATTTCTTTTAATAATTTAATATTATTTGGTTATTCTTTAATTTTGCTTCTCTTGTTTTTTTTTATTTTTATTTTAAATATGTAATGTAAAAAATTCATAAGTAGTGACTTTTTTTATTAGTTTTTTTTATACTTTATTTTATTTATTTATGCTTAAATATTGGCTAAATATTTTAATTGTAAAGTAAGAATATAATATCTACTCAGAAAAATTACAAAACTTGTTGGAAAAGCACTAGGGCTAGAACTCTTCAGATTGGGTACATTCGTAAATTCAGTAATTGGGCAATAATCAAAGTTCTGCGTTCGAAAGCTTTCATTTGCCAATACTTTTCTTCGTAAAAAGTTTACTTACGCAAACAATTGGCGGCATGTTTATTAATATTTACAAACCGGTTGTAAAAATTTACTGCATTTAAGGATTCGGCTATTCTTTTGCACTGTCTTGGAAATTTGTAGCGTCGAAATCACCTGAACTTAAAAGGTGGCGTTTTTTCAAAATAAACCCATTCCTGATTGAAAGCGAATTCTTGACTCCTTGAACTACTCTACCGAAAAAAATGTTTGTGATCACAGAGTTATTTTGACCAGCAAATTTGCATTGAAAAAACCTTGTGATCTTTGAAGACTTAGGATCATATTCATAATACGAGGGCGGATCAATAAGTCCGTGATTTTTTTTTTCAACATAATTTATTTTTCAACATTATCTCCTTTTAACTCAATACACTTACATATGCCCGTAATTTCAACAAATAGATATCTAAGGCGTAAATTACCCATTAGATAACTTAACCTGGGCGGTAAATTAACATTTCGCTAACTCAAAATACGGATGTCGTATGTCAAAATTTCCGATTTTGGGATTATTATATATTCATAATAAAATTCGCACGCTCTTTCTAATGGTGTTATCAGTTTCTTTCAAAGCCTTATATTTTCGCAGATGTGCAGTATGCATTATATTGTACGTCACAAAATTATATATATTCTTTTTTTAAATTAATTAATACATTTTTAATAGATGTCCATTGGTTTCCATACAGTTTTTTTAAGGTTTTATCATAAAATTTCCAATTTTACTTTGGCAGATTAAATGCTTCCAGTATGCTTTTTGTCGTATGTTCAAAGAAGAAATTTACAAGTTGTTAAAAAACGTGACATACGACAAATGTATTCTGAAGCAAAAGGCTAAAAACGCCTTTCTCATTATGACGACAGTAAATATGACTCATGCTGATGAAAACAAGACTCAGGATATATATATATATATACTACAAATCCGGAGTGAATCCTTTAGGCCATTTTAAAAATATTTGATGTTAAATATTAAAAACCGTCTCCTGAAAAGTTAAGTTTTGTTACATACGACATCCGTATTTTGGGGTAACGATTTGTTTATAATCCTTACCTATTAGTTAAAATAGTCAAATATTTTTACACTATAGGTAACTATGCATGGAGATATCTATTTGATAAAATTATGGGCATTAGTACAACGTTTCTCCAGTTTTTGTATCCCTTCGGAAAAATAGGATTTTTTAAGGTCCTTAAAATAGGAATTTGTTTGGCCAATAATTTCATCGTTGGAGATAAATCTCTTTCCACCGAGCCATTTCTTTAGGTTTGGAAATAGGAAGTAGTCACTAGGGGCTAAATCCGGAGAATATGGCGGATGAGGTACCAATTCGTAGCCCCATTCATAGAGTTTTGCCATTGAGACTGCACACGTTTTACGTTTACGTTTATGGTCAATTGAGAGCAAACGCGACACCCATCTTGCAGACAACTTTCTTCAACCCAGCTGATCACTTAAAATCGAAACCACACTGCCATATGGAATGCCTGTGGCATCACGCACTTTTACTCTTCGATCGGCCAACACCATATCGTGAATTTTTTCGACATATTTGGGTGTACTGGCCTCAATTGGCCGTCCATAACGTTCAGCGTCATTTGTACTTATCGACCACAACGAAAGTCAGTCGACCATTTTTTTACCATTGACATCGATGGTGCAGAGTACCCATAGTATTTATCAAGCTTTATCTTGGTTTGATTGACGGTTTTTTTTTCGAAAAAAATAGTGTTTAATGAGCACTCGAAATTCACTTTTTTCCGTTTTTAGAAAACTACACGAGGTTGTATGTTTTGAACAGCTGGTAAACACAAAGTCTATTAACAGCTGGTACTTGATGGGAACAGTGTTGCATTTCATATAACTACGAGGGAAGTTCGAAAGGTCACGGACTTATTGATCCGCCCTCGTATATAATAAAATTTTAATAAAATGTTTATGAAACAGATTTCCATACACAATTTATTTCATAAACCTTTCATAAACTTTTAATAAATATTATAAATAAGGGGATTATAGTTGGGCAATTCAAACCGAGCATGCATATTGTTCTATCCCGTGTTTTGTATTTAAATACTAGCTGATACTTTGAACAGCTTATAGCTCATAATGGCTATAATTTCTTTCATTTTTCTCGAAAAAATTATTTTAAAATCAGCACGTATTACGATGTCTTTTACACTTTTATTTCTCACACATACTTTTGTTTATTTATTCTATACAATTTAATTTAATTTGTTTTATTTTAAACATCAAAATTTTAAAGAAAATTATAGAATATGAAATACATTTTTTTTTAATTTTATAAAATTTTTGTTTGAAAATTTTCAATAAAATTTTATGCATGCATAAAATAATATAAAATACGAAAAAATAGGACTGATATGGCACCACTTTTAATTGCCCAAGTATAATTTTATTACAAATACTTTTGTAGGCGATATAGCGCTATTTTTCAGCCTTTTTCAAGACAGGTACAGAAAGACCCAATAACGCAGAGTTACGAGGTTAAAATATTCCACAAAAATTTTCCTCGTAGTATTTTACATAAAAGTACTGAACACATCTTAAACTCTCTCTTTTTAGCCCCCGACCAAAAATAAGTTTGTAGTGTGTATCTGTGTGTCTGCCTGCGCCATCGTACAGCTCAAACGGGTGGAGTAATTTTTATTTTTTTTCTCGAAAGGTGAATTGATCGAGAGTGTGCTTAGCTATGTTTGAAAAAATCGATCTAGCCGTTTAGAAGTCATCATCTATTTTCTTGCTGTATCCTCTTGAGTCTGTGTGTCTGTGGCATCGTAGCTCCCAAACGGCTAGATCGATTTTAATTTAGATTTTCTCGTTTGAAAGGTGGTTTGAAATCTGAAATCTTCTAACCCATGTTTGAAGAAAATCGCTCCAGCCATTGTGAAGTTATCATTCATTTTCTTCGGCTTAAATTTTTAATTTTTTTTGTGTCATCTCTACCACGATCCCCCAGCTGGAACAATGGCTAACACAATGGCGAATTAAAATTAACGAGCAAAAATGTCTACACATTACATTTACATTATGCAGAGAAGCCTGCCCACCTATACAAATAAATAACCAAACTATATATACCTAAACACACTGTAGTAAAATATCTCGGTGTTCATTTTGATCGTCGTCTAACATGGAAGTCCCACATTAATGCAAAGGTGACCCAAATGAAATTAAAAGCATTTCAAATGAATTGGCTTATTGGAAGGAACTCTACTCTAAGCCTAGATTGGAAGCTTCTTCTCTGCAACTCTATTCTAAAACCAATATGGTCCTACGGTATTCAGTTATGGGGCACTGCCTTGGCATCAAATGTAGAAAACATTCAAAGGCGACAAAATAAAATACTCCGTACGATAACAGCAGCCCCATGGTATGTCAGAAACAAGAGAATTCATAAAGATTTAAATGTGCCGCTGGTTAAGACAGTGTTTTCTAAACACGTGACAAGATACATAAAAAAAATCGAATTGCACCCAAATCCCCTAGCCCGAAACATCATTAACTTTAGAGAACACACTCGGCTGAGAAGGAGGGACACTCTTGCCCTCAGCCGAACACGAGAGACATAGACAACCAAAGAACCAACCGCTGAAACAAATATTTTTGTCTGGCATTGGCTGGACTTAAAAATTTTAAGAGTTAAGATTTGATTACTTCTTGTTAGTTCAATTTTATTGAAGATACAATAAATCACCCCTATCGCGAATAATTATTCCCATGAAAAACTCCCAAATTTTCTGATTTGCTAGCGTTAATGTTTCCCATAACAAAGTTTTTGGGAGCGAATTCACAAACTTAAAAAATGTGGCATCGCCAATGTTTACTCCCGTGCATAATTTTACAAAATAAGTTCACAACAAGTGTTGATGGGAACGAGAAGGGAACGTGTAACATGTAATTTGTGTTTAAGCTAGGACTGTATTAAATTACTTTTTTTTTATTAAAAGAGCACAAGTGTTAATAAATATCAAATTAATTGTCTGTTGGACGAGATGTGCGTTAGCCAAAGTGCCAGCCATTTTCACTGCGGGTGGTACCGCGAACATCTTACTGCTAGCAGGCAAATTTTCCTCTAACGATTAATAGCGTATGTATCTTCGCTGCAATCTCTTCGAGCACCACAAAACGCGGTTAAACTTTATTAATTTCTTTAAAATGTGTAGTACACAAATTATTTATACAGCACTGGTAAATAAATCACAATAGAAACTATTACTGCCAAATAATTCACAATAGAAACTTTTACTCCCAAAATATTCGCGATACTGGTTTGTTGGGAATGGGTATATACATAGGTTTTCTCCCAAACAACTTATTCCCATAACATTCGCGATGGGGGTGAGTGAATATACACATATAAACCGTTTAAAAAAATCTCTACCACGATCAGTCGCTAGATCATTGTCATTTTTTTTTTTTGTTATACAGTGTACATACTTTCTTTATGCGAAAAATTTAACAATAGGGGTATTCACCCTTTGTGCTACATCCGACATCTGTCGAACGAATAATCGAATTTGCATCATTCAAAACAGTATCCAGTTCGGCATTTCGAATTTTGGTTAGAGCATCCACTAACTGTTCTTTGCACTGTAACTTAGAATCAATGCTAGAACTGGTTCAAAAAAGGCCATGATTGCAACAACAATTTATAACGAGTACCGGCTCTTTACATGCCTTCGATTTGTAGTTAAAAATTTGAGCAGTTTTTTTCGTTGAAACAAAAGCAAAATAATATTAGAAAAAATAAAACTTAATAATAACACAGACTCACAGTGAAATTCCGTTTTGAATAAAACTAAAAATTTTCTAATTAGATTGATGAGCTAAAAAATACTGTGTCCTCTATTTTTTCCTATAACAGATTTTTTTTATGGGCATATCTAATATTTCTATTGGGTGGTTCGGAGCATTTGCCCCCACTAATTTCCAAGATAAACGGAAAAAATATAAAATTTAAAAATCTTGGTCCAATCGAGTTCTATTAATGATTTTCTTCAAGTCATTTGCGCCCCGCCCCCACTACTTTCCAAGATAAACGCAAAAAACGTAAAAATTACAAAAAATTAGAAATCCGATTTTTTTGAGTTCCGATTTGCATAAAATCTTGATCCAATCGAATTCTATTGGTGATTTTCGGATTCAGCAGGCGAAAATCCCAGTTATACGAGTAGTGTCTTCGGGTCATTTGCGCAACCACTAATTTCAAAGACAAACGCAAAAAACATGAAAATTAAAAAAACAAAAAAATTTTAATCTGATCTTTTTGAGTTCCGATTTTCATAAAATCTTGCTCCAATCGAATTCTATTGGTGATTTTCGCACCCTTTTGGTAGCTACCTTCCGCCAAAGATCTCGAAATTCCAGGCATTTTCACTACGGAAAGCACAGCGAACATCTTATCGCTTCCAGTCAAGTTGTTCACCAAAACAATCAACAGGTATCATAATCCATCTTTATTTAACATGTGATATTCCTGGAATCTGTAAGAAACATTTGATTTAAAGATAAACACACTTAGCCTGAACACACACCGCCGAAGATAAAAACATTTTTGTCTTTTAAGTCAAACACACTCGTATGATTATAACGTACACCAAAAAAAAAAAATTGGCGTGTGTTGTCTCATAAGAACTAATGCTGTTGTCGTAGTAGTCAAAAAAACAGTTTTGTGTGGGTTCAGCCTTAGATCTGTATATTTTTACTTAGTCTCCGTGAATAATAGCGGTTCCGATTCATCGCGTATATATCTCAGCTGCAATCTCTCTATAGATTGCTTCTACTCTTCCATTTTTTTCAAAATCTGTACAATTTCTTTTTATAAGTACGCTAATTATTTACAAAGCACTGACAAATAATTCACAGTAGAAACTTTTACTCCCACGGTAATTCACAATCACCCCAACTATGAATTTTCCCGAGGAGTTTTTTCTCTTCCATTCACTTGTTCCCGGGGGAAAATCATAGTATTCTAAAAAGCCGGGGAATAAACAAATAAGAGCGAGGGAAAAGTCTAGATCAGCTGTTTAGTGTTTACATTTTATTATGCACTAACGCAAGAGTTCAGTAATAAAAATTAATACAAAATTTTATGTTTTCATTGATAATAAGATTGTGTGTTAATATAAATATGTAATTGTTTTTGCTTCAATAAAAAGTACAATGTACAGTGTAGTCACTTCGAAGCTCTCGGAAGAACTTTATGCTGAGGAAGTGAAGCGAAAACTGGGCCAAGGCCAGATGCATTAAATCCCCAATGATTGTGTGTAAATGTAAAAAAGAAATTGTATTTTTTTTTAACCGCAACAAATCTTCCATTTACCTATTATGTGAACTAAAAGGAGGCGTGCAAAATTGAGTGTGTTTTAAAACATTCTTCAGAAGGCAGAAGTAGTTCATGTTTTTGAAGCGCATGTTTACACGCCGTGGATAACAATTCCTAAAACAAGAGAGAAATATAACATTCCGTTGTTTATTTAAATTTCTTGTCCTAAATAAATACTTGAATTTAAAATTTTTGCATTAGTTCCCTTCAAAATGTTTGGGGAAAAAACTCGCAAGAATTTCTCCCTCTCCCTCATATTTAGAATACTTACTTTTTTCCTTGGGTGTTTTTTCCCGGGGAAATTGTAGTTTATAATAGGAGGAATGGGAAAAGAGCAAATATTCCCGGGGATATTTTATTTAGAATAGGGGAACAGGGAATAGGAAAAATACTCCCAGGGAATTGTTATTTATAATTGGGCTGAATAACTCTTTTACTCCCAAAATAATCGGGATAACGATTTGTTAAGAATGGAAACATAGGTTTCCTCCCAAACAACCTATACGCATAAAATTTGCGATAGGGATGAGTAAAATTTAAGCAATGGGACCGATCTGATCTATAAATGGCAAAGTTCTGAGAGAACAAACATTAATGGTGTTCAGTGTTTGATGCAAATGGTCTTGCAAATGAAAAATAATATGTTGTGTATTTATCTTGTTGTTGGATTTCATAAAGAAAAGTCTACGCTGTTTTGCATTTGCACTTTTACAGGAACATTTGCAACAATCTCTGAACTACGCTATTAAAAAAAAGAAATATAAACGAATAAACGATATAATATTCTCTTTTTTGAAATGGTTGCAAATTAAAAAAAATTAAAAATAGTATATAAACAAGTAGATTTATTAGTTTATATAACTATATGTATGTATTTCTTAGAAGAAAAAAAATATATGTTTTAAAACAATAGAATATACGAATTTTTATAAAGTTTTTCATAATTTTCAAAACACGAGCTAATTTTTGCATAAAAATTTTAATATTTTTAAAATAAGATTTAAATAATCATCATAAGCGTTGTGGACATTTTAATTCGTTTCTTTAAATATTAAACAATATTAAATATGTAGGTATAATCTTTAAAATTAAAACAAATTTATAAAATTTACAAAAAGAATGGTTGGTTGGTTGGTTGGTTATACATATAAGAATACAATTAAAATACAAAGACGTTTAATATTTAAAAAAAAGATATACATACAACATACTTATTAAAATAATGAATAATTAAATATAGTATAAAAACAGGCTGCCCGTTAAACATACATAAAAATAAACAAAATTATAAAATAAATTAATTACAAATATAAAAAAAAGTTATTTTTTATTTTATGTTTTGTTTTTATTAAAGATATATAAAATTATAAATACGTTTGTAATTGTTTTTCTTATTTGTTTCGTTTTGTTTGTGGTATACGTATTTATGTTTAAAAGGTTTTAACCTTTTTTGTCAATAAATTTTTTGTTATATATAATTATGTATGTATGCATTCAGTATATAAGTATTTTTTATATATATGTATATAAGTTTTTATAAGAGTCAAGCAGGGCTAATTAACTAATATTTAAACTAAGCTTAAAGCTAACCAAACGACCAAAGAAAACTTTTTTTGTTTTGTTTTTTGTAATGACGACCAAGCATACATAAAGAGGCTTATGGTTAACTTAAACCAAGTTTAAATAAAGATCAGATTCCCGGCCTTAATAAATTTTTATAATTTTCTATATATAAATTAATATATTTTTTTATATAAGATAAAAAATTTTGCTTAATTTTTGTGATCAAAAGTATTGTTAATGTAAAATGTATTTTTTTGTTGTTGTTTTTTTAATATTAATTTAATTAATTCAGCAAATACATTCCGTTAATGAAAAAAGTATTTTGTTGGTTTTTGTAAGGAGAAAAATATGTGTGTGTAAAGTTTTTCTTTTTTGTTTTTTTTTTTTTAAGAAAAACTATTATTTTTTGACTACATTAAAAGTTTCACTTCAGCAATTATATTCTTATTTTTATTAATTAGTTGTTTTTTATTTTACTTATTGGTTTTTTTTTTTTTTGATTTGAAATCATTTCTTTGTTTACCCTTAACACTTTTACTAATTTGCCTGAGGAGATGAGAAAAAGATTTCTCCCTCTCTCTCTCTCTCTCTTCTCTTCTCTTGTATTTATTTTTATAGTTTTCTTTCCCATAATAAAGTTAATAGTTTCATATTTTGTTTCAGCGGAAAGTAATTTAAGTCAGTCTCTTTTTTTTTCAAAATACAAATTTTTTGTATTAACAAAAAATTTCCAATTCGTTTAGAATATTTTTGCTCTTGATTTTCTGTGTCAAATCAATCCATCTCCATCATCCAATCGTTTATCCAACATTTTCTACTTAAATAATATAGTATTTAATGATGATTTTTGTTTAGTGAACAGTGAAATATTTGATTGATTGTGATTTGGTTAAAATAATGTAAAATGTTGATCAAATTTAGCCAAATTTTCCTAAATGAAGAGAAAGAAAGCAAAGAAAAAGAAAAAGAAAACATGAGAAAATGAAGAAAAAGATGCTTGTGTGAACGTTAGGAACATGATACAATAAAAATTTAGATTAGAAATAAATATTTTACATACAAATTTATTTAAAATACTAACTGGCTGGCTCACGATGTCGACAAGTTGAGTTCGTTCACATATTTATATTGAGAACAATAATATAAAAATTAAATTTGTTTTTGTTTTCAATATAAATATGAGAAAGAACTCGATTTGTCGACATCGTGAGCCAGGCAGTAAATGTTAATTAATTATGAAATACAAATTGCAACAAGAGAAAACTGCACTAATATGAAAATAAAGCTCAGTTCTTATAAAATTAGACCAGGCAAATAGTCGTAGTTGTCAAATTCTTATTATGGATTACAACTTTCTTAAAAGTGAGACAACTGTTTTTTGTCAGTTGTGTTTTGGTTTTTATTTCGACTACTGTGTTATTTTTGATTGCTTTTGGGCGTCAATCTATCCCATTTGTCAACCAATATTGTTGCCATATCCATAAAACATAAAATCTCAAGAAAATAGTAAGGCCAAAAATAAAAATTTTTAAAATATTTTGTGATGGCTACTATGGTTTCAAAAAAACAGAGAGTATAAATAAGAACCTTTTTTTCGAAATTTATTTCGAAGACAACTAAAATTAGTTGTGAATCATAATACAAGCAAATGGTTGAGTTGGGTCGTAATATTGACAACTCAACCAAGTTGAGTTGTGAATCTTAATAGGGGCCCAAAGCTACATCCAGTCACACGCTAGCTCGATTGAAACAGTTCATATCTTGTTTGAAAAGTTACTAAACTACGCATCGAATAGTGGGTAATTCATTCAATTTTACCGGAAAAAAAGGCCTGAGTTATAGAGGATCAAACGAAAACACTATAATTTAAAATCTTCTTTCGATTTGTCTAATTTGCCTAGCCTAAATATGAAAATTTTACACTTATTAATTCGTAATTTTTTTTTTTATCGAAGTTAAGAAAACGGTTAATTGATAGATAGACCAGCTAACTATTAATTTAACGCTTAAATGCTATAAAAGATTCTTATTCAGTAGAAACTCCTTGGGTTTGATTGCACAATACAGAGGTTTCATTGGCTACTCCAGTATGATTCGAAAAAATGGTAATTCTTTAAGACTCGTTAAAATTAGCCGCAACGCTGACAGGTCAGAATGAAACTAGCTTTAGTTATTTTTTTTCGGGGACAGTAAAATAAGGCGAATTAATACTTTTATAAGCAAATATACTTTATTGATAACCTGTGCGAACTGATTTATAGGTCGATTATGGATAGCAACCGAACTGTAGTTGCGTTGCCAGGCGGCAACTGAAAATTCGTGGTTACCAGAAAAGAACCGAATATGAACTGAAATTAACAGCTCTCAGTTGCCAGCCGTAATATCGTTTTTTAGTTTGGTTGTTAGTATCCGAAGTTGACTGTCTGCTTCTCTAAATGCAAAAGAAATTTTGTTTTCGAACACCAAACAAGTACTTGTTTTTTCATTAAATTCCCAATGATTGTGTGTAAAAAGGAAATTGTAAATTTTCTAAACTGCAACAAATTTTCCATTTACCTATTATGCGAACTTAAAGGAGGCGTGCAAAATTGGATGTGTTTTAAAACTTTCTTCCGGAGGCAGAAGTAGTTCATGTTTTTGAAGCGCATGTTTGCACGGCGTGGATAAAAATTCCTATCGCCAGGAGGCAAGTTTTCCTCTAACAGGTATCGAAATGCATCTGTATTCAATCTGTGATATTTCTGGAATCTGCAAACAACTTTCGCAGCAATCTCTCTACGGATTCCTTCCCCTCTTCCAGCAGTAGAAAACGCACATTCCTTTTTTTCAAAATGTATATTTTCCATTTACAAGCACGCAAATTATTTAAAAAGCACCGACAAATAATTCACAATAGAAACGTTTGACGTACGATGAGTGAATTTTTCAATATTAAAAATTTCGTGTATATTGCGTCTTGACAAGCCTTCGATTTGTATCGGCAAACGTCAAAGTCTGAATGAAAAATTGCACTATTTTATTTCAGGTATTTGTACATATCGCTCACTTACTCAAACAACGGAATAACTCAAAAAAATAGTTTTGCAGAAAATAATTCAGAAAAAAATCGATGAACGCGTTCAAAATGAAATAGCGTTTTTATGATTTCTTGAGCACATGTTACCTCGAAAATCTAATGTATTTTGAATGTTAACTCGTAAATTTTAAAAAGCCATAGCTTTTGAACTCATTAAAAACGCATGCGACTTTACTGGGATATATAACAGAATTAAAGCATCACATTGACACATTTTCATTAAAACAATTTTTTTTTTCAACAAAAATAAGAAAATATTTTTTTTTATATATGATAAGAGTATGTCTTAAAGTCAGAAGAGCACGGGTTCGTATTACAGCTGCGGCAATTTTTTTTTTATTTGTTATTTTTATTTAAATGAAAAAACGTATTCGTATCAGAAAACTTGCATGGGTTCAATTCATTCATTTTAATAATATCAATCATGCATGTTTCACGTAAATTGAACCAGTTCGTCATCACTTCCATTTTTGTCATGTTATTTTTTGATGGGAACTTTTAAATAAAATTATATTCTTCACTCAAGAGGAGAGTATAGAAGATATTTTTACGAAATTTTTACACAATAAAAAAGAACCATCTGACAAATTCAAATACATATATTGAATAATAATCCGAAGACAATGTACTAAACAAACACAGATACGTACAATTAATTTATATGTTACAAAGTGTGGTTTATGATGCATCACCTTTTTGTAAAGATGCTCGTTGCTGTTTTCTTTTGAAAAGGTGAATACGATAATTATGTAGACATTAAAAACTGATAAATATTGTATAACGCATGAGTAAAGACAGCTACTATGTATTTGCAAAAAGTTTAGTTAACAAATCCTAAATATATTTCCTCTAAAACGTTCAGAAAAGTAAGCAAATACTAAATTATTGTATTGCAAAATATAAACTAACTATTCAGCAATAAAGTCGCTATTGATTATATCTTTTTGTCAAAATATCATTTGCATTATTATGATTATTTCTATAAAATTCAACTCTAAAACTTTGGAAAATTTTGATTAAGAATACTATTTGGCTAGTTTTCGGACAAATATTCGATATTTTAAATATATTTGCGATAAGTTTTCTGTATACTAGATTATTTTTATAGATTAATTAAAAAAAGAAAACTGCTCAAAAACTTTTCGAACAACAAATGATACGTTTTCGAATACCACTGTGCGTTCAACATAATGTACCTTATTGTGATTGGCGTATTTCGCTTCGATTTCGACATTTTGTACTATATTAAAGAAAAATATTGCGTGTTGTCTTTAATATAGTACAAAATGTCGAAGTTAAAGTCGAAAAACGCCAACCAAAATAATGGTGAATATCTAGAAACAAGATAAATATTAAAAGAAAAAATTTACTATATAAAACAAATTTCTAATATATTAAACAGATGAAAAGTCACTCGCTTTGTGGTGCAAAACCATTTCAAATACACTACGAAGCGTGAAAACAATTATTATAAAACGCGTCTTAAAATTAATGTAAGCTTTGAATTTCGAACCATTGATGCGGTATAGTATTGCCACCAAAAAAAAAATCAGCATCTTGACAGTAGAGGGTTATTAAAACTATAGCGCCGTTTTCATTAAACTAATAAAAGTTTAGGGAGACCATTGACTTTAACAAAAAAAAAAAAAAAAAAAAAAAAAAAAAATATATATATATATATATATATATATATATATATATATATATATATATATATATATATATATATATATATATATATATATATATATATATATATATATATATATATATATATATATATATATATATATATATATATATATATATATATATATATATATATATATATATATATATATATATATATATATATATATATATATATATATATATATATATATATATATATATATATATATATATATATATATATATATATATATATATATATATATATATATATATATATATATATATATATATATATATATATATATATATATATATATATATATATATATATATATATATATATATATTCAGAAAATACACTATAGATTGCTGAGGAGCAAATGTATCATCGAAAATTCGGCTAATCGCGAAATAATTGTTAATAGTATTAGCTATTGTTATAATATGGTCCTGCCTTTTGCTTAAATGAAGATGATCAGAAAAGGTCGGCCGGTACGTGCAAAGTAGAAGCTCTTTCTTTGGATTTTTTTCAACTCTCTTTCCTTTCGTCACCAAATAAAATAACAAATCTAAGCTACTAATAGACATATTGATCAAAATATGTATGCACTTAACAAAATGAAAATATGATGAAGTAGAATGAATATATAAATGGTATGTGATGGTTTGTTTAGGTTTTTAAATTTAAACTCTTTTTTAGTTTATAGCTTGTTCGGTCATTTGAAGACACAATGTTTCTAATTGTTCCAAACTTGTTATGTCATTTAATGGGTCTGTGATGTTGTTAAGAGATGTTTTCAAAACATCTGAAATTGTCGGAGGAGAATGATGATGATGATGATGATGTTGATAGTTTTCATTTAGAGGAGGTAATTTCAAATTAATCTGTAGTTGATGATTGTTGCAATTGTTACAAGAGCTGAGATTGTTACTACTGCTACAATTGTTGTTATTGTTAGTTGAACTACAAATGTTATTACATTGCTGCAACACAATATTATTACTATTATTATTGCCAACGACAAGACTAATATTAGTATTATTACTATTATTAGTATTACTACAATTGTTAACAAGACTACTAACATTTAGGCTACATGAATTGCCAACAGCAGCAGCTGCTGCTGCCAAAAGTTGCAATTGTTGTTGCTGTTGTTGAAGCGCATGGTGCTGATGTTGCTGCTGTTGTTGTTGTTGTTGTTCTTGTTGTTGTTTTTGTTGTTGTTGTTGATGTTGCTGCAACATGACATTATGATTTGTTTGCGTCTGCGTTTGTGTATTGTTTGTTATAAGGATTTGGGGTGGTGGCGCAGGTGGAGCAATACCATTAACATTAGCAGTTGCTGATGCAGTTGCTGCTGTTTTATTTGCTGATGTATGCATGAGATCATCATTACTAACCATTACGACAGCAGCCATAGTTTTCTTCGGCATGGATGAGTTTGTAGCAGAAGGTTGTTGCTGTTGTTGCTGAAGTGTATCCATATTGCTGGCATTTAAATTATTACTGCTATTGATGCTGCTGCTATTATTTATTGAAGTTAGACTGGCTTTACGGGATTTTTGTTGCTGTTGTTGTTGTTGATTGGACTTCATTATATCAATTGTTAAATCATCATTTGACGTCATGTTGTTAGTATTTGATAAAATACCTTGACCGGGCTTAAAAATCATTTTTTGAGGCTGCTGGGGTCCACCAGAGACAACAATTAAATTGTTAAGGGAACGTCGATGTTGTTGTTGCTGTTGATTTGGCTGTTGTTGCTGTTGCTGTTGCTGTTGCTGCTGCTGCTGCTGCTGCTGCTGCTGTGGCAAAGCCGGGAAATGTGTATGCTGTTGCAGCATTTGTGGTTGTAATTGTTGTTGCTGCTGTTGCATTTGTTGATGATGTTTAAGTTGCTGCTGTTGCTGCTGATAATTTTGATATGCTGAATTTTTATATTGATTATTATTATTGTTGTTGTTATTGTTATTGTTACTGCTATTGTGATACTTGTCGTATTCATTTATTTGTTGCTGTTGTTGCATTTGTTGATTATGATGATGTTGCTGCTGCAAGCAACTCAATGAAAAATTCAACATATCATTTGAATTTTTCCGATGATTTATACGATCATTACTGCCATTCTTTTGATCACATTTTCGGGCTTTACCATTCCACCTGGAAAATTGAAAACTAAAAACAATTATTACAAAAACATAGATATAAATATAAATTGTTATAAGTAACCCTGCGTCTACATTAGATATGATGTGACTAATATTAACACCTAACATCATGTTAATGTTAAGTGTAGACTGCTCATGTCAATAATTTCTTCATGTTTTAACATGGTTGTTAGAGCATTTGTTCTAACAACGCTTTTATAACATCATGTCTTAAAAGGAAAACAGAAATATGTAAGAAAAAAGCACTTTGTCATCTCCTTTAAAATTTATACAACATTATTGCTTGACACCATAAAGTATATATCTGTAGATATTTGACAAAACAATTTAAATCAAACTTTCCTGTAATCAATAAAATGCAGAATTTTGGATCACTTTTAATGGAAAGAAATTTTCTTCTTCGATTTCTATTCACCAGATTTGAAACGATGTTAAGAAAAATTTCTTTGTTGGCGTTCTGTAATGATATTTTCCTTTAGGAAAAAGTACAAAATGTTGCTTATTTTCGCAACTCGTTTCTTTCTATGTGAGTTTCAACGTAAAACAGTGCTTCAGTGTAAATTTAAGCAATTAAATATTAATTTTTAATTGAAATAATTCTTGAAAAACCCGACCACAAAACAGGCGTGGCACTGTCCACTTGTCTAATCATAATCTTATATTGTTTCTGGAACTTTATGTATGTGCAAGTTTCTTAAGAATCGATTAAGTAAAAAACATATTTACTTCGTTTGGGCGTGGCATAATGTTGTATTTTCACATTTCACAAGAATCGGTTTAGTAAAAGTTGTTTAATAATAATATTTACTTTGTAAGGGCGTGGCACAGCCCGCTTTTATATTATACTGTAGTATTGTAACGGTGAGTTAATGTGTGTACTAGGGATGGGCAAGTGAAAAAATATATCGATATATATCGATATATTTTTAAATATCAATCGGCATCGATATAGTATATCGAATAAAATATATCGATATATCGAAATATCGATATTTTTTCAACAATGATAATTCATACGTAGTCCCCGCATTTTTTTTTATAAAACAAAAAAGTACCTTTCTTATAAATAACTAAGCTGGACAGAGTTAATTTCCAAGATCCTTACTGTTCCACCAATATTTCATGGAATAAACATCAACAAAATTACACTCAAAGAATGATAATTTTTCGAATAGACAAAATATTATATATAAATAAAACAAAAGATTTTGTTAGTAATATTCTATTTGATGAAGACTGTGCCGAAATGTTTTTAAAAATTGCACGAGAAACAAAACCAAAGTAAAAAAATATCCAATTTTATACAGTCGATATATTTGGAAAAAAATATCGATATATCGAAATTAAAAATATCGACGATAAATATCGATATATTTTTAAGACAATATCGATATATCGATATTTTGGCCCATCCCTAGTGTGCACAAAGTTTCTTAAGAATCGGTTAAGAAGAACTAGTTCAAAAAGAATTGGCCTGATTATGTAAGGCGTTGCACGATGGGACAGGACTCAAATATTTTGGCCAAAAGTACATTTTCGGTAAATGTAAAATTTATGTGTATTATCTAAAAGAGGACATCCATCTTAAGCTTTATTCCGCTAAAATATTTCGTGATTGACTTCTAATTATTTTTTGACAAGTGTTTAAAATAAAAATTCTATATATTATGCCACTTTTTGTACTTAAAGCTGACCTCACTAATTTAAGCAACAACAAAAAGAATTAAACTGAGAATTACTGTATTAGCTTTTTCCTATACAACCAATGCAAAAAAAAATCTGTAAAATGCGACTTTGGCTCGCACACGAAGGGTTCCGTACGCATACACATATATCGCTTTTCGTTTTTGCCCTTTTTTTTATTTTAGCTATTTTTTCGTTTGCTTTTTTTGTTTAATTTTAAATTTTTTTATTTTTTAAGTTTTTTTTCGTTGTTTTGGATTTTTGTTTTTCTTTTAGCGCTTTTTCATGATGGTGTTTTTTCCGTTTTTTTTTGCGATTTTTCGTTTTTGGCAATTTTTTTGTGATTTTTTGGTTTTGGTGTTTTTTTGTTTTGACGTTTTTTCGCTTTTTAACGATATTTTTAGTTTTAGCGATTTATTTTAGTTTTGGCGCTTTTTCGGTTTTGGAGATTTTTTTCGCTTTTTGGTGATTTTTTTAGTTTCAGTGAATTTTTTTTTACGCTTTTTTGGCAATTTTTTCGGTTTTTGGAGATTTTTTTTTAGTTTTGACGCCTTTTTTGCGCTTTTTTTTCGTTTTGGTGATTTTTTCCATTTTTGGCGATTTTTCTCGGTTTTTATTATATTTTTAGTTTTAGCGATTTTTTAGGTTTTAGTGCTTTTTTTCGTTTTGACGACTTTTTTAGGTTTTGTGCTTTTTTTTCGTTTTGAAGACTTTTTTCGGTTTTTGGCGTTTTTTTTATTTTTTGGCAATTTTTTTACTTTTTTAGTACATTAAAGAACAATACGCCAGCTCCTTACACAATTAGGCCCAATATGTATGTATTTACTTTGTATGGGCGTGAAGCTGCACACTTTTCAACAAAACCAATCTGGAAGTATGCACATCCTTTCAAATAAAGAAAAGATGTGAAATCGGTTTATAAATGGCGGAGTTCTGAGTCAACACACATTAAAAATAGTACAAGACGAAAAAATCTGTTTTTAAGAAGCATCGTAAATATTTCCTAAAACTGTAATCGAATTACAAATTTTTTGTATAACTAAAATACATTTTTACTCTTTTTTTTACTAATTATATGCCTATTTTTAATATAAATTCTTTGGAAACAATGGAAATGTACTTCTTTAAAAATTACTTCCAACTTTTTTACTGGCTTTAAAAAATTTTAGTCAAATGAGGTTTATAAGCAGATTATAAGCAAAACAATTTCGTTACCAAACGTTTCAAATAAAAAAAAACAAACACACATACTGCTTAAGCCTCTTTTTTGCTTTTCTGCAAAAACACCCGATAGAAATTTCAAAACGAAAAGAGTTTGTACAGAATGTGTGTTTGTTTTTTTTACTCTTGGCTGTGTTTAAGAATTTTCTTAGCTTTTCGACATATTTAAAATTGATTTTTAATCAGCCGCGAATTAATAACATAACAACGAAATAGATTTAAGTTTCAAAGCATCCATATTTATTAAACTTATTATGGTAGGAATATGCCGATCAGGTATGCATTTTTTCAAATTTTCATTTTCTGAAGAATCTATTTACGGAATAAAGACCTTTCGACCGGTTGTCAGAATTAACCGGATGAAATTGTGCAACAAACTCTTCTCGATTTTTTCGGTTTATACAGCGCATAGTTTTTCTGTTAGGAAAATTATTCCAACTTACCTTGGCTTATTTAAATTTCCATTGCTACCATTTTTGGTATGATGTATTTTCGGAGTTAGTGACATTTTCAATTTGGATAATTTGAATTTCAATTCTTTTAATTGATTGACATGATTAACAAATGCCTCGTTATGTATGCAACGATCCAGTATCCATAAAATTACACTAATATTATCATCATCAACAACAGCGTATGGGTCTTTTTGAGCAATTGTGCAAACTAAAAAAAAAATTAAAAAAATTAATACATCATATAGCATTTCGTTGGTGCTAATGCGAACACATCAGTGAGAATGGCTGCATTCCTAAGCGTATGTATGCAACGTTAAAGCAGTGTTTAAATCAAGCAATAATAGTTTACAACACTGCAAATCAAATGCATTATAAATAAAAAGCATTGCCAATTTAAATTGTGCACTAGTTGCGTTTATTTGCATTTCAGCTGCGAACCAGATGATTTTAGGAATGTCATACTTTGTCAAAGTTTGCACGGTTGCGTTTGGCAATACGTGACATTGTTGAACTGCAAATCATCATGCGTTTAGGAAGGCAGCCCATGTTAACCATCATATTTGAAAAGTTCTCAAGAAAGTTATGAGAATTACGTAAATAAGAACATAAAAAGTTTAAAAACATATTTTCAAATAATTAATTTCCGAAAATATCTCAAATAAATTTTATAGAAATTTAATTCCACAAAAAAAAGACAAAACAAAGATTTTTTAGCTTACCTAAATCTACGACTTTTAAGAACATTAAAGCAACATTATCCTCGCCACTGTTGCTATTGACCAATTCAATCGGTTTCATGGGAGTCAAAACAATATTGGCCAATTCTTCAACAGCTGCCTGCAGCTTAAGCTGACCATTGATTAATTCCTGCTCCATTTTAACTAAATGTTGAGAACGATCCTTTAACTTGTCAATGCACAATGCCAACTTATGGGAAGCACCTTTGGTAACACCTAGACTTTGCAAATACTCCTCACTGATTTGCAGCATATCCTCGTACGTCATATTCTTAAAAAGTTCGATGTATTTATGAAGACGCAATGATTTCAACCACAATCCAATGCTGGACATGCCAACATTACGTGTTTGGAATTTTGCATAATTTGGTTTAAACTCGTCTAAACGAGTATCGGAGCCACTATTGGTCAACGAACCGCGATGATGTTCTATAGAGAGTGAAAAACTACGTGGTTTATTAGCGAATTGAGCCAAATTTTCTGTTGAATTGGAACAATTATCATTGACTGTAATAACCGAGGAATTGGATGATGATCCCGAAGAGGATATTGTTTGAGTGGTTAGACTATTGGAACGTCTTGTTTTTAAAGCTGCAAATTTGTTATCCAAGCTCCAACGATTAATATCTAAATGGTCGGCACAGTTACTCATCAAAATTGAGGCGTAGCCCATTTGTTGTTGAGGCTAAACCAAAAAAAATAAATAAATATTATTTTAATTACGTCACCAAATTATTGATATTTAAAGATTTGTTTTTCGATTTTTTTCTTAAAACTTACGTGCATTTGGCAAACATTGCTGCTGCTAGAGTTGTTGCAACCATCGCAATTATTCATTGTATTTGAATTCGGATCAAAATCTATAATTTCTGTACCATTCTTTGAGAATGAATTGTCGTGATCTTCAATGCCATTCATTAGACCACTACAATTGTTATTATTAATTATGTTAATAATTGGATTTGTTTGTGGTCCAAAGATATTGGGCGTTGTAGCAACTGATGAAACTGAAGCCGCTGTTGCTGAGGCAGCTGCTGCTGCCACACCATTAACCAACGAAGAACCGTTACTATCAACCGTAGCAAGCGAATCGACAATTGAGGTGTCAACAATGTTCAGACCTAAACTATTTTGACTAGAGGCTAAATCGTTCAGCGTAATACCATTCAAATTATCACAGAGTTGATCGGCAATAGTTGAACCAACAACAATAATAGCGCCATCGCTGCAACTACTAGTGTTTCCTACCGTATTGGGCTTTACGCCTAGCGATGGCCAATCCGAACCTACTGTGGATTTTGCAAGTTGTTGCTGCTGCTGTTGTTGTTGTTGTTGTTGTTGCCTGCTAGGCGGCTGTATAGTTTGCCAGTCATTATTGCGAGATCCCATCATTGAATTATTGGAAATTGTTGATGAATTACAATTCTGTGTCATATTACCAAACGATGTTGATGTTACAGAAACATTTGACGCATTTGAGGAAATTGATATTGCGGACGATGACGACGATGTAACTGATGAACCAGAAGTCGTCATTGTAGTATTATCTAACAATAGACCACCAATAAGACTATTTTGACTCTGCACATAATTAGCGCTTGCTGTTGGCATTCCCATATTAAGTGATTGCGGACTGTTGTTAATGTTTTGAAGATGATCTTCTAAATGTCGTAGCCAAACATTGAGTGTTCTAGAGAGGCAGTAAAAAGAATGCATTGAAATATTATTTCATCATATTACAACATAAAGACAACTTACCTTCGATCATCGCTTGAAACGGCTGGATGTATGAGCATATAAGAGAATACCTGCTGCACCAAATCAGTTGGCACAATTTGTCTGATTATATCCTTTACCGCTAACGGTATCAGTGATAAGTAAATTATTTTGGCCTCTTCATTGCCCGGTTTGAGGAGAGGTAACATATTTAATACCTCATATAAAATATCTTCTTTTTTACCATACAATTTCCGTTCATCACAAAGTGTTATTTGAAAATCAGATCCATAGCATGGTATGGAATCTTTGTCTGATGATGACGATGACAATGTATCGACCAAATCGCCCAAGTGAAATGTTTTGTAGGCATTCAATAGATTTTGTAAATACGATGGATTATTGGCATTCATATCTACAACAACTGTACTTAGATTGGATGTGGAACCCATATTCTGTGTCAGTGTGTTATTAATGGAATATTGTAGAAACTTTAAACTGGGATAACGTAAACGTTTGAGCAAAGCATACATAACCACAGTACGTTCACAATCATTCCATTTCTCGAAGAGGTTTGTTACTGTATTAACCTGTTCGCAGAATAGTGCATTTCCCGTGGTATTTGTGGTGCTGGTACCACCTCCATTGGCTGTTGATGCTGTGGACAGACATGAAGATGTGGACGATGCAGACGATGAGGACGATGATGATGGTGATGATGAGGTCACTATATTTATGTTCTTATTATTATTATTATTATTGGCATTTGTGGTATTTGTAGTTTGGTTTTCAATTGTATTTGTTGTATATTTCATATTGACGTTTTTTATTTGCAGGACAAAATATATATTTCAGGATATTTGTAGTTTCATGCGCTTCTTTCCTTTGGAAGTGTGAATGAGGTGATGGACTATTTAATGTGTTTCTGTTATTGCAATTGCAAACAAGTTAAGAATTAAAAACAAATTTAAGAAGTCATTTTCCTTCCCGTTTCCCTTCTGAGAGGTCGTGGTAATAATCTGAAATAAAACAAGAAAAGAAAACTATTTTTAAAGAGTAGTTTTTATGTAAATATGCCGGTCAATTAAAGGGGGTCAATTAAAAAAAATTTCTTAAATTTTATAATAAATATTTAAAAAAAAAATTTTTTTCACTGAATTAAATTTTTTTTTTTAGTTGACCCACTTTACAGGAACAAGTGCGATATGTATCTAAAATTGATTTTTTTAATTAAGTTAAATTTCGTTTCTCATTTCTCCATGGAAACCAATTTCGAAAACGGGTGGATCTTTATCAAAAAGAACTTTAAAATGTGTTTTTTAATAATATTGCATTGAATGAAAATAAATATTAAAAAAATTGCAATGTAAGTCGCAATTTTATAAAACAACATTAAATTAAACATTTTAAAGCCTCCCGAAGAAAATGGATGATAACTTTCAAGCGTCTGGAAAAAAAAATTTTAAAGTATCGTCGTACCGACAGTAAAATATCGCCGACGCGGATTTATTGAAAACCTGAAGTATCGCCGATATATCGGTATCGGATACATCCCTAGTTAAAAGTCCTTTGATTTATAAATCACGTTTACTAAGATTTTTTAGATAATTAAAAACAATAAACGATTTGTATGCAATAGTTCCATATTATTGGACATGTTGAACGTCTTTGTGTTTAGGACCATTGTCCTTATAAAAGTGTCAGCCATCGTGAAGATCTAGTTTATCGCGATACTTAACTAATTTATTTTTTATTTACTTTTTTCGTTAAAATTCATCTGACATCCATTGCAGTTCCACTAGTGTGAATGGATGTGCGAAAAAGTGGTCTTGGTATTATGTTTGTGGTTATTGTTACTCATTTTATTGTTGTTTTTTCTTTTCGTTTTTGTTTTCATTTTTCACTTGATCTAGTTTTTTCTAAAACTACATTTTTGTTATTGTCTGATGATATTTTTCTTTGACTTTTTTTCATTTCATTTTTGCCTTTTTATTTCTTTGTGCATTTTCTAACTTTTCAAGTAAATATGCAACAATATCTACAATAACAATTTCATTAAACATGATTTTTTTTTTGTATCTGTAAATTTTGTACATACCCAGTAAACACAAGGAAAAGTATTTGATATATTGTAGGTACACACTGTTGCCAGAAATGCAGATTTATCTGCATTTTGCAGATTTTACTCCTCCGAAAAGGCGAAATGCAGATTTGAAGATTTTTGACCTAAGAACGCAGATTTTTTTAATCGCTTAGAGCGTTAAAACTTTTAACTTTAAAGACCCAATGGGCCTTATCGTGGTTGGCGTTATTCGACTTCAAATTCGACAATTTGTAGTAGATTAAAGAAAATAAGCAACATTTTTCTTTAGTCTAGTACAAAACGCCTGATTTTCGCCACAAAACCGCCAACCACGATAAGGGGTATTATACCAAAAAAAAAAAAAATAATAATAAAAAAAATTATGGAGTAGAATATCTGAAAAAAATCAAGCTAATTCTGATTATGCTTTTCCAACTCTAAGTTTATTCAAAATACAATGCTTTTACCATATTCATCGAAAGAATATTTAGTCAGGTAAAGTTGAATAAAACAAAAGTTCAAAGTCGTTTGAAACTTGAATCTTAAGTAAGTTTTTTGTATATATTATATTGCCTAAAACTTAAAACGTTCCCACTGTTTTGCCAAATTAATATCTCCAGATATGCTAGAAAGAATTCATCGGATATTTATATAATAAATGCCTTTATACTTAATGAGACTAAATAATTTTCTCAACAGGGCTAAATTTACACGATGAAATATTTCATTAAATTTGTGTTATTAAACCTCTTATTTGCAAGGACAAGGAGGCATTCCAGATAGTTTTTGTAAATTTTCTTCACTCCATTTGTTCTTCCACCCCACCAATGAGCAACTAAAAAATTTTAATTTTAACGTGCTTTTTCCCAAAAAATGTTTCATTAAATATTTCATCGTGTACATTTACCCTATACAGATATACATATGTATCTTACACGCAATTCAATTTGTTTTATTAGAGATGTTTATGCTTTAACTAAATTATAAATTATGTCACTTAATGGACATTGAACCAATATTTATATTAAAGTCAAATCAGCATTTTTCAAGTGTTCATTGCCCAACAGTTCAATGAATTGTAGACTATTGCTACTTATTAATATGATCCGTATACATTGTATAATTGTTTTGTTTGATTTGCAACAATGTGCCACACAAGCGGTTTCTCACTACTGCTACTCTTTCGCTGTAGTAATCATTTTTGGAAATAGTCTTAAGTAATGATTGTAAAAGAAATTGAATTAATAAAGTGACAGTCAATTCTTGACACCCAAGTTGTGCAGTAAAGTACTTATTAACACAAGGCTGCATTACATAATTTGCTATAACTCAAGAACTAGTCGTTCTATTTAATTAAATAAAATACCAAAATAAATTTCGACTAAAATTATCATCAAATTATGTTATTCTCAATTCTTGACTAGCCTTATAGTATGTTTCCTGGGTACGTGTATATGTATGTATATCTACATACATAGATACATACGTCTGTATACTTAAGTATGAATGGGCTGTTTTCCATTTCTATTTTGTAACGACATTGAAGATATTGACAAGAAAAAGAATGTAACTAAAACGCAAAGTATCTTATTTTGTTTTTGCTGCTTTTGTTTGGATTTGCATGATGGTCAATTACATTTATACCGTCGGATTGTTCTGTCTTATAAGGCATTTATGAACATATGTATGTTTATATAAATGTATGTATCGCTCATTTGCAGCAACAACATTATAACTCAAAAAAAAACAATTTTTACAGAGTTAAGTAAACAAGATATTTGTATGAAATTGTTAAACAATATGAAGAACAATACGACGAATAATGTGTCGATTACACTGGTCAGCAGAAAAAATCGCCTTTAAATAAAAATATGCGGAATATACAAAGTTCAATTCGCTAAATTCAAATCCATTTTCGGTTTTTTCTATCACGTACAGATTTTTTTAATGGCCATGACTAATATTTCCACTAGGTTCAGCAGTATATTTCACCATAACTCAAGAATGGCTTGCCCGATTTTAATAAATAAACCTCCAAAAGATTAGGAATAATCTTTAAGTCACCTACATATATACATTTTTTTATATTTCCAACTGTTTCAGAGTTATTTAGAAATTATCGGAGAAAAAAATTTTTTTTTATGCAAAATTCAAAAGTTTTTCGTTTTTGAAAACTAATAACAAATTTAAGAGGGCAAAATTTTAGCATTGTTTTTCAATATGCAGAAAGCTACGTATATCTATATTAAGAAAAGAGTAACGTTATTGAGTGACTGACTGACTGACTGACTGGCTGATTCATCATCGCCCAGCCCAAACCACTAAAGCTAGAAAGTTGAAATTTCGTATGTGGGCTCCCCTCAGGATGTATAGATCCACTAAGACGGGGTTTTGGAAAATTCAAATGCTAAGGGGGTAAAAATGGGTTAAAGCGGGTAAAACCGGTAACCTTATATCACCGAATCGAAGTAAGGTAGACATAAAATTCCAAAACTATCATAAGATAGAAAAATGAGCGCACAGGTATTTGGTACTTTCTTCATATTTGTACATTTAGGGGCCGATAAAGGGTAAAAATATAATTTTGGTACTTTTTTTTGTTAACCGTTTATCTCCTAAAGTAATGAAGATAGAAATTAAATTTAAAATGCATTCTTCTATCGTTATGAAGGCCTCAAATGTGTTTTGGTACTTTTTTGAAATTCGAATATATAAAGGGTAAAATTGGTTTATCTTGTTGGTACTTTTTTCCATGCAACTATTTTTTATGCAAATTGATATACATAGTGAATGAATATGTTTGTATATTTTTACTAAGAAAGGATTTTTGAAAATTTTAATTCTAAGGGGATTAAAAGGGGTAAAACGGGTAAAATCGGTAACCTTATATCTTCGAGTCTAAGTAAGGTAGACATAAAATTCTAAAAGCATCATAATAAGATAGAAAAATGAGCGGACAGGTGTCTGAAACTTTTTTAAAATCTGTACATTTAGGGGCCGAAAAAGGGTGAAAATATAATTTTGGTACTTTTTTTGTTAACAGTTTATCTCCTAAAGTAATAAAGTTAGAAACTAAACTTGAAATTCATTCGTCTCTCCTTAAAAAGCCCTCAAAAACAGTTTTGTATTTTTTTCAAATTTGAATATATAATGGGTAAAATTGGTAGCTTTTTTTTTGGTACTTTTCTCCATACAACTCTTTTTTATGCACATTGATACACATACTGAATGCATATGTTTGTATATATTCTCTAAGAACGAATTTTTGAAAACTTAAATTCTAACGGGATTAAAAGGGGTAAAAACGGGTAAACTTCTTATATCTCCGAATCTAAGTAAGGTAGACATAAAATTCCAAAAGCGTCATAATAAGATAGAAAAATGAGTGGATAGCTGTTTTGTACTTTTTTGTTGAAATTTGTACATTTAGGGGCCGAAAAAGGGTAAAAATAGAATTTTGGTACTTTTTTGTTAACAGTTTATATTTTAAAGTAAAGGTACTTTTTCGAAAACCTACTTTTTTGAAAATGTAGTTTTAAGAAATGATACTTTTTGAAAAATGTTTTTTGGAAAGGGTACTTTTTTAAAATGGTACTCTTTTGAAAATGGTTACTTTTTGAAAAGTTATTTTTGGGAAAAGGTTCTTTTTAGGGCTCTGTATACCAAAAGTGTAAATTAATCTTAATGTTTTCGATACGCTGTCCGTCTGTCTTTCTGTCTGTCACAGGCTGTTTTCTCGCCGCAAGAACTACGGGCTAAAGATTAAAGGGTGTTCTAAAGCGGGCAACGAAACATGTTGAAATACTAATGTAATATACAGACACTTTTATATAGACTCTCGAAATTTTCAAAGTTAGTGTTACTTGGTGTAGTCTGTAGAATATTTAACACAACAAAAATTAAAGGGAGTTCTTTCTGAAAGTTAATGTAATTTTGACTATGTAGTTTAAACAGTTTGCTGTATCTTGGAAACCGTAAGAGGAAAACTCTTGAAATTTTAAAAAACTCTAAAACTAAAAAATTCCAGAATAAAAAAAGTCAAAACGAAAAATCGCCAAAATGAAAAAATCACTGAAACGCAAAAATTCGCCAAAACTAAAAAGATCGCCAAAAAAACTAACCAAATTTAAATGAGTTAATTAATTTTTCTATATCTGTACACCAATGGGGTAGCGAAGCACGCCGGGTATAGCTAGTGAGGAATAAAATAAGCCATAAATCATTAAAATCGATGCACAAATGACGATTTTATTAAGGATTAGGTGATGGAAGTTATTTTCATACAACACAAATCTACACACACAAATCAAAATTGTTCTCCTGTATTGAAGTTGTGATTTTCATCAATTGAGTTTCTTCACTTAATTGTGAATGAAATCGAAAATTTTCCATCGATTTGAATGATTTATGGCTTATTTTATGGTGGCGTGAACAGCAATCGATGTAGGGCAATAAACACCAACTTTTGGAATTTTTGTCTGTCTGTCCAAAATTTGGTACGGAGATACTTTAGAGTCCTGGTTCAAACTTACGATACTTTTTACCGCGATAAAATATCTCATTTCCAAGATAAAATAGAAAACAGCGAAAATGTACAATTTTACTAGTGTAAATGTTGCTGGAAATTAGAAAGATGTTTTTTTACGTTGGTAGCACTGTTTATTTTGTATAACGGGAGCTTTAAACAATATTTGAAGAACTTTATATTACATATTATATTCTATGGATACCTTAAAGCCATAAAATGAACTTCAAGCACGTGAAGCGATATGCACCTTTAATTTATTAATACAACGATTAATGTAAATTTAGTAATATTTTCAATAACAACGAACTTCATCAGCAGCACTTTGTTTCTAAAAATAAATATCGAATATGTATTTACGTTATCCTTTGCTACGGTCAAAAAGTGATGCTTTTAAAACAGTACCTGAACTTCATGTAAATTAATAAACTATAATTTAATTGTAGGTTGTAACTTCATAACTAACAAAAATAACGTACATTCGATATTTATGTTTAGAAACTAAGTGCAGCTCATAAGGTTCGTTGATACTGAAAAAAGCAAAAAAGCTTAACCGACATAATTTTCGAACTTCCTTTTTTGACGAAAATCGATTATTTATTTTATTTCAATTTAAGCGACAAAAAGACCCATGCAGCAAAGAGGTAGAGTGTTCAAATGTTTCACAAAAATTTTCCGTGGTTTTTTTTTATAAAAGTGCTGAGCACATATTATACCTAAAATGTAGGGATTGCAAGATTTACTCTGCCTATTCGCTATAATAGTGTGCAAGAGCGGGGAACAACTTTAATTTCCCCTAAAATGAATTCCAGGTGTAAACTTTCAAAACGACAAAAAACGTATATTTTGTTTTTTACCCTCTTCAAGGATCAGTCGGAAGAAAAACACAACATTCAATTATAACTTTTTTTATTGTTGCGCACTTTTGCATTTCATGTGACGATATGTACATACATATGTGCTATGTACATACATACATGTACAATGTATGTACATGTAAATATGTACTACATATGAATGTACGGGATATTTTTCTTATTTTTTTTTTCTTTTTTCCATGTTGTGTTTGCTTGTATTTGTATGTTTATGTTTTTGACCGGCAAAAATATTACAAGAAATTAACAGCAAAAATCAAACAAAAACTTAAGAATTCATTATCAGCCGCATTAAAGCAAAGAAAAAATTACAGGAACCCACTCAATCACACTAGGGGTGTAACGAAAAAATTAAAGATTTTACGAATGCGAATGCATAATTACTAGGGTATTCAATCGGTTAACCGGTTAATTACCCAGCAAAAATATCCGTCTACCGGAAGCAGGTTTGTAAGGGAGAGATTTCGGTACTCTCCCTTACCAACCTGTATTCGGTATTACATGATTTTTGTATGGAATGTCCCACTTGGCAGGTCTGGGGGCATGAGCTTCTTTCTGCGCATCTTAGATGCATTAACCTCATGTCTTGCTATATGTATATAATTAAAAAATGTTTTGCTCTTTATATCACAATTTTACCACACTTGGAGTAATTTTTTCTTTGCCATTATTTTATGTTGTTTTTATATTTATTTATGTATTAAATGGTACAAATACAATTGGAAATTATATTACACTACAATTTACTTTTATTAAGTACTTTTTGTTCGCGTATTGAATCAGGAATCGATCCCACGATCTCCGCATGGTAGACTAGAACACTAACCACTAAACTATCGAGGCACATTTACTTTCATACACAATTCAATGGAAGAATAAAAAAATCAAATTACGAAGCAAAGATCACACTCGCATCCATATTTGTACCCACGTAAGCGAGAGATGATGCACTATAAAAAAGTTTGAGTTGAATAAAAAACACATGAAAAAACATAAATAGCCGACCAAATTCATCGTGTGTGTGGTAAGTTTCTTCGCTCGCTTACGTTATTACATCCTCGTAAGGCAGAAGGGATGCACTGTGTGCTTTTCCGCATCTCCGAAGCACTTCTAATTAATCTACCTGCTTCCTGGTACTAAATTTATTTTTGCTGGTACTACCCAGTTAACTGATTAACGATTAACCGCCATTAACACAAAGCTCAGTTAAGTTGATTTTAACTTTAAGTTTATTAACTTTCAGTTTGTCTAAACTTGAATTTTCGTTAACAATAAAAAAAATGGGAGTTAACTTGTGTCATCAATTTTTTTGTTTGCCTGAAATAAGCTATTTTGGGAAATGCAAATATTTTAGCAATTTATATAAATAATATCATGGTTCAACAGCATCTGAGTACCACCGCTGCACAAAGAAGTGCTGCATTCGCCTAAGAATTTCTTCTTATTCGTGAAAATTTATGTTAAATATTTTCAGAATAACAAAAAAAATTATTTATTTTCATATGTCAATAATTTGTTCAGTTAAGAACTTAAACTCAAAAAAGGTTCCAGTTAAATTTAATTGAAATTGAATAGGTAAATCTGCTTTGTGTTAATGAAATTTTATTTATCAAGATTTAATTTTTGAGTTTAGTGTTAACTGCAGGTTAATATTTTTATTGTTAACGGCCCTAAGACGGTTAATTCCAGTCGATTAACCGATATAACAAAATTTTTCAATTTTTGTGGTATGTATTATTATAATACGTATGTTTTGTTTGTGTGTTTAATTATTTGTTTCGTCTCATATACAAAAGGTATATGTTTAGAAACTACTGGTTAATGCAAACAAAGAAGTGCGTTCAGTGATCTAAACTTAAGTAAACCTTTAAAAGCTTCAGACGTGGCTATAAAAGAGCATAGTAAAGACTATGCTAATCTAATTGAGCTTGATGGAATTAATAAGCCTTTAATTGATAAAAATCAATAATACTATTGACAACGATTTAATTAAAAATCTAAGGATTAGATTTAATGAGAGACGAATTCAAGTTTTAAATACAATTGTTTTATACCTCCAGTCAGGAATATTTTTTTCTAGCAATAGTGGTTTAAAATACATTACAAAACCCCAGACTAAGGAATTCGGTAATAAACATTTTTGCACAATGTTAGAAGAAACTTTCGATAGTAATACAAAAAAATATTCTGACATAATTAACCGAAACAATTAGAATTGTTAAGACGTGTTAACGAAGTGTTAACAACAACAAAAAATTTACTTAAAAATAATAGACAGATTTGTTGGAAAAAAATATTTTTTTTCGCAGTTTGAAAAACAAATCTTGCCAAAAAGTACCTAGTACGAGTACATTTTTTTTCAACACAGCCGGTGAAAGTTGGGAGTAGAAATAATTTTAAGTACATCATTTGGAAAAACGTAAGATTTTCTTTAAAAGTCAGGCCACTGTAGTACGAACTTTTAACTGTCATTTACAGAAGGATATCTCACAATATAGGAGAAAAAAATAAGTAAAATTAAGATTTGTAGTCACAGATTTTTTCTTAAAATGGCAACACCTTTTAAAATAAGTGACAATAAGAGCAGGCACTACTTGCCCTATCATCTGCTTTCGGCTTGACGTTGATTAATGGGACACCCTGTATGGTACCTTAATGGCCAAATTATTGCCGGAACTTATTGCTTATGCAAATCGAAGTAAAGGTTGGACATTTTTCTCTAAAAATATTTTGTCAAAAAATTCAAATAACGAGGTTTATGACCAAGTTATGAGCAAAGTTCGAAAAACGGCCGAAACCCCCGATTTTAAATGAAAACTTGACTTGTACGACCTCTAAGCCTCTTCCGAAAAATCGGAAAAAAATCTCAAAAGTACTTGACCCTATAAGCTTTCAAATTATGCTTGAGCCAGAAATTTGTTTTTATTTTGGAACCACCTAAAGTACATGCATACATAAATGCATACATGTTGTGAAATTGTTTGAAACAAAACAAATGTCTTAAAAACACCTTCAGGACATCTTGTGAAATCCTCTAGTATGTACATATGTATGTGCACATGCACATCTACACATGTGTATTTATTTCTTGCACTTTTTTATTTTGCTATTGATGTAAATTTGATATTTGTTAGAGATATTGCCAGCAAAAGCAAAGAAAAGTAGAAAAACGCTTACAGTAAAATTTTATTTTTGGGGTCTACCTACTATAATTTAGTAAAGAGGCGAGCGTGCAGACAAAGTAACTAGTATGTAGTTAGAACTATACTAGTTGCTTTTTACTTCAGACTTGTTGCCCATCTGTCCTTTTTTCATATATCGAACTATCGATTTTAACATTTGGTTGTCATAGGAGCCCAACTAGTTCATTTGTACACAGTTATATCGCAGTTGGAATCCTAGTTGTTGTAAACTAGGCTCTTACTAGTTTGTTTATTTAGATTTTGTAACTCTTAAAAAAACTTTAGCTCAACCGGGGTACGAACACACCATTCCTCATATTTCAAGGCAAGTACTCTACCCACTGAGCCACTTTCTACTTATTATTTTAAGAGCTAAAAATATGTTTTATATGCCTGAAAATGTTGTCCTTTTTTGACTAGTATCGTTATTGTCGCGATACAACTAGTAATATGATTGTTTTTTTACTAGTATCGTTACTAGTCTTGCTACAACTAGGAATATGACTGTCCTTTTTTGACCAGTAACATTACAACTAGTAATATGACTGTCCCAAAGCGTTTCTAGTTGTAAATTTAGCTGCTGGGGATTTGTACATAAATACAAATGTAAATGTATATGTATAAATACATACATAAAAATGTACAAGGATTATAGGTAATTTATGATTATATGTATGCTAGGGATGGGCAAAAAGTATCGGCATATCGATATATCGAAATTTTCTCAAAAGTATATCGATATATATTGTCGATATTTTTAATTTCCAAAAATATCGACAGTATCAAATTCGATATTTTTAAGCTTTGGTTTTGTTTTTCGTGCAGTTAAAAAAAATCGGCACGGTCTTCATCAAATAGAATATTACTAACAAAATCTAAATTTTTAATATGAAAAAAATAAACGAATAATTCGCACATTTATTACGCCCCTAATACACACTCATCCTTGAGTTCAAAGTTCTGCATAAAACACATACATACATAAATACATACATACATACATATTTAGTAATGAAGTCGACAATAACACAACGGGGGACGGATATTGCTGCCAAAGCCAGAAGTAAGTTATTGTAAACTTAATATTTTTTTTTAGTCCATTTTTTTGGATTCTTTTTTTGAGTCATGCTTAAGTATACTGTAGATACATACATACATAAATAAGGGGTGTTTTTTTTAGAGGTATAGAACTTCGAATTGAAATAAAACACAAGAAAATCGTTTTAATGTCCATCAATTTGGCTTTATTGGAAGGATAATTTTATGCCATTAATGTTTAAATATGATTTCGAGCATGTGGCCGCCGCGGCTGGCTCGAATAAAGCCAATTCTACAGGTCCAATTTTCAATTTGATGGACAAAGCTCCAATTGCTGTGCACGGTGGCGAATCGATTCATTCGGGTCCTCTTTAACACTTTGCTCTACAGCGGCAATTGTTTCTTCGGTGCGCACTGTTCGACGTCTCTGCGGATGCGTATTATCACATAGAGTAACCGTAGTGCGAAAACGATCCATGGTTAACCGAATTAATTGCTCTGATGGACGATTATGTCGACCATATGGACGGAGCTTGCGGTAAACTTCGCGAACTGAACCATTATTTTCGAAATAAATTTGCACGATTTGCAAGCGTTGTTCTTTTGTCAACCTGTTCATGATGAAATGGCAAACCAAACTAAATATTAATCACTTGACAGCTGACAAAATGGCCGCCAGTTAAAAAAGTGATGCCAACTTAAAGTTCTATACCTCAATAAAAAACACCCTTTACATATGTACGTATCGTTACCTGAAACGTCCTAACATTTTACTAATTTTACAGTAGAAGCAAAAAACATGCCAAAATGAAAAAATAATGGCTTTTTTAATACCAGTTTCTCTAATAATATATCGTGACCTTAGTATTGTTTTGGCACATATGCCAAAAAGTCGAAATGGAGAAAACAACAAAGAAGATTTACATAAAGTTCTCTCAAAATATATCCGATAGAATTTTTTTGTATTCTCACCACTGCTTCCGGCATATGTTTGGAAGAAAAATGTAAATTTTTGTGAACTTTCATCAATCCGATTAGAAATTAACATCTTTTTACTGAAAGTAAAATATCTTGTTATGTGCTCCAGTAGCCACTTTATTTACTTTATTTATAAAAGGTAGTTTTTGTTGCTCCATGTGTATACTAACTCCTGTGTATTGAGTAAGTTGTTATTGAGATGGAATTTTCTACCTTTTATTGAAAATAAGCGTATAAATGTTATTAGAAAAGATATTTACATGGAATAAAAAGTTAATATTGATGAAACTTGTTATTTTACTTGATTTCTGATTTTTATTTAAAAAAAAAACAATTTTTTTACAAAAAATTTGTCAAAAATTATGATATCGAGCACAATGACTGCTTGATATCTCAGAAACCAGGAACAATTTCGCGAACCATTTTTTGGATTCTGAAAGAGGGTATTCAAAATATATATACCCCATACTTAACTAATTTTTTTTGTTAATGGTCGGTGGGCCAAAACAATACTTAGGTCGAGATATAGCAAATCCTCACGACTCCATTTCTGTAAAAATTTTGTGTAATACTTTAGGAACTTTAGGAATTATGTTAGTTAAGAATTATGGTAATTATGTATCTTGTTAACTGTAATAGATTAGACACTCGAAATTCTCACATGGTGTGTATTAAATGACTGCTATAACAAAATAAAAGAAAGTTAAAAGTTAAACGGTGCATAGATAAAAAATAATGTAATTTTTGAATTTTTATTTTCTTAGTAAAATCGCTATTTTTGTTCGAAGTCTGGATTATTTCGTTGTGATGTACTTTGAGCAATTACATGTTAGTTGGTGCGTTTTGTGTTTCATGTAACGATATGTACAATGTACACACATAGAACATACATATATACATATGTGATGAAAATTATTTTTGAAAACAAAACGATTTCAAGCCGAAAAATTGTGGTGTACTCATTATATTTGCTTTGTTTACATTGTACATATTAGATCGAGTTACCTTGTAGGTATGAAGATGAAAAATATGGGTTTGTTTCCCCCTTATATTATAAATTGGTTGGTTGTATGGCGAGTCTCAAAACATATTGCAGGATATGGGTTTAGTGATAGATATTCGTAAGCTGGACCTTGCATAAAAACTGTGATTTTTTTATTTTATGAAAGATCTTTCAAAAATGCGTATAAAGGAGCATAAACCTTTCCAACTGTGCCATAAGTAATGTGATATTCCATAAATGTTTTCAGAAAGTTTTCTAAGGCTTACAAACGTCACGGGTGAACAACTTCTCCACTCTGGTACCATTTGTGTAAAGTACACAATGTACAAATTGATAGCTTCAATGAAGATAAAAGATATCTGACAAATGATGGGCTTAAAAGCAAAGGGGTACAAGTGCAAAAAAGAAATTTCTGAGTAATTAAGCTTCAAAGTTTATTGTTCCCATGCATTTTCATACATAATAGGGGAAATCACCATTCGTTGAAAACTGCTATTACAGACTTTGCAGGTCATGCAAGTCTAGGATATATGCTACAATATGCAATACAACAAGAACAAAATATAAGAAACTAACATTTCCTACACAGTAGCAGATATGCAATACTAAAAACTGTAGGAAAGTTGTCTAGCATATATGCAATTAGCAAAATTACTCAGAGAGGCTCTCTAAGAGTGTATAAAACATAAACATGAAAATAAAATACAAACTTATAGTTGGCTTCAACAAGAAAAGTAAACAAAGTTGGTTTGTGTGTGTACGTTTATATTATTTGTTCATTTATTTTATGTATTTAAATATCAAATGTATGCATCTTTAATAAATGTTAGTTCAGAATTAATCTACAAATAATAAATTTAGAAAAAATTAAAAGTAGTTTTTTATGGTACACTTGAAAAATTACATAGGTATACATAATACATATGTATATGTATGTATGTATGTATGTATGTATGTATGTATGTATGTATGTATTTCCTACATGTTTGAAGAAGACACTCATTCTTTGTAGCAGAAAATGATAGTTTATATCCTAGAGGTGCAAATATGCCACCAAGAGTGATTTCCGCTAATATTTTTGGTTTCTAGTACACACCGCCTCTTGAGGTCACCGTACAGGTCTGAATTTTTGTAGAGTAATAGATATTGGTGTTAAGTGTTGATTCCTGCATATACTTAACTCTATTTTTTTAGTTTTGGCACTTGTACCTCTTTGCTTTTCACCTCATCAAATATAATATGAGTCCAATGGCAAAATGTGTAAAGAAAAGTTATCTTAATTCAACTGAAGAAATAATATGTAAGAAGGAGTTTGGCTGAAGATGAAATGTCTGCTAACGCCTTTAAAAAGTCGGATTTGTTGTTGTTTATTCTTACATGTGTCGACTATGTAGACGACAAAAAACGAATTGCCAGCGAAAATTTACTGCTACTGTTTTAAAATTACCATTGTTTCATATTAATCTTAAATGAAAAATTATTAATCTAACCTTAAATCTCTTTGATTTTGAAATTTTCACTCTTAAAACAACTTTGTTATAAACTTTACATTTCATTTTAATTCAACATGACTATAACTTTAATTTCAAATATGTTTTATGTTAAATAATCATTTAAATCATGTTGAATTAAAATAAAATTCCTTTTACATGCGATGGGTATTTCTTTAGTGTATATCTAAAGTAAAGTTTGAAGCTGGCGTGGCTGCAGTGGTTAGCACGTGGACTATCATGACACGAGTTCAAATCTTGGCTGGGGCAGCCAGCTACAACACAACGTTTTCTGATGCCTATGCTGATAACCATCACGTAAGTTAAACAATTAAACAAATAGCTACATTAAAGTCATGTTGTTTCAACTTGATATAACTATAATTCAACATGATTCTTAATGTTGTTTCAATATCAAATTCACGTTGTTGCAACTTGAAGTAATTTTGATTCAACATGATTCTCCATGTTGTTCCAATATCAAATTTACGTTGTTTCAACTGGAAACAATTTTGATTCAACATAATTCTTCGTATTATTTCAGTATCAACTTCAGTTTGATTTGACTGTATTGCAATATCAAATCTACATGAAATATAGTTAATTCAAAAGGATAAATGTTCCTTTAAGATTATTGTAGATCATGTTGAATTAACATGAAACGCCTATGAAGCAAAATCACTAGCGAAAAATGTTAAATTAACCTGGTTTTCGACGATTTTACATTGAAATTTTCCTGTGTGTGATAGAATACATATAAAAATTTTTTATTCGTTCAAATATTCGAATAAAATATATATATATATATATATATATATATATATATATATATATATATATATATATATATATATAAGTTCCTTTAACTCAAATTGGAGCATGGGGCGCCAAATTCGAATAAAAGTTTTAAATTATTCGGCTATTCGAACAAGAAAAATATTTTGATATTTTATTCAAACGATTATAAAATCCGAATAATTGACAACACTAGTATTAATGATGCCACTATTAGAGATCGCTGTTCACTTTTACCATAAACCGGAACAGTGGTTTTAATTGCATTAAAACCGAAATCGAAATGGAAATAAATAAATGTTTTTAAGCTTTAAGTTTGGTCTCGTTGATTTGAACAAACAAATTAAAATTTGCTAAATTTTTTCATTTAATGAGGTTTGATATACATATGTATCTGTGTCGTTTATCATAACATATTAAGTCGAGTTAAGTCAAAATGGAGTTAAGGTCATATTCTGGTTCGTCTTCTTAAAATCCACATTTGGGACCACTCCGTTTTCAAATACTCCAATTTTCGAAAAAGCTATCAGGGTTTATTTTTTAACTTTCTGGAACACCAACACAACGGATTTTACACTAAATCGTTAATATCCCCAAACACGATTTTTAAACTTAAGATGGTGTGATAAAACGGCACAGTTTTGTTCAATAACCAACCTTTTATAGGTGTTGCAGTTGGTATAAATGTTTTTGATAATTTTCACATAAACATGTTTCTAAACAAATGCTTTTGGGGAAATTCACAACAACATTTATATGATCTACAACGCATACAAGTTGTGAATTAAAATAGAAGTTAAAATTTGACCGATATTTTTTTTGGTCAAAAGTAAAAGTTAAAATGTGACTGATATTTTTTTAGTCAAAAATAAAAGTTAACATTTGACTGATATTTTTTTGGTCAAAAATAAAAGTTATATTTTGACCGATATTTTTTTGGTAAAAAATAAAAGTTAAAATTTAAACGGATTTAGAATTCGCTACCCCAGCATTCTTTGTTTATTTTAACCACTTGTCATGCTTGATATTAGTGAGCAGGAGCATCAACTATTGAACCAATTTCTTTAAAGAAATTATATATAAGAGCTATTGATGCTCCTTATATTTACTTACAAGTTAAATTGATCTTGATTAGTAGAATATTCACCATGTGAGATTATTAGCTCCAAATATTACTTGCTCTGTTTTGAAATTTTAACCAAAAAAATATCGGTCAAATTTTAACTTTTATTTTTTACCAAAAAAATATTAGTCAAACTTTAACTTTTATTTTTGACCTAAAAAATAATAGTCAAAAAATAACCATTATTTTTTGACCGAAATCATATTGGTCCAAAAATAACTATTATTATTTGACTTTTTCGAAAAAAGTCATAACAGTTACGGTCCCTGCTATATACCCTGGGCATACCCATGAAAATCAAAATGAAATGATATTTGTTTTAAAAGAGCATTTTTAGCTCCAGACCAAAAATGATTAGTGTAAAGGTTTTAAATGTGTGTCTGTGTATCTGTGGCAACGTAATCTTCATTTTGTTTGTTTTTAAGGTTAATTGATCGAGAGTGTTCTTAGCTATGTTCGAAGAAAATCGGTCAAACCGTTTGTAAGTTATTAGCTTGTTTGTATGGATAATTTAAATGTTAAAATTATTGACTATTGGTGAACCAAGACCGAAATAAAATAAATGAAATTTTTTCCTACTTCGGCAATTGAATCGGTGGCTGATTTGAACAATGACAACACTTTTTAAAAACCACTGTCCCGCACATCTGGCAATATTGGCAGTCAGTCACCGTTTACAAGCTTTCAATATTTGATTTTAGTTTTATTTTGCTAAGAATGTTTAAAAATAAATAAATAAATTGCTTTTATAAATAAAAACTTTATACCTCAAATGAAAGAAACAACAACATAAAACGGACGAACTGAGAAAATATATATAAATTAAATAAATATGTATAACCAACACAAGCACTGTACAAGTACCAACCAACCCATTAGAATAGAATAGAATTTCGAACAATATGTGAACTTGTACAATATATAATTCGCAGCAAAATATGTACAAACAAAAATATATATAATAAAATAAATAAATATAAATAAAAAATTCGATCTAAATACAATTTAATAAATCTATCACATGTACTAAATTAATAAATGAACTGAAATGAAAAAAGAAATAATTTATTAAACAAATTACTAATGAAATAATAATACCAAGAATATACAATACATACATATCGTCACCTAAAATGCAAAATAACGTAACCTCATTTTTTCATAATTTTACGGGAGAAGCAAAAAAAAGACTGTAAAATAGAAACTATTTGAGATATCAAACCAACTTTTTCTATTTAAGATTAAAACACAATAACCGATCCACTTTGGAGGAAAAATTGCTATTTGTAAAGTATTTCCACCACAAGAACCATAACCAATCAAAAACTCGATTTTCATTTATTTTTATGATAAGTTATACTGCATTTTAGCTAACGATATGTATGTACATTAATAAAATCAAAAAATTAAACACGCGTATGTCTGAAAATTCATAAAACACTTAAGTTTTTTAATTTGATCTATAAGAATTAAGTGTATGTGTTTTAGATAAGCAATTAATTCCGATAATCCTAATCCGATTATTATATTTTTTTATTACAAAGAAATGTACACACATACATACATATGCATGTATTGAGAATAATATATAACATGATGTAAATTGAATCGTATACTAGTTAAAACTTTTTTAGATTTACTAATTTGAAAGTCGAAACTTTTAAACAAATTTTCTTGTCGCATCAATTATTATATCCACTTGCTGCAACAGAAAATTGTTAGGATATAGCTAATAGAAGACAAACAAACACACAAAATATACATTCACAAATACCATTGACATTATTTTGAGATTATTGAGAACACGCACTAGCAGAGGGAGCAGCCACCAATTGAAAAGCTATAAAATGATTTTTTTTATAACACACTTTTTAGGCCCAAAAATAAACAAAGTATATTTTAAAAGAATAAAATAGTTATTCACCTGCTACTATGAAAATAACACTGCGCAACAATAAATTCAGAAATAACAACAAAAATTTCCAATTACGTTTCAACAACTATATTATAGTGAATTTTATATTTGCATAATTACTTCAAATTTGAACTAAATTCTTACATGTTTCATATATACCCAGCAAAAGCTTTCCTTACTGGTAGGCAAAAAAGTATATGAAGATTTAACTACTTACAATTTGACTCCGATAACTACTTATTTGTTTTTGAGAAGTCCAAAAAATATGGGGCGGCCCTTACAAATGTATTAACATTGTCACAGCAATTAACTACTTATTATTTCGATTACTTGCAGCTAAAAAATAAGTAGTCAAATAAACAAATTAAAATTTTAAAAAAATTATACACATTGTTTTATTTATATTTTTTCAATTTTATTTTATTTTTTTATTTTTGACCCAGCTGGGCTACGACCCTGTGCTCGTTCAGATATAAAGACAAGCACTTTACCCACTCAGCTATTGTTGGCTTATTATAATTTTAAGCGACGAAAATTTGTTTTCATATACAAACAGATGTTGACTTAAAAAGTGGTTGTCTACTTATTTTATTAATGCATAACAACAAATTGTAACTACTTTCAGATAATGATAAAACTAAGTAGTAGTTCTAATTTGAAACATAGTAATAAGATAAATATGTACCACTCATTACTCTGTAACCAATTAATAAAGTACTACCGGTTACAAAAATTACAATTCTTTCTGAATATAACGTTACGAACCTTAGCCTAATAATCAATTTGGATTCACAAAGCAAATACGTTCGAAATAATCATACTTATAAACAATTAGCTACTGGCTTGAGCTTTTCACATGTTTACATGTTCATATATACTTAAGTATAATTTCAAACCAAAAAAGTTTGTCTTGAGTATAACAAAAATCAGAAAAATAAACCGATGGCAACGCTGGGAAAGTGCACTTTAATATCAGCTTGAGAGTGATTTAATTCTCGTATTCAGTTTTCACGAAAAAGTTGTATATATAAGAATTAAAATCACATTCAACAGAGCCACCTGACAATTGTGATAAGCAAATACACGTGAGCACTGACGATGGAAGTGTAGCGGCTTCCGAAAGTGGCGCTACTCTGTTCTGCTGTGTACGTTGAAAAATTAAGTTGATGTTAATTTTTCCTTTGTTCCTTGGAATATTAATCATGCCCAATTCTTTCTGAATATAACGTTACGAACCTTAGCCTAATAATCAATTTGGATTCACAAAGCAAATACGTTCGAAATAATCATACTAATAAACAAAATTTTTTGCTGGGATGTAGTGCCGAAACTTTAAAATAAAACTGGTGGTTACTCCGTAATGCGATGTGATAGGAAAACTGTTTGCATTTGTATGTTATTTCGAATTACAGAGTAACACCCCTGGTGCCACCATAGGTTAAAAATGTAAAATTCTATTGATGTGACGCCCAATCATATACATATGTATGTACATTGCATAAGTGCATTATTAAAAAAAAAGGTTTCCTTTTTATTTTCTCTAAAAACATTAATACGTTCCAAAGATCTTCTGAAAATTTCACGCTGTGACGTGCACTCAGTGCTGAGTTATCCTTAGTAAAGTATAAAAACTATAAAAACAAAAAACTTGTAACAACAAATATATTTTTGTTCTATTTAAGAATGTAGAACAATATTTTTGAAATTTTAAGTTGTTTTTTTCTTCTGATATTTCAGGAACCTCTTAATGAATTTGCAGTCTTCGTACAAAATATTTTTATTGGAATGTCTACTAAGTGCATACTATTGAACAGGAACCGTAACTGTTATGACTTTTTTTCAAAAAAGTTCAATAATAAAAGTTATTTTGTGACCAATATGTTTTCGATCAAAAAATAATAGTTATTCGGTCAAAAATAAAAGTTAAAATTTTACTGATATTTTTTTGGTGAAAAATAAAAGTTAAAATTTGACCGAAATTTTTTCGGTTAAAAATAAAAGTTAAAATATGACCGATCAGGTTAAAATTTTACCGATATTTCTGCGGTAAAAAAATAAAAAGAGCTAAATTTCGACCGATATTTTTTTGGTCAAAAATAGAATTTGAAAGAAATTGCAAGTAATATTTGGAACTAATAATCAGACATTGGGAATTTCGTACTAACCAGCATCGATTTAACTTGGCCAAAAAATAACGTTAAAATTTTTATTTTTATTTTTGACTTTTTTGAAAAAAAGTAAAAATATAAAAGAATTTTTAAAATTTTATTCCTTAGCTCACGACTATCACACTGCTATACTCAAATATCGTATAGACAAACTCTATCAGTCTAAGTTGTTGAACTTAAAATTTCATAATAACTGTTATCTTCTGTTCCTGCTATTAAAACGCCCAAATTTGTTTGAACTTTTCAAAGTTTTAACTTTAAACTAAGAGAGCACGATTTTCAACATACATACTTGCAAATGCCATAAGATATCCTGAAACACTCACCAACAAAATTAGATTCAAAAGAAAGATATTTTTTTATAGATTGATAATCCCGAACTAAATTTCGATGGGTGATCCAGAAATATTAAAAATAAGAAAACTAACATAAAATGTCGGCCATGTCACAGAGTTCAATTCCGTTCGGAAACGGAATTCAATCCACCTCATTTTTGTAGCAGCTGGTGTCTAAAAAAGAAAACTAAAATACGCAAATTTGTCAGGTGTGTACATACTCTTGGCGGCGCTGGTATGCTGGGGTATTCTTCGGCTACGGCTTGACATCTTGGGGTGGATTGAATTCCGTTTCCGAACGGAATTGAACTCTGTGACACGGATGTATGTATATCTTTGAAACTACACTGAAAAAATTCCATGCAACATATGCACGAAAACGCTCGTACATATTACGAAATATTTCGTAATTTCGCACCACGAAATTCTGTCGTAAAATATACGAAATGTACGAAAATAATCAAAAAATAAAAGTAAAAAAAAATATGGCTCAACCTGGGCACGAATTCGCAATCTTCATATTTCAAGTCATGTACTCCACCCACTGAGCCACTTTCTACTTATTTTATAAAAGCTAAAAAATTGTTTTATTTACTTACATCTGAAAAATACGTCAATTTATAAAAAATTATTTTAATTAATTTTTTATTTCAAATATATTTTTAACAAGGAAAAATTTTTACGAAAGGTATTCGTTACTTTCGTAAATTCAAAAAAATATTACCTAAATGTTTTTTTTTTAAATATATAGGAAAGTTTCGTATACTCTACGAAAAAAACTCACTACGAAAGTTTTTTTTCGCAAAATGTTGCGTGGATTATTTTGAGTGTAGATCTAGTCGAATATTTTTTTGTTGATTTCAGCAGATGAAAATATATAAGGATCAGCAATTTTGATCTCCGAAGCATTCAAGAAATTCAGAATTGTTGTGCTGTGTAATTTTTGAAAATTGCAAAATTACTGATTTCCAACCTGTTTTAGGTCCTAGGAAGCAATTCTGACTATTTTTCGGATGTTTTTGTATGTACCAGTGTTGCCAAAGCCTGATGAGGAAAAAATGCTAAAATATGCTACAAAATGCTTAAAAAAATATTTCATCAAAATTCGAAAGAAAAATCCTTTTAATTTGTTAGAACAGTGGAATTAGCATGGTATAAGATTACACCGTGCATATATAGTTAGTATTTTATTATACTTTATTATACATAATTGCATTTGAAATAAAAGAAAATTTATTTAAATTTTAACATAAAAATGTAGATCAAAAATACGGCAAATGTTGATTTTGAAAATCAAAAAGATTTTAAAATCCAATTTAATATACTGGTTCCTTAGGGTCAGGCTCTAATTAGTTTTAAAAAGCAGAAACTGGTGTTTTAAAAATGCCAGTGTGGTCCGACGCTTAGCTAATAAAAAACAACGCATTTTTCTTTAAAAAGATTTCTTAAGGTTCTGTGAAAGTTTGTACAAAGACCAGGAATTTCTTTTTTATTTCCCACTTTCCCGGGGAACAAAAAATTCCTGGGATATACAAACCCTAATCGAAGCTCATGTCGCTACAAAGTTTTCGGTTTCTACTGCTATGCTCGTTCACTTTATAATCACAAAGAAAACAACGTAGCCACTATCACTAGTACTAGCACTAGTATTTTGAAAACATTTGTCCTTCTCCTGTAAAATTTAAAAAATTATAGTTACATGGTTTTTTGTTTTATATGACGATCGATATACATATGTATGTACATACATATAATAAAAGATCATAATGCATCATTTTTATTTTGCGGTCTTTTTTATAAAACCTAACCTAAAAATATTTATAATTTCCAGTACTCCAACGGTATATTTTCCAATATGCTGATCTTTAATTTTTTTTTATTCGTGTGTACTTACTTTTGATGTAACATGAAGTATTCCTTTTTTTTAATAAAAAAATTATTAATTTCTCCAGGAAACCAATGTCAAACAAAGTTGATGATTATTATTAGATGAGTTTTTTTTTTAATTTTCAGTGTCTTTCCTTTTTACTTGAATATATGCCAGCACTTAATTGCTCATTTGTCCTTTTTTATTTAGCGTAAGACAGCCTTTTTACGATTTTATAATATATTGTTAAATATATTCATTCCATTTTTTAGTTATAAAACATACATTTCAATATTTAAATTTTTTTATTTTAAACCAAAACCGATTATACAAATTACAAACACACAAAAAGTACAAAACAGCAAGAGCAGCACAGTTAAAATATAATGGAGTTAGTCAAAATTAAAATCTGCACTTTATTTCTCAACAAATGTTTAATTTTATATGGGGATATTTAAAGAAAAAGGGAATTTCTTTATTACCTCCAACAAATGGAAAATCAAGTACCGTTGTGTTTTTATGTAAAAAGAGACATAAAATTAAAGAGAAATAATTTTAATAAAAATTAATTCCTTAAGAGATTAATAATAGTAATTAAAGCACATTCAATATGCCTTGATAATGATTACAGCCACACAACATTTTTTTTAAATGACGCAAAGATGTGTGTCGGTAACTGTTTTTTATGTATATTATATCACCAGGGCTCGGACTTTTATGCAACTAAAAATTTTGTTTTAGAGAAAAGTGATATTTTTTCTGCACTTAAAAAATCATTTTCCATTCCTGGTACGTACCAAGGGGAGTACATAGTGATTATTATCACCACTTATTACAACCTCCGTCAAACGCCAAAATGCCATTTTAACAAAATTTTCGGTAATTTTTTGACATAGGTGCGCCTATCAAGAAAGCATTTTTCAATGGTAATTAGTGCGAGTATACCTGGTATAAATATGCCTTGATATGTATATACATACATAAGTGATATATCCACAATTTGTAAACTACATATTGATATTTCAGAAATTAAAATCCATGCTGAAGGTTTCTGGCCTAAATTCGCCCCAAATATCGATTTTCATATTCATTAATTATAAGGACTTATGTTATTCCCTAACGTACACACACATATGTATGTATGTATGTACATAGCCTGATGCTAAATGTATAACTAGTCACGTTTTGGGACAGTCTTTATACTAGTTGTAACATTACTAGTCAACAAAGGACTGTCATCTTACTAGTTGTAATGAGGCTAGTAGCGATACTAGTCAAACAGCAACGTTTTGGAGCAGTCATACAACTAGTTGTAATGAAACTAGTAATTTAAATTATTTTTTAAAAATTTACATATTTTCAGGTGTAAATTCATAAAACAAAACTTTAGCTCTAAATATAATAAGTAGAAAGTGGCTCAGTGGATAGAGTACATACCTTGAAAGATAAGAACTGTGTGTTCATACCATGGTTGAGCCAAATGTTTTTTAATATTTAAAAAACTATAAATAAAGAAACTAGTAAGCGCACTAGTCTATAATAACACTAGGTCACAAATAACAAACTTTTGTCTGTTATTTGTTTCTAGCATACTTTTTCTCATGGATTTGGACCTACTGAACACGAAAATGAATTTTAAAAATTTTTCTGTCGATTGGTTTGCGAGATACAAATTTTTTAATTTTTTTTTTTTAATTTTTGGAGGTACACTTACTATTTTGAGCATATCTTTAGTCTTCTTTGACCTATTTTATCCTACTACTACTCAAATTAAAGACAATTGAGCCGTCTACAACTTATTCTCAGAAAATTTTCAAATCGGGTTAGTAGTTTTGATGTCAGCTATACGTAAAAAAATTAAAATCGCTGTTAACATCGCGTTTTATATTTTATATGAATTTTTACATGAATTTTTCAGCCACATTTTTAGTAAAAAAACCCAGTTTTTTAACCTTTTTAAGCCGCCAACATCAAAACTACTAACCCGATTTGAAAATTTTCTGAGAATAAGTTGTAGACGGCTCAATTGTCTTTAATTTGAGTAGTAGTAGGATAAAATAGGTCAAAGAAGACTAAAGATATGCTCAAAATAGTAAGTGTACCTCCAAAAATTAAAAAAAAAAAATTAAAAAATTTGTATCTCGCAAACCAATCGACAGAAAAATTTTTAAAATTCATTTTCGTGTTCAGTAGGTCCAAATCCATGAGAAAAAGTATGCTAGAACCAAATAACAAAATGGCTGTTGCCTAGTGTAATCAGTGTTTCAACTAGCATATAACTATGTAAACATTAACTAGTTGGGCTCCTATGACAACCTAATGTTAAAATCGATAGTTCGATATATGGAAAAAGGACAGTTAGGCAACTAGTCTGAATAAAAAAGCAACTAGTATATTTCTAACCACATACTAGTCATTTTGTCTGTAGGGTACATATGTTTTTATATCGGAAGCAGTTAATTAAGCTAAGTAATTTTCAATATTTTGCTGGGAATATAAAGAGAAAAGAAATTTGCAAAAAAGAAAAGAAACGTAAGATTGTATGTAATTGTGAAAAACACGTACAAACATAAATGTATCTATGTACATTAGGGTGTCCGTTATTTGTATGAAATTTTTTTTTATGAAAATGTTCAAAATTTGCTCTCAAAAATTAGTACGCCCCTGGGACCACGCTTTCACGTGCCGACTTGCGGTTGAAATTTGATTATATTACGTTTATACGGCATGATGATGAAATTTTTTTTTGTAAAAAGTTGTTGTCTGTTTTAAACAGCTTTTGCTGTACCGAGTTTTATATAAATCGTATATTTGAGTAGATTCTTTTCAAAATTTGACTATACCACTTTTTGTGTTTTAGCACAATTTGAGAAAATAGTTTTCTAGGAATGTCGTTTTGAGCTGGAATAATCTACTTTTGATGAAATCATGAGTTTTATTCCCTTTTTTCTGGTGTAATTATAGAGTATTGGCCCAATTTTATTTTCGCTGAGTTTACATTTCAATGTTACCAAACAAACATAAAATTAAAAATCAGTTTTGTTGAAAGTGGAATAGTCAAGTTTTGAAAACAACCCTCATTTAACAATATAAACAGCAAAATATCGAAAAAGCCCATAACTATTTATTAAAATAACAGAAAAAAACTATAAATTTGCAAATTTCAGTAAACTTTTTCGTTCCATAGAAATTGAAGTTGTTTCTTTAGTGAACTCCAATTTTTATCGGTTTTAGTTTTCGAGATATACCGTTATTTCAAAAATGAAGCCACTTGCACGACATAGATCTATTAGCATAACTGGAGAATGGTTTGGAATATTCAGTAAAAAATTTTTTCCAATTTTAGTTTTAGTTATTAGTCTTAGAGATATCGTAAAAGTTTCGAGCTTAAAAATTGAAAATTTCATAAACATTTTTTAAATTTGTATGTATAAAAATTCATACAAAAATAAAAATACACCAACGTTCCTATCTTTTTGTCCAGTCGTTTCCTTTGCAATATATTAATATTGCAAAGGAAACGAGCCATTTTTCGTTGAAATGTGTGCACAACTTTTGATTTTGTTCACAACTTAGTGAGAGAACTTTTAAAACTTTTATGAAATCTATGATTCTTAGACTCAAACTTTTGCGATATCTCTAAAGCTAATGGGTGCATTTCAAAACAAAGCTTTGTTGTCAACTTTGGTTTTTCTTTTTTACTGAATAGCGCGAACCATTCGCCAGTTACGCAAATATATGTCATGCAAGTTCTTTCATTTCTGAAATAATAGTATATCTCGAAAACTAAAAGAGATTAAAAAAAATTGGAGTTAAGATTCGCGTTCAGTGGCTCAAATAACTAATGAAACGACTTCAACTAAAAAGTTAAGCGAAATTAGAAAATTTATCGGCAAATCGATATTTCAAAAATATATATATATATATATATATATATATATATATATATATATATATATATATATATATATATATATATATATATATATATATATATATATATATATATATATATATATATATATATATATATATATATATATATATATATATATATATATATATATATATATATATATATATATATATATATATATATATATATATATATATATATATATATATATATATATATATATATATATATATATATATATATATATATATATATATATATATATATATATATATATATATATATATATATATATATATATATATATATATATATATATATATATATATATATATATATATATATATATATATATATATATATATATATATATATATATATATATATATATATATATATATATATATATATATATATATATATATATATATATATATATATATATATATATATATATATATATATATATATATATATATATATATATATATATATATATATATATATATATATATATATATATATATATATATATATATATATATATATATATCGATATATATCTGTGGCAAAAGGGAATAAATAAATAAATAAGTGTTTAAGTGGACTTTAGAAAAGCAGTTTTCAGAAAGTTTTTACGCTATTGCTTAGAGATTTATAGGTTTACATGATATATTTCTTGAGAGGCCCTTTCTAGTTTAAGTATGATTGTAGCCACTGCAACCTTCAACTGAATGCGTTAATATTTAAAGAATAAAACCGTGTTAAAGCAATTATTAATTGAAATAGTATATCGATTTGGATTTGATTGAAGTGCAAATAGATTATTACTAACAAAATATTTTGTTTTATATTATGAATAATTATGATTGAAAATATACCGATATACAAACATATCGCTCCTTTATTGCAACGTAGCCATATCTCAAAAAAAAAATTAAACTTCGCAAAATGCGTTTAAAGTTTTAATAATGTTAACACAACGGGACCTATACGGACCCAAGTGGTTTTTAGATCTTTTAACTTTTGTGGATAAACTTCGGTTTAGATTACGATATTTTTATACGTACATACATACATACATACATACATACATACATACATACATACATACATACATACATACATACATACATACATACATACATACATACATACATACATACATACATACATACATACATACATACATACATACATACATACATACATACATACATACATACATACATACATACATACATACATACATACATACATACACTACATACATACATACATACATACATACATACATACATACATACATACATACATACATACATACATACATACATACATACATACATACATACATACATACATACATACATACATACATACATACATACATACATACATACATACATACATACATACATACATACATACATACATACATACATACATACATACATACATACATACATACATACATACATACATACATACATACATACATACATACATACATACATACATACATACATACATACATACATACATACATACATACATACATACATACATACATACATACATACATACATACATACATACATACATACATACATACATACATACATACATACATACATACATACATACATACATACATACATACATACATACATACATACATACATACATACATACATACATACATACATACATACATACATACATACATACATACATACATACATACATACATACATACATACATACATACATACATACATACATACATACATACATACATACATACATACATACATACATACATACATACATACATACATACATACATACATACATACATACATACATACATACATACATACATACATACATACATACATACATACATACATACATACATACATACATACATACATACATACATACATACATACATACATACATACATACATACATACATACATACATACATACATACATACATACATACATACATACATACATACATACATACATACATACATACATACATACATACATACATACATACATACATACATACATACATACATACATACATACATACATACATACATACATACATACATACATACATACATACATACATACATACATACATACATACATACATACATACATACATACATACATACATACATACATACATACATACATACATACATACATACATACATACATACATACATACATACATACATACATACATACATACATACATACATACATACATACATACATACATACATACATACATACATACATACATACATACATACATACATACATACATACATACATACATACATACATACATACATACATACATACATACATACATACATACATACATACATACATACATACATACATACATACATACATACATACATACATACATACATACATACATACATACATACATACATACATACATACATACATACATACATACATACATACATACATACATACATACATACATACATACATACATACATACATACATACATACATACATACATACATACATACATACATACATACATACATACATACATACATACATACATACATACATACATACATACATACATACATACATACATACATACATACATACATACATACATACATACATACATACATACATACATACATACATACATACATACATACATACATACATACATACATACATACATACATACATACATACATACATACATACATACATACATACATACATACATACATACATACATACATACATACATACATACATACATACATACATACATACATACATACATACATACATACATACATACATACATACATACATACATACATACATACATACATACATACATACATACATACATACATACATACATACATACATACATACATACATACATACATACATACATACATACATACATACATACATACATACATACATACATACATACATACATACATACATACATACATACATACATACATACATACATACATACATACATACATACATACATACATACATACATACATACATACATACATACATACATACATACATACATACATACATACATACATACATACATACATACATACATACATACATACATACATACATACATACATACATACATACATACATACATACATACATACATACATACATACATACATACATACATACATACATACATACATACATACATACATACATACATACATACATACATACATACATACATACATACATACATACATACATACATACATACATACATACATACATACATACATACATACATACATACATACATACATACATACATACATACATACATACATACATACATACATACATACATACATACATACATACATACATACATACATACATACATACATACATACATACATACATACATACATACATACATA